>CM039087.1:18252769-18865162 GCA_022113865.1 Chimonanthus praecox | reverse complement strand
GATCTGTGGACTTGAAATCCAGATCATTGTTTGGGACCTGCTGCCTTCGATTGAGGGCTGATTGTACTGTTCCCACAAGCAGATTTAAGAGACCTGTCAACCGTGTTCTTGCTTCTCATCTCTGGCGGTCCTTGCTGTTTGGTGTGGCTGCAAGACACGACAAGGGTCTCCAAATCTACATCTTCTTATTGCAGATATTGATCTTTTGGGTGATCTCTTCACTGCATCTTTGTCCATCAATCACGATTCAAACCTGTGTTCAGGTATTTCTTCTCGCCATGATCGGTGAAATCTGTGCCAAAAAGAAAGGGGGAGAGCTGAAGAAAGGGGCACAAAATTACCCTTCTCCTCCTACTTAGCTGTTTGAGCAGCCTTATTTTGTCATTTCTCGAAAATGAGATGGCATGTTTGGACACATGTCCATTTGTTGTGAAATTCATCCACCCATTTTATTTGGAGGACTCTGATTCGTCCCTAATCTTTGCCTCATTTTATTTGGAGGACTCTGATTCATCCCTAATCTTTGCTGGCCTTTTATGGCTACAGCGTCATTTGCTAGCCTTTCATGGTTACAACCTCATTTGCTGGCCTTTCATGGTTTCAACTCCATTTGCTGGCCTTTTATGGTTACAACCCTATTTGCTTGTCTTTATGACTTCAGCCTTTATTTGCTGGCCTTTATGGCTACAGCTATTGTTCGCTGGCCTTTACGATCTGATTGATCGATGTGATGGCTTCAGCCCCTTGTTTTTCAGGTCTTTCGTCGCCTGCATTTATCGCATATTGCGATCATTGTTTGCCGGACAATTGTCTTACTGCTACTGCCGTCGTCTGAACCTCTTTCTCTATTTCAGGTCACCATTTGTTTTGCCTCTTGTCATTTTTGCAGCCAATTAAGGCTACCACATAAATACATATTTGCAGCCTGTCAATGTTCCCACTTCAACAAGTTTTGCAGCCAATCAGTGTGCTGCTTCAACAAATCTTCGTGGCCAGTCAATTGCCACTTTTGCAGTTCACCTGACATTTCTTCACGTTCCAAGTTTCGCGTTCATCCACGCTTCAGCTTGTGGAGGCGTGTTGGAATATATTTAGATTATCCTAATTATAATGTAATTAGGATTCTAGTTTGGATTTACCTCTAATTAAGAGATGTGTTTGATTTATAATTAGTTAAGAGTTATGCTTTAAGGGTGATAGCTCTAGGGGTCGGTTAAGACTATAAATATATGTAATAATATAGAGATTTAATAATATACTCAAATTATATCTTTTCTACATGAACCAAAGTAGTTTCCCATGTGTTTATGTGCACGAGAGAGTGAGGCTTATCCTGATGGCAGGGTACAAGACAATATATAGGCAACGGGTTGAAGTGGTAGATACTTCAGGAGTCCCACCAGTTGGGCCCTTTTTCCAATCAATCTGCAAGAAAAAGGGCAGAAAGGCAAAGTTTCCACGTGGTTTAGGAAGACTGCCAACGGCTCCACCATTGACGGTCATTATCTTGAATCTTCATCATCATATGATAGCCGGTAAAACTCAGATACTGAACATTTGACCATGTCAAAGTTGAGGCCAATAGGTTAATAAACCTCATTGAACTTACCCTAGTCAGGTAACCCATCAAAGGGGGAGAAACTAGCTGGTAAGGAGAAAAGGGAGAAAACTCATGAAAGCATGGATTAAACCTCCAAGTGGAATTGTAAAAATTTGACAAAACTCGACCCGACTGATTTAATTAGATTTCAAGTAACAAAGGTATCAAAATCTAGTTAATCTGACCAACGAACTCACTGAAACTGAGTTAATTTTTTTTTCATCATTCAAAAAAAAAAAAAAATTCAATTGGTCTCCTGAGACTTTGAGTCAAGCATGAGTGTCCAATTTAAAAAAAATGTATTTTGAGCGTGTTGGGTCGGGTTTTATTAAACCCAATTTGATTCAAATAAAAAGTTATTAAGCCCGACCCAATCCGAGTTGTTGAACTGACTTGCTCAACTAGACTAAATCTAACTTGGACCTACAACTCTATCTATTTTTAGCCCAAATTTAGGAAACAATCAACAATAATTTAACTTCTATATCTACATTTTTCAATTTTAATGAACTTGTAAAAAGAGCTTTTGACACTAATATGAAACATAATAAAATAACATCATCTTTAAATCCAACAATTCATTGAAAAAAAATATATTAGCAACAATACAATTGAGAATGAGCTTCAATATCTAAATTCTTCACCAGTTGTGGTGTTATTCGTTATAGAAAAATTCAAGTTAAGTATGATCAATTCAAGTTAAATCTGATCAATTCAATTTCTGAGTCCAACCTAACCCGAATTCCATTCATCTTTTTTAAACCTTAAATGATCCTAAATTTAGGACTACGTAATCCAATCTACTAATTTTTGGTTAAGGTTTCACTACTACCTGTATCCAAAAGATTTTCAAGGGGCATCAAATAACTTCGGATATACCGCCAACTCAATTGATTGTTCAAATTTTTCAACTCATTTCTTTCTGAATTGAATTTGAGTTTTGAGTTTTTTTTTCTAAAAATTATTAATAATCACTGATATTGAAGGTATTTGCATGCAAACGACTGATGAGATAGGTGGCCTTGTTCCAATGGTGCCTAAATTGAAAGTCCAAAACTCTTGCCTATGTTTGGATGGAGGTGATGAGGGTAACTCTCTATTACTCTTGTTTGGTAATAAAGTGGCAGGGGTAAAAAATCAACTTTTTATCTATCCCCTTCAACTTTTAAAAACTCTAATTAAGAGATAATAATACTTAGTTTAACACCTTATCAAAAGTAACTCTTGTAAAATTTACCATTTACCCCTCATCCAAATACAACCTTTGTGAAGGAAAGGCCTCCAGCAGGGAAACGACGTGACACCACCATCAAGACTTGCAATAGTGAATGATAGACTTGATGACTTGAATATTTACTTTGAGTTTTGGAAGTATGAGGAAAAAATCGTTAGTTTTGAAAAATCAAGAGCCTCTTCTCCACACACATGCTCGTCATTATCCACAGAAGGTCTTCAGTCAGTGAAACCATGTAAGACCCATTCTTCCTTTAAAAAGATGGTGCTTAAATGCCTGGATGATACATTAGACGGTGGATTTTTCCTATGATAAAAAAATAGAAGATTAAATATTTAGTTAGGGTCCCGTTTACACACGTGGTTTTTCTGCCTCTACACACCCGTTTCCGGGTGTGGGTGGCAAATTACCATTTTGCCCCCACGCTCCAATTCGTTCGAACAAATGCTCAGTACATTTCTCCATTCGTTCGAACGAATGGTCACATACCCCCTCTGTTTTCATTCATTCGAACGAATTCCCAGTTCATTTCGGATTCGTTCGAATGAATACATGCATCCTGCCGAGATTTTGACTCATTCGAACGAATGCCCATGTGTAAAATCCATTCATTCGAATGAACAATTCATTCGAACGGATTACCCAGTGTAAATTTCATTCATTCGAATGAATGGGTAGGAGCTGTTCATTCGTTCAAATGAATCCATCCATTCATTCGAACGAATGAATCAGAAGGGACTGGAAAATACAGTCATTTGATCGAATGTCATTCGTTCGAATGAATGGATTGATTCATTCGAACGAATGACATTCGATCGAAGGACTGTATTTTCCAGTCCCCTCTGATTCATTCGTTCGAATGAATGGATGGATTCATTCGAACGAATGAACAACTCCTGCCCATTCATTCGAATGAATGGATTTTACATGGGCACTCGTTCGAATGAATCAAAATCTCGGCAGGATGCATGTATTCATTCGAACGAATCCGAAATAAACTGGGAATTCGTTCGAATGAATGAAAACAGAGGGTATGCGTCCATTCGTTCGAATGAATAGAGAAATGTACTGAGCATTCGTTCGAACGAATGGGAGCGCGGGGCAAAATGATAATTTGCCACCCGCATCCAGAAACGAGTGTGTAAAGACAGAAAAACCGGGTGTGTAAACAGGGACCCTTTAGTTATTGAAATTATCAAAATGTACAATATGACTCCCAAATTTTACCTATAATATTCAATGTAATAGTGAAATGTGTCCAATGAATATTAATATATATATAGAACGTAAATTAATTGTAAAAAATTCAACGGTTTAGATTCATCACTGAATCAGTCCCACGTGGCGATCCCTTGTGAAAAACCCAACTATTACAGTATCACTTAGATTCCCTCTTCTTAATTATACTATTGAGAAGTACACACTTGGTGAGAGTGACAGGTGAATAAAAAATCACTATTTATCCTCGTCACAAATTTATTTTGATACTAACATCAAAATGGTTCATTAAATCTATCAAACTCACCAAATTCAATTATGTAATTTTTTTTCTATTTTCTTTAGTATTTTTTGTATAAATTTCCCCTATGTCAGATAATATCACGAAAACATTGGACCAAATATTAATTCACCAATTCAAAGCTTAAAATCCCTCTTCCTATATTTTAGTTTTCTTTTCACACAAATTTTTCTATCTTTTAATGCTGATATTATAATGACATGTCAAATCTTTCAAACTCATCAAATTATCTTATATTTCCTTTTCCTATTATAGCCAATGTTAGGATGAAAATTTCTATTGTTTCTTGTTAACATGGAAGCAAATCACAACCTTTAGTGAATGAAAGATTAACATTCATTTGAAGGTCACCTTTTACTGTTTTTCTTATATATAGTCTAGTGAGAACCATGTGTTTGGCATGTTTGACATTGATAAAAAAATTAATAGATGATTTTTTCTTCACTTAAAAAAAAAAATGTAGGTCAAAGCATTTCAACTCACCAAACTTAATCATAATATTTTTATGATTAGGCCCAGAGGGTATGGTGCAGAAACGTAAATACACACATTGCTCAAAGTAAATACACATCAAGTCAGACGGGGTCATCATTATTCCTTTTTATTTTAAAAGAAAGAAATTAGGATTTTAACGAGAAATGGAGCTGATTTTGCGAGTAACTCAAAAATAAACAAAAAGGCCATTTTTCCATAGTTTATAAAAACTCCATTTTTATACCCTATTTTACTCTTAATCTTCGGCTTATAAGTAAAAAGAAAGGGAAAGTTTTTATACCCTCCTACAAAGTTTCGACAGAGTTTTGGCTTTCCCCAGAAAACCCACCAAGATTGGTACCGTAGAGGAACGAACGGAAATTGAAGAAGAAGAAGATGAAGAAGCAGGAGGAAGAAGATGAAGTAGAGCAAAAAAATGGCTTGCAATGGTTTTGTAAAAAATTTCCTTCCCTTTTGTCGATATTTATAACCAACAAGGTAGCCATGAGGTGGAGGAGAGCGACTACTCTAAGGAAGCATAGCTTCCATTAATCATCTTACATATATATATATATATATATATAAACTTTATAATTCATATAGTTTTTTATAAGAATTTTACTTCTTAGAAAAATCGGGATATCGTATAAGACATTTGACTCAGCAGATGTGTCAGGTAAATTAGCCTCATGAAAAAGTTCTAAAGCTCGAAGAAGTTTTGAGGTCAAAAGCTTCGTTAAAACGACGGATGTAGATTGAGCGTCTTATACCTTAATTTGAAAATCTGAAAAATTGGAATGGTCAGTTAAACCATAGATTAAACAAAGAGTATTTTTCTGTAATTTCTTTACTTTCATATTTATTGTTAAATTAGAGTTTTACAAAGTGGGTCGTTTAAGGGGGTTAAAATATGTGAAAGTAGAATGAACGAAATAGTCTGTTAAATTCGAAATTTAAAACCATAAAGTGTGTGTGTGAGTTTCGGATTTCAGATACTCTAAACGAGTGGTTTTCCATAGTGACATAGTTTTAAGATCATTTTTCTAATTAAATAAACAAAGTTCAGGTATTTAGAATTTTGCCCTTCAAACTTCAACGAGTCGGATCAATGAGCGGTCGAGCTCGGATTGGGCCAAACTTTGACTTTTCGGAAAGCCCTCTATGTAATTTTAATGATTAACGGATCATAAATCCCACACAACGGCACAAAATCACACAATTAAACCTAATTTAGGGTTAAGATGTTACATTATCAATTTATCTTGTCCAAATTTTAAACCATCAATTTTGAGAACTAGTTATGTTACATACTTCACATGGAGCAGAAAATTAATTATTGATTTAATTAATAATTAAAGTAATTTATTAATGAATAAATATCTAAATAATACTCCCATCATATTCTAATTAATTTAAAATTTAATATCAATCTATGAAATATATAATATATTCAATCAAAAATCTATTTGTCAAAATCAAAATTTAAGAAATACTAATTTTCAAAATTGAAGAAGAGTGAGTACATATCTAAAAACAAAATGTCAAGATTTGATAGAAACAATATAACTAAACATTTAGGTCAACTGATAAATCCTTCCAATCTACTGAATCCATATTTATCCATTTCAATGTAATTTCAAAGTAATTTAATCAAATTTTACACAGAATTTAATTATTGACATGACAAATGTATGATAGATCAATTCAACTTACAAAATTTAGTATTAAAATCTTTTGTTCCTATTGTTATCCATTTTTTACATGAATTTTCTCAACATTCAAGTTAAAATTATTTTTCTATTTTAATATTTTAGAAAAAAAATTATTTTTTAGTCATTAATACGATATAAGTGTATTAAATAAATCAAACTCACTAAATCTACTCTTAAAATCTCATTTCTATTTTTAAGTAATATTTGCTTGAATTCTTTATGTTTAAGTACATGTAGAAATTATTCCAACTATAAATTAGTTGAACAATCAAGATAGTGTTGGGTTTAAGTCACTCTAAAAACAAAAGGGTAATAATTCCTCATGGTGTATCAAGTGTGTGTGATTAAGGAGGCTTGCACATGCCCAATGATTAGTCAAATACTTTAAGAGACCTGAAAACCTTAGCCTTTACAAAAGATGAATAGTCAATATTCATTTAATAATTATCTAAAATAATCTTTTTTATATTAATAAAAGAATATAGATGATGTTGTCCTAAATACTTAACAAATTCAAATAATACCAATCCAATTGCCAATTTTTATACCCCAAAATTCCTTGAAAGAAGCTTAGGAAGCAAAAGAGGCACACACCTACATGTACAAGCATCTCTGCTTTCTTGTTATATACAATCAGAATTCCAAGTTTTGACATTTTTGTTATGACAAAGAATCCCAACACCCTCACCTATTTGAGAATGAAGACATCGGGTAAAATTCTATATTTATGATTGAGTGACTACGGGAATCGGACCTGGAGTAAGTGGTTGATGACTATTTCAATATTAAAGATTAGCGAAAAATAGCTGCAACTTCAAATCTAATTTCGGATGCTCATAATTTTTTATTCGACCAAATACTAAGATATTATAAATAGTCATCTAAAGTACACTTTATTGGCCTCTCTCTCCTTGCGTAAGTAGTCTAAACTCTAAAGCTGAAAGAAACTTGTATTCAAAATGCAAGCTTTATCAAAATTCTATCATTCTGAGATTGCAAATACATGAACTTTCGTTCATGGTCATAGCAACAAAGTGAAAAATTAAACACAAATGGAGAAACTGGAACCACTAATTTACAGTGGTGATCAACAATTCTAATGGTTCTCAGGGATGCTCTCAAGTACAGGCCTCCAACCACCCTGGCATGGTCCAACTGCTACGGCACTCGACCGATCACCGTCAATTCTTTTGAGCTCACTTATTACAGCCCCCAAAACCCCTCCGTCGCCACCCACCTTCAACCTTTGATAACAATCGAGCTGCCTCTTGTTTCGACAGCACAATCTTCACTTTCACTACTCCCTTCTCTTCTTTGTGGCTAGTGTTACTCTTTCCCACACCTAACTCCTGCTTCTTCTCTCTGCACCTTGCCTTCTTCACTTGTAGTGTAATTGAAGTCTTCAAATTCTTCCTCTGTGACTCCATTTAGGCAAGAACCAAAGCAGTTTCCCATGTGTTTGTGCTTACGAGAGAGTGAGGCTTACCGTGATGGCAGAGTACAAGACAATATATAGGCAATGTGGAAGTGGTAAATACTTCAGGAGTCCCATCAATTGGGCCCTTTTTCCAATCAATCTGCAAGAAAAAGGGCAGAAAGACAAGGTTTCCACGCGGTTGAGGAAGACTGACAACGGCTCCACCATTGACGGTCATTATCTTGAATCTTCATCATCATATGATAGCCGGTAAAACTCAGATACTGAACATTTGACCATGTCAAAGTTGAGGCCAATAGGTTAATAAACCTCATTGAACTTACCCTAGTCAGGTAACCCATCAAAGGGGGAGAAACTAGCTGGTAAGGAGAAAAGGGAGAAAACTCATGAAAGCATGGATTAAACCTCCAAGTGGAATTGTAAAAATTTGACAAAACTCGACCCGACTGATTTAATTAGATTTCAAGTAAAAAAGGTATCAAAATCTAGTTAATCTGACCAACGAACTCACTGAAACTGAGTTAATTTTTTTTCATCATTCAAAAAAAAATAAAAATTTCAATTGGTCTCCTGAGACTTTGAGTCAAGCATGAGTTTCCAATTTAAAAAAATTGTATTTTGAGCGTGTTGGGTCGGGTTTTATTAAACCCAATTTGATTCAAATAAAAAATTATTGAGCTCGACCCAATTCGAATTGCTGACCTGACTTACTCAACTAGACTAAATCTAACTTGGACCTGCAGTCCTATCCATTTTTAGTCCAAATTTGAGAAAAAATCAACAATAATTTAACTTCCATATCTACATTTTTCAATTTTAGTGAACTTGTAAAAAGAGCTTTTGACACTAATATGAAACATAATAAAATAGCATCATCTTTAAATCCAACAATTCATTAAAAAAATATATATCAACAACAATATAACTGAGAATGAGCTTCAATATCTACATTCTTTACCGATTGTAGTGTTATTTGTCATTGAAATATTCAAGTTAAGTCTGGTCAACTCAATTTCTGAGTCCAACCTAACCCGAGTTCCATATAGCTTTTTTAAACCCGAAATGATCCTAAATTTACAACTACGTAATCCAATCTACTGATTTTTCGGTTCAGGTTTCACTCCTACCTGTATCCAAAAGGTTTTCAAGGGGCATCAAATAACTTGATAGTGGATATACCGCCAACTCAATTGATTTATCAAATTATTGAAACTCATTTCATTCTGAATTGAATTTGAGTTTTGAGTTTTTTTTTCTAAAATTATTTATAGTCATTGATATTGAAGGTATTTGCATGCACACGTCCGATGAGATAGGTGGCCTTCTTCCAATGGTGCTTAAATAGAAAGTCTAAAACTCTTGACTATATTTGGAAGGAGTTAATGAGGGTAAGTCCCCATTACTCATGTTTGGTAACTAAGAGGTAGGTGTAAAAAATCAACTTTTTACCTATTCCTCTAAATAAGAGATAATAATACTCAAACAAACACCTAATCAAGAGTAACCCTTATAAAATTTACCCCTCATCTAAATACAGCCTTTGTATACATGCATTCAATCGAAGGAAAGGCCTCCAGCTGGGAAACGACGTGACACCACCATCAAGACTTGCATTAGTGAATGATAGACTTGATGAAGTTTTGGAAGTATGAGGAAAAAATTCATAGTTTTGAAAAATCAAGAGCCTCTTCTCCACACACATGCTCATCATTATCCACAAAAGGTCTTCAGTCAGTGAAGCCATGTAAGACCCATTCTTCTTTTAAAAAGATGGTGCTTAAATGCCCGGATGATACGTTAGACGGTGGATTTTGTCCTGTGATTAAAAAATAGAAGATTAAATATTTAATTATTGAAATTATCAAAATGTACAGAATGACTCCCAAATTTTATCTATAATATTCAATGTAATAGTGAAATGTGTCAAATGAATATTAATAAATATAGAAGGTAAATTTATAGTAAAAAAATTAACGGTTTAGATTCATCACTAAATCAGTCCCACATGGCGATCCCTCTTGAAAAGCCCAACTATTACAGTATTAGTTAGATTCCCACTTCTTACTTATGTTATTGAGAAGTACACACTTGGTGAGAGTGACAGGTGAAAAAAAAACACTATTTATCCTCTTCACAAATTTATTTTGATACTAACATCAAAATGGTTCATTAAATCTATCAAACTCACCAAATTCAATTATATAATTTTTTTTTCTATTTTCTTTAGTATTTTTTGTCTAAATTTCTCCTATGTTAGATAATATCACGAAAACATTGGACCAAATATTAATTCACCAATTCAAAGCTTAAAATCCCTCTTCCAATTTTTTAGTTTTCTTTTCACACAAATTTTTCTATCTTTTAATACTAGTATTATAATGACATATCAAATCTTTCAAACTCATCAAACTATCTTATATTTCCTTTTCCTATTATAGCCAATTTTAGGATGAAATTTTCCTATTGTTATTGTTAACATGGAAGCAAATCACGACCTTTAGTGAATGAAAGATTAACATTCACTAGAAGGTCACGGGTGGCGATCCTCCCACAGGCATTTTGTGTTCACGAACACGGAATTTTACTGTTCCCGATTTAACCCTTTGTCGTCCGTACCGTAATCAAGAGAAAAGGTCGAACTCGGATCACCAAACCGGATCCCTTAATCTCCCTCGGCGAACCGAATTCACCAAATGTAAAAAACAGATCACCGACCGGATCCCTTAATGGACTTTTACGAGCCGAAATTACCGAATGTAAAAAACGGATCCCCGACTTGTTTCCTTAATATCCTTCGGAGAGCCGAATTCACCGAATGTAAAAAACGGATCACCGACTGGTTTCCTTAATGTTCTTCGGAGAGCCGAATTCACCGAATGTAAAAAACGGATCACCGACCGGATCCCTTAATGAAACTCGGCGAGCTGAATACACGAATGTCCAAAAACGGATCACAAACCAGATCCCTTAATGGCCCTTTGGGTAGCTGAATTCGGCGGTTGACTCTGTTTTTTAATACCCATCGCCTTAATAAAATTAACACCTACCAACTACGAACAGCTCTATCTTTACACCGAAACGCTAGTTTCATCCCTCTCTTTACTGCCATATTCATATCTCCTCCAACCTTTTTTCTATCGGTAAGCATCCATTTCTCCATCACTTCTCTTCTCTCGTTATCCTCCTAAAATCTCTTTACTGTCGTATTCAACCTATCATAGACTGCTCAGCCAAGTCCGCCGTCTAAATCTCGTGATTCGTACAGAAGATAACTCTTCAAACCCATATGTTGTTTTATTTTTTAAGTTTAATCCTCAAGTAATAGGAGCTGGTTTTCATCTATAATATTAATATTATGTGTTTTTCATTTTTTTTTTCATGTTTAATAAATTTTTATCCTTTATTTAACAATGCAACAATCTCTTTCCCTTTTTTATTATAGATATCACACCTATGAATTCTGAGGAAGGTCCATCTACATTTTACGAATTGTCAAATAGCATGTATTCAGTTGAGAATACTGAACTTCTTCGTAATGACCTTTTAAATGAAAATGAGCTTGTTGATGATACATCTTTTTCAAGTCGAGAGGAACTTATTAATTATGTTAAGAAAGTCGCAATTTCACAAGAATTTGCCACTACTATCAAGCGGTCAAGTAGTAAGGACAAGACTGTATCTCTTGGCTGCGATAGTGGTGGTACATATCGCAACACATGGAATTTGAAAGATGATAAGCGGCAAAGGAAAGCATCCTCTCGGCTCGTCAATTGTCCATTTGAAGTGAGAAGTAAACAACTTCTTGATGGGTCATGGAAGTTGAACATTAAAGATTTGGAGCACAATTATGAAAGATCGAATATATTAATTGGTCATCCTAGTACAAGATGTTTTACAAATGAAGAGAAAAAAAAAATCAGTGAAATGTCGAGTAGCAATATACCACCTCGTCAAATACTGGAGATACTTAGAAAATAAAATCCAACGCTTGGAGTAACATCGGTAGATTTGAGGAATTGCTTGCATACGGTTCGAAAAGAGAAATTGAGAGGTCGTACTTCAATTCAAGCTTTGATAGAAAATCTTGTAGAAGGTGGTTTCCAATATTGGCTTGAACATGACAATGAAGGTCATCTGTCACATCTGTTCTTTGCACATACATTGTCAATTGCACTCAGTAAGAGATATAATATATTTTTCTTATGGATTGCACATACAAGACCAATAGATATCATATGTCATTGCTCAATATCATTGGTGTTACAAGTTGTAATACTAACTTCTTCTCATGCTTTATTTTTCTAAGAAATGAGAAAGCAGCCGATTATGTATGGGCGTTACAAATGTTCAGAAGAATGTTAGAAGTTGATCCAGGTTGCCCAATTATTGTGACGGATAGAGAATTGGCATTAAAGAATGCAATTGAGAATGTCTTCCCTACTGCTATTCATATTTTACGCATTTGGCATATCAACGAAAATATTCTTGCTCGCACTAAACATCTCTTTGAAAACAAAGAAATTTTTGATGCATTTATATCTGATTGGAATAAATTGATACGGTCTCATCCGAAGAAGCATTCTATGAAGCTTGGGAGATCTTCAAAGAAAATTTTTAAATCTTCTTCAGGCAGTAAAATATTTACAAAGCACGTGGATACCTTATAAACAACATTTTGACCATGCATGGATAGGCAAAACTTTACATTTTAGAAATTTGGCCACCTCGAGGGTAAAAGGTGCACATATTGTCTTGAAGAATTATATACATTCATCGAGTGGTGACCTAGATGTTGTACGAGGTAAGATTTGTAGTACCATTGAAAAGCATTTTCAAGAGATCATGGCTCAATATGAAGATGAAAGAATCCAGATTCCTCTTACAACATATGATATTACTTTCTTTGAAGAAGTGAATGGTAAAGTTTCCCATTTTGTATTGAATGAGTTGCATATGCAATTTACTATGATGAGAGATAATTCACTTACATGCATTTGCACATAAGAATTTTTAACAACAATGGGATTACCTTGTGGGCATATGATGGTATCGATGCGAAAGTTTAGATCATATCCATTCACAATGGAGAATTGATTTGAAATTGTTGAACCCGAAGGACATAAGAATAAATCGACATGATGATGAATTAAAGTTCTATCTTGATGGGATTAAGAAGAAGTATAGAGTTCTATCTTCAACAGAACAAGAGGATTTCAAAAATACACTCCATTGTCTTGTAAACGATAAGATACAAGTCACTCATCCTATTATCATGCACGGAAAGAGGCGTCATTCAGGTTCAAAGAATTAAAGGGGAAAAACTTCAATAAAACGAGATCTTTCTCTATTTGAGATTGTGGAGAATGCATCGATGCAAGAAAATGTAGCATATGCAAAAATATTAGACATAATATGCGATCATGTCCAAATCGAATTACTCCACAAGTATTAGTAAGTGTAGAATTCGATGCCCTTCAAGATTCACAAACAATGGGTTTGTCTCAATTATCCCAAGTAAGTGATTTGTATACTATCTCTATTCATAATTTATCTACATATTTGATAAAGATTAACATTTTAATATGTTCTAATATAATATTTTTATACAGTGGAATGGTGACCCTACAGACAACGACGATTTCCTTGATTGGTGTATGTGAAGAATGAACGTGAAGAAGTGAATGTGAAGAATGAATGTATTTGACAATGTATTTGAATTTCAATGTGAAGAATGAATTTGAAGAACTTGATGTATTTGAATTTCAATGTGAAGAATGAATTTGAAGAAATTAATGTATTTGATAATGTATTTGAATTTCAATGTGAAGAATGAATTTGAAGATGTATTTGACAATGTATTTGAATGACAATGTGAAGAATGAATTTGAATGACAATGTGGAGAATGAATTTGAAGAACTTGATCTATTTTGAGAAGGGAGACTGCAAAATCTCGGACTTCGACGAGTAAAAAAATCACTGATGTTCCAGAATCTAGCTGTGCTGGCTCTGCTCCGAGGAGAACTCTTCCGTATTTTCTTAGGTCCCAATTTGCACGAAACGTGATAGGCGAGGCCGAAGTAGCAGAAGTAGTCTCCTTGTTGGAAAACTATGACGAAGAAGGAGAAGTGAATGTCGAAAGTGCAGATTTCGGCTTGCCAGAACGCCTGATTGATGTGAATGTCGAAAGTGCATATACCCCTCAGTCCCAAGAACACGATACCCCTCAGCCACAACAACGCGATACCGCTCACCCACAACAATGCTTGATTCGATTTATTTACAAAATCGAAAAACGTGTCTTTCAAATTGAGGCACATCTGGATGGGCTAAATGAGTTAGTGGGAAAAGCCAATCAGAGTACCTATGAAGAAATGTCTGCATTACGAAATGATATCTGAAACCTTTCCGGACGTATCGACCCTTCTCCAACAACATCTCCACACTTATCTCCAGAATCTGATTAGGATAGTTTTTATGATTTTATATTTTTGACAGCATATGTATTACTCTCATTAGGATAGTTTTTTTGTTTTTAAATTTTGGAAACCATATGTAATAATTCATTTATCAATGAAATTATATGGTGGTTTGATTTATTGTCTACCTTCTATCTCAATATCAATTAAAAAAAAACTAAAAAATAAAAAATTCATAAATCTTTAAACCCCGAAAATATGGTTTGGTTTCCTGTATTCGGCTCGCCAAGCATTCTTGGCGAGCTGATGGTTTCCTGTAGTCGACTCGCTAAGAAATTCTTGGTGATCTAATTCTTTCTTTCTCTGTATACAAGCTGCTCTAGTCCAACTCGGTTCGCCAAGCATTCTTGGCGAGCCGATGGTTTACTGTATTCGGCTCAACAAGAATCCGATTTTTTCTTTCTCTTTATACAAGCTGCTCTCGTCCAATTTGGTTCGCCAAGCATTCTTGGCGACCCTATGGTTTACTGTATTCGGCTCGCCTAAAAATTCTTGACGATTCGATTATTTCTTTCTCTATATACAGGCTGCTCTCGTCCAATTCAGTTCGCCAAGCATTCTTGGCGAGCCGATGGTTTACTGTATTCGGCTCGCCAAGAAATTCTTGGCGATCCGATTATATCTTTCCTCTAGATACAGAGGAATCTCGTCCAATTCGGATCGCCAAGCATTTTTGGCGAGCCGATGGTTTCCTGTAGTTGACTCACTAAGAAATTCTTGGCAATCCGATTCTCTCCAATTTGGCTTGCCAAGAATTACTTGGCGAGCCGACCTTAAGCATGTGCCCCTCAATACATTCGGATTGCCAAAGATATCCAATTCGAATCGCCGAAAGTCAAATTCGGCTGGCCGAAATGTCTACTTAAAGTTATATTAAAACCCCAAGTCAGTCCATTTCCTGTTTTTTCTTCCTTTCCTCCCTAACCCTTGGCGATCCAACAACCCTTTGGATCCGATTCTCCCTCAAATCGACTCCATTTTTCTAAATCTCTCCGGCGAATCAGTTCAAAATTCCAATCTCTTCCCTTTCCCTTAGTCATCCGCTCCTATTACACACAATGGCAACGAAGATTCGAGGAAGGGGGAAGATTGCAGCCTCCTCCAGGCCAAAAAAGAGCCAGAGAACTGAGGCGGCTGATGAAGAAAGAGGTCAGGAGAGAATAGTAGAGAGAACATAGGAGAGAACAGAGGAAAGAACTGAGACTGAAGAGAGAGCTGAAGAGACAACCGTGGCGAGGAGGCTATTGAGCCGAGACGAACCAAATTTCGAAGAATGGCACATCTGTTCGTATCGGACGAAGCTTTCAAATGATTCAAAAGTGGATTATTCCAAAAGAAAGTGATTCTTGGTAAGAGTATCAACCTAATTGTGTATGATTCATATCCATTTCGTTTGAAAGAGTTCTTTCAGGGTGTCGGGTGAGTGAAATTTCTTCAACAGGAAAACAATTTCTATTATCCCACCATTGTAAGGGAATTTTACTGTAACATTACCAAATCTACCGATAATGTTATTGTGACCACAGTCCGTGGTGTCAAAAATGAACTGACTGCGGAATCATTGGAAGAGATGTTTCAGATACCCACAGGAGGAGTTCGAAGATATGAAACAAACAGTTGGATTGTTATGGCGGATTACAGTACACTCGACATTTTAAAAGAGATCTTTAATAGGACTGATATTACTTTTATCTTTAAGGTCTCTGCCAGTGAAATCACTCTAGAATGGCGCCTTGTTCACCTTGTCATTCTTAACAACATTCTTCCAAGAGGTGGACTTGTCGACAAAATTTCATATTTGGATATGTCTGTCATGTGGTGCCTCCTTAATAAAAGGAATGTCAGCCTTGGATATCTTGTTCTCAAACACATTCAAGTTACAAACAAAAAACATAAAGCCATTTTTCCGTATGCAGTCCTTCTAACCTCAATTTTTAGGAAAGTCAAGGTTCATCTCCCCACTGAGGATAGAATTGATCTCAAACATTCGGACAGTCTAAATGACACCACAATAAAATTTTATAAACTGGTCGACGGTGTTTGGGTTCGGAAAGAAAATGGCACCAAAAGACAATCCGAAGAAGTTGAAGTCCAATAGATTGAATACCAACAGCTTGAACCCGGACATGTTCAACCACTTCCACCTACGCGTGCCGGTCGTTCGACACATGTTACCTCTACTTCTGCAGCTTCTATTGCCACCAATGAATCTGAACCAGCTTATTTCAAAGAATTCAAGGAGTGTGTCATCAGCCGTTTGGACAAAATGGATAGAGCATCGGATGTTTTAGCAAATCATATGGGCATCGTTATTCCACCTGTACATCCAGCCACACAGGCTGCATCTCCACTTGCTGTTTCAAAGTCTGTTGCTCCAGAGTCCAATGCATCTCCAGCTGATGCATCTCAAGCTGCTACTTCGGCTGCATCTCCACCTGCTGCTGCTGTATCTCTAGCTGTTGTTGCTCCTATATCTCTACCAGCTGCTGCTGCTACATCTCCAGCTACTGTTGCTGCTGCTGATGCATCTCCAGCTGATGCTACAACTTCATCTCCACATGCATCTCCAGTACATGCTCTAGACTCCACTGCAGAATCATCTAGACCTGCTTCCACTCCCGCTGCTATCTCTGTACATCTTGCCACACCTGCTGCTGCCTCTGCATCTCTTGCCACACCAGCTGCTACATCCATCTTTGGAAATCCTGTAACACCTGATGCTCCTGTAAAAACAAGATTCACTGGCGTCTGATGTCCTCCAGAGTTTCTTTTTATTTTCTTGTAAATTTACAAGCAT
Source organism: Chimonanthus praecox (assembly GCA_022113865.1). Classification (NCBI taxonomy): domain Eukaryota; kingdom Viridiplantae; phylum Streptophyta; class Magnoliopsida; order Laurales; family Calycanthaceae; genus Chimonanthus; species Chimonanthus praecox. The sequence continues at coordinate 18,847,911 of CM039087.1, read as the reverse complement.
TCCTTTGTATATAAAGTACTTTTTTTCCTATGATATTTTGATGTGTATTGTCCAAAAATTGTTCCCTTTCATTTTCAGATGAATGAGTGTCAACTAGTGATTCAGTGCCTCTCTTTCTACAAAATTCTAGTTTGTATAATAGATAAATTATGACTACAACAGCCCCTTTGACACCAGGCAAAAAAAAAACCATCATAGCATTAAAAATTGTCCAACTGATTGAGGTCATTTGCTTTCACATGTTATAATCTATATTTGAATGCTATGAATGTTTTGAAAATATCTATATTTGGATTAAAAGTAATTTTGAACTCCTATGTGATTGAAATGTATAAGAAAAGACCTACTGTCAAGTGCTCGGTCTTAAGTGGGGTACAGAAATTCGGCTCGCCGACATGTTTCTAAGTGATCCGGTTGGTGATCCGATTTTCGACATTCATATCTCAACCGCCGAATTCGGCTCTCCAAAGGGTCATTAAGGGATCCGGTTGATGATCCGTTTTTGTACATTCTTGTATTCGGCTAGCAAGTTCCATTAAGGGATCCGGTTGGTGATCTATTTTTTACATTTGGTGAATTCGGCTCTCCGAAGGACATTAAGGAAACCGGTCGAGGATCCGTTTTTTACATTCGGTGATTTCAGTTCGCCAAAGTCCACTAATGGATCCGGTCGGTGATCCATTTTTTACATTCGGTGAATTCGGTTCGCCGAGGGAGATTAAGGGATCCGGCTTGGCGATCCGAGTTCGACATTTTCTCTTCATTACGGTACGGATGGCAGAGGGTAAAATCGGGAACAGTAAAATCCCATGTTCGTGAACACAAAATGCCTGTGGGAGGATCGCTCCCCGAAGGTCACCTTCAATTGTTTGTCTTATATATAATCAATCTAGTGAGAACCATGTGTTTCGCATGTTTGACATTGATAAAAAAAAATTAATAGATGATATTTCTTCACTTAAAACAAATGTAGGTCAAAGCATTTCAAATCACTAAACTTAATCATAATTTTTTTTCTCTACTTTTTAGTCCTTTTTTATACAATTTTTCTTTAATTTTAGATAAAAGGATGATAAAGTTAGACTAAAACCTTCCAAGATCATCAAAAGCAATCTTAAAATCCTTTTTTTTTTATATATTTTAGTCTTTTTACATGGATTTCTCCATCTTCAATGCTAATATAATATAATAAGGATAAGTCATATTTTAAAACTCTCTAAATCAAATTTAACTTATTTTTATTTTTGCTGGTTTTAGATGGATGTTCTTTTGTTTTTTTTGCTTACTGGCGTGGAAGCAAATTACAACATTTTAATCATGAATGGTTAAGATTAATTTGATGATCACCTTAAACTGTCTCTTCTACATATAAATAATCTAGTTGTGGAGCATGCTTTGCACATAGCATAGGGTCATTTTCCATTTATTTAATAACTAAAGTAATTAATTAATGAAAAAATATTTAAGTAATAGAGTTTAATAATATTCTAATCAAGTAATTTTTTTAATATCAAAGTGAAATACATAATATATTAAAGCCATAATCTATCTGTAAAAATCAAAATTAAAGAAAAATATGTACTTTTCTTTTACTCTCAGGTCGATACCCTCAACATAATTCGAATCACTCGAGTTGAGACCTGACTGTTTTTTTGTGTTGCTCCCAGCAGGAGCCCCTCGAAGACAATTTCGAGGCCCTCGAGAATGACAGATTTACACTATAAAATTTTGATTCAATTCCAAGTTTCCACACACCATGACATAACACATTATTACAAGCATAATACATATTAGAGTAACACACAAAAACATAGTGGTTTATACATGCTTAGGTTTTCATGCCACAAGAGGCATGATTATTACAATACAACTTATAACTAAATTAAACATATTTCCCATGGAGGTTGAAAGTTCCATCTTCTATAGCAGCAGTAGAGGTTCCTCAGTTCCCTCCTCAAGTATATATATTTTGCATTGTAAGGGACGTGAGCTAACAGCCCAGTGAAGAGAGTTCAACAATTTATTGCAATATATCATATCAAGAATATAATGTAGTTATACCACTTTGAAATGACAACCTAAAAAGGTTTATTACTATCATTCTCATTACCAAATTGTCATTTGTTCTTTCCACTATCTTCCTTTAAAATTTCACGTCATTTCAATTGAGCCACCACTAAGTCCTCAATACATTAAGTCCCGACACGGTTAAAATGTCGCATCTTGCAAAAGAGCCTTTACAACCCAACAGTCAAATTACGCCATAATGTGCATGAAGGTAGTTAACATAACTTTCATGTACCATGTATAAACAACCTCCCATAGCCTATGAACAATTCACAACCCGTGTTTGTTCTTACACTACTCTATGTGCCTTTTTTGCATAGGATTTCACACTGAAGAATACCAATTCTACCTGATTTTGCAGTTTTGGATTTAAGGCCGGGTGCATCAAATTTTACAAATCCTACACAAACAATCAATACAATATACCATGTATATCAACTTAAATTGACTACTGATGTCCTCGTGCCTTCATCCAATTCATTTAGCATATTAACCTCTAAACACATAAATGGGTTCCATACTACATTCATAGACTACTAAGCCTCGGCTCCCTGACACATTTTCATGCTTACGCTCTATCAATAGAACAAAATTACATCCCTTACAAGTAAGCGATTTCAAGTCTCTCATTCTGGGCTCACTTAGTCATTTCTATCCATATATGTCCATGGGTCCCATTTATCGTCCTAGATTTAAAGATTTTTTAGAAAAAAGTGCATTAAATAAAGATAAATTTGAGTCTCCTCACCGTTGTTTGGCGAGTTTTAGCGATAAATCTGTAAAAATGAAAAATGCATAAATATTTTGATTGTGCCCAGCTTGCCGAGTCCTTATGTTTGTCAATTCTATGACTCGAGAAGTAGCACTTGATGAGAAGCTTGAAGTCTCAAAAATGATCAAGAATGAAGATCATGGTCCACCAGGTTCAAAGTTCATCGTTATGGCAATTACAAAAAGGTATTATGGTCATAATTGACTTTAGGTGGAACCCACGCCTTAAAGAAGACTATCTATAGGCTTAGTTGAATTAAGTGAACTTAGAAATATGAATTAAGTTCACTTGGAAATATGAATTAAATTCACTGCCAGCTCGACGAGTCATACTCACCAACCCCTTGGTGGAGACAAGATTGACCCATAGTGGTCAAGGACTAGTCGGCCAGATTGACAGAGGTTCTGGATCAAAGAACTGTCATTCTAGGTAAGCCATTAACTAAGAGTCTCGTATGCACTGACCCTTGGTGATGAACTTAAACGACCTCTCGTGGTTGACGACTCATCGGTAAAGGACTTGTGAGTTCTGGACAGTGAACTTAAGTGGGCTCTCGAAAAAACAGACATCCCGGTATATCAAGACTGATCGAGAGTATCAGGACCAACCCCTCGGTAAAGGGCGACAGGTCGTTCTGGGTAAGACATGTTTTTAGACTTAAAACTACTGTCACCATGGTGTTGCCCTAGATCGTGACACTCGTATGGACCGATCTCTCGATGCCATGACTGTCAACCCATCGGCGACACTAACCTATCGGCCGGGAAATAATTATACCGTTGAGAGTGTATTTAATGCACAACGGTCGGATGGTTGAATGGTAATAAACATGAACACCAACCAATCGGTGCCACCGACCTGTCAGTACTAGACAATTCAAAAAACTGTTAAGAATCCTCTATAAATATGAGTGTTGTGTGATCGTTTTACAATCTTCCTTGAGCTGAAAAGATCTATACACTTTAAGGAATGATCAACACTCTTGTACTGAGAATCATAAACAACTAATCTATTGATTGAGTTTGAAAGTGAGAAAGAAAGAAGGAAAGAAAAGACATAAACTAGGAAATCTTTGGTAAAACCAGTTTCCTTGTCACCTTGAGATTGTGATTGCTTTACGACGGCTATAAGGAGAAGCGTCGACACACATTAGGTGGGATCTTTAAGAAGCAAACATCAACGAGAAAGAACTTCAAAGGCAAGTGCTTCATGGTTTTAATTTTGTTTTTAAAACCTTTGTCCCGAAAGTGGAATAAAGAGGATTGGCTACGCAACCACTATAAAAAACTCTAAAGCGTCGTCTCTGGCACAATGGTGGGTGTAATTCCCAACCGATTGAGTGAGGTGGAATTCCTAATCTAATTATGAGAGGATAAGTCCCCACTTAGTGATTCTGGGGATAACTCAAGGTTGAGTGAGTCTTAACAGTGGATGTAGGTTGTCGAACCGAACCACTACAAATTTTGTGTTCTTATGTTTGTGGTGTTAGAGTTATTTTCTTGTGTTGATTGTTTGATCACATCTACTAACACACTCACTTAATTGTTATATCCGATGCACTTAAATTAATCAATCAAGTAATTTTAAAATAGGACCAACTATTATAAATTGACCCCCCCCCCCCCCCTCCCTTTCCCTCCTCCTCCTGCTCCTCCTCCTCTAGGGTTAATCATGTTGTTCTAGCTCCCAAGGGAACTTTCATATTCGTTTGAATCATTTACCCCCAAAATATTTTAAACCACAGCGTTTATTTTCTCAAGGAAAGACGGGATAATGGTTGTGAGTCTCCTAACACACTTTTAATCCTACTTAAGTTCTATTAGGAGTGTTAGCCATCCAAAACACATAATAAAAAGAAAATAAAAGTACTCAGTATCTGGTCTCATATTTCTTCGAACAATAGCCACGGAGAGTATTGAGAGTTCAGCCCAGGGGGTGTAGTATAGGAAAGTAAATAAAATTACTCAATGCCTAATCTCATATTTCTCCGAGCAAAAGCTACGGGGAGTATTGAGAATTAAGCCTGGAGGGTATGGTGCAGAAAAGTAAACACACATCAAGTCAAATGGAGTCATCATTATTCTCTTTTTATTTTAAAAGAAAGAAATTAGGATTTTGACGAGAAATGAAGCTGATTTTGGGAGGTGTAAGTAAAAAATAAACAAAAAGCCATTTTTACATGGTTTATAAAAACTCCATTTTTATATCCCATTTTACTCATAATCTTCCTTACAACTTATAAGTAAAGGAAAAGGAAAGTTTTTATACCTTCCTGCAAAGTTTGGACAGAGTTCTGGTTTTCCCTTGAAAACCCACCAAAAATAGTATTGTAGAGGAATGAACGGAAATTGAAGAAGAAAATGATGAAAAAACACGAGGAAGAGGATGAAGTAGAGCAGAAAAATGGTGTAACGACTCGTTCCGAGTTTTCCCAATTTTTGGAGAGATTTTTGGACATCCGAGTTGTTTTTGGGACCGCAGTAGCAGTGAGGAGAGTGTGGGCTTCGTGGGGGGCCCCACTTATCTGTTTTCAGGTTCGAAAACTCTAAGGGTATTTTGGTAATTTCATAATTGTTATGTATATTGTCATGAAAAAATTTGAAAATCACATGCCTTCTCTTTCGAGGTTTGACATTTGTTTTGTCTTTGAGTTCTTGATTAATTTAAAAATATATAAATAAATAAATGAATAAATAAATATAAAATAAGATAATCAATAAACTTTTTAACATGATAAACGATTTCAAAATATATATATATATATGTAATAAAAATAATAATAATAATAAGAAAATAATAATGAGATAAAATAAATGAAGAGTTTGTGTGTTCTAAAATAATTTGTAAAAACCTTTCTTTTCAAAAAAAAAAAAAGGGAGAAAAGCCAACTCCCTAGCTCCACCTCTTAAATACTCTCTTTCTTCTCTTTTTCCCTCCTTGGGAAAAATCCTGGCCTCCACCCTCATCCCTTTTCTTAGCCACACCAAGCCCTAAACCTTAGTGGAGCAGCCGCCACCGCCCTTGGTGCCACCATTTTCCTCCCCCTCCCTTTCTTTTTATCTTTCTCTCATTTTCCCTCTCCTCTCAAACCTTAACCTTCCATCTTTCCCCTTTTTTTCTCCCTATCCCAAACCATAAAACCCCCGTTTTCACCGCCGCCTCCACCTTACCCATATCTTTCTCTCTCTAAAACCGTAAATCCATCTCAACCTAGCTTCGATCATTGTTCCTTGCTTTCCTTCTCCATCTGCGATACCTTTTTCTCTCTCTTGTTCTAGTCTCTGATCTCCCTCTCTCTTACCACCACTGCCACCCCTCTTCTCTCTGCTTCAGATCCCTCTCTTCCTTTCAGTTCTTCTTCCTCCTCCGCAAACCCTAACTCCAACCCCCTTGTGTTGTGTTGCCGCCGCCACTGTCTTTTCTCTTTTCTTTCCATCCGTCCCCTTATTCTCTTCCAAAACCCTAAATCCACTGCCGCCGCCATCGTCCCTCAACTTCTCTCCCTTTCCTGTTTGCTTCTGCAACCGAGTCGAGCTTCCCAGGCCCAGTTGCAACTTGGCTCTAACCCAACCGATTCAGTCCAATTGGCATTTCAGGCCTCCAAGCTTTCTAGGCCCAATTTGTGAGCCCCACGTTAGGCCCACGAGATTTGTCCCAAAGCCTTTTGAGCCCAGTTCCCCTTCAAGCCTAGTAAACCCAGCTCCTTCCAAACAGATCAACCCTGAGCCAGACCTAGCCAAGTTTTTCTCGCCCAGACTGAGCCCAACATGTTTGAAGCCCAACTGTTGGACCCGTTCTGTTTTTAGTCCAGTTTAGTTAAGCCAGTTTACCAAGCCCAATTGAGTCCAGCCCATTTCCAAACCCAGCAAATCCAAGCCCAGCTCTCTTTTGGCCTAGCAACTCAGCCCAGGCCCCATCCAGCAGCTCGGCCCGACACGACCCATTTCTAGGCCTAGCCCAAGCCCATTTCAGGCCCACTTCAGGCTCACTTTCGGCGTGTTTTGGAGATCATTTCTCGAGTATTTCTGTATATTCTATAGCTTGTTCCATCCCGTTTGTAGGATCGTTCTCAAACGTTTCGGCCAGTTTTGTGGGACCCTTCTAGTTTTGCAGACCTGTCCTAGTTTCTCGAGCTCGGTAACCCGTGCATCACTTCCTTCAATCCTTCGACCCGTTTTCATCTCTTGGATTTCGAAAACGCACACAAGTGAGGGAACTTATCATAGTTTTAGCATGCATTACATATATCAAATATGTATTTTCGAACATTGAGTGATTTGAACTGGACCCTCTATTTATTAAGCCACTCGGTAAGGGTGAACCGTTGAGAATGATTATGTGGCGATGGGTCTATTTGGGTGCACTCCTGTCCACTATACGCTATTGTGAGAAACTTTAATTGGATAAATTGATATCGAATATGATACTTAGAAGATGATGATGATACATTGAGTGTTTATTTATAAGATGCAAATGCAATCATGTCGAATATAGAGATGTGTGTTTAAGTAACTCGCTATGTACGTTTGACTCGCATGATGACGTATGATGTTGATTTTGGTTAGTTATGTTAGAACATGCTTATATTGTTATACATGCTTATGTCATTTATCTAGCTATTACATTTGAATGAATTTATGATGAGAATAAGATATACGTTGGATGTTGAATATGATGCTTGAGACTTAATGATAACGTGTTATGTGTCTATCCATAACATGTGAATGAATTTAAGTTGGGTGTCTGCTTATAATATGTGAATGAGATCATGATGAATATGTGATTTGTGTTTTGAGATCTTACTATATGTATATATTGTTATACATGATCATGATATCATGCGCATGCATAAAGGTAACCCCTAACGGACAACGTGTCATTGGGTGTTGAGATAGAGGAACTATTCACGTGTGTATATGTTTATAATGACGTGATGAGTTTGGTTGTTGGGAGGACTTCCCCGTTACGCTCCGGCAGTCGAGACCCCCATAGAGGATGCGAGTTTCCCCATTGTCTTCCGGCGGTTGAGGTACCTGCCCATTAAGATTGGCTTCCCCGTTATGCTCCAGCTGTTGAGATCCCTATAGGAGATGCAGGTTTCCTCGTTGCATTCCATCGGTTGAGGCGGTTGTGTATTGTGTGGTCTCCCGTTTGTACTGGTTGGGAGACCGGATTTTGATGGAGGACCCGTTGTGGGCTACTGAGATGATGTCTCGGGTTTGGTCGTTGGATCGTCGGTGGTGTAGTTGCATTTCATGCATGTGAGCACTGTTGTTAATATAATATTCTTGCATTCATACATGTGATCTATTTATGTTGTTGACTTGTGATAAGCTTTATCTCTTCACTAGGCTGGTTAACTCACCCCTTTACCTTCTAGGTACCTCATTCGTAGAGGGGTCAGGCGGGCCCTTTGAGTAGGTACCTGGGGAGAAGCAATAGTGGTAGATATTCCATATTCTTGCATATTTAGTTTGGAGAGACCATTGCCGGTGTAGACTCATCTTTACATATTTGTTTGAATGATTATATAACTATATTGAATGGTCGGTGGTTGTTTGTTGTAATTATTATATGGGTTTTGGCCTTTATTAGATTGTTGAACGGGAGGTAGTTACCTCGTTCCAAAATATATATATATATATATATATCTGATATCCATTCCTTGGTTATATTTTGAGACTTTTCGGAGATAACATGCCTGTATACGGGGCGTTACAAAGGGCTTGCAATGGTTTTGAAAAAAAATCCTTCCCTCGGTCGATATTTATAACCAACAAGGTAGCCATGCGGCAGAGGAGAGCAACTACTCTACAGAAGCATAGCTTCCATTACTCATTTTACATTTATATTATTTATTATTTTATAAACTTTATAATTCATATAGTTTTTTATAATAATTTTACTTCTTAGAAAAATTGGATATCGTAGGAGAAATTTGACTCAGCAGATATGTCGGGTAAATTAGCCTCATGAAAAAGTTCTAAATCTCGAAGAAGTTTTGAGGTCAAAAGCCAAATGGTCTGTGCAAAAACGTGTGTTAAAGTGTTTTCGTTAAAACGACGGCTCACATCTCACGACGTAGATTGAGCGGCTTATACCTTAATTTGATAATATGAAAACATGGAATGGTCGGTTAAACCACAGATAAGCATAGAGTATTTTTCTATAAATTTTTTACTTTCATATTTATTGTTAAATTGGACTTTTACAAAGTGGGTCGTTCAAGGGGGTTAAAATCTGTGAAAGTAGAATGAACGAAATAGTTTGTTAAATTGGAAATTTAAAACCATAAAGTGTGTGTGAGTTTGGGATTTCAAATACTCCAAATGAGTGGTTTTCCATAGTGAAATAGTTTTAAGATCATTTTCCTAATTAAATAAATAAAGTTCAGGTATTTACAATTTTGCTCTTCCAACTTCAACGAGTCGGATCAATGAGCTATTGAGCTCGGATTGGGCCAAACTTTGACTTTTCAGAAAGCCCTCTCCGTAATCTTAATGATTAACGAATCACAAATCACATACAACGGCATAAAATCACACAATTAAGCCTAATTTAAGGTTAGAGTATTACATTATCTATTTATCTTATCCAAATTTTGAGAACTATCAATTTTGAGAAATAGTTATGTTACATGCTTCACATGGAGCACAAAATTAATTATTGATTTAATTAATAATTAAAGTAATTGATTAATGAATAAATATCTAAATAATACTCTCATCATATTCTAATTAATTTAAAATTTAATATCAATCTATAAAATATATAATATATTGAATCAACAATCTATCTCTCAAAATCAAAATTTCAGGAATACTTAATTTTCAAAATTGAAGAAGAGTGAGTATATACCTAAAAACAAAATTCCAAGATTTGATAGAAACAATATAAGTAAACATTTAGGCCAACTGGATAAATCCTTCCAATCTACTGAATCCATATTTATCCGCTTCAATGTAATTTAATCAATTTTTACACATAGAATTTAATTATTGACATGACAAATGTATGATAGATCAATTCAACTTACAGAATTTAGTATTAAAATCTTTTTTTCCTATTTTTATCCATTTTTTTACATGAATTTTCTCAACATTCAAGTTAAAAGTATTTTTCGATTTTAATATTTAAGAAAAAAAAAATTAATCATTAATACGATATTAGTGTGTTAAATAAATCGAACTCACTAAATCTACTCTTAAAATCTCATTTTCTATTTTTAACTAATTTTTGCTTGAATTCTTTATTTTAAGTACATGTAGAAATTATTCCAACTATAAATTAGATGAAGAATCACTTTCAACACAAAAGGGTCACTCCTCGTAATGTTATCCTTTAAGAAGTTTGAAAACCTTAGTCTTCACAAAAGATGAACATTCAATATTCATTTAATTATTGTCTAAAATTATCTTTTTTATATTAATAAAAGAACAAAGATGATGCTGTCTTAAATACTTAAAACATTCAAATAATGCCAATCCAATTGCCAATTTTTATACCCAAAATTCATTGAAAGAACTTTAGGAAGCAAAAGAGGCACACACCTACATGTACCAGCGTCTCTGTTTTCTTCTTATATATAATCAGAATTCCAACTTTTGCCATTTTTGTTATAACAAACAATCTCGACAACCTCACCTATTTGAGAATGAGGATATTGGATAAAACTCCATATATGATTGAGTGACTGTGGGACTCGAATATGAGAATAAGCGGTTGATTACTATTTCAATATTAAAGATTAGCGAAAATAGCTGCAACTTCAAATACAGTCTAATTTCGGATGCTCATAATTTTTTATTCGACCAAACACTAGGACATTCTAAATGGTCATACACTTTGTTGGCCTCTCTCTCTCTCCCTTGCGCAAATAGTCTAAACTCTGAAGCTGAAAGAAACTTGAATTCAAAATGCAAGCTTTATCAAAATTCTATCATTCTCAGATTGCAAATACATGAACTTTCGTTCATGGTCATAGCAGCAAAGTGAAAAATTAAACAAATGGAGAAACTGGAACTACTAATTTACAGTGGTGATCAACAATTCTAATGGTTCTCAGGGATGCTCTCAAGTACAGGCCTCCAACCACCCCGGCATGGTCCAACAGCTACGGCACTCGACCGATCACCGTTAGTTCTTTTGAGCTCACTTATTACAGCCCCCAAAACCCCTCCGTCGCCACCTTCAAACTTCGATAACAATTGAGCTGCCTCTTGCTTCGACAGCACAATCTTCACTTTCACTACTCCCTTCTCTTCTTTGTGGCTAGTGTTACTCTTTCCCACACCAACTCCTGCTGCTTCTCTCTGCACCTTGCCTTCTTCACTTGTAGTGTAATTGAATTCTTCAAATTCTTCCTCTGTGACTCCATTTAGGCAAGAACCAAAGCAGTTTCCCATGTGTCTGTGCTTATGAGAGAGTGAGGCTTACCGTGATGGCAGAGTACAAGACAATATATAGGCAATGGGTTGAAGTGGTAAATACTTCAGGAGTCCCATCAATTGGGCCCTTTTTCCAATCAATCTGCAAGAAAAAGGGCAGAAAGACAAGGTTTCCACGCGGTTGAGGAAGACTGACAACGGCTCCACCATTGACGGTCATTATCTTGAATCTTCATCATCATATGATAGCCGGTAAAACTCAGATACTGAACATTTGACCATGTCAAAGTTGAGGCCAATAGGTTAATAAACCTCATTGAACTTACCCAAGTCAGGTAACCCATCAAAGGGGGAGAAACTAGCTGGTAAGGAGAAAAGGGAGCAAACTCATGAAAGCATGGATTAAACCTCCAAGTGGAATTGTAAAAATTTGACAAAACTCGACCCGACTGATTTAATTAGATTTCAAGTAAAAAAAGGTATCAAAATCTAGTTAATCTGACCAACGAACTCACTGAAACTGAGTTAATTTTTTTTTCATCGTTCAAAAAAAAAAAAAAATTCAATTGGTCTCCTGAGACTTTGAGTCAAGCATGAGTATCCAATTTAAAAAAATTGTATTTTGAGCGTGTTGGGTCGGGTTTTATTAAACTCAATTCGATTCAAATAAAAAATTATTGAGCTCGACCCAATTCGAATTGCTGACCTGACTTACTCAACTAGACTAAATCTAATTTGGACCTGCAGTCCTATCCATTTTTAGTCCAAATTTGAGAAAAAATCAACAATAATTTAACTTCTATATCTACATTTTTCAATTTTAGTCGATTTATAAAAAAGGCTTTTGACACTAATATGAAACATAATAAAATAACATCATCATTAAATCCAACAATTCATTAAAAAATATATATCAGTAACAACACAACTGAGAATGAGCTTCAATGTCTACATTCTTCACGAGTTGTGGTGTTATTCATCACAGAAAAATTCAAGTTAAGTCTGATCAATTCAAGCTAGGTCTGATCAATTCAATTTCCAAGTCCAACCTAATCCGAATTCCATACATCTTTTTTAAATCCGAAATGATTCTAAATTTACAACTACGTAATCCAATCTACTGATTTTTCGGTTCGGGTTTCACTGCTACCTGTATCCAAAAGGTTTTTAAGGGGTGTCAAATAACTTCAAAGTAGATATACAGCCAACTCAATTGATTGTTCAAATTATTTAACTCATTTCTTTTTTAATTGAATTTGAGTTTTGAGGCTTTTTTTCTAAAATTATTAATAGTCATTGATATTGAAGTTATTTGCATGCACACGACTCATGAGATAGGTGGCCTTCTTCCAATGGTGCCTAAATAGAAAAGTCAAAACTCTTGGCTATGTTTCTACTGATGTAATGAGGGTAACTATCCATTACTCTTGTTTGGTAATTAAGAGGTAGGGGTAAAAATTTATCTTTTTACCTATTCCCTTCAACCTTTAAAAACTCTTTCTAAATAAAAGATAATAATACTCAAGATAATACCTGATCAAGAGTAACCTGTGTAAAATTAACCCCTCGAAATACAGCTATATGCTTTCAATTGAAGGAAAGGCCTCCACCAGGAAACGAGTGACACCACCATCAAGACTTGCAATAGTGAATTATAGACTTGATGACTTGAATATTTAATTTGTGTTTAGGAAGTAAACCCTAAAAAATCTTAGTTTTGAAAAATCAAGAGCCTCTTCTCCACACACATGCTCATCGTTATCCACCAAAGGCCTTCAGTCAGTGAAGCCAGGTAAGACCCATTCTTCCTTCAAAAAGATAGTTCTTAAATGCCCGGATGATACGTTACACGGTGGATTTTGTCCTGTGATTAAAAAATAGAAGATTAAATATTTAATTATTGAAATTGTCAAAATGTACAATATGACTCCCAAATTTTATCTATAATGTTCACTGTAATAGTGAAATGTGTCAAATGAATATTAATATAAATAGAACGTAAATTTATAGTAAAAAATTCAACGGTATAGATTCATCACTGAATCAGTCCCACATGGCGATCCCTTGTGGAAAGCCCAACTATTACAGTATTACTTAGATTCCCTCTTCTTACTCATACTATTGAGAAGTACACACTTGATGAGAGTGACAGGTGAAAAAAAAAACACTATTCATCGTCTTAACATATTTATTTTGATACTAACATCAAAATGGTTCATTAAACCTATCAAACTCACCAAATTCAATTATGTAATTTTTTTTCTATTTTCTTTAGTATTTTTGTCTAAATTTCCCCTATGTTAGATATATCACAAAAACATTAGACCAAATACTAATAAGCTAGTTATATAGACACCTAGGTTTTCTTTCTCTATACATCCGTTCTTAAAAATTCAGGTGAAATTAATCTTTTGCCCTTCGTTTTTAAAAAAAATATTCTCCGCATCATTCGAACCATTTTTGGATTGTTCGAAGGAATTTTTGGTTCGTTCCAATGATTTTTTGGTTCAGTATGTGGACTGTGAAGTCGGATTTTCAAGCGTAGACGTTTTTCGACCAACTTTTACAAACAAAGTATCAAAAGTCATATACTCTGAATTTTATGAACTCCGAGACTGATTTTAAATGAAAAGGGTATAGTTTTGGGCTTCAAAAATCGTGCCCAAAGAATTAAGGAAAAATGGTCTTCACTCTTAATTCTTTGGGTACGATTTTTTAAGCCCAAAACTATACACTTTTCACTTAAAATCAGTCCCGGAGTTCATAAAATTCAGAGTAGATAAATTTTGATACATTGTTTGTTGAAATCAGTCAAAAAACTGCGTTGTTTGAAAATCTCATTCCACAGCCCATTTCGTTCGAAAATTCATTCACAAATTCATTTGAAGGAATTCAAAAATTCATTCGAACGAGTAGGTTGTGGAATGGGATTTTCAAACGAGTCCATTTCTCCACCGATTTCTATAAACAAGGTATCAAAATTCATCTACTCTAAATTTTATGAACTCCGTGACTGATTTTAAGTGAAAAAAGTATAGTTTTGGGCTTGAAAAATTGTACCCAAAGAATTAAGAGGGAAAACCATTTTTCCTTAATTCTTTGGATACGATTTTTGAAGCCCAAATCTATACTCTTTTTCACTTAAAATCAGTTTCAAATTTCATAAAATTTAGAGTAAATGAATTTTGATACCTTGTTTGTAAAAGTTGGTCGAAAAATGACTTCGTTTGAAAATCTCGCTTCACAGCCTACATACTGAACCAAAAATTCGTTCGAACGAACCAAAAATGGTTCGAATGATGGGGAGGAATGATTTTTTCTTAAAAAATGAAGGGCAAAAAAGTAATTTCAATCAAATTTTTGAAAACGGGTGTGTAAAGAAAGAAAACACGGGTGTCTATATAGCTGGCCTTCTAAGATTATAATGACATGTCAAATCTTTCAAACTCTCAAACTACCTTATATTTCATTTTCCTATTATAACCAATTTTAAGATGAAATTTTCCTATTGTTTCTTGTTATCACAACCTTTAGTGAATGAAAGATTAACATTCACTAGAAGGTCACCTTAAATTGTTTGTCTTGTATATAATAAATCTAGTGAGAACCATGTATTTCGCATGTTTAACATTGATAAAAAAAATTAATAGATGAGTTTTCTTCACTTAAAACAAATGTAGGTCAAAGCATTTCAAATCACCAAACTTAATCATAAATTTTTTTTTTCTCTACTTTTTAGTCCTTTTTATACAATTTTTCTTTAATTTTAGATAAAAGGACGGTAAAGTTAGACTAAAATCTTCCAAACTGATCAAAAGCAATCTTAAAATCCTTTTTTTATATTTTAGTCTTTTTACATGGATTTCTCCATCTTCAATGCTAACATAATATAATAAGGATAAGTCATGTCATTCAAACTCTCTACATCAACAAGTGTTTTCTTTTCCGCCGGTTTTAGAAGGATGTTCTTTTCTTGGCTTACTGCCATGGAAGCAAATTACAATCGTTTAATCATAAATGAATGGTTAAGACTAATTTGATGATCACCTTAAACTGTCTCTTCTACATATAAATAAACTAATTGTGGAACATGTTTTGCACATAGCATAGGGTCATTTTCCATTTATTTAATAACTAAAGGAATTAATTAATGAAAAAATATTTAAGCAATAAAGTATAATAATATTCTAATCAAGTAATTTTTTTAATATCAAAGTGAAATACATAATATATTAAAGCGATAATCTATCTGTAAAAATCAAAATTAAAGAAAAATATATACTTTTGCTTTACTCTCAAGTTGAGCCCCCTCGACATAATTTGAATCGCTCGAGCTGAGACCCGACTATTTTCCTACGATGCTCCTAGCAGGAGCCCCTCAAAGACAATTTCGAGGCCCTCGAGAATGACAAATTTACACTATAAACATTTGATTCAATTCCAAGTTTCCACACACCATGACAGAACACATTATTACAAGCATAATACATATTAGAATAACACACAAAAACTTAGTGGTTTATACATTCTTAGGTTTTCACGCCACAAAAAGCATGATTATTACAATACAACATATAACTAAATTAAACATATTTCCCAGGGAGGTTCAAAGTTCCATCTTCTATAGTAGCAGTGGAGGTTCCTCAGTTCCCTCCTCAGGTACATATTCTGCAGTGTGAGAGACGTGAGCTAACAGCTTTGTGAAGAGAGTTCAACAATTAATAGCAATATATCATATCTGGAATATAATGTAGTTATACCACTTTGAAAATGACAACCTATAAAGATTTATCACTACCATTCTCATTACCAAATTGTCATTTATTCTTACCACTATCTGCCTTAAAATTCTAAGTCATTTCAACTGAGGCACCACTAATTCCTCAATGCATTAAGTCCCGACACAATCAAAATGTCGCATGTTGCAAGAGCATTTACAATCCAATAGTCAAAATACTTCATAATGTGTGTGAAGGCACTTAACATAACTTTCATGTACAATGTATAAACAACCTCCCATAGCCTTGGAACAATTCACAACCCGTGTTTGTTCTTACACTACTCTATGTGCCTTATTTGCATAGGATTTCACACTAAAGAATACCAATTCTCACCTGATTTTGCAATTTTGGATTTAATGCCAGGTGTATCAAATTTTACAAATCCTACACAAACAATCAATACAATATACCATACATAACAACTAAAATTGACTACTGACATCCTCGTGCCTTCATCCAATTCATTTAGCATATTAACCTCTAAACACATAAATGGGTTCCATACTCACCGTTGTTTGGTGAGTTTTAGTGATAAATCTGTAAAAATGAAAAATGCATAAATATTTTGTTTGTACCCCGGCTTGTCGAGTCTCTATATTTGTCAATTTTATGACTCGAGAAGAAGCACTTGCTGAGAAGCTTGAAGTCTCAAAGATGATCAAGAATGAAAATCAGGCTCCACCAGGTTCAAAACTCATCGTTATGGCAATCACAAAAAGGTATTATGGTCATAATTGACTTTAGGTGGAACCCACACCTTAGAGAAGACTATTTCAAGGCTTAGTTAAACAAATGGTAAATCCACAAAGAAGCCTAAGAGAGGAAGCTAGACAGTGAACCTGGAAATATTAATTAAATTCACCGTCAGCTCGAAGAGTCGTACTCACCGACCCCTCGGTGAAAACATGATCGACCCATCGTGGTCAAGGACTGGTCGGCCAGATTGACAGAGATTCTGGATCAAATAACTATCATTCTAGGTAAGCCTCTGACCGAGAGTCTCGTATGCATAGACCCCTCGGTGATGAACTTAAACGACCTCTCGTGGTTGACGACTCACCCTTAAAGGACTTGTGAGTTCTGGACTGTGAACTCAAGTGGGCTCTTAAAGAAACAGACATCTCGGTACATCAAGACTGATCGAGAGTACTATGACCGACCCCTCGGTAAAGGGCGACAGGTCGTTTTGGGTAAGACAGGTTTCTAAACTTAAAACTACTGTCACCATGGTGTTGCCCCAGATCGAGACACTCGTATGGACCGATCTCTCGGTGCCATGACTGTCGACCCATCAGCGAGACCGACCTGTCGACCGGAAAGTAATTATACCGTTGGGAGTGCATTTAATGCAGATCGGTCAAGTGGTTGAACGGTAATAAATATGAACACCGACCCATCGGTGCCACCAACCTTTCAGTACTGGACAGTTCGAAAAACTCATAAGAATCCTCTATAAATATGAGTGTTGTGTGATCATTTTACTATCTTCCTTGAGCTGAGAAGATCTATACACTCTAAGGAACGATCAACACTCTTGTACTGAGAATCATAAACAACTAATCTGTTGATTGAGTTTGAAAGTGTGAAAGAGATGAGGAAAGAAAAGACATAAACTAGGAAATCTTTAGTAAAACCAATTTCCTTGTCATCCTGAGATTGTGATTGCTCTACGATGGCTATAAGGAGGAGCGTCAGCACACATTGGGTGAGATCCTCAAGAAGCACATATTAGCAAGAAAGAGCTTCAAAGGCAAGTGATTCATGCATTTAATTTTGTTTTTAAAACCTTTCTCCCGA
Source organism: Chimonanthus praecox (assembly GCA_022113865.1). Taxonomy (NCBI): domain Eukaryota; kingdom Viridiplantae; phylum Streptophyta; class Magnoliopsida; order Laurales; family Calycanthaceae; genus Chimonanthus; species Chimonanthus praecox. Next base: position 18,830,107 of record CM039087.1, on the reverse strand, counting down.
AAGTGGAATATCGAGGATTGGCTCCAGAACCACTATAAAAAAACTCTAGAGCGTCGTCTCTGGCACAGGGGAGGGTAGAATTCTCAGTCGATTGTGTGAGGTGGAATTCATACTCTAATTGTGAGGGTGTAAGTCCCCACTTAGTTAATTTGGGGATAGTTCAAGGTTGAGCGAGTCCTAACAGTGGATGTAGGTTGTCGAACCGAACCACTATATACCTTGTGTCCTTATGTTTGTGGAATTAGAGCTATTTTCTTCTGTTGATTGTTTGATCACATCTACTAACACACACTCACTTAATTTTTATATCTGATGCGCTTAAACTAATCAATCAAGTAATTTTAAAAAAGGACCAATGATTTTCGATTGACTTATTCAACCACCACCGCCGTCTCAGCCTACTCGGTCATCCGGGGAATCACAAACCATACCAGCGGGAGCTGTCCATCACCGTACCATCCCTCGACCTAGGCGAGAACCTCCTCAGCCTACTCGGTCATTCGGGGAATCACAAACCATACCAGCAGGAGCTGTCCCTCACCTCATCGTCCCTCGACCTAGGCGAGCACCTCCTCAGCTTACTCGGTCATCTAGGGAATCACAAACCATACCAGCGGGAGCTGTCCCTCACCGCATCGTCCCTCTACCTAGGCTAGCACCTCCTCAGCCTACTCGGTCATCTAAGGATCACAAACTATACCAGCGGGACCTGTCCCTCACCGCATTGTCCCTCGACCTAGGCAAGCACCTCCTCAGCCTACTCAGTCATCCGGGGAATCACAAACCATACCAGTGGGAGTTGTCCCTCACCTCATCGTCTCTTGACCTAGGCGAGCACCTCCTCAGCCTACTCGGTCATCTATGGATCACAAACTATGCCAGCAGAAGCTGTCCCTCACTGCTCCGTCCCTCGACCTAGGCGAGCACCTCCTCAGCCAACCTTGTCATCCAGGGACCATAAGGCATACTGGCGGGAGCTGTTCCTCACCGTACCATCCCCCGGCCAATGAGTGGGCGAGCACCTCCTCAGCCTACTCGGTCATCCGGGGATCACATCATCCGTCGTACATTCTAGTATCGGAACCGCAAAGGGCTTCTAAGGTTACCTTGGGTGAACAACATTCAGCCTGATAGCCTATTTAGAATTAACATAATTACTTCCCAATTAGTCCTTATCTGGGACTCCTATGCACCTTGTTCTCTAAATCAGATTACACCTCTCTCATAGGTGTGTCTGAGAAACACTAGACGGACCGACCATTTGATCCATGCAAGGGGGTACAACTATCCATTTCCAATCACAAGGGGAGTCCGCATCCCAACCACGCGTCCACTGCGCAGTCCCACATGACGTCTTCCCCCTAACTACCCGACAAGTTAGGGGGAGTCTCTAGATCCTGATGTGGCCCAGTACCCATGTCCCATCGGCATCCCACATATGTTAGCTATATGCATGCATAGTTACCATTGCACGTACTAATAACATAGCTCATCATATAATAATCAGGTGTATATATATCATTATCTGTCACAGGCTGGCATGTTAACATCTAAGCATGTTATAATGTCTAGCAGTCCAAACTAATCATCACATAGTTATATGGCATATCATTAATAGAATACATCGCACCATAATCAGGCATATACCACCACATATCACATATTCACATGTTGGCATATTAACATATTGTCAATAAAAATAAACTCCAATCATGTTGCCACACAATCAATCAATTATGACATCAAATAATCAATTCATATATGCCTCTGCGGGCATCGGATACGAATACACCCGGATGGCGACCCGCCACATAATGGTATCAACAGTTCCCTTGCCGAGTGGCTCACAATATCGGGGACCCCCATTCGCCGCATTCCGTACCCGCACATCTAATAGAGTAGTAATATGTATAGATGCATGCTAAAAGCAGTGATATGTTCCCTCACCTATGTGTGTCATTGAAATCTAATGCAAGAAAACGAGTCCAAGGGTTGAAGGAGCTCAATCTGTTGAAACAAGAATAAGAGGGTAAGAAATTGGGATGAAACGGGTCAAACTGGGCCTAGAATGCAAATGGGCCCGAGAAAGGGTCGGGTCCGAATCAGGCCTGATTGGGCTGGGCCGGGCCTGACTGGGCTGGGCTGAATCTTGCGAACTGGGCCGGATCTGGCGAACTGGGCTGGGCTGAATCTGGCGAATTGGGCCGGATCTGGCGAACTGGGCTAGACCAAGCTTGGGCCTTAGTTGCCAAGACCAAAACCGAACCCACCCGAGTCAACTCAGTGAATCGGCTGAGTTGGCTCGGTACTCAACTGAGAATCTAGGAAACGGAAGGAAAGAAGAGGAAAAGAAGGGAAGAGGAAGGAAAAATGGAGAGAGAAAGAAAGAAGAAGGTCAAGGAGAAGAGAGGGGAAGGAACTTGAGTACCTGATAGCAGCGGAGGAGGTCCGACAGTCGGAGCAGGCGAATTGGAGTGGAGATGAAGACCATGGGAGCGGCGGCTGGGGAAGGAGGGGAGAAAAGAGGGAAAGAGAGAAAATAGACAAGAGAGAGCGGTGGGAGGGAGAGAAAATGGGAAGGACGGCCGAAGAGGGGTTTCCAAGGGGAGCGGCGACTACAGAAGATTAAGGTTTTAGGGAGAGGAAAAGAGGGAAGAAAGGGGAAGAATAAGAGAAGCAGGGGGAAAGGGTCACAGCACTGTAGCTGCGCGCTACAGTGCTGCGGAAATGGGAATAAGGGGGTTAGGGTTTTCTTAGGGTTTATGTGGGTTTGGGGTTTTCTTTTTTTTTTTCCTTTTTTTTTTTTGCAAAAATAACAAATAAAATTTAAAACCTGAAAACAGTTTGAAAGTTGAACGTCAAGAGAGAAGAATGTGTAATTTTAAAATATTTTGGCATGACAAGACGTTCGATAATTCAAATTACCAAAATGCCCTTTGAGTCGCCAAACTCGAAATCGGGCAAACCGAGGCCCACCGTGGGCCCCACTGCTACTAAGACCCTAGAATCTCTATAAATCGGGTAGGGTTGTTACATCTGAGGTTAGATCCGCATTTTGAGAAGGCTTCAAATCCGAGGTGAGAGGCAACCAGTGCAAGGAGAACAACAGGAGAGCAGATGCACAGTGATCAAGAATGGCTAGGTGGCGTCCCTAGCCTGACAGGGACAAACAGGGGAATAAGATCGATTGAAACTCTTTGTGGGACTCGATCCGACTGAACAGAGAGGTAAACTGAATTGTAAAATGGAGCACCTTCAAGCTGGCGGCAGATCTGAAAAGGGTGGCCTTACAAATACAGTTAATAGGAATGGAACGCCTAATCAAAGAAAGAGAGGCGGTCAGTGAGCAAGAAAGGATCAGCTCTGACGAAGTGAGTTGGGAACGTTGTTGTCTAGGCGAGCAAGAAGAGGATCCAATCGGAGTGGACTTAATATTTTAAGGGAAGAGTAAGTGAAGGCTGAGACTTCTTAGGGCTGAAAAAGACTGTCAACTTTGGTTTAAGAAGAATCGCGTTGATGAACTGACGTAAAAAGAGTCACATTTTTAGTATTAAGACATAAATAAAAATCTTAATATCATACTTTTCCGGAAAGAATTTTATAGGCTTTATACTTGAAAACTCCTTTGCACAAGCCATATTAATGTTAGTCTGAAAAAGAAAAATATTCATGAGTCGAGTGATCACCGGAGGAATATTCCAATTTTCATAATATGAGCATTGAGTCATTGCTGATCTCATTATTCTTTATCTTGGTTATATTATTGAGAACGCAATCAATATTGAGTTATTATACGTGAATTTTTTCCGAATTTATTTGAAACATAGAAATCACCTTATGAAGCTTAGGATATGATATATAACATTTTTGAATTGTTTGAGGCTTCAAGCCTACCTATTTTGGTCATATTATCTTGATAGTTCCCCAATTGAGCCTGATATAGCCTATTTTATTGATTAGTCATGTTTATCATACCCAACTCCAGCTGTGGAGTTTGAGTCTCATTGAAATATCCGTGACCTATTCTAAGGATCCAGAAAAGGTTAGAGATGAAAATTTTGGATGGTAATCTGAAAAAAAAAGTAGCACTTGAAAAAATATTGATGCAGAAAGAGAAGAAAAACACATCATAAAAGAAAGAAAATATATATATATATATATACCAGACATCAAAAAAGGGATGTGAAAGAAAAAGAAAAAGAAAGAAGAAAAATACTTTGAAAAGTGCTGAAAACAAAATAGAGGAAAAAATCCCATTCAAAATTATGAAGACCTCTAACTTCTCTGTTCAAAGTATTAATTTTTAGAATCTTTTATCCTTCTTTGACTTGACTTGATCCCAAGCCACATTTTGTCCTATTAGGAAGTCCTATTGATCTTAAGTCTAATAGGGTATTTCACATAGAGAATAAAGAAGGAAAAATGATGGTAGTTGACTCAACGTTCTCAGAAAAGTAGCATCCATTCATAAGATCTATTTAATTTCTTTGATCTGTGCCATCTTTTCTAAATACATGTGAGATATTTTGTTTTGAAAACATAAACTCTGCCCACATATACTTTGAGAGAAAATAAACTCAAACCTCTGATGTTAGTCTTTCTCAGAGATATATCTGATGAGGTTTGAAGTCAAAGCACATTTTTCAAGGGTGGTAACTAAACTTGTGTGTATTTGGAAAGAGAAAGCTATCTTAATATTGGCTATCACACACTACACTCCAAGTATAAGTTTTGTAAAATAAATTTTAGAATTGTATGATGTCTAAATTTTAGTCTGTGTGTTCTTGCTAAAAATGTTGATGTTTGTGCATATCATCACTGTAAGCCCTCACGAGACTATAACTCATCCACTAGGAGTAACCTAGGGATTTAAAGGCTTGTTACATATGCTAAATGCAATCGAGAGTACCAGTGAAAGTGATTTAGTTTAGGACTAAATTAGGTTTTTGAGTTTCCAAAGTCTTAGTTTTTAGGTTAGTTTTTCCCGAGAACTAGCAAAATCTAAGTTTGGGGTATCTGTTGAGACATGAAAAATGACAATTTTACCCTTGTTATTTGGATCAGTTAGCCCTTGTTTCTGTATATATTAGATGCATTTAATGTTATTTTTAGTTTTGTGGGTAAAAATTGGAAAAAACAGAAAATCAGCCTAAAACCCAGATTAATTGCAAGTTCTGTGCTTAATTTTGAAGATCTGAAATTCTAATAATTATTACACCGCTTTAGGAATTTAATTGTAAATTGGTTAGTTCAGATCCATTTATGAGAGTCCGAATTAGTCCAATATTTTTTGAATAGTGGTGGATTAATTATTAGTTTTCCAAAGAATTAAATATTGTCAAAGGTCCGTTGAAGATTGAAGAACTTCAAGAGAAGCCCATGAACCAGAATTCAATACACATTTGGGTTAAAGTATAGGCCATGATTCATGCTCAATTCATAGTGGGCCAAGCCTAAGATCCATACACCAGAGTTCAATAAGTCCACAGGCTAGAGTCCAAACCCATTATGCCCATGTGCATTTAAGTCCAAAACATGAAACCCTAAACATCATGCGCCTACACCTAAGTCAAAATCTCATGTACGGCCATTCCACCTCACCTCCATATCTCATATGATCACAAACTTCAAAAATCTCTCCATCCCTAAATTCTCTCCACCCATAAACGATTACAACTCCATCTCATCCACCTCAATTCATGTGCATACACCTATCCCTAAGTTCTCTCCATTCGATCCTAAGCAATCCCAATCCATATCCATCTCCTTCTAGAATCTAAGTCCTAAAATCCCTCTCCAACTCAAACAACTCATGCACATCCACTCATTCCATATTCATACAGGCAAATCTCCAACTCCAATTACCAATTTGCACCTCCACTCCTAATTCCATCCGTAACACCTCATTCCTTCATGCGCACAATCTTACCTTACCACACACGAAAATTCCAATCCAAATCCATACACCTCACTTAGAATCCAAATCCAATCCCATTAGATCCTAAACTTTCTCTCCAAGTCTTATCCATCCTTGTCACACGATTCTTACCCTTGATCCTCTCATCCATGCGCATATCCATCCCATGAAACACACGACACCACCTCTCCATGAAGCCCTAACCGACCCACCTTGTTCATTAAACCCTAAGCCTCTTCTATTTAGTTGCTTAAATCTTAACCATCCACTTATCCAACATAAACCCTAATCCATCTCAACCCTCCATTCCATCCCTAAACCTTATAAATAGATGCATAGGACAGCAGTGAATTTCGAATTTGGACTCTGGAAATAAAAGATATGTGTCGATCAAGAGGAGAAGAAGAAAAGAAAAATCAAGGAAAATCGAGTTTAAGGGTTAGTAGTTTGATTTTTAGTTTATTTTCCAATAATTCTTTTTATTCAATTCCAAGTTTTGTAATTCTAATTTCAAAGTTTATTAATAAGATTCAAAGTGCAATGTCTTTTAGTCTCTGATTTTCCAATTAATTTATGTTCATGTTATGATTGTTTTGATTTATTTTTATTCTCATTATTAACTCTATGGTCGAATTTATTATGTTAATTGCAAGATTGGATGGAAAGTTTTTTAGCTTGATTGATCCCCAGTTTTAGTTGCTAAGGCTCTTATTTATAAGAATGCAATGTCCTTTTAGTGCTAAGAGAGGGGCCGAGGATAGTCATTCAAGTCTAAGGTCTAATTTTGTTAGAGATATTTTAATGAACATCATGGATTTAATATATGAAATAATTATGAATGGTAACATGAATGTATGCATAATTAATTTACGTGAGCCCTCGATCCTAGGCTTTAGTCTTAGTACTAAATTTTGGAAATTAATGCCGTCTTGAAATCTTAGATCCGATTACATTGTTTCATATGTAAATTAGTAGATTTGATTCTTTGATTCATTTATTTATCTGTTCATTTGATTCCTTTATCTGTTTAATGATTAATTGTTTTATTTGTTTACTTAATTCATTTGATTCCTCGTTCGTTGATTCTTTAATTCTTGTATTTCTTTATTGTTCTCCAAAGAAAAATCCTAAAATCTAAATCCCAATTATGAACTAGGATAGAAATTAAGTGGATTAATTTCTATTAAATCTATGTCAGATCTAAGTCATTTCTGTGCTTTTTTAATTAATCTACCTAACACTAGTTTCAATTAGAATATTTAAATTAAATAACTAATAAATAAATGTGAATACTTAAGATATATTTTATGTAATTCGGTTGGATTCGACCTCGCACTCATAACGCTATACTATAAATGGTTCGTGCTATTGCGAGTAAAATAAATGTAAAATTGTTTATTGTACAACAAGATCCTGGCAATTGCAATCAAGGATTGCCAACAGAAGTTGCAATAATGCAGAGAGTAAGCCAGCAAAACAACAAGTACATACAACAATGAGATAGATCGGCGTCAAGTGGTGTGTGTAGAGGCGAAAAACGTCAGGCTTAACGAAAGAGAGAATTGCACAGTCCGGTCAGGTCTGGGTGTGGCTGTCGACAACCAAACGTCATTGTGGAGGATGAGAAACTTTGCAAGCAGAGAATGGGCGTCTACAACAAGGGACCAACAACAGCAAACAGAGACGTATGTTGTGGATGAAATCTGGTGAACATCGGTGGGAAATGGAAACTTCCGTTTCTCAGATAAAAAATGTGAAAAGAATTGAGGAAAAGAAAATATCGAAGATTTGGCTCTGTACCATGTGAAAATTAGACAAAAGATTTGTGGTGTATTCCTCAATCGATGGAAGAGTTGTGATAATATTGTATTTATAATGAGAAAATACAATCAATGAATAACCAATTAAGCTAAAAAAAGGAAAACTGTACAATTAAATTTGGAGTAAATCATGGTCAATCTACTATAGATTTTAATAGTAGATTAAAGAATAAAGTTATGATGCATCAGAATTACGAAAAGAATAAGTTTATAAGATATTAATCATAAAGAATGGAATTTGGACTTGTGAAGGGTACGTGATAAAGAACTTGTTAGTGTCTTGGTTTGGCCAAGACCCTATGTTTGTCAATTCCATGACGCGGAAAGAAGCACTTGTCGGAATCTTGAAGACCCAAGATGATCGAGAGTAAATATCATGATCCACCGGATTAAAGCTTATCGTTATGGCAATCATAAAACAGGTAATATGGTCATAAATGACTTTAGGTGGCACCCACACCTCAGAGAGGACTATCCCTAGGCTTAGAAAAACAAATGGTTAAAATCATATGAAGCCTAGAGAGGATGCTTGACAGTGAATTGGAACCCAACTTGGAAATATGTATTTGGTTTCACTGTCAACACGACCAGTCTATCTCACCGACCCCTCGGTGCAGTCAGGATCGACCCATCGTGGTCAAAGATTGGTCGGCCCGAATGACATTAGGTTCTAGAACATTGAACTGTCATTCTGGGTTTGCCTCTGATCAAGAGTTATGCACTGACTCCTCGGTGAAATGCTGAAAGAACCCCTCGAGGTCAATGACTTCTCGATCAAGATCTTGAGTTCTGGAATCCTTGAACTCAAGAAGACTCTCGAAGAAACAGACATATCGGCAATCTAGGATTGATCGATAGTACTAGGACCGACCCATCTGTAAAGGGTGATACGTCGTTCTGGGTAACAGGTTTCAAAAGTTGCAACTACTCTCAAGCATGTTTTTCACCAGAACGAGCCTCTCGTATGGACCGACCTATCGGTACCATAAGTGTTGACCCATCGGCGACAGCGACATATCAACTGGAAAAGAATATTACCGCTGGGAGTGCACTTAATGTACAACGGTCGAAAATGTAACGGTAACATTTCTAGTCACTGACCTCGCTATGTGACCGGCATGTCAGTACATTACCGTTACTTCAACTGGTTGCCTTCGCTATATAAACCAATCTTTATGCAACCAGTTGGTATCCTTCGGATGAATCAGTTGGACCCTCATCTATATCAGTGAGTTTAAAAAAGGCCAACAGAAGGATCACTCTCTCGTGCTTACACTAGGGGAATCAAAGTTTATGTAAAGGGTCATATCTTAGTGTGATCGCTTAAATGAAATTATCATACTAAACAAGTCTCATGATAAACATTCCACTGCACTTTAAATCAAGAAATTTGTAAACACCATTAAAAATGGAATTGACCTATTAACCCCCCCCCCCCCCCCCCCCCCCCCCCCCTCCTCTCCTCCTCTCCCTCCCTCCCTCCCCTCCCTCTCGGGTCAATTACGATGTTCTACCACATTGAAAATGGGAAGTTTCAATTGGTATTAGAGCCTAGTGCTCTTAAGAACTAACCATCCGAGTTGATCCGTGCTAGAACAATGGCTATAAGAGAAAGTCATGATATTTCCAAGACTCTGTTTTTGATGAAAAATGGAATGAGGAATTATAAAATATTTTCATCATAAAAACATAGTTGGAAATCGGTGAATAGAAAGTGGTCTGTACCTATGGAAGAGGTATTGGATAAAACCTTCAACTTCCGTGACCACTCAGCCCAAAGACCAAAACTTCTTGGACTAGTGATGAATTGGATATGCACATAAACCAAATATATGTAGCATTCATTAGTGTTGTTTCATGGTATGCTGTCAAAATATTTAAAAGACATGAAACAACAAAAGAGGATGGAAGAATCCACTGAAAAATTGCCTCTTCTAGCCCAATGGATAACATCACCTATCAATAAATTTATGTGTTGAAAATATAGGTGATTGGTTAAATTCATCCATTGAAAAAGTCCGACCTATATCCTCTAAGAGAAGAAAAGGATGGAGAAAAAGGAACTTGAAGAAGGTAGTAACCTCCAAGTGTCCTATAAGGCCGTGTACCGAGATGTTTAAAGACCAACATAATGGTACAAAATCTGGAATGTGGAACCATATGATCAAATGGGAAGGCACCCATGGCTAAAACCAGATTTGACAAAAGGCCATCACGAAATTGTAAACTTAGATTCCAAGTCTCACAATGTTAGGTTCAAATGTGTGAAAGGATACCACTATTGGTACCACATTTGAAACATGTTTTGGAATCATCATGCATTCTTTTTTTTTTTAATCCATGTTCTTTTTTGATTGTTAGATTAGTTTTATACAAGATAATTGTATGTACATGTTGGTATGCACTCTTATATTGGAATATACTTATATCATTTCATTTCATATGCCATGTGATTTGTGTATCTTTAGAAAATGAATGTAGTGTGTACATTACCTCGTGTATAGGGTATGTATGTGATTAAAACTGGTTTAATACACATACACAGTGACGTTTCATTCAAAGGCTCTAAAACTTGTGAATCCCATGTGGAATGAAACATGCTCTATATAAATTAAATGGATATTTTGTTTTGGTGTGACTAACCAAAAGTAATAATTGAATAATCAATTTAAGTACCAGCTCTTTTCAAGGAATTGAAGCTCTCTTGAAAGAATGGTAAAATATTTTATCATGTTTTGGTTAATAACATGATAAAAGGCATAAGAGTTGTGTGTGTAGGGACATATGAAATGAATGTATGACTAGTGTGTCTTGAGTTTCATTCCAATATACATCGATTTGTACATTATGTGAAATGAATTATGTTCATATATGTCTTGCCTTGCTAAAACCTGGAAATGTCTCATTTTATGACATCACACACTTGGATAATATACTTAACTTGGTGAATTAAATGTGTCCAAGAATCTTGAATTGATTTGGATCCAAAAAAGATATCAGTAATCCATGGTTTGTGCCTACTTTCAGAAAGGTGAATCGAATTTTCAAATGTCACAAATATGGTGTGAATGTATGTATCATCACTAGCATTAAAAGGTGTATAAGCAAAGCTTGAAGAACTATGAACATCACAAGCACACACACATACCCACTCTTACTTCATAACCCAGGTCAAAGATAGACTAGTCGGAGGAACAGACAAATCAGTACTGGTGGATTTCAGAACACTGTCTGAAAAAGAGAAAAATTGCAAAAGGAGACAGGTCAATTCTTATCGACATATCATCACAGACAGGTCGTTGGTCTCGACCGGTCGGTGAGTTAGAAAGAGTAAGTTAAAAAAAACTCTTTCTGCAAAAACAATTGATCAGTTCAAAATCATTGTTTCCTCTCCCGCTGTGCTCTAGCGATTTCATCCTCTCCTCCCGTGCCCTAAACCAATCGTTAGGATCTCCCGGAGCAAAATCTTGCCTGAAATACCAAAGGGCTTCTAATTTCCCAGTCTCCACTAGCTTGAAAATCATAGATTCTGTGATTTCCATTAATCGGGTAAGCTCAATGACATTCCGTTCTCCTCCAAAGGTGAAAAATGACAAGGGACAATTTCCCAGTCATCATTGTGTCCTCCGATTCTGAAAATGATGAAGTCATTCGGCCTGAGAAACCTAAATCTCAGTGGTATCAAGGAGAATCTTCGTCTCTCCTGAATACCATAGGCCGTCGAGTTAAGACCCTCTCGAGGAAATCTCACAAGCAGAAATCACCTCCTTCCATAAGGCCAAGAGGAGCGATCATTAAGGAGCCTACTTTTCCAGTTGAAACCAGAGTAGAAGAAATGAGTGAAAAAGGAAAAGCTCGAAAGGATCTTATTTCTCCAGAAGAAGCAAGCAGTGATAAGGATACACCTATCAGGAAATCTGTTACTAGTAGGGAAATAGAGGACAAAAGAAAAGGGAATATGGAAGATGCTAAAGTCGAATCGGATAGGGCTCTTATAAAGAGAACCTACCGCTTTCATGAAATATGTCGGGAGTTGGAAAGAAAGATTGGAGATTTTGAGACCTCCATGAATGAATCACTCCACATTCATGGAGGGACTCAAAAAGAGTACCCGACGAAAATCCTCTTCCCCTCCAGCATCTATTTCTCTTGATGGATCGGCTTAGAATAGTTTTTCATAAATTATGTTTTATGTTTTGGAAAAACTATGTTGATACATTGTCTAAGCATCCATTTGCCTCCTTTTTTAACCATATGTACCAATTTCTCATAAATGAAATGATATGTTTTAGTCTGATGTGTGTATTGATGTATGCCTTATATCTATTGTCTACGTTTAAAATGGTATTTGTTAAATAGACTAACATGCAGGTTTGGATGAGTTAGTTTTGTATTGGCATGTTAAGGAAGATAAGATCTTAATGAGATGAGACGCACATCATTGAAGAATGGGGGAGCACAAAATATGTGTTGATTAGTACCTGTCACTGGTCATGACAGTATGAGGAGGACGATTAATGAGAGCATGAACAAAAATCTTGGAGAACAATAAACTTACAGGCAGCTAAGTCTATGAGGGAACTGGGTCGAGAAAGCTAAGGAAGATAGCTTGAAAAATGGGGGAGAAAGACTTTAGGAATGCTAGGACAATTGCTCCACTTATGGAAGAGATCAACAAAGTTGAATCTTAGTTTGTGCAAGGACAAACTAATCTCAATAAACGAGAAGTGTACACTAAACCAAAGGGAAAACCATGAGTCTAAGTAGAACCTAGTCAAGCACTAAATGCGAAGGAGCGTGAGGGAGTGCTTAAAACCCAATGTCAGCCTACTAATTTTTGTCAATTGAATGACAAAATGGGGGAGAAATTAGTAGAAGCTAGAAGACACCAAAGTCAATAGACATAGTGGACATATGGAGAATGTCTATGCCTGTAGTTTGAGATATCAAACTCAAAAGAAGATTGGGGGAGAAATGTTCTCAACATAGATAGCTTGGATAAGCTATGGGGAGTGTTGGTCATTAGGAAATCAGGAAGTATCAGGGAGCTTGATTACAAATCTTATTTAGTCCATGAATGAATATTTATATTTTGGGACTAACCCCTCTAATGATTTTCTAGTGTTGCATGCTTATGAACTTGAACAGGAAAATGAAATGAAGCAAGTTGAAAAAGAATATACGAAGACCATAGTCTTGTTTTCCATTTGAATATGTACATGTAATCAATGTAATATTTTTGTATTCAAATGTGTTGTAATAAGGGTGGGTTTGTAAATGGGTTAGCTTCTAGGTTTTGTCATGAAATTGACAAAGGGAGAGATTGTTTGTGCCTTGGCTTGGCCAAGACCCTATGTTTGTCAATTTCATGACTCGGAAAGAAGCACTTGCCGGAAGCTTGAATACTCAAGATGATCAAGAGTAAAGATCATGCTCCACTTGATTAAAGCTCATCGTTATGGCAATCACAAAATAGGTAATATGGCCATAGATGACTTTAGGTGGTACGCACACCTTAGAGAGGATTAAAACAAATGGTTAAAATCATATGAAGCCTAGAGAGGATGCTTGACAGTGAATTGGAACCCAACTTAGAAATATGTATTTGGTTTCACTGTCAGCATGACCAGTCTATCTCACCGACCCCTCAGTGCAGTCAGGATCGACCTATCATGGTGAAAGACTGGTCAACCCTAATGATATTAGGTTCTGGAACATTGAACTATCATTCTGGGTTTGCCTTTGATCGAGAGTCTCGTATGCAACGACCCCTCGCTGAAAGGCTAAAACGACCCCTCGTGGTCAACGACTTCTCAATCAAGATCTTGAGTTCTGGAATCCTTGAACTCATGTGGACTCTCGAAGAAACAAACATATCGACAATCAAAGACGGATCGATAGTACCAGGACCGACCCATCGGTAAAGGGCGACATATCGTTCTGGGTAACAAGTTTCAAGAGTTGAACTACTTTCAAGCATGTTTTGCACCAGAACGAGCCTCTCGTATGAACAGACCTCTCGGTACCATAAGTGTCGACCCATCGGCGACAACGACATGTTGACCGGGAAAGAATATTAACGTTGGGAGTGCACTTAATGCACAACGGTTGGAAATATAACGGTAACATTTCTAGTCATCGACCTCTCGGTGAGACCGACATGTCTGTAGATTACCGTTACTTCAACTGGTTGCCTTCGTTATGTGAACCAACCTTTATGCAACCAGTTGGTATCCTTTGGACAGATCAGTTGGACCCTTATCTTTGTTAGTAAGCTTAACAAGGCAAACAGAAGGATCACTCTCTCTCTCTCTCGTGCTTACACTAGGGGAATCAAATACCACCAATCAAATAGTTTGAGTTGTGAGAGAGAGAGAAGGAAGAAAACTCATAAACAACCAATTTGAGGATTGAGTTTGAAAGTGAGAAGGAGAGAACCATAAACTAGGAAACCTTTGATATTACCAACTTCCTTACATCCTGGACTATGATTGCTAAAACGACGACTAAGGGGCGAAGCATCGGCATACATGGGTGGGATCTCGAAGAAGCACACATCAGAAGAAAGAGCATCAAAGACAAGTGCTTCTTGGTTTTAATTTTCTTTTAAAACCTTTGTTTCGAAGTGGATTAAGGGGAGGTACCCCGGAACCACTATAAAAAATTCTGGAGCGGTGTCTCCGGCACAGAGGTGGGTGAAACTCCCAACCAAATGGATAGATGGAATTCCTATTCGACAACGGTGGGTGAAATTTCCAGCCGATTGAGTGAGGTGGATTTCTTACTCTAATTGTGAGAGTGTAAGTCCCCACTTAGTGAATTTTGTGGATAGCTCAGGGTTGAACCAGTTCTAACAGTTGAGGTAGGTTGGCTAACCGAACCACTTTAAAATGGTCTTGTGGTGTTTGATCTATGTGTGTTTGTATTTAGTATTTGAGTACTCTTCTTAATACATATCATTTTGCATATTGATTATCTCATTATACACATTGCGCACAAGCATCGATAATCAAAGTTTATGTAAAGGGTCATAATCTTAGTGTGATCGCTTAAATGAAATTATCACATTTAACAAATCTCTTGATAAACATTCCACTACACTTTAAATCAAGAAATTTGTAAACACCATTAAAAATGGAATTGACTTATTCACCCCCTCTCTAAGGTCAATTACGATGTTCTAGCACATTAAAAATGAAAACTTTCAAAACTATATATGAATATTAAAGTAAAAAATTACTTGCAATGAGTTTAACATTTTCTAAGCAACGAAAATTTTAATTATTTTTAATTATAAATAAAACTTCAATTATTCTAATTTACTATTTTAATTTGTAAACTTTTGTATTATGTGTGGAGCTTAATTTGGTCATATTTGATGCATTGAAAGCTTAAAAATCACATGTATTGCATTACAAAAGCCATGTTTTTTAAAACTACTATTATTTAACAATTTAAAATTATTATTTTCTTTCAAAAATTTTGAACCATATGTGAATGTCACATCCCGACCCGAGATGTGGGCCTGGAACGCGACCACTTTTTTTTTTTTTTTTAACTTCATCCAAACTCCACAAGTCCATGGGCCTCTAGTTCACCTAAGTCCATGAAAAAGCCACATATGTTTGAGAAATCTAGACTACCACATGAAATTATTCTAAGTATAATATAAACACAACTTATGTTTATATACCATTACACCATAATTATACAAATACACATAAGTTTGAATGCCACAGGTGGCAAACCAAACAATACTTAGATACTAAGCAACTAAGTAAATTCTAATCCAAAATAACTTATTGGAATCCAAAGATTCCACCGTTTAGGTCATCGTAGAGGAGTCTTCCACTGCTTTTAGATCACGTCATGCATTGTGGTCACGTGAGCTTCCAGCCCAGTGAAGAGAACTCAATAATCGTAGGTATTACATGTGATAGAAAATAAAATCTACAATGCAGATAAACAATTAACAGAAAATGTGGCAATTGTTATTTTCTTTCCATATACACCCATGTATACTCACACAAGCATATACAACTTACACATGTACATATAACTCGCACATGCATATATAACTCACACATGCATATGTAAACTCACACATGCATTCTGCTTTCTTCACATGCAATATTTCTTCCTTCCATGAATGCATATATAAATATATGTACATATATACACGTGTCAAGGTTTTTCGCAACCTTACACACTGAGATATCCCACTCAACCGCAGTAGCATCAAGTCCAAACGGTCAAGATGTAGCTACTTGCAAGAGCATAACAACCCTACGGTCCAACCCTATGGCCTATATATGAATGCATTTTAATGACGGCATACAACCGATGCATATGAATACAACCCATCAGTCCATGACAATACCCCCATCAATGCATGAGAAGGCATTTATCGAAAACACAAATCATACCCCAAGCGCTGGGGATTTAACCATAAATATGATTTACTTATACTTTACTCCATGTACCCTTCTACAGGGTTTCATACTAGAGTATAGTTACCATTCACTAGCTAGTAGTTCTGGTTCAAAGATATAGAACTTTCATATTCTCCTCACCTGCATAATTGGTTATTATAACAAAACCCATATGCAGATATAAATTACCTATGCATGAATCACATGCACACATCATAATATGATTTACATGTTCATGTTTATTATACAAATCACAACATCATTGTCATTTCACACTATTGTCCATGTGGACTTGGGTAAGTCCATATATCTCATTTTTTCACTAGAGTTATATAGGGAAGATTTACTTACCATCCATTGGTAAAACTCTAGGATAATCAACCTACGAGAACACAATTTCAGGTTACCGAGACCTCAGATCTTGGTTCGAGATCTTGGACAACAGAGGGTTTCAAAATACAACTCTGTAAAATTTTCCAAGTTTCAGCCTGCCGAGACTTCGGACAACAGAGAACAGTTCGAGTCGAGAGTTCAATTTCCTCTCAGTTTCTATGGCTTATACAGCCTATACACTTGATTATTTTGACATCCAATAGAACTATACACATGCAAATAAGTCATAGTTGAATCTCCTCACCTTCTCCAGCTTGTAAAATTCACCAAAGATCTGTAAAACATCAGAAATTTCATGAATATTTGTTTAAATTCAAACATACTCAAAAGTACTCCAAAGAACCTTTCATACACACTTTTCTGTTTGAAAACTGGGTGATGTCAGTGAGTCTCCTAAAATCTTATTACTCCGTTAATTAAGTCAGAATGTCAGTAGTGAGTCATTCAAAACACAAAATAAAGAGAAAATGAAATGTACTCAGTGCCCAGTCTCATATTTCATCCTGGCCAGAGTTGAGTATTGAGACTGTGCCCAGAGGTTATGGTGCAATAAAGTAAAATGCTCAAGCCATTCTCGTATTGTCTTCTGGATAGGACCATGGAAACATATTGAGGCAGGCCTAAAGAGTACAGTAGAGTAAACACATAAGGCTTGAAAGTAAATACACAATGTCAACTTGGGGGGTAATCTTTTCCCTCTTTTAACTTAGCGTTGTCAAATCAAGTTTTTAACACCATCAAAAACCATTTCAAGAGTGAAATTCAAAAATCAAGAGAAGTGGGTTATTTTCCTCTAAATTCTAGGAATCCAAATTTGAAGCTTAAAATCACACTATTTTTTAAAAAGAACAGTCCTAGTTCCTAAAATTTGAAATAGATGAATTTTCATACTTTGTTTGTGAAAATTGGCTGGAAAGGTAAAGGTGTTTGATTTTTTTTTTCTTTTTTTTGTTCATCTCCATTGTCTTTAAATAAGCAACCCAAAGGGGTTGCCTTGCACCCCACGTGCATAGCTACTAAGAGGGTAGCTAGTAGCTTATGGATAATTATGCATTAATTGTATTTTTTTTAATATATTCTATTATGCAAATAAGAACATAAGTTTATCCAATCAAAATATTATTTTATTACCTTTTTAACTTAAAAACACACTTTTAAGATACACCCTTTTAAGTTGGGTATTTTCAAGGTCTCACTAAATCAAGTCAATTAGTCAGATACATTAAATATTAAAAATTATAAATAACATAAAAATTTGGAGATAAAATGTTATTTAAAACCCAATGATTTAATTTAAAATCATAAAATGTCAAATTTCAAAATTTAAAACAAAACTTTGTAAAAACTCTGACTTACAGTCAAGTCACAAAATTTAAAATCTAACATTAACACTCTTCACAACTCAAAAATTACACTTCTAAAAATTGGAATTTTAGTCGATAAAATTCTTCACACTCAGAATTTAAAGTTAAATAATTGTATGCAATTTTGACAAATCAAATATCATAGGTCTCAACTGGAGAAACTTAAGATAATTTCAACTTTGCCACTGCACTAAATGAGTCGGATCCACAGGTTTTCGAGCTTAAATCGAGTCAAGCTCCTATGCCTGGCCCTCCTTGCGTTCATCGTTCCCCTTATTTCCTGTATCATCAACTAGGGTAGAAGTAGGGCGTTAGAACAACCCGCCCAGTAGGGAATCCAGTTATGGCTAACACATGGTTAGTACAAAACATAGATAATAATATCGTAATGTCAAAACCATATAAATCCATGTCATGCAATGATGACAAATGCAATGAGTCTCACCCATCACATGTACATAAAAGTACCCACCACATAGGTCTTCCGGACGCCCCGGCGAAGTGTGGACCCTCCAGTTTCTTCCTGGTGGAAAAGCACATCAAGGTACCCCACATAGGTTTTTCGGATGCCCCGACGGAGTGTGGACCCTCCGGTTACAAAACCTTCTCCCCATGTCATGCATGAGATGCTAATGAAACACATGTTATTTTATAACATAAACATAGCATTAAAATCACCTTTTGAAACATATTCAACACATGTTATTTATACAAATAAACATAGCATTTGAAATTCAATATAAAGCATATCCTTTGAAACATAATTTCATCAAAAGTAAGATAAAACAAATGTACATAAACTCATGGTTTCAAAGAGGTGGAATCCTACCAAAGACCGCTAACATGTCCTTGTGTCTTTCGTCCAGTAACCGCTCACGATCGTAAACACCTTGTGAGGTCCCGTTATCTTATAATATAAAATCAATCATAACCAAGTCCCACTTGATTTTCAACATTCCAAGTCCATAAACAAACCCATGGGGTTCAGCCATACACCATGGCCGAACCCATGGTCTTCCATTTTTTACCATATTTACAATAATGCCATTATACATATCCAATGACATAAAAATCCCAAGTCCACCAAATAATTTTCCATGGGGTTCGGCCATGCCACATGGCGGAACGCATGGTCCATAGTTCTTCTTCATTTAAATTACAATATAGCCATTCATGGCTAACCTTCCATTTTAATCAATTAAAACCCATAAATATAGTTGGTGGGGTTCGGCCATACACCATTGCCGAACCTCACCCCTTCTTTTCTATTCTTTCAATCCAACAATCAAAACATAACATCCTTTCTATCATTAAAATTGCCTAAGTTCTTGTTTGATCACAAGCCATCTCATGGGGTTCGGCCATACATCATGGCCGAACTCATGATCTTTCAATTTAATCGATATTTATAATTTTGCCACTGGCTTAGGTTTATGTCTCCCCATTAATCCAATCATCATATTAAATCCATAAAAACCATTCAACTTGATTCATGAGGTTTGGCCACACACCATGGCCGAACCCTATGACAACATAATTCCAACTTAGGCCCAACAACCTAAGTCTATACTTAGAAAGTCCACATTTAGAAACTTTCTAATTTCATTATCCAACTTCCATACTTAGAAAGTCCCTAAAATGGAAACTTTCTAAATTTATCATCTCCTATTCTTGGATCCATAATTCCAAGTTCTTTCCATAAATAAATAGTTTATAAAATTAGCATGCATCTTTCCATAAATAAATAGTTTCCAAAATTAGCATGCATCTTTCCAGACTTGAATAGTTTCCAAATTAAAATTCCATAATTAGAAAGTTCTTAATTAAAACTTTCTAATTTAGTCTCCACCTTCCAAAAATAGAAACTTTCCTATTTTAATCTCCTCCTTCTATTTTTAGAAACTTTCTTAATAAACAACTTTCCATAATTAGAAATCATCTTCCATAATTAAAAGGTTTCCATAAATAAACCTTAGTGGGGTTCGGCTATACACCATGGCCGAACCTCACCCTTTGAGACAAATCCATCCTTTTTCATTTACCTTCTAAATTAGTAATCAACTCCATGTGGTTCAGCCATACATCATGGCCGAACCCTATGCTTCATAATCTTCCTCTAAAAATTATTAAATAAAACATTCATCACTTCAAAACTTTGGTATTCCTTCCATGGTTTTTTTCATTCAAACCATCATTACATAACCATGTCCTTCCATAGGGTTCGGCCATAGTGGTTTTATAACCCTCTTTTAAATCCAAAAACACCTAACCGTCCAAGGTTTCCATGATCTAAACATTCATGAACATAAACCCATAATTATTTCCTTCATTCCAACTTCCATTAATCAATCATGGGGTTCGGCCATACACCATGGCCGAACCCTATGGTTCTTTTCTTTCCATTTAAAAATCATCAAATCATCACCCAATCTTCTTCCATGGGGTTTGGCCATACACCTTGGCCGAACCCTATGGTTTCTTATTTTCTTAAAACAAATTTATCAAATAAAAATACTAACCGGTTCCGATTGATTTCTTGCTCTTCCAATTCTTCTCCTTTCTTCTTAATTCTTTTTCCATTTGCTGGCTGCTCTTTCTTTCTCTTGTTCTTGCCGTGAATGTGAATATAGATGGAGAGGAAAAATAAAATTCGGCTATGATGGGTGTAAACCGTGTGCCCTTGTCCTTCTCTCATTTTATGCAATTCCAATCGGTCAATATAGAAGGTACCAAGATAGCAATTGCCCTTTCTCTCTGCTTCCCTCTTTTATAAGCTTACAATCGGCCAATGCTAAGATAGCAATGTCGTGCGCCCCTTCCTTGTATGTTAATTGGAAGTGACCGACCTTCCCACTTTGGTAATGCCACACACGGCCATGCAATGTCTATTTAATTAGACATCTTCTTTATTTAATTTTTAGACAATATGCATACCCTTTTTAAATTATCTTATGTGCCTAATATAGATATGGAATATCTTTATACACAACCTAAGTATCTTTCTTGGATATGCACATCTAAAATTCGACCATGCAATATTTATTTAATATTGCATTATTAATTAAATTCAACCCCATTTAATTTTTATTGAAACCAATTCCAGAAATCGTTGGGTCCTAATTGGGCCAATGACCCAACTCTTTACCCATTTTAAGATCCATAACTAATATTCACAAATTAAATGGATAATTTTCGTACAAAATAATAAATTGAAAATCCGGGGTATTACACCATGAATCCAACAAGCTCTCCCAAGATCCAGGGCAAACCCATGACACTCCCATAAGATTTAGAAAAAATACACTATAGCATCCACGAAGTAGGACACATGACTAGGAGATAATCGATAGACTCGTCAACTGAGCTACACAAGGGAAACAAACTATCTCCATCCAAACTCAATAAACCCCTTCTCCTAAGTTCCAATCTAGTCAAGATTTTATTTTTAGCACAACACCAATTAAATATCTGAACCTTCAGAGGAGTTAGGGTACTCCAAACAAGAGGTTGAGGCCCAATCGAACCAAAAACATTCTTAGAACCTTCTAAAGGTTTTTTTGGTGTCATATTTGATTAAATTGTAATAATCTATACTTTGATATTTATAATTATATCTATAGCATTGACTTAGACATGTAAATCAATGTAACTACTTTAAAGTTCAAATGTGTGACATCTAGGTTTTGAGTCTTAGGTCATTCGTCAATTTCTTTGAAAAAAATAATTTCCTAAAAAAATTATAATAAAGTTCTATTCATATTATTCAACAAGTAATATAAAATTCAATTTCGTGTTTATTGTGAAAACTCAATCTTTTGATTATTGCCATCAAACCTTTATTTTTGTCACGCCCCGACCAGAAGGGTGGGCCCGGAATGCGACTGATTTTTTTTTTTTTTTGAAAGATAAACTAAGCCACAAGCATTCTCACTGGGCCGGATCAACAGTTAGGCCAAGCGGTCACACATGATCCCATCATGTGGACTCAAACATATACCATATGCCTACCCCATAAAATAGACATTAACAACATCAACATATATCATAATCAAAATCAACCATTGATTCATACATTCAAACATAGTCTCAACCACTACAAGGGCAACATAGCCTAGTACATTAAATTAACATAAATTAAGTATCACATCCGGTACTTAATAAAAGACAACGGTTCCAAGAACCAACAGGAAAAGATCAGGGTATTCCCCTCCAGGAAAATCCCAAAGCACCGCTTCGGCTTATCCAACCTAAGCCTGATAAAGAGGGTCCTCCTCCTCGGGTTCATCGCCTGAAAGGTGAGTGGTGTGAGCTAACTAGCCCAGTGAAAGATAATTAACAATGAAAATTAAGTAAATATAAAACAGGTTAGCAACAGTTCAATAATATCACATGCTTGATAAAAATAAGCATAATCTCAAGTAATACATCAACATCATCAAATACTGTCATTTTCTACCGTAACGCCTGCCGACTACACTGAGACCAGTATTAAGTCCCGACACGGTCAAAATACATCCTTGCAAGTACATCTC
Organism: Chimonanthus praecox; assembly: GCA_022113865.1. NCBI lineage: Eukaryota > Viridiplantae > Streptophyta > Magnoliopsida > Laurales > Calycanthaceae > Chimonanthus > Chimonanthus praecox. The sequence continues at coordinate 18,807,649 of CM039087.1, read as the reverse complement.
CAGCTCTAACTTAGCCAATAGTAACACCCTCAAGTCAGCAACTGACGACAGCATGGTCCTCCCATGGTCCAGTAGACATAAACCATCTCTCATATGGCGATATTGGTTCAATAGCCTAGGTACGTGGAAGCAGTCTTTCATACTCATACGATCAACATCGTAATATCACAATCAACATCAGCACTCTTACCATAGTCCATCGTGTATAGGCACATGAGTGGGGTCATCAAGACTGAAACCACTCATTGCTCAATAAAACCCTGTTTACAAAATCTGCAGAGTTAAGTTCCCTCACCATTATGTGTGGTTTACGCGGTCTCTGTTCAAACAACACACAAGTGCACAATCAATATACAGGTCAAATACATACATACGAGTAGTATTCGAAAATCACACGTTTTCCCACAAAATATCGAGGGTTCATGGAATTGAGTCTCCTACTTGATTTCTATCCTTTTTAAATCATACACAAGATAATAATATAGTAAAAAGGGGCTCAGTCCAAACTCATATTGTCTTCTGGGCGTGGACCAGATTGACTTATTGAGTTAGGTCTAGATCCTCGAGTCACTTCTCGGTTGCCTTCTGGATAGGACCAGATCTGACATTTTGAGTAGGCCTCGAGGTCACCCAATGCCCGACTATATAGCGTCGGCCTGAAAGTGAATCACTCAGCGCCCGACCAATAGGGTCGGCCTGGAAGCGGATACAATAGTATTTACACTATAAGTAATAAGAGAAGAGGGTTACTACAATTTTAATTAACAAAAAGGGATACTAATCACCACATCACATAATCTAACAAAATAATAATTTTTTTTGAATAAAATAATAATATTTATTTATTTAATTATTTATTCATTTTTTTTCAATGGGAACCAACATTAAGAATGACAAGCAACAATAATATCAAATAAAAATATATTTTTTTGAATAAAATAATAATATTTAATTATTTAATTATTTACTCATTTTTTTCTTCAATGGGAACCAACATTTAAAATCATAAGCAACTATAATCTCAAATAAATTTTTTTTTTTCCTTTTTTTTTTTTCTTCTTCTTCTTCTTCCCCGTTCACTGTCTGCAACAGACAGTGAACGACCGTGAACAGTAAAACCGAAAATGGGAAATGGGGATTTTCTGGACTCGATTTTTACATCTGACCGGTCCGATGGATTCCTCCGGGAGTCCTCTTTCCATAGGGAGAGGTTTGGAACTTTGAAACTCAGTGAGCCATCCGATCTTAACACCGGAAGCTCACTGATACGAGGAACCCTAGAATTTTCCCTAAATTTTAAAATCGTTTTTCTCACTGAAATCAGAGCCAAATTCAAAAAAAAATTATTCAAAACCGATTGAAATTGAAAGGGGAATGCAGTGGTTACCTTGGATTGAGTTTCTGGGCTGAAATCCGGATTTTTTTTTAAAATCTCCCTCTAAGTTACTGTTTGCTGAAAAAAAAAAATGGTCGGATGGGTTTCTGCAAGAGAGAGAAGGGAGAAGAGAAGAAGGTTTGTGGGAGTTAAAACCGATGGCTAAGGCCGGTTTTTATAGGTCTTTGTCCGGAAAATTCGGTGCACGCGCGATGGGACGGGACGCCGGAAAATCGGGTGGAGCAGGCCGCAGCACACCGCTGACGCTGCTACAGAAAATTTTTGGTTTTTTTTTTTTTTGCGAATCAGCCCTCCGATAATTTCTAAATTGCAGAAAGGGCCCCATTTTGATAAAAACTGGATTTTTAACAAAAAAAAATAATTTCAAGAGCTCAAAAATTTAATCCAACCTTACAGATAGTGGGTTTTAAAAATCTTAATCACCATAAAAATTTTGGAATTTAACTCTTATTAAAAACCATTTATTTAAATAAAAACCATAAATTTTACACTATTTACTTAAATAAAGAATTGTTAAAATAAACAATTTAGAAACATCATTTTGAGATGAAATGAAATAACTAGACCATTCTTAAAATGGTCTACCATAAAATACTAATTTCAAATTTTATTTCATTCTCAAAACCCTTTAAAATAATTAATACTCCCTTTCGGGGTTTTGACGGGCGGGATTTAAATACCATTTTCTGAAAATAAATTCATCTTAAAATTAGAAATACAAATCCTTTATTTAGGAGAACATTATTTACCAATAATATACACATATCAAGAATATTTATAAAAATATACACAACAAGTGATAAATTACCAAAATGCCCCTCCAGCTCGACGAGCTGAATCACTGAGTTTTCGGGCTCAGATTGGGCCAAACCTGGGCTTTCCTCAAAGCCCTGACCAAAATCTTCGAGATTAACCGGTTAAACAGACTTAACGAGTTAAAACACGCCTAATCTAGGGAAGGGTATTACAATTTTCATTGAAAATAAATAAAATATTATTTTAGTGATCGAGGAAAACCTCTATTTTTTAATCAATCTTTTTTCTATACCACTATTGAAAAATAGTTTATTTGAAAGGAAAGGAAAATGTCACATTTATTATGGTCTTGACAAATAGTCTTTGTTCCATGAAAGAAGAAGAATGGTCTCATTTTTTGTACTTCTTATTTTACCGTTGAGAAAGGACAAACAAACATCCTTGAAGAAAATTGAATATTACATGGACGGGTGGGCTTGATAAGCTTTAGGCTTGAATATGGTGTTTATAAAATTTTATTTTGATTGGATAAAAAAAATCATATTTTTTATAACCCTCAAAATCTCACATTTATTTAACGATTAAATTTATCAGATCAGATGAATGGGTTTTAAAAGTTAAAATTGTGTAAAACTTGATTATAATGTCTATAATTATTTTGATTGGATAAAAAAATCATGTTTTTTAAGACCTTTAAAATCTCACATTTATTTAACGATTGAAATTCATTAGACTAGATGAATGAACTTTAAAAATCAAAATTAAGTCAAATTAGTTAAATACACAACTCATAGAGATAGATTGGCATAAGGGAGGCCTTAGACTTATTAAGTCAATTGTAGACCTCACAAACTAATGTTTAGATATTGTTCTTAACGAAAAATAATTATATTCTTCTCTAAGAATAGTTCTATAAAATTTTATTTTATTTTCTTTTTTTCTAATATATAGGTTTTTATATTTTACATTCAAAAAGAGGCTAATCTCCCTTAATGCACAAATCCGCTTATCGATTCTTTATGAAGTTAATACTAGAAAGAATGAAACCCTCGATCTGCAATATAATCCCAAATACCCAGCCCAACTGATAGGCGTGTGGATTTAATACTAAATAATTTAAAACACTGATTTTTTCGAATGAATAATTTCTGATTTTATCATTTAAACAAGAAGAAATTGAAGCTCTCGCTCTCCTCTCTCTCACTCAAAAGGTTCTGTTTACTTCTAAGCAATTACAGGGAAGAGAGAGAAAGAGAGAGAGAGAGTGGTCAAATCAGATCAGGGGAAGGAGAGCGGAGACGAGTAGTTGCAGTGAAAAAGAGACGAGTCGTTGCAGTGAAAAGACCCACCTAGCACTACCAGCGGTCTCTACCGTCTTCATATTTTCGCCCCACCTTCTCTCTGTGCCTCTGACACTTCTGTCAGAAATCAGATGTCTGTCTCTTTTCTCTGTTTTCATCCATGCTTCGTTCCCTGCTCTCCTCCAAATTACCCTTCTACCCTCCTGCCAAGCTAGCTTTCACCGTAATCATGTAAGAAACTCCAGAAAGAAAATATCTTCCAAACTTACCTCCTCCACTCTCCCTCTTTACCACTTCCCCGTACCACGTCAGTTGGATGGAGAGAGAGTCATGGTTCTACGTTTCTTGAAATCGAAATAGAGATAAGGATTTATTGTTCACCATTATTATTATGACCAATTGTTTATCAAAGTATTAATGTTTTCTTATATTGCATTTTATTCAATTAATCTTTTCAAACACGTAAAACTCTCAATCTACATTTATCAATTAAAGTTACAAAAAATAATTTTTTAAAATTAAAAATAAATCAAACATAAAACTCCTATTTTCTAAGACAAGTGTTTATTCGTCATGTCAATCCCTCAAATTTGGTATTAGTATTCTTAACTGAAAAATGCTATTTTACAAGTTCTAATTCATTTGTTCCACCTAATTATATAAAACTTAATCGATAGAAACTTCTAAAAGAAAATAAGTAACTCTACTGTTTACAAAATGTAACAGCCGTTATTACAAAGTGTAACGGCTGTTATATAACGGAAATATGAGAAAGGGTGCAATGATTACACATTCACACAACCATAGTGACAAATACCGTTCTCGGGATATTAACGGCAATTGATAATAACGGGATATTTTTAAATTCTCAGATTTTTATCGGAAATTTAACGGGAAAATCTCGCTGAAATTATAATATTTAAAAAATAAAAAAATAGAATAAATAAAAAAATTAATGAAATAAAAATGGTATAGGGAATTTACCGGGAATTTTTCGGGAATTTACCGGAAATTTTTCGGGAATTTACCGGAAATTTATCGGGATATTATCGCGTTATTAACGTTTATCGCGTTTTTAACGCGATTTTATCGAGAATTTACCGGAAATTTATCATTTGGCGATAAAAATGCATTTTTAACGCGGTAATGGTATTTTGCCGATAAAAACGCGATAAATTTGAAAATACCGCCGATATTTGTCACATTGCACACAACTAAAGCATTCTGACACACTGCACCGAACGCCACTCTAACCATATAAATGGATGGCTAAGTTTGAAATTAAAATTCTTAAACTAAGAGGACGACCTTCAAACTTATCTACCCACTGTTATCAATTTTTAAAATTTTAAAAACATTTAGAAATTTTTTAGATAAGTTTTAAAATGTAAATAACTTGATATGATTGATGGACTCTCTAGAAGTCAAATGTTAAATTATTAAAAAAATCTATTAACAACATTAGATGAGAACTGTCAATGACAGGACAAAATCTAAACTCCAATCATAACGACACATTTAATGTCTAGGTCAGGGCCTAAGGTAATGGTTACAGGTAACGGAAATATGAGGAACACATAAATTTTTACATCATTTTTCTAAATTGTTTGGTATTTGTCCTTAAATATATTAAGCTCATTAAAAATTAAAAAATTATTTCAATATCTAAATGACCGTTTCCTAATGATAAAATTACATATTCTTGAAGCTTAGAAACTATATTTTTTATAGAAAATTAAAAAATTTTGAATTCTTTTTTAGAAAAATTGGAGTAGAGAGAGAAAGCTAACGGGTGCTATAGGCCACTATGCAACGTATCAATGCGACAGGCATGATAGCCGCTACACATGACTGACCGAATTTATAACCCCTGCTTAAAACCATTTCATCATGGAGTCAAAACAATGATCTAATTTTGAGCCAATGATATCATTTGGATTTTTACGTCTGGTAGGATTTTGAATAATATATACATTAAATTTAAAAAAATGTAAAGGCCTCATCATATAAAGTAGCATTATAGAGAAAAATAATTGGGAATTGATTGGTGCACAATACTTTTATCCTTATTACAGTAAAAATGAGTAAAATATCTATTTTACCTAAATAAATAGAAAAAAAAAAGATTAAAAAATCTTTGTGCAAAATAGATATTTCACTCATTTTGGTGCACTAAAGAAAAAAGTGTTTGGTACACCTATCATTTTTCAAAATAATTTTTCAATTATCTAAGTCAATAACTGTGGAAGTTTTGATGCGACAGATAATATATTTATAACCATCTCGCTGATCTAAACATGAAGAGATTGCGACCCAAATGCTCAAATACAAATGAATTATAAAAGAGACTTGAAAAGTCTAGGCAAAAGAGGTGTATGATAACCCTTTATTTTATTTGAAATAGGTTTAAAATTTTTCATATGATCATACCCTTTTAAAAAATGCTTCTGTCTTTTCAAAAAAAAAAAAAAAGTTAAAAGACAAAAATCATTTTTTTAAACAACCAACCACAATCTCTCTTCCCTTAAAAAGTGACTTCCGTATAAATGATCATTTTCTATTTACTATTTTCACAAGTATCAATACACATTTTCATTGAAAAATCTTTTTTTACAAACATGTAAATAAAAATATATTTAAAACCATCTTGCTTTTTATAAAATTGTCCTTTAAAAAAACCTCATTTTCATTGAAAGTCATACTTAAAATGCTCACAATCTTTATCAAGTGTAGGGCACTAAGGAAAGAAGTTTTTGCCAAAGAGACTAGGAAATAAAAACAAATATAATGATTATCATTTAATATTTACAAATATCCATCAATTTTCACTATTTTTTAAAATAAATAAGCAAAATTTTAAAATACTAAAAATGCATGCTCGCAAGTAGATGCTCTATGGATCTTAGAGTTTGTTTGATAACTCATCCCATTCAAAGAATAAGATCACCGATAAGACAATGGAATGGAATGATAATAGATATCTAAGAATATCTTATATTATATAATTATTAATACCTCGCCATATTTGTCATCATATAGAGTAAATTATGCATTGTGTTGATATGGGCCACCAATACACTCATATCGATGCAATACAATGTATTGATGCCGATACACACCTCTTTGTCACCCATTTGATCCTTAGTTGCAATGTATCGATTTGTTGTTGTCAATATCGACTTAGTTTTACGCTGGTTATCTTACGATTTTTCACATATAAATTCAAAAAAGAAAATCTATCCGCCAGAATTTTCGCATAATATAATGCCGCTGCGTTTTTTAAAGGTTATCACTGTTGAAATATCAGTCTATATTAGGGGTGAAAATATCGGCCGATACGCGATATATTTCGGTTTTTCAAGACCGAATAATATCGGTCGTACAAAAAGTTTATCGGCCGATATGACCGATAAACGGCCCAAAATATCGGTCATAATATCGGCCGATATGAATTAAAATCGGTTTTTAAAGTTTTTTCCTTTTTTTTTAAAAAAAAAAACCATTATGATGACTTTTCGTTTTTTAATAAAAATTAATGGTGACTATTTAGAAAATGATGGAAAAATTAATGATGGCTTAATCAAAATCGATGAAAATTTATTTTGAATTCTCGTTTTTGATAGAATTTTAATTGTCATTTTCTTTTTTTAATGAATTTAATTGTGTCTTTTCATTTTTTATGAAAATTAATGGTGACTTTTCAAAAAACAATAAAAAATTAATAATGTCTAAATAAAAATCGATGAACATTTATTGTCATTTTTCATTTTTTGATGAATTTAATTGTGTCTTTTCATTTTTTATGAAAATTAATGGTGACTTTTCAAAAAAGAATGAAAAATTTAATAATGGCTAAATCGAAATCGATGAATATTTATTGTCATTTTTTGTTTTTTGATGAATTTAATTGTGTCTTTTCATTTTTTATGCAAATTTAATTGTCTTTTCTTTTTTTGATAGAAATAATGATAAGTTTTTTTTAAAAAAATGAAAAATTAATGGTGGCTTAATCAAATTCGATGAAAATTTTTGGTTGTGACGTTGCATTTTTTTTATGAAAATTTAATGGTGATTTTTTTTTAATAGATATTATGGTCATTTCTTGAAAATAATGAAAATAATATTTGAGTATATAAACGGTGGATATTTAATAAAAAAATTATATATTCATAAAGCCCATAATTTTATTTATTTTCCAAACAAATTTTAGAATTTTTAAAAAAAAATTAAAATTCAGATAAAAGAGAAAAATATCACTGGAATATCAGCCGATATATCAGTATTACTGAATATATCGGACGATATATTGCTACTGTTGATATTTTGACCCATGGTATAGATTTTCCCTTAAATCAAAATATGCCATGGCACATTTAACTTTTTTTATTCTCTGTAGTTTGGTTTGCACCCTACGTTGCATTTTATATGTTCTTGTACTCTACTTGCTTGTGCAGGGTATTTTGATTGCTTGTACAAAAATATCGCCTGTCTCAACATGACAAGTCCTGTCTCAACATGACATAAGAGTTCAAATTACAGAGACATCATCCAAAAATAACAGGAAACTATGCATTCGTAATGCTGAAATTATCAAACCTTGAAACTTTTCCAAAAAGAAAAGAAAGGAAAACATACATGCATGTCTTTTGGTTGGTTCCGTGTCTGAGTCTCAGGGGTGAACAAGAGTGAGGAACTTTGGTCAGAGGCGTAGGGTCGGTGACAGCACTAAAGTTTGGGAAGTAGCATCACATTTGCTTGTCTACTTTTTGGAGACATTGTCTATATTTTCTCAAATACACATTAACTCTGTAGATCAATGTTTTGAAACTCAATCTTAGACCTATGCTTTTTGAAAAAAGAGTCGATTAAATAAGGTTTAATTAGATTGATCTGGAGTTAAATTTGGTTAAATATGTGTTATTAATATAATATTAAATTATTAATTAAGATTATATTTTATAAAAATATATTTTTCTCTCACAAATCCAATTACAAATACCAAAAATTAATAATCTAAAAATTATATTTTTAAAAGAACAAACATCTTCATATTCTTCATTTTAAGAATCCAAGAGTTTTTAAAAGTCATGGGTCACGAGCTTATTAGATAAACCGGGTTGACCTGCGAGTCGAAGAGAATTTTTAAAGATTTTTAATTAAGAAGGGTTTTAAAATGATCTGACCCGTGTTTCAGCCGGGTCAAAGATGATTCGCAGGTCGAACCAGGTTTGATAACATTGATATAGATATTTGTCTTTATTATGCATTTCGTTGGATTATGTTCCTTTATTAGGTACTCAATTTCAATTATCAAATTTCAGATAATTGATCATTGAATTTAGTTCTAGATTGAACTACTAAAAATTATCCAACATATAAGAAAAATGACATATAGAAGAGCTCTTGTAGAGTAGATATAAAAATCCTTAATTATTTATGTTAAAAAACATAATTTAATAATATTTTTGAGGTAGAATTCATTCTAAGAAATTAATTATTGAGAGAGGAATACCTCAAGTGTTATATAGAGTAATTAATTTATCAAATTAATCGATAAGAGACTTTTATCACTTCAATTTATAAGATGAAACTAAGAAAGTGGAGAAAAATAGGTATCTTTGATTCACCTCACCATAAATTAATGAAAGAAACAACCCCAAGGGGTTGCTGTGACAATTAGAACTCACTAAAAAAGTATAAGTTTTGAGTTTGAATCCTATTTCACTCCAAAGAACCAATCTCTATAATTTTATTCAGGGTGTGAATAGAGAGGTTTGCAAATGTCTTAAGAATTAGTCGAATATTCGAAGGGGTCTATAAAGCATCATAAAAAAAATCTTATAAAAGATATTGAAAAAATAATATTTATAGATAATTTAGGATAATAATTTTTGTACTTTTATTTTTTCTCATTTTGCATTTTTTTAAAAAGATTTTCAAATTTATCTCCATTTCTCTCGTTCTCTCTCTTTTCCTCTTTTCTAAAATGTGAATACGAGAGAAAATGGGTGTACTAAATAATTTATCATATAGCATGTGTAATAGGTTAAATTGAATAGGAGAGCTGCACTATTCTTACAGGGCCTGGCCTTAGGTACGGTACTATGCCTGCTTTTTATATTGGATTGGTTGTGAAAGAAAGTAAGAGTAAGCAATAAGCATGACAGACGGGGTCCCAGTTCCAGCTCTTTCTTTTATGCGAAATCACTTTTCAGTTCCATCTCACTTCTCAGTTCCCACACTAGTCTCTCTCTGTCTTTTCTCAAGTATCCTCTCCCACTCCTCTCCTCTCCTGTCCATTTGCACTGGCAGCATTTCTTTTCAGACCTGCCTCAGACACATTTCCACAAGTCCGTTACAGTCAACAGAAAAGAGAAATGAGTGAGAATTAAAACATCCCAATACATTAAAAGTCCCCAAAAGTCCCTACGTGTTCCTTGATTTACAATTTACACCCAGACAAGGTAAAAGAAAAACATAAAATGTGGCTTTAAGGGCAACAGGCCTGAACAGTTTAGTTTCCATTCCAATAAGGGGTTAAAAATTCGACCGATATTCTGCGTATTGATCGAATTATATCGATTTTTTATCGATCGATCTATATCGGCCGATACATATAGTATCGGCCGTACAAAAAAAAATTCGGCTGATATGACCGAATTTCTGACCGATAATTCGGTGATGATATCGGCTGAATTTTAATAATTCGATTGTTTGGTTTTTTTTTTTTTAGAATATCGGACTAGAAAGAATGAAAAGAGAAAAAATAAAATATGGAGAAAAGATTGAAGAAAAAAATCGCTACAGCTTACCTTTCTCTTCTTTTTCTTCTTCATTGATCGGACAACTACAGAGAGCGGCGGTGGTTAGGGTTTAGCAGAGAGAGGGAAAGAGAAGAAGGGTATCAAAAAGAAGAGCATTAGGGTTCGTAAGTGGACAAGTAACTCACGTGAGCTTAATAAAAAGCTCACGTGTGTAACCTAATATTTTTTCAAAAAATTATTTTTAAAAGGAAAGTAATAAAATTTTGTTTTAAATAGAAAGTAAAAATTATAATATTTTCTTTTATTTATCTTATTGTAATAATTTAATATTATATTTACCATCTAATATTTTTAGGGTATCCATTCATAGTGATTAAATAATAAAATCTCCTTTAAAACTTTAAAGTTATTTTTTAAACACTATGTATTTTCAAAATTTCTCAAAATGAATATCCGGACTAATTACGATAACCTGATAAAAATACTTTAAGACTTAAAGGTCTTTTGACACTCTTAAATATTTAAAACACAGTATTTTACAAATAAGGGTATCCCAAGGGTATGCCGAAAACACACTTAGGAGTGTCAAAAGACCTTAAAGTCTTAAAGTATATTTATCAGGTTATCGTAATTAGTCCGGATATTCAATTTGAGAAATTTTGAAAATACACGATGCTTAAAAAATAATGTGGATAGTGTATTAAATAATAAAATCTCTTTTAAAACTTTAAAGTTATTTTTTAAGCACTGTGTATTTTCAAATTTTCTCAAATTGAATATTCGGACTAATTACGATAACCTGATAAAAATGATTTAAGACTTAAAGGTCTTTTGACTTTCCTAAATGTTTTTTCGGCACACCCTAGGGATATCCTTATTTGTAAAATACTGTATTTTCGGCATACTCTACGGATATCCTAACTTAAAATAACACTCATTGACTAAGAAAATAAATTATGAAATTATTTCTACAAATTTTCCTCATTTATATCCTTTTCCTTGTAATTTTCACCATTTTATTACTATTTATATAATTTCCCACTGTCGTAACTTAAAAAATATATTAGATCTAAATATCCGATATTTTATGAAAAAATTATATATTCAATAAGCTCATAATTTTCTGCATTTACTGTAATTTTTTTGAAATTTTTTTTATTAAAAAAAGGAGGAGAGAGAAAAAGTTCGGCCGACATATCGGCCAAACCGATATATCGGCCGATATGAAAAATCGGCCGGGATATCGGCCCGGCCGATTTTTTTACCCCTGCTCCAATACACCCACCAAAGTCCTACAGTCCGAGCCGCCACCAACCCTCATTAAAGAAGTGAAAACTAAAGCAAAAACCCATTTCCCATCTCCCTTGATTTTCATGGACTACACCATGCAGCAGTCATGGAGAGACCAGCAACATCAATCAGATCACCAACCTTCTGCAAAGATCCCAAAGCTTCTTCTAGAGCAGCAGCAGCAGCATCAGTCATCTGGGTCTTCTCTCTCATTGTCTGTTCTGCAACCAAATGGCAAGAGCTGCTGCAATCTGTCAGCATTTCCAGATTCAACAACTGCAACACCTCCCAGTAAGAAGCCCCCCTTTCATCCTCTTTCTTCTCCTATATATCTTCCTTTTATTTTTTACAACAAAAGATTCAGTTTTTGTTATAAAGATGCATTCAATGGAAATGTTCCTTTTTCTTCTTTTCATTTGCCCGCATTTCCTTTCTCTTCCTTTGATGTGTTCTTGTTTGGAAACTGTTTCTTTTAAGGGATGGGAGGATTTTTCAGCTTGGTTCAGTGGCAGGAACTGGAGTTGCAGGCCTTGATCTTCAAGTATTTGCTGGCTGGGGCTTCTGTTCCTTTCGATCTTATTCTTCTCGTCAGGAAGAGCCTTCTTAGTACACCTGCTTTCTACCACCATCTTCACCATCAACAATATCATCATTTCCAATCTGCTAGTGAGTTCTCCTTTTTCTTTAATCCTCTTTTCCATTTTTTTCCCTTCAAATGGTTAAGTTTTTTAGTTATGAAATGCGTCTCTTGTATTGCTTTTCAAAACCTTTAATCAATTAATGTTCCTTTCCGAACATGGTCTTAGATGTTGAGAACCACATCCAAAGAACACACAATAGTTCAGGTATGGATCTTCTACTGGGTTTTAAAAAGAAGGTTTTGGCCCTTCCGGATAATAAATTCTGGGCTTCAACTAAGGCATGAGGCTGTTCTTGTTCTTGCTCTGTTCCTGGGTATTCATCTGTTGTTGGGTGAAATCTATCTCTCTCTCTCCCCAACATGTTACGCTGTCCATATTAGTCTCATATCAAAAGGGTTGGTAAGATGGGTTCAATGTAAGTTGCCGCTTGCTAGATGTTTTCATTAGCTTTTCCTCTCCATTCATGGTTTGTTGATAGATACGCCTTTAATGGGGTTTGGTAGATGTTACCTGGGTTCGTTTCTTTATGCACCCAACTTTGTTTTCATTATGTCCTGGACCTCAGCAGCTGAAATGGATTTTCTCTAGATCCAAATCTTGCTTCACTTCTTTCTTTCTTCTTTCATTGATTTGATTTCTGTTAGGGAATTTTTAGTGTGCATCCAAAAATATCACATCAATGTGTATTTCTGCCGATTAAATCTCCCTGGCTTTTTACCCTACAAATGTCTCAAAAAACTGAAAATTCCTGTAAGTCAAGAACTTCTCTCTTTGTTCAATATGACTTCAGAAGGTTTACCATCTAGAGGGCTTCACGGTTTCTTTTCTTCCATACAGAACATTTGGTGATGCTTTATTCTTTTTCCTGGTAATTAAAAAAAGTTGACTACTAGTCTGCAGTACTTTTGTTATTTCAAATTGTTTGCTATGAGAAAGACCCAAAAAATATCTGATCCTATAATGCAAAGCATCTTATTTTGATGATTGGGTATGGGGGCGGTGACCATGTTTTTGTCTACCATAACGGTTATGACTGTCTGATCAGTGTGATTTCGGGATGTATAGTCTGCCTAAAAATATTTGAGATTTGGGGAAGTTGATGAATCACCACTATATTTTGCTTCGTGTTGGTTAATGTAAGAATTAGGCCATTCTGATTCAAATAGGGAGGTGCCATATTGTGAGGGTGGAAGGCGTCTGTCATTTGAAGGTGGAAAAGGAGAGTCTCAAATGACCCAAAGAAAGCCACCATTTCACTCATGTTATGCTTGCAATTGGTCATATTGGTTAGAACAGAAAATCTAGATTCTCTATAATTTCCTTTTCTTGCCGGCCTCACATATAAAGAACCATATCTGAACTTGGTATTTCTTGATACACGTTACTGAATTCTACTGGATCTTTCTCTGCCCATGATTGTCTTGTCCATTATCATAGTAGGCATGATTTTAATATATCGTCGATACATGATGTGTCACTCTTCACCTTTTTCCCCTTCTGTTTCTGTGAATGCCTGACTTTGCTTCTCTCTTTTGAAATGTTGAATGCTTTTGGGGATTTTGATATCATGACTTCTTGCTGAAAACAATGTTTGACATCTGAAGTAGAGAGGACTTAATTATTTCTTTTCTTTTCTTTCATTTTCTTCTTCTTCTTCTTTTTGAGTGGTATAAAGAGGAACTTGGTCATCCTGAGGTCTTGATTTTGTTTTCCTGCTGGACAATTGAGTTCGTGATCCATGGTATTAATTGGAATGGTCCTTATGCAGAGAGGTTCTTCTTGAAACTAACTGATTGGAATCATTGAATGTGAACTATTGGTTCATTTCTTAGCTTTGCAATTGGAAAGTGCCAATTGAGCGGTATAAAGAGGAACTTGGTCATCCTGAGGTCTTGATTTTGTTTCCTGCTGGACAATTGAGTTCGTGATTTGGAATGGTCCTTATGCAGAGAGGTTCTTCCAGAAACTAACTGATTGGAAGCATTGAATGTGAACTATTGGTTCATTTCTTAGCTTTGCAATTGGAAAGTGCCAATTGAGTGGTTAAATTTCCTAGACAAGAGATTTGAAGCATTGGATGTGACTTGGGAGTGTTCAATTCATAGCTAATGTAATTGGAAACTGCCAACATATTGCCTAGACATGAATGTTGTGGCAGGGTCTTGACCTAGGGTGGATATACGCTTTCCTATGTCTGTTCTCCAAAAACACCTAGTATGGAGATTTGAATCTTTAATCAATTACCTTACAAGAGTAAGAATCTTTTTGTAAACAGCAAAAGAATAGGATGGAATCATATTCTCCATCCATAGTGGAGTCTATTGTTTCATCAAAACTCTCGAACAGGTAACTGTAAACTTGCTACATTATAGGATACACATAATTCCTTTGGATTTGGACACCATGGTGGGGGTCCATGTGATCATCATCTGAAATGGGGCTCACTCACATGCGCTTGCAATGGAAGAATTCCTCCTGGATTAAGCTATATTTATTGGTTTCTCTTTCCATTTCAATTGTCCTTGTCAGTGCTACAGACTGGGTACTGGGGGAGGGGTGTTGTTGATGCAGAGCCTGGGAGATGCAAAAGAACTGATGGAAAGAAATGGAGGTGCTCAAGAGATGTGGTGACTGGACAGAAGTACTGTGAGCGCCACATGCACAGAGGCAGAAACCGTTCAAGAAAGCCTGTGGAAATCCCCACGCCCACTGCAACCAGTGGCCTAAAAGCAAACATCACTTCCTCATCGTCAACGGCAGCTAAAGAGACCCACTTCTCTCTCCTGAGGCCATTCCCACCTTCAAATGATCTCCTCCGGCTCAGCCACAGGTTTATACTTCATCTGAGAACTGATCTTGACTTTTTTTGACACCCTTTTTTATTGTGGAAAATTCCATTTCCATTTATCAATGTAAGTCTAACCTGTAGAAAATCCTCGCGAGGAATTTTTCTTTCTACTTAATCTACACCTGAAATGTTTTAGGTTGGACCAGGAACATTCAGGGTACTAATTTGAAATGGAAAAGCCAAGGAGGAAAAAAGAATTTAAAAGACAGTCTATATGGTATAGTTTCTGTTTTCCATAACTCCAAAGGAGCCTGAAATGTATAAGCACCTCTTGAGCCAAAATTTTCCTTTCTCCTGCTTTGTGTGAGACATCCAGGCCCATTATTTAGTTTGTTTAAAAGCTATATGGTGATTCAGACCAATGTTTTAAAAATCGGCCCTTCAATAGAACTGTCTCGGTGGAAGGTCGGGTTAAATAAGGTTGAACCGGGTTGAACCTTGGTCAAACTCGATCAAACCTGAGCCATGAATATTACATCACTTGGTGCAAACCATCGGTTCTTCCAGATTGCGGGTGGACTGAGCACACATTTATCAGACAAGCTAAACTGTCTACTTTTCTGAATGAATATGTGGTTTGTACTTTATAGGCTGGTGAACTACCAATCAGATGGTGGTCAATGTCATCGTCTGATCAATGTAACTTATGGATCAAAAAGTGGCACAATGTTAGATGAACATGGACCTTGCATTAGTTCTAGATGCTGAGGCTACTCTCAGTCCCAGATGAACGATCTAGTCATGGTTTATTGACACTCCACCTTAGAAACAAATTGTTCTCCGATTCTTTCTTTTTCAATTTTTCTTCTGGAACATTATCTGGTTGGCCTACTGCCAATGGCTGATGTAGAAAAATACTGCGACATCTAATGCTAGCCATTTTCTTTCTTCCCATCTAAGTGAGTCCCAGACAGTGAAAAATAAAACTGGAAATTCTACTGATTACAGTTATCTACCATGAGTCCATGACCAATGTTGAAACTTCTGCTTGTCTGTTCAGGCATCAAGGTTTCATTTGATCCTCTTTTTTCTGCAGTTCATCTGAAAGTATGACAGACACTGGGTCTCATCTAAACAGCCAGCAGCAGTTGATTGTAGGCGATCAAACCAGAACAGACAGAGGTCGCGTCTTGCGACATTTCTTTGATGACTGGCCAAGAACACCGCAAGACTCTAGCAGTGCTGCTGCAAGTGTTGCCAGTCCCGCAACTTCCTCCACTCACCTTTCAATCTCAATACCGGGGAACCCATCTTCCGATTTCTCACTAAAACTATCAACTGGCACGGCTGAGGAGATTGGCACTGTTGGTGGTACTGCTGAAGAGCGGCCAGCGAATTGGACAAGTGGGTGGGCATCCCATCAGGAGACTTCAATGGGGGGCCCACTAGCCGAGGCACTGCGTTCTTCGACTTCGACTTCTCCAACAAGTGTGTTGCATAAACCTTATGGCTCTATATCAGAGGCCAGTAGCATTTGCACCTGAATTCCTGATACTCCAAGTTTCAGAATGGAGAACACTTGGTTTTGAATTTCTTGATTGGTTTGTTTTACATAATTATGAACAGTAACTGATATCATCCTTCTCGTCTGTGTAAAACATTATTTTCTGATCTTTTTTGTGATTGTGTTGTCTGTTGGATTTTCATGGCTTGTTTTTTATATGATTCTTTATGTTTCTACATATTTCTGTTCTCCTTTTACTTTTCATGCTATGTGGGAGTGCTGTGGGAATCTTTTGGAGCTTTGAAGCCTATTGCAGAGAGATGCTTTGAAAGTTGAAGACATATTGGATGAAGTACTGAGGTACAAGTTGTCAACTGTTCTTATTAATTGTGTTCGAAATGGGAGAATTTTTATGAGAAAATGAGGCAATTCTACTGTGGTCGATTTCTGTACAGCAGTCAAAAGTTTTGATAGTATGCGGTGAAAAAAGAAAAATTCCACAGTAGAAATCATCTTTCTTTCAATTCAGAGACAGTGGTCAGGTTGCCCATGTGCAGTTTCTTCCACTACTATCAAAATACCAAACTGAATGACAGAGGTAAAAGTTTTTTGTTTTAAATACCAAACTGCTTTTTTTTTTTTTTTTTTCAACTTTCTTCCAATCGATCTAAAATAGATGCCTTGTCTGCTTGCTTTTATTGGTAGAGGCAGAGAAACACATGCATCACTTGGTGCAAACTGGCGTTGGATGGTTTAAAATTAACTTTAATCTTGGCCTGGCTGTCAAGAACTCAAAAAGAGAGAGATGGAGTTTGATTGATGTTAAACTTGGTCAAATAGTTGTTTTGTAAGACCAAATAGTTGTTTTGTAAGTGTTTACAGAATTGAGAGGTCTTTAGATATTCAATGATTGATCACGTCAAAATATCTTCTTCCAATGAAATGTCGGAATAACTTAGTGAAAAAAATGGTACACACTGCTGTTGTCACATATCAAATCTTAAGAAAAAAGAGAATTTACTGCACATAAATTGAAAAAACTATTTAAAAGACGACAAAATATACACTCCAACTTGGAACAAAAGTCAGAAACGACAGCACAAGAAGCATTATTGGACGCACTCTGCAAGTGATGTACGGGGAGTCTTCCTCTCAGGAGACAGCCAATCCTTTGAAAAGAACAACACACACACGAGTACACAATAGGGAGAGAGTGAGAGACCGTACTAAAAAGAATTGCAAATAGAATTATAACGTGGCAATAGATAGAATCTTTTTAAAAAAGGTAAATCATTCAGGTATATAGATTTATTTTAATTGTCACTTTAATAAATTCAATATATCTTATATTTATATTTTTTTATTTGAACTTTGTAGTGACCAAACTTTTCCAGAGACCACTTTTATCATGCATGATAGTTCATTTCAAATATGCTCAATTATCTCGATTAAAAAAAAATTCATGTTTTTCGTATTATAATTTTCTTTGTAGATTGACAATTTGGATATAAATTTAATAATTAATTAATTTAGTTCATTATTTGATTCATATCCATTGATTAACATAATTCAATCATCTATGATAAATCCACAAAATCTTGAATCATCAATGCTTTATAAAATCATAATAAACATTATCACTATCATAGTCATAATACGGAAATTATAATAACACAATTAAAAACAAAAACCATACCTGAGTCCATCATTAGTCAAATGGTATTTTTTTTAGTCCTTTATCTTTAGTATACCTTCGCTTTCCTTTCTGCAATTACAGTAGATAAAATTGTGCCTTGGGTTTCTCTCTCCTGCCCTTTTTTTGATCTCAATGCTGTGTATATACTTGAGATGATGGGAATCAAAGATTGCAGAGAGAAGATGATCATGGGAGAGAGAGTACCATATGGCAGTTTTATTTTCTTTAATACTATAGCCCATCATAGTGGTAACTGACCGTTGCAACTCTTCATTTGACATATGGGTCCTACGTTTTGACTCATAATAAGTGGGTTTACATTATGTGGGTCAATAACATATCTTACATTCTCCGACTTGGCCCACATTATCATCCTTATTGAGTCATAAAAAGGATAGCATAAGGTGCGCATATAATCCACATTCAAATAATCATTTTACGGTTATCATCATAATGTTAATACTAAATGACTCACAAGTGTGAGTAATGGTAGTTGCACATCATTTTGTAAGATATGTTCCCTTCCACTACCACAACACAAGTGACCCACTTAATACAACCTTTAATTGAGAAATTTCATAATGGTTCTCATAAGTGACTTAATACAAAGACTATTATCTTCTACATTCTTAAGAAATTCTTCTGCATTCTCGGAGGTGGGTAGAGAAGACCTGATGTTGCTGGCTATTTTCATACGCATGAACTTAAGGCTAAACCTGTTTGACTTAACCTATGCCTTATGGGCTGACTTCTCTGCAGCCGTACTAGTTTCAGTAATAGTAGGCTTGTCATCGATTAGTACTCTGTCTAGATCGAGTACACCTAAGTTAAACTCAATCTGTTCTTTCCACTCAGAGAAGTTTAACCCATTCAATATGGGAACAGAGTTAGCTTGCGAATGCAGTGCGACAGATAAAGATGCTGCAAGATACACATAATATCATGATCACTATTTAATGCTATGAGTTGTACTTAAATTGAAACACATAAATAATAACTTTAGCAAATAGTGTTACTGGTGATGTACCTTTGGGTAATCTAATAGTACAGTATTTATAAACATCATGGTGATTCCCAGTCACCGATAGGACTAATTAACAAAATACAGGTGATTAAATATCACCGCCACCTTTGGGTGTCCGAATGAATACTAATCATAAGTACCCGTCAACTATCCTATCCCAATCCGTTAACCATTCGGAACGGTACACCTTTGGGTCTACCTAATATCTTTATGATTAGGGATTGCAATTTGTAGATTCAATATCGTTTAATACTTGAGAAGAGTATCAAAAGTCAGTTATATGACTTGACGTTCAATACATTTCGATCGGGCCACTTTGGTGATTACCAAACCGTGTCTTAATATGAATTCAAGTCAAGATAATGTCTCTACTCTATAATTGAATCATTTACGATTCACATTCAATTCATTGAACACACAGTATATCATCAAGTGTTCCAATAATAATCAAGATATCATAATGTATCAGTTTCTTATTGTGTCATTCGACAATCATTTGATTGTTATTCGACTGATACCTCAATCTGTCCACTACTCTTTCATAATGGTTTGTGAACAATTAATACCAAAACATTTGTTTCAAGCCTTTTCCATCTTGATGAGTACAGGTAAGGCCATTGCAAATTGAGGGACTGAGACTACTGATTTGGCCAAAAGTGTCAAATGTTATCTTATCCATATTTGCCATCCCAAATAGAAAAATTGATATTGATCCCGATGAAGTGAAGGGAATCAAAACCAAGAACATGATCAAGGGACATATTGAGTTCAATAATGCATAATTTTCTTATCCATCGAGCTTGTACAAATGTTCTTTAGAAGACTATCTATCAAGATTAAAGTAGGAAAACCTTAGCATTAGTTGCTCATGAATTTATAAGGTATAGTTCAGTTTTAATGAAAAACACTAACTGATTCATTGAAACCAAGCTCTTGATACCAATTGTTTTAATTTTCTTTATGGATTGACAATTTGGGTATGAATTTAATAATTAATTAATTAGTTCATTATTTGATTCATACCCATTTATTAACATAATTCAATCCTCTATGATAAATCCACAAGATCTTTAATCATCAATGCTTTACAAAATCATAATAAACATTATCACTATCATAATCATAATGCGGAAATTATAATAACACAATTAAAAACAAAAACCATACCTGAGCCCATCGTTAACCAGATGGTATTTTTTTTAGTCCTTTATCTTTAGTATACCTTTGCTTTCTTTTATGCAATTACAGTAAATAAAATTGTGCTTTGGGTTTCTCTCTCCTGCCCTCTTCGAATCTCAATGCTGTGCATATACTTGAGATGATGGGAATCAAAGATTGCAGAGAGAAGACGATCATGGGAGAGAGAGGACCATAGGGCAATTTTATTTTCTTTAATACCACAACCCATCATAGTGGTAACTGACCAAAACTTTTCATAACCGTTGCAACTCTTTATTTGACATATGGATCCTACGTTTTGACTCATAATAAGTGGGTTTAAATTATGTGGGTCAATAACAGATCTTACATTTCAAGTTTACTATCTGCTAGGGATGATAATCTCAAATAAAGGAATCCGAAATATTTGTCATCATGCACTTGGTTCTTCCTTTCTTCTTGTTCTTTTGATTTTTTTTTTCTCTTGTTCTCTGTCTTATTTTTAGATCTCGATGGATCTCAATTTGCAGCCTTTTCATTTAGCAGCGGACTTGTTCTCTATACCGTTTTCAACTTTCTCGCACTTTGCATTCTTTACTTGCACCAGTCTCTTCTACATCTTTTTCTTCTGTACTTGCATTTGTCAGCAGCCTGTTTGAATAGCTCTCTTTCTCTCTAGAATTCTTGCATCATCTTTTCTCTGCATTGCTTGCACTCTACATCGTCTATATTTAATTAGGATTCTAAATTTTGGATAAACTTTAATCAAGAGATGTGTTTGGTTTAGGATTAGATTAGAGTTTGAGTTTATCTGTGATTAGCTGTAAGTCTATATATTGAGATGTATCCTAATAAGTTGATTAAATAACAATTTATGAAATTAACATGGTATTTAGAGCCTTCACCAATCCTTGGTCTTGAGAGTCGATTTCGCATTCTATTTATATTCTAACAAAGTGTAAGGTCGAGTGCATAGCGATGCCCCTAGATCATGTAAATTCAATGTGGAATGGGCAGCGAGGGGTAAATCCTAGCAGACAGGAATAGAAGGGGTGTTGCATGATGATAGGGGTAGGATGCTATTAGGCATTTTTAGAGCCATTAGGGATAATGAAGTCAAATGAGGTAGAATTGAGAGCAATCAGGAGAATACTCCAAGTTTGGTTTAGGCTTAGGATAGGGAACCTCATTTCAAAGGTGACTCAACTAATGACATCTCCTGGGCTAGGAATAAGAAATCCTCCCGTAGAGGTTGGTAAGCATTATTAGGGAAATTTGGAGGTTGTGCAGAGGAGGCATCTCTTTCATTCATACACCTCAATCGACGAACAGTGTGGCCGACTTCTTAACGAAAGTATGTGTTCACAAACAAAGACTGACTATAGAACTGTTTTCATCATATCAGAGTCCTGGGAGCTCAAGGAGTATAGGACTCCTTAGTGTATCTTTTATTGGGAGGGACGTATTGTTGTATCTCTTCTTTTGCTTTATGTTTTTTTCTTTAACGACCTGACCCTACCATTCCCAAGTGTGATATTGTCAGCTTTGGGCCTCACGTGGACCCGTACGGTTTTGTTCTTGGGCCTTGGCCCACATAGCTAGGCCTAAAAGGCCTCACACAAGGGAGGGGGACTTCTCTCATATAAACTCCCACCCCACCCACCTCACAATCAATGTGGGATTTTGAGGTGGGTGGTGGGTGTTACAATCCACCCCCCTTAAGACCAGAGCCGTTTCCGGCTCTGTCACATCACAAAGGTAGAGGGCCTATAAAGTCCGAGTGTTGAACCGTGCTCTGATACCAATTTTAACGACATGACCCTACCATTCTCAAGTGTGATATTGTTCGCTTTGGGTCCCACGTGGACCCGCACGATTTTGTTCTTGGGCCCTGGCCCAAAAATGTCTCACACAAGAGAGGGGGGCTTCTCTCATATAAACTCCCACCCCACCCACCTCACAATCGATGTAGGACTTTGAGGTGGGTGTTGGGTGTTACATTTTCTTTCTTATTTTTTTTCTTCTTTTATCTTGGATCCAAGTATAACTCTTATATACTTGGATCCCCTTGTGCACTCACTCTTTATTTTTTAATGAATGAAATGGTCAATGTTTCGAAAAAAGATTTATTAATTTCTTTTACTAAGAACTGTAATAAGATTTATGTATTTTTGTCAAGCATAAGAATATGTGACACGTGGCTTCATTCCGATATTGTTGATTGTTTATAGGTTTACATGTAAAGAAGTGGTTGGTCTTGTGGGCCAACGAGTGTCTTTCACTAGTATTCCGATTTTTATCCCTATGTGAGTTGAATTGCATCAATTTTAATAAATAATTAACTCACTTTCGTCTAATGTAATAGCAACATTACAAAAAGCTTTCAATTAAATATGAAACCTAATCAAAATTACCTTATACTTTTTAAATTTTCATATGTAAAGTATTTCTTAATTACTAAGGTTTTGTATTCTATGTAGGACTCAATTTTGTTCTACAGGATGGGTCTTTGGAATGAATCTTTCCATTCATCACCATCTATTTAGTCGGCATTTTGAATTTTATTTTTCAATATGTTCTTGTCTGTCTATAATTTATTATGTTTTTCTTTGACTTTTCCCTCCACATTTTTAGTGGGCCTCATCTTCTTCTTATACTTTTAATTTGTACCCTCTCAATTCGTCGTACTAGGGCCCCTCTAGTCTTCTAATAATATGAGCAAATCACTTCAAATGAATTTTGCTCAATTTATCTTCTATTGAGATTATTTTTTAGTCATCCTCATTAGTTTATTTTTAACTCTTTCTTTTAAGGTTGGTCTGCTCATCATGGCACCTTAACTTTGTCCATTGTTGAATCTTTGTTTCTTACACTTGACTCTATAAATCATGACAAGTCTAATAATTGTTTTATGAAATTTCCTTTTTACATGTTGCAGATATTTTTATCACATAACTTTTTCACATATTGGCTTCTTTTTTTTGAATTTACATGTGGAAAATTGAGGGATACCTAGTGTTTATCCTCAGGGTGAGCCCAGTATCCCTAGGGCACACCAAGGTTAGCCCATAGGAGCTCGAACCGACAACCTTCTTGAGGCAGGAGACAATCAGTTGAACTACACTCATGTGGGTTTAACAATGAACACAACTATTTAAACTTGCAATAACACTAAATTATCTCCAATTTTAATCGGAGTTCACTCCCTATCATCTATTCAACTAAAGTTACACTATATGTATTTTTTTTTCTAATAAATTTTAAACAATTTTGTCTCAAAATGTTTTCTCCACAGTTCCAACTCATTATTTAAAGTATTGTCTTATTTCACTATACACCTCATGTTGTATTTTAGCATTTAAATTGTCCATAATTAGAGCAAATAGATGCAAGCTCAGTATTGATCCTCGGTGGGATATGAAGTTTATAAAAAATCAGCATCACTGATTAATTCTACATAAGTAGATGTAGTTTTGAAAGGGACAAAAAAAATCAATTGTAGACAAGGATGAAATTATCATATTCGAATCTAGTGGTAGCTTTAACTCAAGTATGAGATATAATTAATTATAGATCCAACTCAAAAATGGGTAATGGGTTTAGAATGGAGAAGGATTGTAAGTGGGCCTACACTTCTTCATATGCACACTCTCATGTGCACTTGGAAGTGGGTCACACTCTCATTTTTCTACCCTCTTGAGTAAATTCTCAGTGCATTTTAAAGCTCAAATATTTACATAAAAATAATACCAATTTCTCTTGCAATATATCTAATAATAATAATAATAATAATAAATAAAGCCAATCATGAGCTTATGACTTTGTGCTCTTCTAATCGAAAGAGTGATAAAAAAGTAGTCTTCTTATAGTCCATATCTTATTTTGTTTCAATTTGACTACTTTTCTAGAGTAATTATGATTAAACATCCACTTCCTATATGGTTTAAAAATAAAAATTCTGATAAAACATCTAAAAAATATAGAATAACAAAAGATATTGGATTGTAAAGTTTGTTTTCATTCAAATTCAATATATGGAATAGGTCCTCCTTTGAGCCAAGTATATCCTCCATTGCTGTATGATTTTGAACTAAACCATATTTTTATAAACATGATGATTTTGTTTTTTAATTATTCTTATATCTATTTTATTTATAAAATTAGCATTTTTTAAAACGTTTGATGTTAAGCGTTAAAGGTCGAAAATATTGAATTATTTCATTCATGTAGTCATGCACTCATGCGAGAAACAACTATGCTCCATTTGTTTCACAGGTAATGGAGAGCAAACGAGGGTAAAAAGTCTAGATTTTACTCCTCCAATCTCATATCTGAAAACCCTTTTGCAGCAAAGGATATTCATAAGAGTAACTGTAACGCCCCCACCCGATGGTGGGCCCGAAATGCTACTTTTTTTTTTATTCTCCAATCAACCACAACCTAGCTGGGTTGGATCTTCAAATTTGTCAAAAGCCCATCATAGAAAATGTCACATGTGTTCTTCTCACATGGACTCAAACATGTACCATATATTCTCATATACAAATACATATTTTACAAACAAATATCTTCATTCATTCAATCAGAGTTACGAATGAAAACATAGTGATTTACACATGCTTAGATCTATAGTACCACAGGCGGTACTAAAATCAACATGACATCATTTCCATGAAAATAGATATAATAAACATATTTTCCATCACCAGGAAATATGATTGTCTACAAAGGCTCCCTCATCCTAAGTTAGCGGTGGAGGTTCCTCCTCCTCAGGTACTAACCCTGCAATGCAGGGACGTGAGTTCCTAGCCTAGTGAAGAGATCTTAAAATAACACATTCATCAACATGTAAAGGTTAAACAATGCAGTCTAATCATAATAACAATAATAGTCTACTCTTATCATTTAAAATCACTATTATCTACTCATGAATTGTCTACTTTACCATACTTACCAATTTACCACAAATGGTCTCATGTACCATTTTACTAAATTACCACAAATGGTCTCATATACCATTTATCTTACCTGAATTCATAATTGGTCTACTATACCAATTTACCAAGACACCATCGCTGCCATACTACTGTCATACCACTGCCATAGGATTGTTATACCGTTGTCATGCCACAGACATACCACTTCCATAACATTGCCCAATGGTTTCGTATATCAGTTATCATACTTGAAATAATAATTGGTCTAATATACCAATATTTCAAGTCATCCGTGATACTGCCATGCCACCGTAATACCAAAGCACTACACTGACTATAAATGCATTAAGTCCCGACATGATCAAAATGCAGCATCTTGCAAGAGCATAAACGACAAACTAGGGTCCAGCCAATGCCAAAGTATGATCCTTATGATCCGGCCTACTGTCAATATATGACCTATAAGGTCTGCCTATTGCAGAATATATGACTTTTTCTGGTCTAACCATAGTTTAGTAGCTAAGTGTACGTGGAGACAGTATCAATATCATGGATGCTCAAGTTCTCACATCAGACCATTTCATCAACAATATCAACTTCATATTTCAATCTCTCATCATAACATGATGCTCAAGTTCTCACATCGGAGAATATCATCATCAATCACAATACCATGCATGATAAACATCATTAGTAACAATATGAATATATTTTAGCAATATATATCAAATTTAAGCATGTAAGTGGGTTCATTCTTCATTTATAGACTAGTAGACTTCGACTCCCTGACACCGTGTTATGCTTCCGTTCTAACAGTTAGAATCAATTTTCATCCATTACATGGAAGCAGTGTTGAGTCTCGCATTTGGCCTATTCGGTCTTTTCCATATCATGTATAATCCATGAAACCACTCATTGCACTAGATCTAGGTTTACAAAATCTGATTTACCGATCATATATTATTAAGTCTCCTCACCGTAAAACGTAGAGTATCGCGGGTATCTATTACACAAATAGAAATACAATGAATATACACTAATAATCAATCATAATACACATTCATAGACAGTACAACATACATTCATAGTATGTCAAATCTTTCTACTCATTTTTCGGAAAACTCCAAGGGAAATGGTTGTGAGTCCTCATAGTAGGTTATTACTCTTTTTTAAGTTAAAATAATCAATCAATCAAGACATCCAATAAAGTACTCAGTGCCTAGTTTCGTATTTTTCGGGCGCCATTAAGACTTTGTCCAGAGGGTAGAGTAAAAGTGCTCAGGCCACTACACATATTGTCTTCTAGATTGGACCACCAAGACATATTGAGTTAGGCCTAGAGAGATATAAGATGCTTAAGCCACTAATCGTATTATCTTCTGGATTGGACCATGGAGATATATTGAGTTAGGCCTAGAGATAAAAAGAAAATCAGTCAGTGCTTAATCCCTTTTTTTCTACCGAGCAACGAAGTAAGTCGCTCAGCTACTGATAGTTATCGGGCTGCGTTTCCACTGCGCCACAGATAGAGGGTATTGGCCTGGAAGTGAATACATAATATAGTAAGGCAAACAAAGGTTAGTGTCATTTTTAATTAAGAATTTGGTATAGGAAACATCACATCAAAATCTAAGGTTTAAACCTAATATGAAATCCTTAACTTAATCAATCAAAATGAATCTCAAAAACCAGTTCAGGGTTCCTCGGAACTAGGTACTGTGGGCTCGGAACTTCCAAGCCACTGTCTAAATTCTGGGTTACATCAGGACCTTTGGATCTTGACTTAGCTCCTTCGGAATATGCTTCAGAACTTGATACTATGGCTTCGGAACTTCCGAAGCTAGACTCTCAAAATATCTCAAATCTGCTTTGGAACATCCCTTCGGAACCTGCTACAGTTTCCTACGGAACTTCCTAGCTTCGGAACCTACTACAGTAACCTCGGAACTTCCAGGTTAGGATCCGAGAGCTCAACACTGCTACAGTGAGTTCAAAACTGCTACAGTAACCTCGGAACTTCCGAGTCAGGTTCCGAGACTTGTTTTCTTCAGCCAACCATTTGCAGAAAGTGCAGTGATGAGATAGGCAGGGTCAAATACGAATAAAAAAATAGAGGGATTCTTGAATTTGCTTTCTAAATCTAACTAATCCGATGAATTTGTCTATGAGTCTACTATATTTTAGAAATCAATTGGACATAAAAAAATTAAGAAATATTTTGAAGGTAAAATGATCAAAACACATGAAAAATCATGGTTTCCAATAAATTTCAAAACTCATTTTAATGCTCATTTCAAAATCAAATTCACTTCTATTTGATCCTAAACCTGTTAAAATTTCAAAAGGAATTCAATGCAATACCTTCTCTTTGGAAATCGGTGGAGTTTTGAAGACTTTGAAAATCTTCCACTTCAAAGCTAAGTTGTAGAATCGTACAGGAAGAAGAGAAGTTTAGAGGGAGAAGATGAAGCAGAGACAACAACAACAATGGAGATTAAACTGTAGTTTTCCTCCTTCCCTCTTAGTGGTATATATAGAAATTCATGGTAGGCTGTTGGTGGTGTGAGATTGATCCACGATGGGCATACGAAACCAATGCTACAAATGCATAGCTTCTCTAATTTACCCCACAACATGGGAAAAGAAGATAAGAAGTGGAGAAGAAGTACTTGAAAGAAAAAAAAAAACAAAAGCCACTCCTTTCTCAATCGTTCTTTTCCTTCTCTTTTCTTCTTCTTCCTTTGTTTGAAGTTTTCCAGCGTTTAGCACGGGTTTTCAAACTACGTTATTTCTTGACGGATTTTTGTAATTAAGGTATCAAAATTCATCTACTCTGAATTTTATGAACTCCGAGTCAGTTTTTGATGGGAAAATGTTTAGTTTTATGCTTAAAAATTCGTCCCCAAAGAATTTAAAAAAAATGGTTTTTTCTTTTAATCCTTGAGTAACACGTCTAAAATTTGTTTTGGTTGGTGTCAAACCCTTGCTTTCTAGTATCTAAGTAAAAGAGAGGAAAAGATTGCCCCAGCTAACTCTTGTGTTTTTACTTTCTCGTATTGTACCTTTGTGCCAAAATTCTCCATCAGTAGCTCTGCGAAAACGCAGCTCGGTGGCCATTAGTAGCGCAGTGAAAACGCCGAGATTGGTCGCTGAGTACTTTTATTTGCTTTCAGTATTGTACCCTCTGGGAAAATTGTCAATACTTTTCAGGCACTGGAAAAATACGAGATTGGGCACTGAGTATTTTCATTTTCTATTTATTGTGTGTTTTGGATGACTGTCAGCTGACTATTCTCACATAATTGAAGAAGTAGCAGAAGTTTAGGAAACTCACAAACATTACCCTATTTTCAGACAGAAAATATATTAAGGAATCTTTTGGAAGTATTTTAAGTGTATTTTAATTTGAAATGAATATTTATGGGGTTTCCATATTTTTACAGATTTTGGTGAGAAACTTAAAGCTGGAGAAGGTGAGGAGACTCAGCTTAATTCGTGTAATGGGTTTTTGGGGAAACTATTAGACTCTAAGACGGAAAATAGGACCCATAAAAATTATAGGATGGAAAAGACCAAGTGAGACTAGAAAGCGAAACTTGACACCTCTTCCATGTAAAGGATGGGGTTTTTGTTTTAACTATTAGAATGGAAGAGTAAAAAGGTGTTAGGGAGACGAGGCCTAATTGTATAAAATGCATTATGGGACCCATTGGAAGTCTAGAGGATGATAGGTTCAAAGTTCTGCACAAAAGTGTGAAATGTCCAATGATGATGTGATTTGTGTTATGAACATAAGCATGTAGTTCATGTTGTGATATGTGCATGTGTTTCATACATGGGTTATTTATATCTGCAAATGGGTTTTATTGTGCTAACCAATTATGCAGGTGATGAGAATGTGAATGTTCTGTGTTGTTAAACCAGAACAGTTAACCAATGGATAGTAAGTATACTCCAGGGTGAAACCCGATGGAAGGGTACTTGGGAAAAATGAGTAAGTAAACCATGTTTATGGTTAAATAGCCAGTATTTGGGTGTGTTCATGTGGTTGTGTTGAAATGCTTCTCATGCATTGGTTGTTTAGCCATCATGGACCATTAGGTCACATTCATGTATAGGTCATAGGGTCAGACCGTAGGGTAGTTATGCTCTTGCAAGTAGCTGCATTTTGACCGTGTCGGGACTTGATGCTACTGTGGTTGAGTGGGGTACCTCAGTGTGTAAGGTTGTAAAAAAATCTTGACACATGTATATATATTTATATATATGCATACATGGAAGGAATGCATAATGCATGTGAAGAAGGCAGAATGCATGTGTGAGGTTACATGTGCATGTGTGAGTATACATGGGTGTGTATACATGGATGTGTGAGTGGAAAGAAAGGAACAAATGGTAGGGTATGCCATGGTGTTCTAAGCCTTTTTATTATATTCTGCATTGTATTCTTGCTACTTTGAAAATTGAGGGATTGGTTAATTTGAGTTCTCTTCACTAGGTTAGAGCTCACGTCCCTTACAATGCAAGACATGTGTTGGAGGAGGTTATGTGGAATCCCTTTACAATGGTCTGGGAGTTGGAATTCTCAGATTCCAGAAGCTGTTCGAGATTAGAACTTAGGCTTATTTTAAATCCTTTTGGAAATTTGTAAAATTGAGTAGTTAGGCCACTTATGGTCTAGAAATCTTATAGACAAGTCATATAGATGTAATATAATGTCATTGTTTGAATTTGATTGTCTTATGATGTATATTTTAAGTTTCGAGTGTTAACCCCGGGAAACAATGCGAGTTTTGAAAATCTTATTATTTCCGTTTAACTTAGGTTTGAAAATCTCAAATGTTGGATTTCATACCCAATTGGGTATAAAAACTCTTGTGCACAAGTCACAAATGTATATGACAATGCATTGGAATGAGAATGAAGGAGTTAGAATGTGTATCTTGAATTTGGAGTGGGCAAATTGGAGAAAAAGATCAAAAGTTTGAAAACTTGAAAAATCAAGGTGTTGTCACTGGCAATGGGTCATTGTTGACGATGCTCCAGGGGTAGTGGCGATGGATCGTCGTTGGCGAGTGGCTCGGCCTGAGAGCAAATTGAAAATACAGAGTTTCGATTTTGGCGATGGGTCGCCATTTATGATGGATCATCGAAGATGGGTCGCCATCCACGATGGATAGTAGAAGATGGGTCGCCATCCACGATGGATCGCCAAATACGGGTCGCCATTCATGATGGGTCGCGGGTACTATTCACAACAAAGTGGTGCTTTAGTAAAATGGCCATAACTTGAGCTACCAGCTTCAAAATTTAGTGTTTTTGGGCATTTTGAAGAGCTATTTTGATGATCTATCCAACCGTCATAGATTTATCAATTGATTAACTCATTTGGTTGATGGAAAGACCTGTTCAAGGTAATGGTATCTAAGCCCAACTCGTGAGGTAATGGATTGTAGCCTAAGTCTACATGTGCTTCTGTGACATCTTTTTATGGGCTTAAGTGAGTTCATTAAAAGCCCATGGACTTTTGATAAGTGGATTTGATTAAGGTTTAAAAAAAAATTAGTCACGTTCCAGGCCCACATCTGGGTTCGAGGCGTGATAGAGTTGTATCATAGCATGGTTCAACTCTCGGACTGTGTGTATGGGAGAAAGTGGATTGATTGTTTGACTTTGGATTATTTCCCTTGATTGTGGATTAGGGAAGGTAGAACCTCTTTATTTGTCTAAGATGTGTGATTGTGGTATCAAGATGGTAATTTGAATCAAGTGTTTAGAAGTGAGAACTTCTTATGGATATGGAAACAAGATGAATTAATTTGATAACAAACCCTTTATTTTGAGGTAAGTGGTGTGATTTTAATATCAAGTTGGCTTTCTACTTTCACTTTTATATCTCTTTCACTCAGTTTTATTGATAATCTTGTTTCTTCACTGCTTTACATTTCATCATTATCGGTTTAATCCATATAATTAACAAATATCTTTAATCTGAAAATACATTTTACTTGTAACCTTAGAACTCTTTGTTGGGCTACCTCTTGTCTTCTGAAAAAGGAAATGTATACTAATGCTTTATGATACAATCGTAGAAAATCCATAACGAATTTGGTATTGTTAGAGATACTGGTCAATCCAACTCTTCCACTCCTCATCGATAATCAACAGATGGTCAACACGGTTTGTGAAGAAGATTAGTCTATGACATTGTAATTCCATATAGAGAAAATCTCTATATCCTTTTATATACAGTTGTAAATCAATCAAAGATTAATGAGAATTATTTCATTATGGTATCATTTGTTCAAGGTTTACCTCTGTCGATCTTCTCTGCAATGCTCTAGACCTCTTTGGTTCACTTGGCATCTCGACTTGCTTTTCCGAGATCTGCAACAACTCCGATCTCGACTTGGTGGCCTTCGATCCACCACATCTCCGTTTCAGATCTGGGTCTTCAACTCTTGCTGGTGTTCTTTCTTTGTAGCCACACTGTGCCCCGCTTCTCTGATCGGTTCTATTCCGATCGACTTTGGACTACCTTGTTTGGAAGCTCTCTGATTGCTGCTCAGATCCGGTCTTTCCTCTCACAAGAAGACTGCTGCTGCCCTTTTTGACAGCAGTGACTGCAGCCACTTATTTTTCCTTGCCGTCTTATCGTTCTGCTGGCTTTGATTTGGCCTGGCTGATTGGTTTTCACGCCTCGGGATTTTCGACGACTGTTTTCTTCACTCCTTTTTTACAGCAACGACTGTAGCCTCTTATTTTTCTTGTTGTCTTATCATTGCTCGGCTGGCTTTGATTTGGCATGGCTAATCGGTCTTTCACGCCTTGGGATCTCCGACGACTGTTTTCTTCAGTCCTTTTGTGCTCATCCTCTGACTATCGAGTCCTTCTTATGGCGACTTTATCGCACTTGTCTTCTCAGCTTCAGCATTTCATTACTGTCCAATTGACTCCGAAAAATTACCTTGTATGGAAGTCTCAATTCTTGCCTTTTCTTAGAGGCTACAATGTTATGGGCTATATTGAGGAGATGATATCTGCCCCATCCAGTGTTCTGCCTCTGGATCCTAAAGATGACTCTTCTTCTTCAGCCAAGCCTAACCCTGAGTTTCTGATCTAGCAGCAAAATGATCAGCTTCTCCTTGGCTGTCTTCTCTCTACGCTAAGTTAACCCATTCAAGCTCAACTTGTTGGTGCTCCTACCGCTCATGCTGCTTGGCTTCAATTGGAATGCTCATTCTCCTCTCATTCTCCGTCTCACATAATGCAGTTTGGTCTCCAACATTTTCATCTTCAGAAGGGTGACTCTTCAATGCTGCAGTATCTTACCTCTATCAAGACTCTTGCTGATAGTCTTGCAGCAGTTTCTCGCTCTGTGTTGGATGATGATTTGTTTTATATACTCTCCATGGTCTTGGACCCGAATTTGGGATTTTTATCACCTCTATCACTACTCGGGCAGAACTAATCTCTTTCTCTGAGTTACAAGGTCTTCTGTACATTCAGGAACTCCGTTTTTCACATGAGACTGTCCCATTTGCCTTACACTGCCCCCTCACCAATATCTCTACTAAACAACATGTGCCTTTTTCTCGGCATTTTCTGCAAGGTTCTTCTTCCACTCCGCCTACGCGTTCTCGTGGGCGTGGTGGTCACTTTAGGGGACGTCCTGCGCAGTCTTCTACTCCAGCTGACCGTCCTCATGACACTCGTCCGGCACAGTCTTCTCGTCTTATCTGTCATGTGTGCAACCACATCAATCACTCCGCCTTGCAATGTTGTCAGCGATTCAACAATGCTTTCCAACCTACTGACTCTACAATTGCCTATACTGCTGCAATATCGCCTCCCACTGACAGTAGCTGGTTTCCTGATTCTGGGGCATCTCATCATGTCACAACTGAACTCGGGAATCTCTCCTTGCACTCGGAGTACTTGGCCCGGATCAATTAATCGTCGGTAATGGTGCAGGTTTGCCTATTCATCATATTGGTTCTTCTACACTCTTTTCTTCTCATAGATCGTTTCGCCTTGGTGACATTCTACATGTTCCATCTATCTCTCAGAACTTATTATCCGTAAATCAGTTTATGGATGATAATAATGTCTTTTTTGTGTCACCCTGACTGTTTTTATATTAAGGATCGCACCATGGGGACAACTCTCACTCACGGATAGAATAAGAATGGACTTTACCAGCTCATGCTCCATTGCACACCTACGTCAGATTCGTCTCCTACACCATTCATTGGTGAACGTGCGTCTCTTGAACGGTGGCACTTTTGCATGGGTCATCCCTCTAGTCGGACTGCTAGACAGATAGTTTCCACGACCAGACTACCAGTTTCTCATAATAAAGGTCCAGAGGTGTGTGCTACGTGCCAGTTTGGAAAGAGTCACAAGCTTCCTTTTTCAAGCTCACCTTCAACATTGTCAGGGCCATTAGATCTATTATTTTCAGATGTGTGGGGGCCAACTCCTACTCGTTCTGTAGATGGACATTAATTTGATGTGGTGTTTGTTGATGATTATTCTATGTTTAGTTGGTTAGTTCCACTTGTTCTTAAATATGATGTTTTTGATACATTTTAACGCTTTAAATGTCTTGTAGAAAATTACTTTAATCGCAAAATCAAAGCTCTGCAATCTGACTAGACTGGTGAATATCAAAAGCTTAGCCCTTATTTATCCCAATGTGGGATTCATCATCACGTCTCGTGTCCTTATACACATGAGCAGAATGGCTCAGCTGAACGAAAACATAGACAAATAGTGGAAACAAACCTTACTTTAATGGCCCGTGCCTCTGTACCAGTGTCATTCTAGAACCATGCTTTTGAGACAATGATCTATTTGATTAATTGCCTCCTTACTCCTTTCATGCAGAGTCGTTCTCCACTGGAAGTTTTGTTTGGAAAACTACCCGATTATAAATTCTTTCGGATTTTTGGGTGTGCCTATTTTCCTTATCTGCGGCTTTATAATACTCACAAAATGGATCTTCGTTCTGCACAGTGTATATTTTTGGGCTACAGTTCTCGGCTCCATGGTTACAAATGTTATAATCCTATCTCTAAGAGGGTTATTTTGCACGCCATGTGATGAAAACAACTTTCCTTTTACAAGTGCTTCTGTTTATTCTCGACAACCTCCCCTTTCTGTGCTCATTGCTTTTCCTCTTAATTTTGGTGCTTTGCCTATCACCAACAACTTATCATCCATATCAATTTCCAGATCTTCTCATCCTCCGTCTGATGGACCGGATGGGCAAATGGTGGTGTCCTCACCCTCACCTGCCTCTGCCTCTCTTCCAATCTCTACTGATGTTTCCTCCCCACAAGCTTTTTTTATCAGACACCAGAACTGCTCCTGCTCCTATGTCTGCTTGCCCTACCTCTATGCATCCTTTGTAGATGCACGCCAAATCTGATATTGTTAAACGCAAAGCCTTTGTGGCTACTGGTGATACTCCTTCACCTGGTAGTACAGATATGGTTCCCACTTGTGTCTCCTCTACCGTGAAGTTTCTCATTTGGCGTGCTGTTATGAGTACTAAGTTGAATGCTCTTATTCATCAAGGCACTTGGAAACTTGTCCCGCCACAACCATCCATGAATATTCTTGGTTGTAAATGGGTATTCACCATTAAACGTCATGCTGATAGGTCGATTGCTCGACATAAGGCCAGACTAGTCGCTAAAGGATACAATCAACTACCTGGTGTTGATTATCATGATACTTTTAGTCCAGTTGTTAAATTCATAACTCTCCGGCTAGTCATTGCAATTGCGGTTTCAAGTGGCTGGCCTCTCATCTTCATGGTCGCCTTGACGAAGCTGTTTATATGAGTCAACCGCCTGGATATGTTGACTCTTCTCATCCTAATCATGTCTGCAAATTGATTAAGTCTATGTATGGCCTTAAACAGTCTCCTTGCACGTGGTTTCGTAAGCTTAGTGATTATTTACTCAGTTTGGACTTTATTAGTTCCAAAACAAATACTTCTTTATTCATCTATTATCACAATGGTGTTCTGCTTTATCTCTTGGTGTATGTGGAAGATATTCTTATTACAGGAAACTCCTCTTCCAAAATCACAGACCTTATCTCCACCCTTGGTCGGGAATTTTCTCTCAAAGATCTGGGACTCCTTCATCACTTCTTGGGCCTTAAGGCTCGCCTTACAACGACTGGACTTATTCTCTCTCAGCAACACTATGTCCATGAATTACTTTCTCGGTCCAATATGTGTGATTACAAACCTGTTAAGTCTCCTGTTGCTTCCTCTTCATCTTTATCCAAACATTCTAGTGATCCTTTGGATGAGGTTACACTCTATCGTAGTATTGTTGGTGGTCTACAATATTTGACTCTCACACGGTCAATTTGTTAAGCGCATCCTCCGGTATTTGAAACATACTATCACCTTTGGCCTGTAGTTTCATCACTATTCTCCGTTATGTTTATTGGCCTTCTCTGAAGCTGATTGGGCTGGCTGCCCCGATGATAGAAAATTGACTGGTGGTTTCGCTATCTTTGTTGGCAACAATTTGGTCACTTGGAGCTCGAAGAAACAACAAACAACTGCCTGTTCCAGCACAGAAGCTGAATACCAAGCTCTTGCCTCGGCCG
Organism: Chimonanthus praecox; assembly: GCA_022113865.1. NCBI lineage: Eukaryota > Viridiplantae > Streptophyta > Magnoliopsida > Laurales > Calycanthaceae > Chimonanthus > Chimonanthus praecox. The sequence goes on along the minus strand of CM039087.1, from coordinate 18,771,759 downwards.
CTGCTGAACTCATTTGGTTGACTTCCCTACTTAGTGAATTACGGGTACATCTACATGGGCCTCCCACTCTTTGGTGTGACAATATTGGTGCCACATATCTCACGACCAATCCTGTTTTTCATGCGTACCAAACATGTTGAGATTGATTTTCATTTTGTTCGTGATATGGTTGTTCGAAATCTTTTACTCGTTAAAATCATTTCCACCAAAGATCAGTTAGCTGATATCTTCACTAATGGAATGTCTTCGCCTCGCTTTATGACTCTTCGTGACAAGCTCAATCTCATCGATACCGCATTGTGCTTGAGAGGGGCTATTAGCGATACTGGTCAATCCACCTCTTCCGCTCCTATCAGATCCGGAAATCTCTCATTCCTATGCCGTGATTATCCTCACCGATGACCAATGGATGGTAAACACGGTTTGTGAAGATTAGTCTATGACGTCTGTAATTCCATATAGAGAAAATCTCTATCTTGTATCCTTTTATATACACTTGTAAATCAATCAAAGATTAAGGAGAACTATTTCATTAGGTATCATAAAGCATATAATCATATGAAAAATAAAGATAACCAATGGAAATAGATAACTCCATTACAATGTGTTTAGACGATATATTTTAAAAAAAATTCTTGAAAATTTCTCGATTAGTTTTTTTCTAGGCTTTGTTATGATTGAATAAGATATGTATGAAATAAAATGAGTAGGATTAGATGAGAATTTTGCTATAATCCTTGCATTCTGATTTTAGTATTTCCAAATTCAATTATAGGTCTTTAATTTTGTGACTCATCAAAAAGGTTCTATAATAATTGTGCGAGAGAGGTTTTTTTTTTTTAACACAAAGTCCACTCTTCAAAATTTTATTTGTTGATGTTATGCTGTGATTAATTGGTATTTTGTGTGTTTCTACACATGAAAATGTGAGAAAAACGAAGAAAGTGATTTCCTTGAAATAAATCTTTTTTATAGAAAAAATTATTGTTAGGTAAATGCACATTTTCATTGAGAAATGCATCTACCAACAAACATGAAAAATAAAAGTTGGATATGTAAACACTTTTTTTTTTTAAAGAAAAGAAGAAAAAACTACCTCATTTTCTTTGTGCAAAAATTTACTTTCTTTAAAACACTGCTTCTAACTAAAATAAAAAACATACCATAAAAATATTCGTGGATTGAATAATTAATTTTTCATATTCAAAATGGAATTTCATGATATGATAATTCTTGTGTGCCGCAACTAAATGTAAATTACAAATACAAGTCTATATTAAAAAAGAAGGTTCAAATTCTAAATTGTAATTAAATAAAAGCTCTCCATCAAACTTATAATAACCTTTTTGAAGACCAAGGTGTGCTGACTTCTTAGAGCCTTTGATTATTCTTGAGGTATTGGTAAGCCTCCCTACTCACACACGAGATAATCTATGGAGAGTAGCCCTTTAGAATTGAATACGAATAGAACTCACGATTCCCACATCAATTTATAATAAGTTAGTAGAATAATGACTTCAAATAAATGACAATTCATAATAATGAAGATAATTTAAACAGTAAAATGATACATCTTACATATATTTGTATGTTTGGCAAATAATACCAGATTGAAATATTTTAATAATTCAATAATTTAAGAATATATTCTTATAAAGAAAATTTAAAGTTTTATAAGAAAATTTAAAATAAAAAAAGTGAGAAGAAAAGTCATGATATGAAAATTCTAGTGGCAATTAAATGTAAATTACAAATACGAATCTATATTAAAAGAAAGCTCTTGATATCATAATAATGAAGATAACTAAAACAATAGTGTAAATCTTACATATCTTTGGCGAATAAAACCAGACTGAAGCTTATTACTAATCCAAAAACCTTAATTGAATATTTTTTTTAAAAGGCAAATTTAAAATTTTATTTACAAATTTAAAAAAGGTAGGTATTTAAAATACCTCTATTATTCCGAGAGACGTGCTCATTGCCTCTTTCAAGTTTCGAAACCGGCGCTCATTTAAAATCTAAGGGCAACCGGTGTGGGGTGGCCATATATGGCTGGCTATGTCACTAAATGTAGCCAGCCATATAATTAAATAATATTTTTTTTGATGACATGACTGAGTATAATTTTTAGCCAGCCTCGTCACATGGTATAGTGTTAACTAAAATGACTACTTTTTAATATTTTATTATTATTTTTTTATGTACATTTTTTTAACAAATTTAAAAGAAAATAAATGTAAAGACATTACATATTTTTTCACAAGTAATTAAATAAATTAACAAAACATATATATTTTCTCACAAGTAATTAAATAAATTAAAAAACATACATATTCTCTCACAAGAAATTAAATAAAATAAAAAGGCATACATATTTGTGATGCTGGAAATAAATAAATTAAAAAGACATTACATATTTGTGAATGGAAATTAACGTACGTTGGGGTATTCAATAGCTATAATTTTAATTTTTTGTACAGAATAATTTTAATTTTTTGTTTCTCATATATTTTGTTTACAAATGTAAAGGAAAAAAAAATCAAAAGGTAAAGAGTTATTTTTTATTTTTTGTATCAAAATAAAATAATAAAGTAAAGAAAAAAATAATTATTTGCCCTAATATACAAATTATACCCAAAAACAAAACAAAAAATCCAAAATAATCAAATAAATAAATAAAAAGAGAAAATCAAAAAAATCAAAAACTATATACAAGTTATATATATATAACTATAAAAAAGAGGAGAGAGAGAGAGAAATGGCTGGCTACACATGTGTTATCTGTAGCCAGCCATTTAACAAAAAATGATGTGGGCCCCACCAATAGCTAGTCCCATACGGTCCAAATACGGTGGCCATATGGCCACCACACCGGTTGCCCTAAGTGGTCATCCACTTTTATATAAAGTATAGTACTTTTTTTTTTAATTCAAGATGTTGATATAACAAGATTTTGGTCTTATTTAAACTGATCATCTCTGAGCTTTTTCTGGGATAAAAAATGTAAGTATGAATTAAAATCGTGTTGATCTTGCTCCAATGCTTCGAGTAATTCAACCTGCTTGAGTTTTATGTATTATATGTCCACAGACTAGATTGTTTCTTTTGTTTTCTCTTAAATTTTTTTAGTCTGAAAAAATCAACCGATTTGATTGAAAGTAAATAAGTTTCCTAGAACTTGACCAAATTGTAACTTAAAAATCAAATTATATACACTTGATCTTATTGATCAAAATTGCCAGGCATCTTTAGAAAAAAAAAATCCAAAATTTAATCATTTTAATTTCAAAACATGTGCAATAGATGGCTATTAATTTTTTTTATCTGATGGGTCCGTTAAATAAGGCTCAAATATTATTGATTGAATAATTGAAAGTATATTCTTAATTTTCAAATTTAGATATTAAACTTTCAAAATTCACCTTCCACACGTGTCATTTGTACTCTCACAACCTACGTATGCAACGAGCAGAGATGACCTAGGACCAGGCATGCTCTTTAGCCCCAAATTAGTCTGAGACTCGTCCTAACTCACCGTAAATAGACGGGTTTGAATACATCTATCTATCAGTCGAGTTCGGCTCATGCTAAATTCTTGAGACCATTTAGCTAAATGGGCTGACTCAAGCTTTTACAAGAAGACTGTGAAAACCTGGTGAGTGTTTGCTCCATTTATATGTATATACACTTGGTCGATTTTCCTTTTCTATCAAAATATATTTTGAAACTAATTAAAAATTGACTGTTAGATTGAAAGTTGACATGATGAGTTAAAGTTGCATTGATTATGAGCTCGAAATTTAATTCCTTAAACACTTTATGATAGTAGTCAAAGTTACCAGGTGTCCTACAAAATCAGGATGCCTGGTGACTTCGATCGCTAAAATTAACTGTTAGAAATTGAGTTTTAAACTGAAATTTAGTTCACTTTTAGTTCATCATGTCTACTTTTAATCCAAATGATTAAATTTTTTATAGTGTCAAATGGGAAGGTTCAGCCTTAGTACTTTTCTAAATGGGCAAGCTCAGAGTTTATCTCTAAAAACTTATTGGGTTTTGGACAAGTTTAGGCTTCTAGAAATATGAACAGGTTAAGATTGTCATAGAGCATAGTTCAACCTGAATCCAACTCGTGAACACCCCTAACTGAGACCACAACTCAAACAGGTCTCGACTTAGATGTAACAAATAGGATCGGAGCAAACTGGTAAGATGTAGACAAACTAGTTGAGTCTTTTGCAATAAAAGAGTCTCCATTTGCTTAAAAAATGATTTTATAAAAAAGTTATTAGATCTGCAATGTTATACGAAGTAAAGTGTTGGGCAATAAAAAAATGATAAATAAATAAAACTAGGACAACATTGATGGATCTTCTACGTAAAATAGAGTTGGAAACAAACCCATTAGGGATAGTTAAAGATAGTTCTTATATATGACAAATCGAAGTGACGGTTTAGTCATGTTACTAGAAGACCAAGCACAACCTTAGTGTGCAGATAAAAGGCATTGGAAAGAGAGAGTGACCTTAAAAAACATAGAGGGAAGGGATAAAAACATGTTAAATTGTAGAGTGACTGATAGCATGAGTTCTCATATAGTCAATTAGAGAAGAAAAACTCATAAAGCCGACTCCAAATACATAGGATACTAGCTGCTATTGCTGCTAATGAGTCAGTTCATAATGAATTAATTGGAAATTTTAACTAGGGACTTTAAATTAAATTATTGATTGAATTTAAAAAAGCCTACCAATATTTAACATAAGCTCTTTTAGAGAGTAAAGTGGTCTTACCATCTAAACCACTAGGTTTGGCTGTTTTAAAGTTTCGAGAGTTATAATTAGAGTTAGACTAGTGAGGTACACTAACAAAACATGATATTAGATTATTCGCAGGTCCTACAAATTTAGGTTCATTTGATAGGTGACTAAATGAATATGAACTATATAAAGTTTCACTGTCAATTGATGATCCAAGCAATATAATTCGGCCTTTAAATTTTGATAAGTATGCGTCATTGATTTTTAAAAGTTTAAAATCGAGGGATAGGACCATAAAATGGAGGTGAAATTTTATATAAAAACTATTCATATGTTGCAACGCCTCACCCCACGGGACACATGATATTTTTTCTTAAAAACTTATTTCGTCCTAAAGATAAACCTCGCATAAATGGGGTTTCACACACGCACAAGGGGAAACCTACCATTTCTAGGTTCTTTCAAGGACCTAATACAACCTACTGAAATTTCGTCAAAGATTCGCCTGCAAATGGGGACATCGGAGAAGATTCCCTTAATCATATCAACCTGGTAGAAATTTTCATTGCAATCTAATATATAAAACCCCATCTCACACATGGCCCTCACGATGCGGTTCGACACGTCTCATGAGCATGGCCTCACAAAGCGGTTCAACACGTGGATCGCGTCACAACCATATAAAGGATTAAAATCCATAAAACATAACAGAGATTTAAATACACATACTCAGAATATTACAAATCCCAAAAGTAGAGTGTTTCTCAACAAAATAAATAAATAGGTATCCCAGACCAAGAATGTCAGGACTCCGACGAGTCTACACTGTCTCCCAGGATTCGTCTAACCCCTCCTCAGTCCCTCTGAAATTCGTGAGGAGTGAACTCATAGGCCAGTGAATAAAAACACCACCACCAACCACAATCGCGCAGGCAAATAACATGTCACATATGATTCTCAAAATACGACATGTTATTTGTCGAGGTGCATGACATATTCACATATAACACAACAACATGGATTGTCAAACATCAATCAATCACATGTTGCAATCCTACCGAGTATACCATACTGTCAGGCAAAGAGTCCCCGTACACCTCGACGTCATTCAAGGAATTTCCATCCATGGCGTTACAACGATTCATAAATTGATGACATCTTTTACACCCGGCAACCCGTTGGTGTTCTACAAGGAGATTCCTTCTCTACTCCATGACATAAATGTGATATAGTCATAGGCACTCGGTCTAATCTCCCAGATCAATCGGAACACGCACTTAGGCGCTATATCCATGGACACTCAGTTGATCTCTCAGATCAACCAAAACTCACCAATCGCCGTGCTATAGCCACATGCACTAGGTCTAATCTCCTTGATCAACCGGAACACACACTTGGATCTATAGCCCTGGGCACTCGGTTAATCTCTCAGACCAATTGGAACATGCATTCAACGTGCTATAACCATAAACATTTGGTTGGTCTCTCAGATCGACTAGAAAATGCACTCAATGCACTATAGCCATAGGCACACGGTCCGATCTCCCTGATCGACTGGAACACACGCTCAACACAACCCACTGATACCCATATTTCTACTCACTAGATCCTCTGGACCTCTCAAGTCAAGTGGGAACATGTAGATCATCACAACCCCCTCACGCTTGCAATTCAACTCATTAGACACTCGGGACCTCTCAGGTCATCCAGAACACACATGAGGAGCTTACCAATCCCTTCCTCGGGTTACAAACACATTGATGCATACATATATGCACAAGGAGATTCCTCTCTCCTCAGCTCACAATTAGAGCATGCATCTTCAATCAACATACACATCCATCAACTTGTTGGAAAACATGTATTCAACTCATGCATATTAAATCCAACATAACACATTTATGAAGCACATATTTATAATGCATTTTAATCATACATTGCACATGGTTCTCCATCAGGTAGATGAGCTAAATCTATCTCTTCGGGGTATTCAATTCACACTTATAGTTTTTCTCAGAATGATTTATCTCTTTACAAATTTCACAAATTTAGTAAGTGATGTTCGTTATCAACCAAGACTTATTCCACGTCATTCCATCTCATTCAAAAACACATTTAAACCCAACAATGCATTGATATCACATTTATAAGATACGCATAAATGAATGCAAAAAATGTGCAGTAAATAAAAATCATAATCAAATATGTGTTTGTTCTCCTCACCTAGAGTTGTGTGAAGTATTTGAGGCTCTTAAAGTCCAGGAAATCAAGGTAATCAAATCGGGTTGATTCTATAAAGAAAAATGAATTACAAAGCCATCGCAAGGTACGTCAGACGATGATTGGATCTTGGTTGAATCGTCCGATAAACCCAAAAATCACAGATTTGAGGGAAAACGGAAGGGGAAACAGAGAAAAAGAAGGAAATATGGAAATTAATCTTTTTTTTTTTTTTTGAAATCAAAACCAAATTTAAGAGTTTTAAACCCTTTTAAAAAAAATTCTAAATAAAAAATGGAAATTAAAAGAAATGAAAAGAATGAGAAAAAGAGAGATGTACCTGTGAAGGGAGAAACTGAAGATGCTGGAAATCAAGAAAGAACCAGAGATAGAAAGATCGCAATGCCAAAGAGTGGGTGAGCTTCTGGAGTGAGAGGGAGTGAACCCACGAGACAGAGAAGTTGGAGACAAAGTATGATGATCGAGAAATCAGAGAGAGAGAGAGAGAGATCTCAGAGATTTTCTTGCAAAACTGAAAGAGAAAATGAGAGAACACGGAGAAGGAAGGGATTTTATAAAAATCTTGCTGAAAAACTGTTGGTGGATGAGTGGTTGGGGAACCTTCCGACCGAGAGAAACCAAGAGAAGAGAAACAAAATCGAAGAATAACGGAAGGGAGAAGAGAGAGTGGCTGTGATTACTATGCACAGTCACTGTGCACGAACCATAAAAACAGAAAAGAAAATGGTTTCCAAAACGGGTTCCAAAATAAGGTTAGGGTAGTGATTTAAAGTCACGCCTCAACCCTCGTGACACATGACCAATTTTTTTTTTGAAATCCTCATTCACACGTGCCAAGTCTACTCACACATGAGAATCTACCATTTCCAAGATCTTTTGAAGGTCAGAAGATTTCCACTGAAAATTTGGAAGAGCTTCCCCTATAAATGGGATGTTGGGAACACTTCCTTCGGCCGGATCCAAGTCTAGAATCATCATACCATATATCCATTCAAAGTAAACACAACTCTACGTCATTATTCTATTTTCTTTATCAATCTCACATACCATAATCATCCCACAAACTATCAAGGGGTCAAAACGTCCTGTCCAAATAACCCATATGTGGTCTCCACACACCACTATTTAAATCCACAAAATACAAGGGATTCTAATTCATAACTTAACATACAGACTGCCCCGCAATTAAAAAAATCTCATAAATACATGGGCATATTTTTCATCAAATGACAAGCCTCCACAAGCATACAAAATATCAACTCAAGTCTTCTAAGGTGTCCAACCTCTATGTAATGACCCGACCCTTGTTTCATTTTGTCTTCAGTCCCTAAAATCTGTTTGACCAAATTAGTTTTTCAAGATCAAAATCAGCTTAGATCGTGTGTCTTTAAGCCTCTGTTTTTGTAATGACTATATCCACAATTTCAGAGTTGAGGAGATTTACAACACCCCAAAGCTAAATGACTCCTAAATGTGTAATTATGAGCCATTAAGAGTGATTTGTGATCCGTTAATCATAAAGATTACGTAGTGGGCTTTCCAAAACACTTCAACAAATATTTTCAATCGGATTGAGTGGCTTTTGTCAAACGTTCTTCGAGCTTTAGAACTTTTTCGTGAGACGAATTTATTTGACATATCTGCGGAGTCAAATTTCTTCAAAGATACTAGATTTTTCTAAGGGGTCAAATTATTATTAAAAACTATATAAGTTATAAGGTTAATGAAACAATAAAATTCTTAACAGATAATCTCAAAGCTACGATTCTCAAACCATTGTTGGCCTAGGGAGGTTATTTTCAAAACGGTGGAGGAAAAAGGAAGAAATCCATCTTCCTCTTCACTTCATCACTTTCTTCTTCTTCCTTCTATTGTTGTTGTTCTTCTTCATTCGTTCTTATTCTTCTGCAACTCTTGAAGTTTTTCGTGGGTTTCAAGGAAAGGCCAAAGCTTCGCCAAAACTATGAGGGGAGGTATAGAAACTTTCCCTTTCTCCTATTTATATGCTTTAGAAAAGACTAGAAGTGAAAATGGTTAAAAAATGGGATAAAAGTTGATTTTTTGGAAACCAAGAGAAAAATGGTTTTTTTTCTTATTTTTTAGTTACATTCTCAAAATCCATTTTATTTATTGTTAAAATCTTACTTTTTGTCTTCTGAAATAAAAAGGGAATAATACTAACCCCATCTGACTCCATGTATGGTTATTTTCAGTATTGTGTGTTTACTTTTCTACACTATATCCTTTGGGCTTAATTCTTAATACTCATAGCTTTTGGACAGAAAAATACGAGATGAGGCACTGAGTAATTTTATTTACATTTGAATACTATACCCTCTGCGCTGAACTCTCAATACTCCCCATGGCACCTGGAGAAATAAGAGAACATGCCCTGAGTATTTTCATTTTCTTTTATTAGATGTTTTGGATGGCTAACCCCTCTGACATAATTCAAATTGGATTAAGAACTTTAGTAGACTCACAATCATCTTCTTGTTTTTCCTATGGAAAATAAACACTTTGGTTTGGGATATCTCGCGTGTATTTTGTTTTAAACAAAGATTTACGCATTTTTCCATTTTTATAGATTTGTCGCAAATACTTGCCGGAGAACAGTGAAGAGACTCAACTCTATTTTATTTCAAATTTATTTTGAAAACTATTAACTATAGGACAAAAATGGGACCCATGGAAATAATAAAGATGGAAAAGACTAAGTGGGACCACAATACGAGACCCAACATCACTGACATGTAAGGGATGTAATTTGTTCTAACTGTTAGAACGTAAGCTTGGAAAGGTGTCAGGTAGCCGAGGCCTAGTAGTCTATAATAGTGGTATGGGACCAATTTAGACGTCTAGAGATTTATTGGTTTAAGGAATTGGATGAAGGCACAAAGGCATTAGTAGGTAATTCAAAATGGTTATATATATTTGTAACGCCCCGCCTTTTTTCACTCGCTAAAAATCAGAATATATTTTTTTATTTATTTAAATAGAGTGAGAGAGAGCGGGAACGTCACGACGCGTGCTAAGTCCGAGTTTCCAAACCCGAGCCTTAACTGGCCAACTATACGTGTGCGTGGACCAAGTCCACTAAACAGTTCACACGCTACATCAATTGTGGAATAAACATATGGATTAAGATTTCATCTATAAACATAACATCAATTCTAAGCAAGGAAGTCAATCACATAAAATTAATTGAGGTTCAAATATCCAACACATTGTCAAACCAAAGCAAAATAAATCTAAGTTATTAAAGTCCCAAAGTGCAATTATCTCAAATACATTGTTCCAAAATAAATATTAAATAAAGTAAGCATAAGCTATCCAAGTTCCTAAGCTTGGCTTCTTTTACGTCCATCGCTCGTTCCAACATCTAAAGGGTAGAAGTAGGGCGTTAGTCAACGCGCCCAGTAGGAATTCCAAGTAGGGTTATACACATAGGATCAATATACAAATTAGAATAAGAATATCGTATTAAAACTGTAAACATATCATAGTACCAAAAACAGTGCACGATAATTATATCCAAATCATGCAATGTATGTGTCATGTCATGAATGTCATATGCCAATGATCCCCCAACCAGTCTCCATATCATCACCATATAAATCAAATCAAGTGTTCCTTTGGCCAATTACTTCTACAGTGTTTTGTGATGTACCACCAGGTCACTGTATACCTCCCCACGCATGTTGATCGGAAACTCCGAATGGAGCGTGGACTCCTCCCCATGTATGTTAATCGGAATCACCGAATGGAGCATGGACTCCTCCCACATATGTCACTAGGAATTAGTATGGACTCCTCCCACGTATGCTAATCGGTATCATCGATGGAGCGTGGACTCCTCCTCATGTATGTTAATCGGAATCACCGAATGGAGCATGGACTCCTCCCACATATGTCACTAGGAATCAGTATAGACTCCTCCCACTTATGCTAATCGGAATCACCGATGGAACGTGGACTCCTCCCCATGTATGTTAATTGGAATCACCGAATGGAGAATGAACTCCTCCCACATGTCACTAGGAATCAATATGGACTCCTCCCACGTGTGCTAATCGGAATCACCGATGGAGCGTGGACTCCTCCCCATGTATGTTAATCGGAATCACCGAATGGAGCATAGACTCATCCCACATATGTCACTAGGAATCAGTATGGACTCCTCCCACGTATGCTAATCGGAATCACCGATGGAGCGTGGATTCCTCCTCATGTATGTTAATCGGAATCACTGAATGGCATGGACTCCTCCCACATATGTCACTAGGAATTAGTATGGACTCCTCCCACGTATGCTAATCGGAATCACCGATGGAGCGTGGACTCCTCCCCATGTATGTTAATCGGAATCACCGAATGGAGCATAGACTCATCTCACATATGTCACTAGGAATCAGTATGGACTCCTCCCACGTATGCTAATCGGAATCACCGATGGAGCGTGGATTCCTCCTCATGTATGTTAATCGGAATCACTGAATGGCATGGACTCCTCCCACATATGTCACTAGGAATTAGTATGGACTCCTCCCACGTATGCTAATCGGAATCACCGATGGAGCGTGGACTCCTCCCCATGTATGTTAATCGGAATCACCGAATGGAGCATAGACTCATCCCACATATGTCATAGAAATCAGTATGGACTCCTCCCACGTATGCTAATCGAAATCACCGATGGAGCGTGGACTCCTCCTTATGTATGTTAATCAGAATCACCGAATGGAGCATGGACTCCTCCCACATATGTCACTAGGAATCAGTATGGACTCCTCTCACGTATGCTAATTAGAATCACCGATGGAGCGTGGACTCCTCCCCATGTATGTTAATCGGAATCACTGAATGGAGCATGGATTCCCATATATGTCACTAGGAATCAGTATGGACTCCTCCCACGTATGCTAATCGGAATCACCGATGGAAAGTGGACTCCTCCCCATGTATGTTAATCGAAATCACCGAATGGAGCATGAACTCCTCCCACATATGTCACTAGAAATCAATATGGACTCCTCCCACGTATGCTAATCTGAATCACCGATGGAGCGTGGACTCCTCCCCATGTATGTTAATCGGAATCACCGAATGGAGCATAGACTCATCCCACATATGTCACTAGAAATCAATATGGACTCCTCCCACGTATGCTAATCGGAATCACCGATGGAGCGTGGACTCCTCATGTATGTTAATCGGAATCACCGAATGGAGCATGGACTCCTCCCACATATGTCATTAGGAATTAGTATGGACTCCTCCCACGTATGCTAATCGAAATCACCGTTGGAGCGTGGACTCCTCCCCATATATGTTAATCGAAATCGCCGAATGGAGCATGGACTCCTCCCACATATGTCACTAGGAATCAGTATGGACTCCTCTCACGTATGCTAATTAGAATCACCGATGGAGCGTGGACTCCTCCCCATGTATGTTAATCGGAATCACTGAATGGAGCATGGATTCCTCCCACATATGTCACTAGGAATCAGTATGGACTCCTCCCACGTATGCTAATCGGAATCACCGATGGAGTGTGGACTCCTTCCCATGTATGTTAATCGGAATCACTTAATGGAGCATGGACTCCTCCCACATATGTCACTAGGAATTAGTATGGACTCCTCCCACGTATGCTAATCGGAATCACCGATAGAGCGTGGACTCCTCCTCATGTATGTTAATTGGAATCACCGAATGGAGCATGGAGTCCTCTCTCATGTTCCCCCCCATGCCATGCATGAGATCATGAATGTAGAAATGCCATTTCATATCAAATCATATTGAAATTCAGTTCATAAAACTTTCACCATTTGATTTACCAAAATAAACATGGTATTGAAATAAAAATCAATAACATATAGGATCCATATGCATCTCAACAAGGTAGGAATCCTACCAATGTCTAAGATAATATCCTTGCTGTTTCGTGAAGATACCGTTAGCCGATCACGTCCTAACCGAATCGCAAACCCTTTCCGAATCTCATTTTCCTTATTACATTTGTCACATATATAAATCAATTTGATGATCTATTTGATTTCCATCATCTCCTACATCATTCTAGATAAATTGAACCTCTTGAAAAATTACTTAAAATATTCACTTTTAAATTTAGTCGACTGAATCAAGGATTCAATCGCCTGAATCCTGCCCGAGTACTGCTCACTGCATTACCCGCAAACTTTCAGTCGACTGAAAAATACTTTCAGTCGGCTGAACTCCAACTTGGAACTGTTCTTACCCTGACGCGTAACCTTTCAATCGACTGAATCATAGATTCAATCGGCTGACCCTGAGTCAAACCTTCTGTATTCTCGGTCAACGTACATTCAGTCGGCTGAATAATATATTCAGTCGGCTCACTTTAGACCAGATATACTTTTTGTTCAATCATTCTACATTCAGTCGGCTGAATCTCCAACCGACCCTTTTAGGTGCTCAACAAGTCTACATTCAGTCGACTGAATCATAGATTCAGTCAGCTGAAACCCAATATATCCATTATATTTAAATCCAGTTCATGTTCAGTCGACTGAATCACAAGATTTAGTTGGCTGAAACTCACAGAACTCTTTTCTGTCTCGGCCAATCTTCAGTTCAGTCGACTGAATCTATGATTCAATCGACTGACTATTTGTCAATCTCTTTGGTTTGCACATTTGGCTTGACCCTTCCTCATGGAATTCATTCCTTATTATTTTAAAACATATATAACATCGTCCATACAACAAAATCAGTAGCCATACTCTACCCACTAGCCCAAACTAGGGTTTTGTCCATTATTCTCCCAACCTTTGATTTATAACATGGATTCAAATATCATTCCATCTTGGTTTCAGTCCATCACCATCCTCTGGATGGATTCCTAATTCCATGGTCTTTTAACCCTCTAGCCATCTATTTCAACCAACCATGGAACACATAGGTTCAGCCACATCATGGTCAACCTTTGGTTTCCTTAATCTCATTCCTATCTAAACAAATATGAAACATACCTTTACCTGTCTCCTTCGTTTCTTTCGTTTTGTCTTTGTTCCTCAGCCCTTCTTTCCTTTCTTTGTTCTTCACTGATTCTTCCAGCAACCTTCTCCAAGTTTAACAACGAAAATGGGAGAGGGAGAGAGAAGAGAAAATGGAATCTCTTTGCTCTCAATGGAGAGAGGATCGGCCAAAGGTGTAGTTGAGAGAGAAAAGAAGAGGAGATGAAAATCTCCTTGATCTCAAGATGAAAATTTGGCCAAAGGGGTGGGGTGTGCCCTTTGGGCTGATGTTTTATGTGAAAGACCAAACCCTTTCTCTCACTCTCTTAATGATTCCTCTAATCAAGGTGTCCCTTGGCTTAACCAAGGAGACACCTTACTCCCATCGAGTTCCATCCTTTGAGATGGAAACTCTCCACCTCTCCATTTATGTTTCCTCTCATTCCAAGGTGTCCCTTGGCTTAACCAAGGCACCCCTTGGCTTCGAACGTGTGCATTGGATCATATGCCTCTTGAGATGGAAGTCTCTCCAACTTCCTATCTCAACTCAACTTAAAAGAATTTAACTCAGCTTAAATGAACTCATTCTTCAACTCAAGCACTTGAACTCAACCACCCCTTATTTCATTTAAACTTATTTAATTGACTAATTCCTTTAACTCAACTCATATGAATTCTCCAATGTTTGACCAAGTCAGCCATGACATGTCGACCATGACACATGGCACTTGGGGTCCCACTTGGCCATGTCACTTACTTGCCACCTCACTTGATGAGGTGGATCCCATGCCTTGGATCATAATTGGGTATTTGACCCAATTAAATTAATCTCTTACCCATTTACTTAAAAATAAACTCATCATAATCCATTGGGTCTCAATGGGACAATTGACCCATTTATTAAAGGCTTACCCAACTATTTTCAATTCAACCTTATCCATGACCCGTTGGGTCTTAATTGGGTTATTGACCCAACTCCTTATCCATTTAAGGTCTAATTCAATTATTTCAATATCAACTAACAATAATTCACCATTAAATAAACCATTCCAATATATAATCATGAAATAAAAATTCAGGGTGTTACAATATATATATATATATATATATATATATATATATATTGTTATTCAGTTTTGTGCAGGGTTTGAAATTTGAATATTTCGGGTTTTGAGACAGGAGTTGCAAGACCAGTGGATGGTAAGTGTGTAACGATCCATCCCGCCAGCACAATATTGTCCGCATTGGGCCTACATGTCGGCCCGCACTGCTTTGCATTGGCGAGTCAACCGAAGGTTGTTTCCAAAAGGCCTTGTGCTAAAAGGAGAGAAGTTTCATCTTATATACCACTACACAATCTACTCTCTAGGCAATACGGGACCTTGAGCATCCAACCTGGCTACTTTTTAGGACCTATACACGCCTACTCCATACCTTGGGGTATTACAATTTAGTCCCCTTAGAACTAGAGTCGTCTTCGGCTCTGTCCACACCATAGTCCGAGAGTTGAACTGTGCTCTGATGCCAATTGTAACTACGCGCTTCCAGCAACACAATATTGTCAGCTTTGGGCCCGGACCCGGGCCCGTACAGTTTTGCTCTGACGACCCCATCGAAGTGGAGCCCAAAAAAGGCCTTGTGTTTTATGGGAGGAGCGCCCAAGCTTATATACCAGCCCCCAAGCCTGCACTGGGTGATGTGGGACTTCTCCACACGCCCAGCTTCCAGCCTAGCGCTTCTCTCTCTACTTGGTGCCCCTCTGGTCCAACGCTAGGCCCCTTAATTGGGCGAATTCTCACACCACCCTATAGGTGTCATAGATTGGAATGCCACATCACACCACACCTCAGGCAGTCCCCACCCTACAATTGTCCTATCCTGGAATGCCACATCACACCACACCTCAAGTTTTTCCCCACCTTACAGTTTTCCTAGCCTGGAATGCCACATTACTTCACACCTTAGGCTGTCCCCACCATACAGGTATCCTAGCCTGGAACACCACCTCACATCACACCACACCTCACAACTTGTCCCCTTTAGGACCATTGGCACCTCGTCTTCCAAACTGTAGCAAGCCTATACCATGGGCGTGTCTGAAGATCACAATGATAGACCTCACAGTCAATCCCATACTAGAGAGTACATTCACCCATGTCCCACCACCGGGTGGTCCATAGCTCAACCGTGCATCCACTGTGCGGTTTCCCATGACTTCCCAACCCTAACTACCCGACAAGCTAGGGGAGTCTAAATCCTGGTGTAGCCTATCACCCATGCTCCACCGACATTCCATGTACACTAGCTACATGCATGCACAATTATATCTAAGCATGTTGTTAACATAGCTCCTAAAATAATAGTGAGGTGTATACATCACTATCTATCACATGCTAGTATGTTAACATTAAAAAAGGTTATCAACCAAAATATGTTCCAAACAAGCATAGTAGGAAATACCATATGCTATCTACCGCATGCCAATCTACAATATATTGATTAAACTATGAATCGCATCAATCGCAGGTTATCATGCACTTCAACCAATCATGTTCTCAAACCATCAATCCATCATGAGATCAGATAAACAACTCATACATGCACTTGAGAGGTAAGGGTATGAATACACCCGAATGGGTCATCGCGACATAATGGTATCAATATTTTCTTTGCAGAGTGGTTCATAACACTGGGGAATCCCATTCGCCACATTTTGTACCCACACAATTGATATAGAAATAATATGCGTATAGTTCATTCTAAAATTGGTGATGAGTTCCCTCACTTGCGTGTGTGTTTTTGAAATCCAAGACGGGAAACAAAGCAATGGTGAGATGCATGGACTACCGGGCCTGAAAAGCTGGGACGAGTCTGCAAAACTGAGACGATCCTATAAGTCTGGCTAGAAACATGTTTCCAAATGGTCTAGTGACGGGCTAGAAATACTCCACGACGATCCCCAAAATGGGTCAAGAATGAGCCCACAACGAACCTGAAGTAGACACTAAGTGGGCCTGAAATGGGCCAGGTTGGGCATGAAAGGGTCGGGCTTGGAACAAGTCGAGATTGACTGTTGGGCCGAGAGGTTGAGCTGGGATGGGCTGGATTAGATCTGCTGAACTGGGCTTGGACTAAAGCTGGGCTGGACAGAAACTGGGCTTCGATCGAAGGTTTGCATGAGCTAGGCCGCAGGAGATTTGGGCCTGGACGAAATGGGTCGAGAGGAAGTGGAGCCAAACCGAGCTGGACCAAACGAATCGGGCTTGGTCTGCTTGGCTTCACGGACTTGGCATGGAGGTGAGCTGGGCTTTGGCTTGCTGGACCTAGCAAAGCTAGGTTGGGGAGTTGGGCTGGATAGAAAGCAAGGCTAGGGGAATTGGGTCTGATCTACAAGCATGGTCGAAGGGTGAGCTGGGATCAGAGTGATAAAAGGAAGTTGAGAAGAAGAAGAACCTGAAAAAAAGAGAGGACAACAACTAAAGGCTCGGCGATGCAGGGACGACAGAGCAGAAGGAGAGAGAGAGAGAGGTACGAGTAAGATAGCCAGGCTGCAGGGTTTAGAGTTTTCTGGAAAGGGAAGGAATGCAAAAAAAGAGGGAAGAAAGGATTGGACGGCGGCGCCATAAGTTAGGGGTTGGGTGGTAGGATTTGCAAGGGGAAAAGAGGAGAGATAATGAGAGAGAGACGAAAAAAAGAGGGAAAGTGTAATGACCCATCCCACTAGCATGATATTGTTTCCTCTGGACCTCACACGCGGCTCGCACGACTTTGAATTGGTGAGCCAACCCACTATTTATCCAAAAGGCCTCATGCTAGAAGGAGGATAACTACTACTTATATATAAGGTAATTTCTAACACAACTAGCAATATGTGACTTTTTTCTCCATAGGCACACTCCACACTATAGACCCCCTCTGGGGCGAGGTATTACAATCTACCCCCCTTAAAGCCAGAGCTGTCCTCGGCTATGCAACCACAACAACCAAGCACACACCCTCAGGCATAGAATTGAAGCATTCTCTGATACCATTTCTAATGACATGTCTCGATAGCATGATATTGTCTGCTCTTGTCACGCCCTACCCCTTTGGGCCTCCTAAAGCGTGGACTAAAATGTTTTTTTTTTTTCTAATTGGACCTTTAACACTTGTTGATAAGTTAAGCACTTAGATACAAAATGTGCCACTTCTCACTTCATTCCACTCCACCAAAATTGTCGTCACAAATCGTGATACATCTTTGTACCATCGGGATGCACTGCAAAACTTGAACGATGACAGTGGTCGAACACTTCCGCTCTACGATCCGCCGTTTCTAGCACAAAAACTCTGTTTTTGAAGGTTAGACCCCCGTTGGTCCTAATTTTCCAATCCTTCAATTCAAATTCATCTATCAATTGAGTTTGTACCTTCATAGATTCTGGGTCCTTTTGCTGTGTTTCCAACACAAGCCTCATGAGTTCCGATTGTTTGACCTCGTTCTTTGCTAGAATTTATTCATTGTCCTCCACTAACTGTAGGTCAAACTCGCCTAATCTACTTAACATCTTCCACTGTAGTGACACCATGCAAGATGTGTGGCAATGACCCTTTCTACTTAGGGCATCCGCCACTACATTTGCCTTCCCTGAATGGTAGGAGAGCTCAAAATCTTAGTCCTTTAAGTATTCCATCCATCTTCTTTGTCGCATGTTCAACTATTTTTGAGTGAACAAGTACTTGAGACTATGATTGTTAGTCGAGCTAGCCCGATGTCTAGAATAGCCCTAGAGGAGGAGGAGGAGGAGGAGGAGGGAGGGAGGGGGTGGGGGGGGGGGGGGGGGGGGGGGGCGGGGGGAGGAGGTGAATAGGAATATGGAGGAATTGGTGATCAGAGAAAACATTAAACTTTTCACCAAACAAGTGATGTCTCTAGAGTTTCAAGGCAAAAACTATGGTTGCTAGTTCAAGATCATGAGTCGGGTAATTATGTTCATGTCTCTTTAACTGCCTAGAGCCATAAGCTGCTTCCTTTTTGCATCAGAACGCATCCTAATCCATTTTTAGAAGCGTCGCAATACACTACAAATCCACATCCTTGTTCTGGTATAACTAACATAGGAGAGGTGGTTAACTTCCTTTTTAAATCCTGGAATGCCTTTTAACATGCCTCATTCCACTCGAACTTTACATATTTCCTTTTTAAACTCGTCATTGGAACAACAGTCTGGGAGAAACTTGAGATAAATGTCCTATAATATCATGCTAACCCCAGAAAGCTTCTTATCTCAAAGACATTTGTCGGTCTTTCCCAATTCATCACTGCCTCTACTTACTTTGGCAGGATCCACTATGATTCCATCCATAGTCACTACATGTCTTAAAGATTGGACATTTGTTAACCAAAATTTGCACTTGCTGAACTTGGCGTACAACTGATTAACTCTCAAAATTGGCAACACGATCCTCAAGTGCTGCTCATGGTCCTCTTCCGTTGACGAAAAAAAAATCATATCGTCGATGAATACCACTATAATGTCCCCAAATAAGGCCGAAATGATTTATTCATCCGATCCATGAATGTGGCCGGTGTGTTTGTTAATCCAAACGGCATCACTAAGAACTCATAGTGACCGATGCGTTTGTTACTGAGTCCTGAACACAGTCTTGGAGACATCCTCATCTCTAACTCTCAACTGATGATAACCTGACCACAAAGCTATCTTAGAAAAGCACTTGGCCCCCTTTAGTTGATCGAACAAATCATCTATCCGTGGCAACGGATACTTATTCTTTATAGTTACCTAGTTTAACTTCCGGTAATCTATACACATTCTCAGTATTCCATATTTTTTCTTGGCAAAAAGAGTTGGCACTCCCTAAGGTGATGTACTAGGGCGTATGAATCCCATAGCACGCAACTCATTCACTTGAGTCCTCGATTCTCTTTGTTTTACCAGTGTCATCCTATAAGGCGGTATGGAAATATGCAACGTTTCAGGCTGTAGATTTATCACAAATTCTATCTCTCGTCGTGAAGGTAGTCCACTAAACTGATTAGGAAATATATCTATATACTCACACATCATCCGAGGTATCACTAAATCTACACCTCCTACGTTATCCCAGCCTATACTTGTTACCATATTACTTGGATACCTATTATGACTAAACTTTATCACATTCAATCCTTGATAAGGTTTCAACTTCTCCAAAAATTGATCCCTCTGGAATGCCCTAACATAGTCCTCTTACTGCAATCTAACATTACCCAGTGTCTAGAAAGTCAATCCATACCCAATATGACATCAAAACCTGTCATCTCGAGTACTAATAGATCAAATCTTATGTTTTGTCCCCCAAGTCTTATCATACAAGACTTGCACACACGGTCTGCTAACACTTCCGTTCCTAAAGGTGACTTTACCTTCAGTGGTTCATCCACAACCACTGACCTCAAACCCAAAATTTTAACACACATGGAAGAGATAAAAGAATGGGATGTACCAGTGTCAAATAAGACATGGGCTAATAAGTTAAAAGGATGTAAAGTACCTTCCATCACTGCATGTTCTACTTGCTCGTCACCTGACGGCCCCATGGTGTAGACTCGTCCCTGAGTCATCTGTTGAGGACGTTCACGTCCCCTTCCTTGGTTGGATCATTGGTGCAAAAAGCTTGTTGCCACTGATCCCCTTGAAGTCTGAGGTGAAGCCCTTCGATGTCGTTGCTGCACAACAAACTGAGATGGCTCCACATTGCTTGCGCTATTGGGATTTGGGAAGTCCCTTGGCAAATGCTCTGGCTGCCTACAAGTGTAGTATAATCGTTCTCCAAAAGGATTAGGATTCTAGAACTGTCGCGAAGTATGTCTGGCTTGGTCGCAGGAAAAACATATTACCTGCCTCGTACTGGACCCACTTGACTGTCCTGTTGAAGGTTGCCTATTCTTAAAAGGAGATCCTTCGAATTGGAACTTTCTCTTTTTGCTCCCAAACCGAGGTGGTTTCTGAGTGTTCCCTTGCTGAGAAGAACCTTGGTTGGAACTAGATCCATCTACTACCTCTATCATTGAGGTTCTCTCTATCACATAATTAGTAATTCTCATAAAAGTAATCCATACTAATATGACACACGAGAAGAATGATAGACCAACGCTTTTATTCATGATTACCAAGCTATTACATACTACTCCTACTACAAACAGTATTTACAAACAAGATGAGGATATTATACTATGACCACTCAAGCAAACAAACAAACTCGTACTAAAACAAGTCACAAAGAAACCTATCCTAACTAACACTGTCTCTCTCTCACTCCAACATTTGCCCTCTTCATCTTCCAAAGGAGGATGACATGTAGAAGTGGTTAGATCTTGGGCACATAGTCATCACATGAGTATCTTGACCCACAGATTTTAAACCCAAAACTCCCATCTTCCCTTGAGTACGGGCAGTCGATTATCGCATGATCCAAAATTTTACACCTAGGACATTCTTCATCCGTCGGATAAGTGTAGTTATCTTTCAAATGACCTGATTGCCCATACAACTCGCAAAGTGCTGGTCGTGGAATAGGTTTCCATACTGGGGCTTCAGATTGACAATCCAAAGATGAGAACACCTCAAACGAATGTGGAGTTGATGGCTATCCATTTCACTATTAGATGGAAATATTATTGGACTAGCTTTCCTTTGGACGCTTTGCTCACTAACCGGGCTTGGTGTTGGAATTCTTGCAGGACTCGTCGACCCTATAGTCCTCAAGTAACCTATTGTGGTTGGTGACTCCCTCTAATATCACTAGAGTAGTAGCTATCATATCTACTTCCAGATCTGAAACTGCCTTTATATAACCTGGCCTTCCTCAATATGCGTCATTCCCATGGCGATTAGGTGAATCAGACATGTCTGTATAACAAAAAGGATGAATATCAGTTCACAAAGTCATAACATGATATCATACACAAAGATAAACATATCACATGCACAAAGTCTGATAAAAAATCATAAAGCAAATAATGTCACCCAATGCCCTATCTCAGTCTGAGGTTTCCAAAACTCAGCTGTTAAAACACTCACTAAGCTATCTCCAACACTCACTGAGCTCACTCTAAACTAAACCGATAACACTACTCACTCATTCTCTAGATTGCATACTCATCTCTCTATATCAAGCTGTCTATTCACACAAACCAAACTATCTCTTATCTCTAGACATGTAATTCCAAATATAGTCCAATGTTTTTGAACTAAGGCTCTGATACCAAGCTATCACGTCCTGCCCCTCTGGGCCTCCTAAAGCGTGGACTGATTTTTTTTTTCCCTAATTGTGCCTCTAACACTTCGGGAAATAGTAACTCAACTTGGACTTGATCCTTTCTCTGATCAGAAGTTTGGACATAGCACTTGACAGCCTCAGACCCAACCATTACGCTGCCGGTTTTGTTCCCAGGCAGCTGGGGGTCACAACGGTCCTGTTTAAGCCCCAACACCAATGGACATAACCCATCTGACACCGTAGTATGTGGATACATTACTAGTCACATGCAGTCTATCACTTTGATTCCTTGTTTTTAAGTCCAAGTAAAAAATGTCACACATGCCCTTTCATGTGGATCAAACATTCACTAAACACTCACTATAAGTAGAACACATTCTCATCAGAATTGCACATAAGAAATGCCAAAGTTTTATTACATATCTACCGTGCTTCAACTGGACACAATACGGGGTTTATTACAACACATTGTTCATAAAGACGGTATTTAAAACAAACATATAATTTCCAACAACGGAAAAGATAACATAAAGGGCCTCCACCCCTACTGCAACTGTGGACCATCCAGTCCTTCTTTTGGGTTCCCTGAAATGTAAAGGATGGGAGCTAACACAACCCAGCGAAGAGAAAACAACAGATAATAAAGAATATTATCAATTTATAATCATGTTATCATACAACATTTTAGAAACTCAGAAATCATGTAATTTACTATGAGAACAACGTCTAACATAGTGAACCTACAATGCATGCTATTAATTTCTCCAAAAATAATACCCCCGCAATCGGCGTCTACGGTACACTAAGCCACGAATACGTGTTTACACCGCCGGCAAATTCTTGCTTAGTGCTTCACCGAACCCGTATATAAACCTCATATTGTGGCTTTCCACAAACCAAGTACTTCACCTACAACATTAAGGTAATTTGATATGCACAGTACATCACTCAAGGCATATCAATGCATGGATTCAATAACTCTCATATGATCATAATAATTTCTCACTCAGTTAACATGGATTCCTAAGCCCTCCCGCATAGAATCATAAATCAGCAGTTTATATCATACTATGTTAGAATAAACATAGTTCAAAACCCACCAACGGGTGATGAAACACAATACACTAAAGTTGGAATTTAAGATAGATATAAGGGAATTATATCGGTTACCGTCCTCTCAAGTCGGGTACGTCTACCCGGTACTCATTGTTTATCATGCCAAAGTAACTCTCCTGCAACACACTGTTATACACAAATACACGTATTCCAATCGGAAACACGGTTGGGAATTGATCTATCTAAAGATCTCCAACAGATAATCAGTTAGTCTCTAGGCACATGAGTGGCTTCCGTTCTCCGTTTTAGAATGGCTAGATCTCGACATCCCGTAAACTCTAATGTTCATGTTTCATACTTAGAAACATCTCAATCATCCCGTTACGTGTGAACAGTGTCGGTATCGCATTCTGGTCCGTTCACATTCTTTTCATCCATATAATAACCATAGATTTCCACTCATTACCGTAGGACTAACAGTGTAATAAATCAGTTTAAAATGCAAGTATGAAATGCGTTTCACAAATATAGTATGGTTGGATTCTCCTCACTGTAAATTGGAGAGTGTTTTTGATGAACTGTAAAAACAATTAAAACAAATAAATACAGTGTTCGATAATTGATAACGAAGTACAAATATTCCATCTTTACATTTTTTCTCATTTTAATCCTTTATTTACATCGAATAATCAAGATGTGCAAGTCCAGGTTTAAAAATGCATAAAACTCGTGCAATAATAATTCGCATTAGATACTTCTAACGGTCTTTCAAGTGAAAGCAAAAAATGACCAAAAAGTTAAGAAAATAAAATAACACCGAATACATGGCGTTTTAAAAAGAGAATTGGCATTCAAAACACAACGAACCAAAAATTCAGTGCTAGTCTCGTATTATCAACGGGTGAGCATTACTGCGACATATTGAGACTGGCCCAAGCAATAAGGGGGAAAATTAAGCAGATAATAAAATGGAATTTTGTAGGTAATAGTATTTAGAAAAATAGACAGTTCCCCAGTCCAAACTGATAGTAGGCATGTGCGCGGCACATAATTTGGAGTGGAATAATATTTTTATGAAAGTATTTTATGTCTAAGTTACACTGAAATTTAAACATTACAATGCTTAAAATAAACATACAAGCTGTCAAATACTGTATTTTGAATTAAAACAACATAATTTTGTATTTTTTTTTTAAATTTTGCAAAAATTATGATTTTGCCACTATCCCCAAAAGTCCTCGGAAAAATACCCGAAAAATCAAAAGCATGTTCGACTGATTGACCTGTCGACCAAGCAATGTTCTACTAGTCAACCGTTTCCACTAAAATTCTGCCGCAATTTTAGACGGGTTCAGCTGCGGTCGACGGATTTTCTATTTTTCGGGCATTTTTTTTTTTTGCTGATTTTGACAGAGCAAACCATAAGGTATTTTCCTACGAAATTTTAAACATAGCTTCCTTTTAGAAAGGTATACAAATGAAAAATAATAACTTGTGGAGACCATGCCAAAGCTTTTCAAAAAAATTTGAACAAGTAGCAGTGCTTGAAGCAGTTGTTGGAACCCAAAAATCAAAGTAGAACTTTTGGAAAATTTAAATAACTGGAAACAGAAATTGAAAGACAAAGAAGGAACAGCGATGGATGTGGGTTTTCATCTAAACACCGGCCATCTAATTATTGATTTTCAAATCCAACACCTGATGAACCCCAACCATTGTATCTTCATCTCCAAGTGTATTGTGGATCTCACAAGCAAAACTCAATTCTATCTTTCTTATTTTTATTTTCTAGAAATTTAAAAATCAAAATATATTTACAAAATATCTAATCTTAGCTTAATCACTAAGTTTCAAACATTTGATGCGCTTAGAAAATCGCGCGATAATATCCAACACAGCTATCTGGTTGTAAACACCGGTTTTACTAAAGTGGTAAACCAGAATTTTGTTTTAAATAAATATAAATCCTCTAATTTCACAAAATCAACATTTTATCAAAATGAACGGTCTAAGTTCACCGAATTTTGAAATATATTTTCTGGTGTTTTAAAATATCAAATCAACATTCTAAAAATACCAAATGTTTTATTAAAACACAGATTGACTATGATTCAAGTTTGTAAATTTTTGGGTCATCGAGTATTCAAAAAATTGGGGTTTTTAGATAATGCTTGTCTAAAAATCATATTTTGAGAAATCATCGGAAAAATTCAGAAATACCATTGAGTAGTGTACTCAAAGACTTAGAGTGTGTGCGATTTTTAAGGTCTGATTACGTTATTAGAGTAGTCTCATATACTCCGAGAGCTTTCAAAGCACAATTCATGGGTCTTTCATGTAAAATGAATATCATTGTAAAATGTCCATTTTGCCCTCTAGACTTCAATAGGCTGGATCACTGAGTAAACGAACTTAGATTTGGACATATGAGAGCTTTTTGGGAACCTCTCTCCGTACTCTACATTGTTAACTAGTCAAAAAGCCAGATTAACAGTCCGAAAAATTACTCATTATTCTAATCAAGTGTAGGGTTCTCAAAGCTTTGGGCCTCACATGCGGCCCACACAACTTTCAATTGGTGAGCCAACCCACTATTGCTCCCAAAAGGCGTCATTCAAAAAGGAGGAAGACTATTACTTATATACAAGTGAATTTCCAACGCAACTAGCAATGTGAGACTTTTTTCTCCATAGACACACTCCACATTATAGACCCCCTCTGGAGCGAGGTATTACAGAAAACACAAGGGTGGGGGATGGCAGCTACACTAGGGAAAGTTAGGGTTTTGGTTGGGAGTGAGGGACGAACGAACAAGGATTTCCAAAGGGAAGGGTTTAAAGATTAAGGTTTTCAATAAGGAAGAGCAGAAGCAGAGGAAGGACCGAGAGAGAGGAGAGAGGGGCTTGGCTTAGAGGGGAAAGGAGATAGAGAGAAATCGCAGAAAGAGGAAGGGTTTGGGGGACGGCGGCACTGTAGCAGCTGAGCTATAATGCTGCCAAGAGGGAATGATATATAAAGGGTCAGGGTATAGGAGGGTTTTAGGGTTTTAAAGGGTGATGAGTCCACATCGTGGGCCTGGGGGAGGTAAGAAAAACCCACTGAAAACATTGTTTTAAAGAGATTTTAGCAAAGCTCTTGTAGACTATAATTTCACAGATAATATTTAGTTTATTTTTTTACTTTTTATTTTATTTTAATTTTTTACAAAACCTCGAAATGCGTGAAAATTCGAATTAAAAGAACTGACAATGTTTTTCAAAGATAAATCCAAAACCCAAAGAAAATTGAATGTCGAACATTGGAGAAGAAATTCGTGTGATCTTCAAACATTTTGCACTATAAAATATTTAATAAATCAAAATTACCAAAATACCCTCAGAGTCCTCGAACTCGAAACCTGACAAACCAGAGCTAACCACGGAGCCCACGCTCTCCCCAGTGCTACCAGGTCACTAAAACCTTAGAAAATTGGGTCGGGTCATTAAAAGAGACAACTCTCAAAGGACACCAAATCAAGATATGTGCTCAAGACTAAGGCAAGTGTGTTTTATTTCTTTGTTTCAATTCATATACAGTGGATTAGACCTTCACGATCTGTGCCCTCACGCTACACTATGCTACCAAACTACGTCTATTCAATTCAAAGACCCACAGACTTCCTCAAAACTCGAAATTGTGGGTTGGTTCATTACTGTGTTAGTCCTAGAGACTTTTGGGTGACTGAAAGTTGGAAGCAAAAGTGTGGAAACGGCTTGATTTTGAACCGTTTAAAGCGTTTTCAACGGCTACTTCTTGCAATAAATGCACAGCAACGACCATATTTTTTAAATGACTATTAATGCGAAAATGAGAAAAAATCCTTAGGAGAAAAATGAGGAATGATTAGAAAAGGAAAATCATGAAAAACCTTTTCATCACAACAAGGAGATGAGATGATTAGAGCTTGCACAGTCAAATCAAAGAAAATACTCTTTCATCCCAAGATCTAGAGAGCTCCTAACTAAGGTAAATCTTTTTTCCTCTCTAAGATCCTTTCCCATTCATATTCTATAAATTTCATTTGCAAATCATGAGCTTTCATAGGTCTCATTGAATATGAATTTGGGGATTCATCTCCTATAAGGAAATAGACCTTTATAATCAAATATTATGTTTTTCCTAAACTCGGATGGGTTTTGTGCTAAAAGAAAAATTGAGAAAACATTCACAAGCAATCCTAGAACACTCTTGAGAAACATGATTGAATTTATAGTTAAATCTTATTGAGATCAAGCTCCAACCCAAGGAAGTTTTCCACTTTCATATTTTGAGCATTTACGGCTCACTAAGTTCTTGGTGTTGATCCTGCCCGAGGAAGATTGAAGTGTTCATCTTGATGAAACATAAATCATAAACCCAATCCCTCTTTCACATTCCAAACTTCTATTGGTAAATTGTTTTGAATGTGATTAAAGAAAACATATTGAACTTAATTGGTAAATCATTTCTTTCCCTCTCACAATCCAAGCTATTATTTTCAAATCTTGAGCATTTAATGTTCTCAATGATTATGGTTTGGAAAATCTTTTTAAGCTCAATAAAATCACTCCCATTCGCATTCCAATTATTATTAGTATATCTTGAGCATTCAATGCTTTCTTGAATGTGATATGGAAAATCATTTATAGGGTTAAAAACCAATAGGAAAACTTTATATACCTCAAACCATGTTCTCCACTTCTTGGTTGTGCATTCACTCAAAGTACTTCATCACCATGAAGCCAAGCATGGAGAAAAACTCAATAGTCCAAAATCCCTTCCATATCTTTACTTGAGCTATATTACTCATTGATTGAGTAACTCCTAGACCACATCACTTTCATATCTCAAGAGTTATTCAAGTGTTCTACAAGTGTAGTCTTTACCGAGAGCAAATTGTAAAGGGTTAGTTTGACCCTATTGAAGAAGAAGGGAGACTTTTACTTCATATGTTGAGAACGGGTCACACTACACCCTTAAGAGAGAGATTTGTAATCGGTCACACTTTACCCTTAAGAGAGTGATTTGTAACGGGTCACACACCACCCTTAAGAGAGAGATTTGTATCGATTTTCACCCTTACAAAGATCATAGTGAAATCCTCAAGGGGATTACTTGAGGCGTGGATGTACGTAAAGTTGCCGAATCAAGTAAAAATAATGAGTGTCTTTTTATCACTTATGAACTTAATTAATAATGCTTTATCACTTGTACACATTATTTGTATTAATTTGATTAATCTTGTGCACATACATTTTGTTAGGATTAATAATTTGTCAAAAGTAAACAAAGACCTTTGTAGGCAACAATCTTTATATTTGATTATATTTTTTATTTTTAAAATAAAATAAAATATCGAAACAATCATAATACTGGTAATGTTCTAAATGTTTGAAATAAAATGATATGTGAAGCTTGCACTTCGGTAGGATATCCTTTTTATTAGTGCTCCGGCTTGCCGAGTCACCTGTTTGTCAAGTTCTGACTTAATTGAATGCTTGCCTTAAAGAGAGAAGCTCAAGACTTAAGATCTCAAGCTTTGGTTGAAGTGTGGAGACTCAATGGATCAACGTGTATGGCAATCACAGATGGTAAGTGACCATAAATGACCTTAGGTGGTGCCCAGACCTTAGGTTGACCATGCCTAGGCTTAGAGATCATATCTGGATAAGTAATCAAGCCTAACATGTGTTTGACAATGAATTGGAACCCAACTTGGAAAATATGAATTCACTGTCAGGGCGACACATCGTGTCAGGCGATCATTTGCCGAAGACAACACACGACCAATGTGGTCTTGCGATATGTCGTGTGGAAAGTCGGGGGTTCTGGTTGGAATGGATTGTAAAACCCATGTGGTCTCTAGACGATATTATCGGCATCCCACGATCAATCGTTTGGAACCTTGACGAGTCAATCGTGTGGGCGATATATCGCTGAGACAGGACATAGGCTGGACTTAAACAAAGATTGGAAATCCTAAACACATACAATCAATCGATTATGAAAGTCCCTTCCTTTTATGCGAGAACACGATTGACCCTAGAGGGAGGGAGGGAAGGGGGGGGGGTGAATAGATCAATCGCAGTTTCCATGGTGTTTACAAATTTCTTGATTGTTTTAAGTGCAGCGAAATGTCAATTTTAATCAAGAGATTTGTTTAGTGTGATAAACTGATTTTAATTAGTTTAATGGTCACACTAAGTTTAGAACTCTTTGCATATTGCTTGATTATCAATGCTTGTGCACAATGTATAAATAAAGATAATCAAATGCAAAGTGATGTGTGTTGAGAAGAGTGTTTAAATAAGAAAACACAAACACACAATGATCAAACACCATAAGATCAAATTTATAGTGGTTCGGTTAGGCAACCTACATCCACTGTTAGGACTCGCTCAACCTTGAGCTATCCCCAAATCCACTAAGTGGGGACTTGTACCTTCACAATTAGAGTAGGAATTTCACCTCACTCAATCGGCTGGGAATTTCACCCACCACTGTAGAATAGGAATTCCACTTATTCATTTGGCTAGGAATTCCATCCACCACTGTGCCAGAGACGACGCTCTAGAATTTTTTATAGTGGTTCTAGAGCCAAGCCTCGTTAATCCACTTTTGGGACAAAGGTTTTAAAAATAAAGTTAAAACCAAGAAGCATTTACCTTTGAAGCTCTTTCTCGTTGATGTGTGCTTCTTCAAATCCTCCTAATGTGTGCCGACATTCCGCCTTATAGCTGTTGTAAAGCAATCACAATTCCAAGGTGACTAGGAAACTGGTTGTACCAAATCTTTCCTAGTTATTATCATTTCTTCTCTCTCTCACAAACTCAATCCATATGATTGATTGTAATAAATTCCCCAAGTGTAAGCACAAGAAAGATAGTGATCCTTTTGTTGTCCTTATTTAAGCTCACTGATAATGATGAGGGTCCAACCGATTTGCCAAAGGATGCTAACTGGTTGCACAAACATTGGTATTTATAGACACGACAACCAGTTTCAGCAACGGCCATATACAGACAGGTCAGGCGCACCGAT
Organism: Chimonanthus praecox; assembly: GCA_022113865.1. Lineage (NCBI taxonomy): Eukaryota > Viridiplantae > Streptophyta > Magnoliopsida > Laurales > Calycanthaceae > Chimonanthus > Chimonanthus praecox. The sequence continues at coordinate 18,741,374 of CM039087.1, read as the reverse complement.
GGGTCGGTGACTAAAAATATTACTGTTCAACAACCCGACCGTTGAGCATTAAATGCACTCCCAATGGTATAATTCTTTCCCGGTCGACATGTAGGTGTTCCGATGGGTCGACAGTTATGGCACCGATGGGTTGGTCCATACTAAAGGCTCAGTCTGGGGCAACACCATGTTGATAAAGTTTCAAGATAGAAACTAGTCTTACCCATACCGACCTGTCGCTCTTTACCGAGGGGTCGGTCATGGTACTCTCAATCGGTCTTGAACTACTGATATGTCTGTTTTCTCGAGAGAGTCCACTTGAGTTCTAAGTTCCAGAACTCATAAGTCTCCATCAAAAAGTCGTTGACCACGATGGGTCATTTTAGCCTTTTACAGAGGGGTCGGTGCATACGAGACTCTCGATCAGAGGCACATCCAGAATGACAGTTCAATGATCCAAAACCTTTGTCAATCTGGCCGACCAGTCTTTGACCACGATGGGTCGATCCGGTCTCCACCGAGGGATCGGACATAATGACTGGTCGACCTGACAGTGAAAGCAGATACATATTTCCAAGTTGGGTTTCAATTCACTGTCAAGCTTCCTCTCTAATCTTTTAATGATTTTACCATTTGTTTAATTAAGCCTAGGAATGGTCCTCTTAAGGTGTGGATACCACCTAAAGTCATCTATGACTAAATACATGTTTTGTATTGCCATAACGATGAGCTTTAATCTGGTGGAGCATGATCTTTAGTCTTTCTCATCTTGAGTCTTCAAGCTTCTAGCAAGTGCTTCTTCCCGAGTCATGGAATTGACAAACTTAGAGACTCGGCAAGTCGTGGCACTAACATGATATGTAGTCGATCGTGAATACATGGCTGGATCAGATCGGCATCACGATCAATTGTCTTGGGCTTGAATGAGACATGGCACTAGAAAATACAGTCAGTCTCAAGCTAATACATTCGCTAACCAGCGATCAGTCAACGGGATAGACGGACGATCAGTAGTGTGGCATGATGTATCATGAGGTTACCGTTTTAGAGCCGTTATTGTGTATTAAATGTTCAACGGTCGGGTTGGTGGAAAGGAAGTCAAACACGGGCGATTGATCCCCAGTACACGATCAATTGTGTGTTTCAGTGTTACAATTTTTTTCGTGTTTTCCTATGAATAGATCAATGTTTGGTGAGTTTTTGTTAGACATCTTGAGTATTAAAGAGCCTCATCTACCATTCCAAAATTCTCAAGGTCAAAAGCAAAAATAAAGGCTGATTCTCTCTTGGCAATTCACTTTCAAACTATTCAAGTATCCAATTGGTTTAGATTGAGATTAAGAGAGAAGGATAAAGCCAAAGCTCTAGGATAGACATTGGACCTCCAATTTCCTAGATACCCAAGGATTGTAGTTGCTCTACACGACGGGTCTTCATCAACGTCGGGATTGTACAAGCTTACATTGGGTGGATCGTTTCGGAAGCACATCTACACATTTGCAAGTGCTTCAAGGCAAGTGCTTCCTAGTTAGATTTTTCTTTAAAAATCATATTGTTGTGACATCAATTAAAGAGATTGAGTTTCTCTTGGACCACTATAAAAATAGTGGGATAGGAATTGGGTGAAAGTCTCAATCAATTGGATATGTGGAAGTCCTATTCTATTGTGTTGGTGTAATTCCAACGCTTAGTGAATTTGGAGATAGCCCAAGGTTGGGTGAGTCTCAACATTGGATGTAGATTGTTTAACCGAACCACTATATATCATGTGTATTGTCTGTTTGTGTGATTGATTATCTTCTACACATTGCATACCACATACACATGATTAATTGTTTTAATTCCGCACTCTATTAATCAAGAAAATTTAAAGAGGCATTAACATTTATGATTACCCTATTCACCCCCCTCTAAGGATAATCTTGTTTGAAGCACTTAGGGAATTTTCAATTCGTATCAGAGCCTCATGCCCATTGTAAAGACTTAATCTTCTGAGTGATCAAATGCTAGAACCATGTCTATGGGAAAAAGTTATGCCATCTCTAAACCACGCTATTTCTATGGATTAAACTTTGCTTCTTGGAAATCAATGCTGAAAAGCTTTTTTAACTCCATCGATGCATCCGTATGGGATTCTGTGTGTATTGGATGGACATACCCCATGGTTGAGAAAACGGATACGACCACTAGTTCAAAGACTTTTGAGCTAAATGCTTACTCTCAATGGACTAAAGATGAAAGGGCCTCTTGCACTACAAATAGTAGAGCACTAAATGCCTTGAATTGTTCACTCTCACCAAATGAACACAAGAGAAATATTATAAGGACCCAAACTTTTAAATCCTCATTTTATGTAATTTATTTATCATATAAATAAAATATATGATTTTGGTCCAAATAATGTAAATATCAATTAAAAAATAAGGGAAACTAAATTCCCCTCAGACGATACATCGACTTGGTCGATGTGTCGGCAAAGCTGAATATTTCTAAACGATGCATCGACTGGATCGATGTGTCAGGGAAAAACTAATATCCAAATCCGAGTATAAGTATCAGAAGCATACATCAACGTGGTTGATGTATCAGGGAAGAGATAATCAAATGGATCAACACATCGACTAAGTCGATGTGTCGAATAGCCAGAACGTCTTTAGCCGACGCTCTGTCTACCACCGCCCAAACTCTTCATTTTTCTATGTATGGTAATTCACAATGCCTCTTCCGTTTTCCAATCACTCAATTAAGAGTCTAGGGCAATCAAAAGATGAAGATAAAAAGAAAAGAAAATAAAGGGAACTAGAAGAAAAGAAAGAAAGAAAAGGAAAGGAAAAACAGTGAAAAGGAAAGAAGAACAAGAGTGCCTAATTGTAACAACCCGTACGACTTTACATTGGGCTTGGCCCACAAGACCAGGCCCAAAAGGCCTTATGCTAAGGAGAAGGGAGTACCCTCTTTATAACCCCCACGCCCCCTTCCCTCGTGGGCGATGTGGGACTTTTTTCCCACACCCCCCATGTGGGTGGGGTGTTACAATCCACCCCCCTTAAGACCAAAGTCGTCCCTGGCTCTGTCACGTCACACTGTCAAGGGGTCTACACAAGCAACACAACACAGAAAGGTAGAGGGCTCACACAATCCGAGTGTTGAACCGTGCTCTGATACCAAATTTAACAACCCGTCCCTTCAACACAATATTGTCGGCTTTGGGCCCCACGTGGGGCGGCCCGCACGACTTTGCATTGGGCCTGGCCCACAAGACCAGGCCCAAAAGGCCTTGTACTAAGGAGAAGGGAGTACCCTCTTTATAACCCCCACAGCCCTTTCCCTCATGGGCGATGTGGGACTTTTTTCCCACACCCCCCTAGTGGGTGGGGTGTTACACTAATCATCCCTCTTACTCATCCGAGTGCACCCTATCACTCACATCTCAGCCCTCAACTCGACCAAGAACCTCTTCACCTCCTCATGGGCTTCTTCTATTCAGGAAAAGAAAGGAGAGACCAAGCAAGGGAAAAGAGAAATCGAGCTAGCAAGGATGGTGGAGAGCAAGGAGACAAGAGAGATCAAATTTCACCCATTCGAGTACACCTGCGAATCACTCGAGGTAAGTAAAGTTCAGATAGTTTTAAATAAATCAATATCACTAGGTTGTTTAGAAAACTCGTATGAATGGATTGGAAAGAAATAACCTAAGAACAATGAACGCCTAAGTAAAGTGAAACCATGGATAAAGGGTCCATGACTTCTGACTCAACCCAGTCGACATATAGACTTCGTCGATGTATCGTCCGGGGCGAGAATCTAGCGAAAACAAAAATAATAAGTATGGAACTGAAACCGAGGATGACACATCGCCTGTGTCGATGTATCGGCCTAGGTATAATAGAGATGGAAATCGGAATGAACAAATGATCAATTAATCCAGAACGACCCATCGACTAAGTCGATGTGTTGGTATGGGCATGACTGAACTACAAAAGAGATAAGGAGGTGATGAACTTACGCCAAGATGATGTATCGACCAGATCGATGCATCGGCCTGGGTATGATAAAATATGAATGAAATTAGTTCCAATATGATGTATCGACCAGATCGGCCTGGAAATGACCAGAAATGAATGAAAAGGTGACGAAGGAAGAATAAATCTGTAGACATATCGACTGTGTCGATATGCTCACGGTCATTAACCGATACATCGATCAAGGCCAATATATCAGCCTGAATATACTGAAAAAATGAAATAAAAACAATGAATTGGTTCAAACGTCGATATATCGGCCTGTAAACGTAAAATGAATATTACTATTAAGAGACCAAAACCCAGATGACATGTTGATGAAGTCGACACCTCGGGTATATGCACCAGAAAATGTATCGACTGGACGATACATATGGTTTGAAAATAGGAAACCAATACGAATATTAAACTCAGAAGAACATGTTGACCTACTCGACATGTCGAACCAATGAAACCATAAATGCATTGACTGGGTCGATACATCTAACGTGAGAACAATTGGAAAACATAAACTGAAACAAACCGAGCTAGACAACATATCAAGATGTATCGACTGTGTCGATATATGAGACCCAAAGAGGGACTGGAAAATATGAACTGAAACAAATAGAGTCCAGTCGACATATTGATATGATCGATGTATCGACTATATCTAGAGGCGATGTATCGATAGTGTAGATATATCGGCCTGAAACAAAGAGAATTTCACAAGGTTAATGTATTTGTTATTTAAAATCAAAGATAAATGGAATCTATTAGATTTTGGAAATTAGAGAGTAGTCCTTTAGACCTACACAGATTAGACAAGGACTTTATGTGATAATAATGTATAAATTGTGATTTGAACATGTACATAGACAAAGGAGTCGAGATAATTCCGACGCCGTTCGTACAAATGTGTGAATCTTATTTGGTTGATCATTTTTCGATCAGGGAGGAGTTCCTACTTTATTGAAGCACAATGAAGTGAATAATTTTGTTATATGTTATGTCTTTTAAAAGCATAAATATGGATTTATGAGATTATGATTTTATTATGTACATGGAAATGATTTTGATGAGAAATTTATGGGATTTATGATTTTGTCATCATGTTTGCACACATTACATCATGCATGGTTGCATGGGAGGGTTGATGGTATTGAGCCAAGAAGAAAATGTACGGACCTCGCTTGGACTCATGTAAAATGTTATAAAAATATTAGACTTTGTCCCCATCCCTTGATATGAATATTACGACATAATTGGGCCAAAGAGCTCTTGGAAAGGTCCCGTAACCCTACGCAAAGGGAGGATAGCACACTCCATAGATAGTCTCGGTTAATTTGTAGATGGGTAACAACACCCTGGTGGTCACCGCCTCAAATGTTGTGGACATAAGTGGCCAATATTGAGAACTATTATTCGAAGTGATTTGTTATGATCTGATGCATGGGAATGGGTGGGCATATCACTGATGCATGGCACCCATGGCATATCATTCTATGATTTCTGAGTTATCAGACTTTGGTATATCTTCTATCTTATATTTGAGAAATATGTGTTGATCATACTTTGAGATTTTTTTCATTATTATCATACTTTGAGATTTTCTACTGGGCAAGTTGACTAAACCTGTACATTTTTCCCCTAGATGTTAACACATATCAAGGTAAAGGAAGAGAAACTGGACCTAGTTGTAGCCATGCTTAACAAAGAGATGGATCTGGAGATGCTTGAAGATGTCATAGTTCTTATTTTGATATTTTGATAGAACTATCTAATTTCATAAGATCTAGTGATGTAATAATTTAGATAACTTTTATTTTGAATTTGGTTTGATAATTGACTTATAGGTTAATTTATTTCCATCGTTGCTATTAAAAAACTGGTATTGTAATTCTGCAAGTATTTATTTCCACACGTTTATTTCACAAGTGTTATGCTAGCACACGCATAAATATTTGGTGGATTGACCCACGTGTGTGCTAGAATTAGGCCAGTCGAGGGTTGGGTTTTCGGACTTGAACTCGGCTCGCGTCGTGACGTATCCGTCCTTTTTTCCGTTTAAAAAATATATATATACTCTAATTTGATCAATGGAAAAATATGATGTGTGAGGAGCACAAAAGGCATGAGAAATTCTTGAGAGAACCCACGAAGGCACATCCGTTGTTAAAATATCAAAGCTCCAACTTTTGGAAGCTCAATTTGATACCTTAAAAATGAGGGAAGAAGAAACTTCATGGATTTCTACTCTAGAGTTAGTGACATTGTCAACTTTATGTGGGCTCTCGGTGAACTAATTCTTGATGCAAAGGTGAACACAAAAATCCTAAGAAATCTTGCCAAGAGGTTTGACTCTAAAAAGGTGGCAATTGAAGAGTACCAGAATGTGGCCCAAATGAAAGTTGATGATTTGGTTGCCTCTCTTCAAAACTTTGAACTCAATCTTGAACCAACAAAGGAGAAGCCTATTTCCTTGAAATCTTCCATTAAAGCTCCAACAATATTGCTAAAAAGACCCAATTGAAGAAATGACCATGATTGCTAAAAAATATTTGAAAAACTGTAAAAGGTTCAATAAGATGAGAAATTTTAAAAAGGGAGAATCTAGTGAAAATCCCCCAAAAGACATGAACCTTATGGTGAGAGAGAGAATAAAAAGAAGACCAAGGAACAAGAATGTTTCAATTGTGGTAGGAGAGGACATTACTCTAATGTTTGTCCTTCGAAAAAGCCCAAGAAGGCTATGAATTCCACATATGAGGATACCTCGGAATCCAAAAGTAATTCGGATGAGCAGACTCAAGTCAAGGAGGAAACCCAAAAAGTCCTTGTGGCCTCAATTATTCAAATGAAGAAGCTCCCACAATTGATACAATGACCGATATTGAAAGTGATAGTGATGAAGATGATGATCTTCAATCCTCTTTCAATGCCTTGTGATATAAGAGTGAGAAGTTAGTTAAGAAACCTGATAAGGCAAAAAGTGAATATTCAAATTTGTCAAGCCAATTAGAATATTTGAAAATTGAAAACACTCTCCTCTTTTCTCAATTAAGAAGAAATCATTAAGTTAAAAGACAATGAGAAGGCCCTTAAAGATGAAATGGAAATACATTGCAAATATGTAGAAAATTTATGGAAAATCAAAGGGAACCTTGAAGTGGAAGTTAGGAAACTAACTCGTTATCTAGATGAACTTAAAAAACACCAACAAAAGTTCCAAGATAAGTTTACCCAAGGAGAAGAAAGATTGGAAAGACTTTTGAAATCGAATAAAAAGTTTGGTGATAGATCGAGTCTTGGTTCCTCATTGGAAACCAATGGATCTAAAAGCCAAATGGTGTTTGTGATAGGTAGTGTGCCTAAGACTCCCAAGGGGAAATGCTTTTATTGTCATAAGGTTGGACACTACAAGATGAAGTGTAACCTTAGAAAGAAGCACATGGAAAATAAAACCCTTAACCACACCCACCCCAAATGTTAAGGTTAAAAGACATCCACCAAACTTTAATGGAAAGCCTAAAATGCATCCACCAAGGTCTAAAGTTCCAAGGTATGTACCCCCAAGGAAGGTGGACACAAGGCAAGACTCCTTGCTTAGACAATTAGACCATGTCTTGAAGGAGTTAAGGCATCCTATGTTTGGATCCCCAAGGTATGCCCAAAGGAATGTGTATGAGAGACCAAACTCTACCATTTGGATACCTAGGAGATAGACCACCATCTAATCATATTTTGTTTTGATTTATGATTCACTTTCATATCTTAAACCAATTCAAACTGAAATCTAGTGGCAAGTGAGTTCAAATAGCCCAAGTGCTATGACATGTGATAAGAAATTGGTGACTACAAGCTTAGACTATGCTTTTCCTAGTTATAGCACTAGTCTTTCTTGGAAAACCATACATTCGTTGAAAATTAGATTTCCAAGTGGTATAATTCTGTTTCATTATGTTTAAAATGGTTTAATGTTTGCATAATTGAGTGTATATTGCATAGATTTGATCAAATGTGCTTAGGATTGGTAAATGATTTTCAATTTGATCAATTGCAAGATGATTTTGTGGTATGTGTGATGCTTATCATGTGAATTATGATTTGTGTACATCATGTTTTGTATTGAAAAACTAATGGGGTTTTCAAAAACAAAATTCAATTTTTTTTTGGAAAAATGAGTTTCTGGTATGGCGACATATCACCAGTGTGCGATGCTTTGGCAGAATGATCAATCTCTAAGTGACGATGCATCGGCCATAGGAGGGACTTAGGCAGAAAATCCAGCTTTAAGTCATGGCAACCATTCGCCAGGTGACTTTGCATTGGCTCTGCGAACGATCATGCAGGACGATGTATCCTCTGTGTCGAACAGGTGCTTTTTAGTTAAAACCCTTGCTGCTTTCGAAACCCATTTTCACTTCCCTCCTTCGATCGTCTTCCCCAATCCTCCTTTGTATCGACGACAGGTCGTGACCTAGTCTCCCTAAGTCGACCCTCCATCAGATTTTTCAGTGGAATAGGTCGGAAAAAGGTTTCCCCTACCTTCAGAGGCACTCCATGTAACGCCCCGACCCGGAGGTGGGCTCGGAACGCTACTAATTTTTTTTTCTTATAATCTCCCATCAACTAACATCATAGCTGGGCTGGATCTCAAATTTTCCAGAAAAAAACCCATCATAGAAAATGTCACACGTGCTCTTCTCACGTGGACTTAAACATATACCATATGTTCCCATATACAAATACATATTTCACAAACAAATATATCTATTTATTCAATCAGAGTTACGAACGAAAATATAGCAATTTACACATGCTTAGATTTATAGTACCATAGACAGTACTAAAATCAACATAACATCATTTGCATGAAAATAAATGTAATAAACATATTTTCCATCATTGGGAAATACAATTGACTGCAAAGGTTCTCTCATCCTAAGTCTGCGGTGGAGGTTCCTCCTCCTCAGGTGCCAACCCTGCAATGTAAAGGGTGTGAGCTCCAAGCCCAGTGAAGAGATCTTAAAATAACACTTTCACCAACATGTACAGGTTAAACAATACATTCTAATAATAACAACAATAATGATATAATCTTTACCATTTTAAAATCACAGTTATACACTCATGAATGGTCTATTTTACAATACTTATCAATTTATCGTAAATGGTCTCATGTACCATTTATCTTACCTAAATTCATACTTGGTCTACTATATCAATTTATCAAGTCGCCAATACTGTCATCTCACTGCCATACCACTGTCATACCATTGCCATATCGTTGTCATGCCACTGACGTACCACTGTCATAGCACTGCCCAATGGTTTCGCATATCATTTCTCATAGTTGAATTCATAACTGGTCTACTATACCAATATTCCAAATCATCCGTGATACTGCCATGCCACTGTAACACCAAAACACAACACTGATGATAAAGCATTAAGTCTCGACACGGTCAAAATGCAGAATCTTGCAAGTACATCTCCGACACACCTGGGCCGGTACTGACACACCTGGGTCAGAAACTGACACACGTAGGCCAGTAGATGCAAACCGACACACCCGAGGCCGATAATAGTCCAGCAGTTGAGTGTACGTGGAGGCAGTACCAATACCATAAATGCTCAAGTTCTCACATTGGAGCATCTTATCAAAAGTATCAACTTCATACTTCAATCGTCATCATAACATGATGCCCAAGTTCTCTCACCGGAGAATATCATTATCAATATCAACTTCATACTTCAATCTCTCATTATAATAAGATGTTCAAGTTTTTACATCAGAGAATATCATCATCAATCATAATACCATGCATGTTAAACATTATTAATAACAATATGAACATATCTTAACAATATATATTAAGTCTAGGCATATAAGTGGGTTCATTCTTCGTTTATAGACTAGTAGGCATCGACTCCCTAACATCATGTTATGCTTCCGTTCTAACAGTTAGAACCAATTTTTATCCCTCACATGGAAGCAGTGTCAAGTCTCGTATTCTGGCCTATTCGGTCTTTTCCATATCATGTAATATCCATGAAACCACTCATTGCACTAGATCTAGGTTTACAAAACCTGATTTACTGATCTTGTATTATCACTGTAAAACGTAGACTATCGCGGGTATCTGTTATACAAATAAAAATACAATTAATATACACCCGCAATCAATCATAATACACATTCATAGACTGTACAACATACATTCATAGTATTTCAAATCTTTCTGTCCTATTTTCCATAAAAACTCCAAGGGAAATGGATCTGAGTCTCCTATATGGGTTACTAACCATTTTATGTTATAATAATCAACAATATATAATAAAGTGCTCAGGCCACTTCTCATATTGTCTTCTGGAAATGACCATGTAGACCTATTGAGTTAGGTATAGAGATATAAGATGCTCAGGCCACTACTCATATAGCGAGTTAGGCCTAGAGGTCACTCAGTGCCCGAACCCTTCTTTTCTACCGAGCAGCGAAGATAATCGCTCAGCTACTGAAAGCTATCGAGCTAAGTCAGTCACAGATAGAGAGTATCGGCGTGAAAGTGAATACATAATATATAGGCTTACATAATAATACCAAGGAAAAGAGGCTTGTATCACTTTTAATTATAGTGACAAAAACATCACATTAAAATGTAAGATTTAAACCTAATATGAAATCTTTAACTTAATCAATCAAAATGAATCTCAAAAACCAATTCTAGGTTCCTCGGAACCAGATATTGTAGCCTCAGAACTTCCGAGCCATTGCCTAAATTCTAAGTTACATCAAGACCTTCGGAACTTGAATTAACTCCTTCGGAACATGCTTCGGAACCTAGCTTTGGAACTTGATACTGTGTCTTCGGAACTTCCGAAGCTATAGTCTCAGAACGACTTAAATCTGCTTCGGAACATACCTTCGGAACTTCCCAGCCTCGGAACCTGCTACGATGACTTCGGAACATCAAAGTCAGGTTCCGAGAGCTTCAGCACTGCTACAGTGACCTCAGAACTTGGCTTCAGCACTGCCACAGTAACCTCGGAACTTCCGAATCAGGTTCCAAGACCCTTCTTCTTCAGCCAGCCACTTGCAGAAAGTGCAGTGACGGGATAAGCAGGGGCAAATACGAATTCAAAAACAGAGGGGTTCTTGAATTCATTTTCTAAATCTAACCAGTCCGATGAATTTGTCTATGAGTCTACTATATTTTAGAGATCAATTGAACATAAAACAACTAAGAAAAACCTCTGATTTTGAAGGTGAAGTCATCAAAACACATGAAAAATTATGGTTTCCACTAAATTTCAAAACTCATTTTAAGGCTCATTTCAAAACCAAATTCACTTCTGTTTGATCCTAAACTTGTTAGAATTTCAAAACGAATACAATGGTTATCTTCACTTGGAGAGTTGGGTGGCGTTTCAGTCTTTTCAAATTTTTTTGCCTAAAGTGAGAAGAAGCTTTGAACGAAAGAAAGAAGAAGCAGCTTAAGAAGAGATGGACTGAAAGTAAAAATGGCTATAAAATCTGTCTTTACATCCATTAGTATTTATAACCAAGGATGGTAGGTTGTTGGTGGTGTGGGATTGATCCACGATGGAATGCATGGCTTCGTTGTTGCGCAGCTGCACATGTAGCTACTGCATTGGTCGGTTGTTGATTTTTTTTATTTTTTTACATTCAAGTCCTTTTGTTTAATTCTAATAATTTGGTAAAAAATTGGATTTAATTATATTAATCCAACTGGACCAAATTGTCAGGGTTTAAAAATCACAAACACTGTAAAAATTTGGGGAATAGTATGTTTCAAAAATCAATTGATTTTAACAAAAATAAACATTTTAGGCAATTTCCATAAACTCAAATTATATTTAATTAAAGGATTTTAACATTTTATTTTCAAAATATCAAAACACAAAATGATAATGTAAAATAAAGAATACACATCGTAAATTTTCTTATAATTTTCTGACTTCCATAATTATCTTAAAAATAATTATTTTGTACGATAGGGATCTCTTCGGGACAAAATACTAATATTTCGGAGATCAAAATATAGTTTAAAGACTCTACAATCCCAGAATTTAAATCCCTAGCAAGGAAGTCAATTTAATTCAATCAACATTCAAACCATAATTTAAATTCATTAAAATAACACTATTCATGGTAAATTACCATTTTGCCTTCCCAACTTAAGTGAGTTGGATTGAAGAGCTACCAAGCTCTGATTGGGCCGATCCTAAATTTCTAAAAAATTCAATCCGTAATCTTCATGATTAACGAATCAAAACACAATTATTAACGTAAACCACACAATTACTCTTAATTTTGGGTCAGGGTATTACATCCTACCCCCCTTAAAGAAATTTCGTCTCGAAATTTAAAATAAACCTTTTATCTTGCACCAGCGAGAAGATTAGGACATAGACTTTGCATCACCGATTTATGAGGGGTTCTGAACTCCATGATGGTGTCACAACACTTGAATCACAGGTCTATGTTTTTCTTAGAATACTTGTTTCCAATAACTTTTGCATTTTCACGGTACCTCCTCAAAAGGCAGATCTTCCGCGATATAAGTTCCTTTCAAGATTTTTTTCCTTGGAGTAATGTAGTGGCTTGTCAGTGTGTAACACATCTGGCACTCACCATCATCCACCCACCTACACTTTTTCCTCTGGATAAATAGGTTTCTGAGTTTCACCCTTTTAGTCAAATTTATCATGTGAGATTTTTCACTAGCCATTAATACCTTCATTGGTAATCTGTTAGACGATGCCATCTGCAAATCACAAAAATTGCACATAGATAACTCAATGTGGCTTATCTCATCTGGCCTTCATATTGCGGCTTATCTTGTGGAACACAACAATTGGCATCTGATAAACAGATCTATTTTTTTTTTTTTTGCAAATTGCTAACTAAATTTCCAAAAGTACCCACATAATGCAAAAAAACAACACACATTCCTCTCTTGAGGCATCCTTACCTCCAACACGCAATCAAAGAGAAATATCTTTTTAGGTCAAATCCTACTGGTATCATCTCATATAATATTATAGAGATGAACTTATCTAAAAAAAAAATGCTTAAGCCACATAACTAAAGAGAGATATTGTACCTTCCATTACTGCATTGTCCATTAGTTCTTCCATCTGAGTCTCAATCATATAGACTCTCTTGCGTGGTCTGAGGACGTCCTTGTCCCCCATCTTGTTCAGTCATTTATAGCACACTTCCAGGAGTCACTGTATTCCTGGAAGATTGTTGAATAATTCAGCCAAAGGTAGACTGCACACATGATTGTGCCGGCTTTGTGTCAAGCAAGGGTACTATCTTATTGCTCCTGTTGTTAGGACAGTCTTGCGATGACATGACCCCTCTGTCGACAGTTGTAGCACATCTTTTTGCCTAGTTTTGGAATTTTGAGTTGTGGGCATTGTTTCACCATGTGACCGGGTTGGTGACACAAGTAACATCTCAACTGCTTAGATCCTGCATTACTTGTTTGTCCAGTTGGACATTGTCCTTTCTCGGAAATGAATCTTTGCTAAATTTTCTACTTTTGTCAGGTTCGACTGGTTTCTGAGTATTTTTGTTGTTGAGGCTTTTGTCAATTTCCTGTTAGCAATATCCACAACTCCTATCATTGAAACTTGATTAATTACCACATATTTTGATATTTCCTGTTAATCACACTCGGAATTATCATACACTATTCAATAAGAGTTTATCAAACGAAACAATAAAAAGGCACGCAATAAGATAAGCACATATGCTTATTAATCAACACATCATTAGAGGATTATAATCATCTACATCCAAGTTTCAAACAATTATACACACATAATCAAACATATACACACAGTCACACCATTGTATATGTACACATACATATAATTATTACCTCTTCTACCCAAACCAATCCTCTCCAATAAATCTAAGATGCTTCTTAACACCGAATTCATACATTTCTAGTCATTTCCATCCTAAATAGGTGAGTTGTTACTTAAGTATCTTTACCTGTCTATAGAAACAATCAAACATAAGTACTTCACAAGCAAGTTTCATACAACTAACCCAGTAATATTGGAAGTCCTTGACTCTAGGAAATCCATCTTATTTCACTGACCCTTTTTAATCTTTATCAATCTCAAGCCCTTGACCTATATTCCGTAAAAGATCATCACTTTCAAAAACTTAGTTTCACATATCCACTTGATACTAAAATTACACCAGTTACCCAAGTTGAGAGGATTTTATCGTCAATTCAACATATCTTCTCTCCTTAATGATAAGAAGTTATCACTTTTAAACACTCGATTCTAAGTATTACCTTGATACTAAATTCACACATCTCAAACAAACAAAGGGGCTCAACCTCACATTGACCCCGATTTCTACCTTTACTACTTTCAAAATCAAGGGAATGAATCCAAAGTCAATCCATCAATCTACTTCCTCCCATACGCACAATCCGAGATTTGAACTATGCTCTAATACCAAGTGTAAAGCCCCGACTAGGAGGTAGGCCCGGAATGTTTCTAATTTTTTTTTCCTTATAATCTCCCATCAACTAATATCATAGCTGGGCTGGATCTTTAAATTTTCCAAAAAAAAATCCATTATAGAAAATGTCACACGTGCTCTTCTCACATGGACTTAAATATGTACCATATGTTCCCATATACAAATACATATTTCACAAACAAATATCTCTATTTATTCGATCAGAGTTATGAACGAAAACATAGCAATTTACACATGCTTAGATTTATAGTACCACAGACGGTACTAAAATCAACATAACATCATTTGCATGAAAATAGATGTAATAAACATATTTTCCATCATTGGGAAATACAATTGACTGCAAAGGCTCTCTCATCCTAAGTCTATGGTGGAGGTTCTTCCTCCTCAGGTGCCAACCCTGCAATGTAAGGGGTGTGAGCTCCAAGCCCAGTAAAGAGATCTTAAAATAACACTTTCATTAACATGTACAAGTTAAACAACACAGTCTAATCATAACAACAATAATGGTCTACTCTTTACCATTTTAAAATCACAGTTATATACTCATGAATTGTCTATTTTACCATACTTACCAATTCACCATAAATGGTCTCATGTACCATTTATCTTACTTGAATTCATACTTAGTCTATTATACCAATTTATCAAATCGCAAATACTGTCATCTCACTGCCATGCCACTGTCATACCATTGCCATGCCACTGTCATACCGCTGTCATGCTACTGACGTACCATTATCATACCACTGCCCAATGGTTTCGCATATCATTTCTCATACTTGAATTCATAACTAGTCTACTATACTAATATTCCAAATCATCCGTGATACTGCCATGCCACTATAACACCAAAGCACAATACTGATTATAAAGCATTAAGTCCCAACACGGTCAAAATGCAGAATCTTACAAGTACATCTCCTACTCACCTGGGCCGGTACTGACACACCTGGGTCAGTAGATGCAAACCGACACACCCGAGGATGGTAATCGACACACCCGAGGCTGATAATAATCCAGCAGTTGAGTGTACGTGGAAGCAGTACAAATATCATAAATGCTCAAGTTCTCACATCGAAGCATCTTATCAAAAGTATCAACTTCATACTTCAATCTTCATCATAACATGATGCCCAAGTTCTCTCACCGGAGAATATCATTATCAATATCAACTTCATACTTCAATCTCTCATTATAATATGATGCTCAAGTTCTTACATCAGAGAATATCATCATCAATCATAATACCATCCATGTTAAATATCATTAATAACAATATGAACATATCTTAACAATATATCAAGTTTAGGCATATAAGTGGGTTCATTATTCGTTTATAGACTAATAGACCTCGACTCCTTAACAACATGTTATGCTTCCATTCTAACAGTTAGAACCAATTTTTATCCCTCACATGGAAGTAGTGTCAAGTCTCGTATTCTGGCCTATTCATTCTTTTCTATATCATATAATATCTATTAAACCACTCATTGCACTAGATCTAGGTTTACAAAACCTGATTTACTGATCTTGTATTATTAAATCTCCTCACCGTAAAACATAGACTATTGCGGGTATCTATTATACAAATAAAAATACAATTAATATACACTCGCAATCAATCATAATACACATTCATAGACTGTACAACATAAATTCATAGTATTTCAAATCTTTCTGTCCTATTTTCCATAAAAACTCAAAGGGAAATGGATCTGAGTCTCCTATATGGGTTACTAAACATTTTAATGTACAATAATCAACAATATATAATAAGGTGCTCAGGCCACTTCTCATATTATCTTCTGGAAATGACCATGTAGACGTATTGAGTTAGGCCTAGATATATAAGATGCTCAAGCCACTACTCATATAACAAGTTAAGCCTAGAGGTCACTCAGTACCCGAACCTTTCTTTTCTACCGAGCGGAGAAGATAATCGCTCAACTACTGATAACTATCGGGCTGAGTCAGCCATAGATATAGAGTATCGATCTCGAAATGAATACATAATATATAGGCTTACATAATAATACCAAGGAAAAGAGGTTTGTATCACTTTTAATTATAATGGCATAAACATCACATTAAAATCTAAGATTTAAACCTAATGTGAAATCCTTAACTTAATCAATCAAAATGAATCTCAAAAACCAATTATGTGTTCCTCGGAACATGCCTTGGAACCAGGTATTGTGACCTCGGAACTTCCGAGCCACTACCGAAATTTTGGGTTACATCAGGACCTTCGGAACTTGAATTAACTCCTTCGGAACATGTTTCAGAACTTGATACTGTGGCTTCAGAACTTCCGAAGCTATAGTCTCAGAATGACTTAAATTTGCTTCGAAACTTGATACTGTTACTTCGGCACTTCCCAGCCTCGGAACCTGCTATAGTGGCTTCGGAACCTCAAAGTCAAGTTCCGAGAGCTTCAGTACTGCTACAGTGACCTCAGAACTTGGCTTCAGTACTGCTACAGTAACCTTGGAACTTCCGAATCAGGTTCCAAGACCCTTCTTCTTCAGCCAGCCACTTGCAGAAAATGCAGTGATGGGATAAGCAGGGGCAAATACGAATCCAAAAACAGAGGGGTTCTTGAATTCGTTTTCTAAATCTAACCAGTCCGATGAATTTGTCTATGAGTCTACTATATTTTAGAGATCAATTGAACATAAAACAACTAAGAGAAACCTCTGATTTTGAAGGTGAAGTCATCAAAACACATGAAAAATCATGGTTTCCACTAAATTTCAAAACTCATTTTAAGGCTCATTTCAAAACCAAATTCACTTATGTTTGATCATAAACCTGTTAGAATTTCAAAACGAATACAATGGTTACCTTCGCTTGGAGAGTTGGGTGGCGTTTCAGTCTTTCCAAATTTTTTTGCCTAAGGTGAGAAGAAGCTTTGAACGAAAGAAAAAGAAGCAGCTTAAGAAGAGATGGACTAAAAGTATAAATGACTATAAAATCTGTCTTTCCATCCATTGGTATTTATAACCAAGGATGGTAGGTTGTTGGTGGTGTGGGATTGATCCACGATGGAATGCATGGCTTCTTTGTCTCATGCGCAACTACACACGTAGCTGCTGCATGGGTCGATTGTTTTTTTTTACATTCAAGTCCTTTTGTTTAATTCTAATAATTTGGTCAAAAATTGAATTTAATTAGATTAATCCAACTGGACCAAATCGCCGGGGTTTAAAAATCATAAACACTGTAAAAATTTGGGGAATAGTATGTTTCGAAAATCAATTGATTTTAACAAAAATAACATCTTAGGCAATTTCCATAAACCCAAATTATATTTCATTAAAGGATTTTAACACTTTATTTTCAAAATATCAAAACACAAAATGATAATGTAAAATAAAGAATACACATCGTAAATTTTCTTATAATTTTTTGACATTCATAATTATCTTAAAAATAATTATTTTGTAAGATAGGGATCTCTTCGGGTCAAAATACTAATATTTTGGAGATCAAAATATAGTTTAAAGACTCTATAATCCCAGAATTTAAATTCCTAGCAAGGAAGTCAATTTAATTCAATCAACATTCAAACCATAATTTAAATTCATTAAAATAACACTATTCATGATAAATTACCATTTTGCCCTCCCAGCTTAAGTGAGTTGGATCGAAGAGCTACCAAGCTCTGGTTGGGCCAATCCTGGATTTCTAAAAAGTCCAATCCGTAATCTTCATGATTAACGGATCAAAACACAATTATTAACATAAACCACACAATTACTCTTAATTTTGGGTTAGGGTATTACACTCCAACTTAGATGATGGCAAGTACATAAAAGGACAAACCCAATGATCTTTATTATCAAAAATACTGATGTTCTCATTAATTTCTTATATAGAAAATCTATTGAGTTGGGCTAGGGCCTAAAAGTGGAATATTTAGTAGCTGGGTTAGACCACTCTTCATGTACAAATATTGAATAGGTTGGTAGGAAGTGTAGGGAGGATAAACATGCAGTAGGTTCCAACGGACATTTCTCTATTTTTTTTTTAATGGCTTATATATTAATATATATAAAGAGCACCAATGGTGCAAATATACATTTCTCCATTCTTACAGTGAAGGTATCTGTAGATGATATTTGAATCTTTAATATTAACTGCTTCAGCAATATGTCTATATTGTTTTGGCAGAGGATTTTTCGATCCATTCAAAGCTTTTCTAAGCCTCATGTCTTTCAAACTATCAATTGCTATTAGAACTTTGCAATATTCAGCTCATGTTTGCATAGCTTTTAGTAGTTTCTCAACCAAGGCTCAAGGCTCTGCTTTTCCATAGAGAAATCTAACATTTATGGTTTTCTGTTAAAACTCAAGGGACAAGTCCAATAGACTCTGGAAAGAAAAAGGAAAAAAAAAAATCTTCATATGTTTTGTTTCTGGTGTGGATGCAATCCATTGAGAGCTAAAATTTAGTTTGCTCATATCTAATTCAGGTCATTATTTTTCGGTTCAACTCATATTTTCGCCTCCACTAATCTATACGTAACTCAACTTTTTTTTTTAATTTGGACTAAACAATTCAAGCCGAGCTGAATCATTTTACAGCTCAACCCATGTACTTAAATAAATAATTCGGTCTATATACATTATATTGATATCTTTCAAATAAGAAGACATCTATAAAAACAAAACTCTGGCACTAAAATATATTCATTGTAAATGTTAACTTTGCAAATTCATCAAATAAAAATATAAAAATGAGTTTGTGTTAACATACATGTATAGTAGCATTTCCTACAAACAAGTTTGCACCGAGTATATGCAAATTCCTTGATGGGCTCACTTGGGTATACATGAATGGGTGACTTGTATATGATACCTATAAAATTGTATCTTAATTGGATAAGAGAAGTTACTTCTTTTAATGTCGTCAAAAAATCACATTTATCTAATAGTGGAAATTAATCATGTTAGATCATTAGGCTTTAAAAGTCAAATGAGTGTCAAATTGCATTGGGTGCAATTCATAAGAGATAGGTGGGTGTGAAGGGGAGAAGGAATCGATTTGATTCACTATGAACCCCATAATCCAAGTTGGAACAAAACTCCTTCCAAGCTCATTTGCAGGTGATCCTTGTATATATATATATACCAATGGTCACACTTGCACTCACATAGATTGGTGGATTTAAAAGGCCTTGGCTTATATATATGTTGCCTATAAAATTTCTATCTTGATTGAATAAGAAAAATCACATTTTTAGCTTAAGTGGTTGCCTCCCGCCTCAGGAAGCAGGAGGTTGCAGGTTCGAGCCCCCATGACCTAACATTGGTATGCCTTAGGGGTAGTGTGCTCATCCGTAGAGATTTTAGTAGGACTGTGTTTGAATTTCACCCACGTAAATCTTAAAAAAAAAATCACCTTTTAGGTCGTCAAAATTTCACATTTACCTAACAGTGAAAATTCATCAGATTAGATCAATAGATTTTCAAAGTTAAATTGGTGTCAAACTAAACCCATATCAAATGGGCGGGTTTGTCCCGCCTATATTTGGGTCGGGTCAGCTGGGTTCATCTTGACTCTAACCGAGTTGCACCCTAGTTTCTAGACCTGATTGCAGTTAGACTGGATGTGCACATCAATTAATATTAAGAAACATGATCTGAGACTCTGAGGTGGTTTTATTGATCTCAAGTGCTTATTTTATTTTGATATGCATAACATCTAATTAAGGACCAGACGGATTTAAGATGGAAAATCAACTACCTATTTGCAATTAGTTATTATACACTTTATAGAAGTTTAAAATACGCTTCAATGAGACAAATAGCCTACTTGCATCTTTAAATGCCTCAAAAACTTGCCTATTCAATAAATTACAATTCTGCATAATCCAAATAGCTTTCTGCATTTTTAGCATAAAGCCCAATGTGTGTACCTCTTACTAACTAGAAAATACATATACAGCCTTCCAACTGAAAGACTAAAGCCTAATGAACTGAATAATCAGAAGCTGGGGCCTTTGGTAAAGGTTCCTGAGAGAAGCCCTGACAGAAGTTTCCTCACATACCTTTAAAGGGTTTTAGACTCTCTCTCTCTCTCTGCATTTCCAGGGTCTTTGTAATCAACAAGAATAAAACCTCTCAACAAAAATAATGATCCACAGAAGTCTTGAAAAAACAAAATTTTCAATTTCTCTAATAATTCTTTTCCATATATTTAGTAAAAATACAATGACATTTTCATATACTTGCTAAAGATACAAAGTAATTTATAATTCATGAGCATCATTCTTACAAAAGGAGAAAAGAGGGTGTAATTCATAAGGAGCGCACGTGTGAGAGAGAGAAAGAGGGTGTCCTTCAAACTCTTCAGTTAAAAAAACACACCTCTATCTCTCTGTTTTTTTTTTTTCTTTGGGTAAGATAAAATCTGATTTGAGCCACATTTTAATGCAGTCAAGATCACCTTCTCTGGAAGTTAAGGAACTTGATGCCATAGGCAAAGACAAAGAAGAAGAGAAGGACAAATCCAATGTGGGCACCAATAACAGCTCCAAGGAAGCTGTACTCATATCCAAAGTAGTCCTTGAGGAACACATCCAATGGCTTACTCTGCTCCCCTGGTATTTCAATCAGGTCATCTCTGTCGCCTACCTGAGACACCACAAGACCATAGATCGTCCAAGCCACTGGAGAACACCAGTAATACCACCTCCACCATATTGGGATCAGCTGCAATATCAAAGTGTAGACTTCTAATTTAGTTCCACACATACAACATACACAACATTGTTTTTAATTGCATGATCACATCTAATTAGGGTTAAGTTAGTCTGAGGACCTCTGCTGTAGTCTAGGGTCAAGTTAGTAGAAGACTTCTGAAGTAGTCTCCCAAGACTACAACTTCAAGATCTAGGATTTCTATTGCAAAACTCCCTCAAAAGAAACCAAACTAAAGGGAAGCAAAGACAAGAATGGATAAAAACAAAAAATTCACTTACATGATCACATCTAACTAGGGTCAAGTTAGTTGAAGACCTTTGATGTAGTCTAGGGTCAAGTTAGTTGAAGACCTTTGATGTAGTATCCCAAGACTACAACTTCAACATAAAGGATTTCTAAGGCAAAACCCCCCTCAAAATCCAAACTGAAGGGAAAGAGATCACAAGAATGGATAAAATACAAAATTCACTCACTGGTACGAAATTAAGATGCTCCAAGCCTCCAAGCATATAAATTCAAAACACTTGGTTCTAAGCCTCAAAAAAACCACAAGGTGATGGTATTACTTCCAAAAACATATTAATTTGCTCGCATGTAAAAGCGTCTCATTTCTTCTTTTCCCTTCTCCTTTTTATTTATAAATAATTTCTTTACTTACAATAGAAACTAAATATTTTCTAACCAAAATTACTAATTACAAAGATTCCATAGTCCTTATACATTACTCTTGAATGCCGTACACAAATCCTTCTAAATAATAAACAAAGGCCAATTAGTCCCAAATAATAATAAATTCGCAACCATAATAAACTCTACCGAAAATTTTACCATAACTTCTCCAATTAGTATCAAAATTACATAAACCCAGGCTCATTGGAAAGCGAGTCCAATAACCTATCCAATTGATCGAATTTCAAGTAATTTGAATACTGTAATGAACTAAAAATATGAAAATTATCAAAAATCACAAAAATAGGCCCAAATTTTTTTTTTTTTTTGATGGATGACAAAAACATTTTATTGATTCCAAAGTAGGAATGCATAATGAAAAAAAAACACAAGCATACTGAGAGACTGGCCTGGAAACAAAAGTCTAATACAAAACTTTCATAAACAATTTATGTAAAATCCTTTCAGCTACCACAAAACAGACCAGCATTAAATCTAGAAAAGAACTCAAAGAGAAGACCCATTGAATCAGATTTGATCTGATTTTGCCAAATAAAACCTCAACAGATTTGCCTTCGAAAATTCTTCTGTTGTGTTTCAACCAAACCAACCAGAGAATTGCCTAAGGATCATTTTCCATAAAACTTGGCTCCTCTTGAGAAAAGGACCCAATCCCCATTCAGATATGAGGGCCAGTAGAGGAGAGAAAAGCCCAAGCAACATAGGAAAAGAGACAGTGAATAAACAAATGATCAATTGATTCTTTGTTTCTCCGACAGAGAAAACAGATGTCAGGGGTTGAAAAAACCCACAGCTTACGATTATTGATGGTCAAAGCTTTATTAAGGTAAGCTATCCAACAAAAGCTCTTTACTTTAGAAGGGGCTGCAGATTTCTAAATGGATTTGAAAGGAAATGGAATTAAGGGATTAGACCTTAATTATTCTAAATTTAAAATTAAAACTGATAGCTCGTACATCAACCTGTAAGGTTCAACCTGAATTCTAGATTGGCCAACATGAACCTTACTAGACCTGACTGAAAGAAAGTGCACTAAGCTCTCGACCCTAGTTGAAAATGTTGACTCTGGTCCGTATTCATGTCAGGCACAGGATGAGTTAGAATCATGTTGGGCCTAACCAGTCAATCCGCTGACTGGCAAAACCTAGTCACGTGACACAAAGATCCGAGGGTGATTATCAAGAAGGTACCTGGGCAAAAAATTGGGCTGGTCTAGATTGGTTTGCATATCATGTCTGCCACATGAGAGGATGAGAGATCAAAAGCATTGACTACAAATCTGAGCTCAACATACTTCTGTGTACAGACCAGTCAACATTTTGCCACAACATATTCATAGTAAAACCTGCCTAAGAAATGGCCCTGATCTCATCATGCATCTCCTGACATGTTCAGATTGAGATGGTAGAAACCATTGTGCTGTGTCTCTGTAAGCAGCGCTTTGAATTCAACAAAATGAACAATTCCTAGTCCATCATGATTCACCAATTTAACTGCAGGGACAAGAACAGTTTGGCAGTTGGGTGAAGATAGAGCTCTGGGTCCGGATGGTTATCATGTTTTGTTCTTTAAATACTTTTGAGAGTTGGTCAAGCCAGAGGTCTTAGCTTTTGTCCATGAGTTCTTCGACACAGAGATTATTTCCAGAGACTTGGGAGTGTCTTACTTTGGTCCCAAAAAAACCAAGAACATCTAAGTCAAATGATTTCTGTCCTATCTCTCTGCTTGGAAGTCCTTATAAAATCATGGCAAAGGTTTTGGTAAATCATCTGAAGGTGGTGCTTCCTAATCTCATTTCTCCTTCTCAAAGTCCTTTTATTGAAGGGAAGCAGACTGTGGACTCGATGGTGGTGGCTCATGAATGTTTGCATTCTAGATTTGAGTCAGGAGAATCAGGAGTCGTATGTAAGCTAGATTTTCAAAAAGCTTATGATAGGGTGAATTAGTCGTTCTTGGAGTTTGTACTGCAAAGTATGGCTTTGGTGATTGTTGGAGGTATTGGATTCGTTCATGTGTTGCATCGGCACATTTATCTATTTTGCTGAATGGAAGTTTAAAAGGGTTCTTTGGCATGGAGAAGGGTATTCGTCAAGGGGACTCGTTATCCCCTTATCTTAATGTTATAGTTGTGGAGGCCCTTCACCTTATGTTTCACATTGCATCTTCTCAGGGGTTGCTTCATGGGCTTCGAATTGGTCGTCCTGATTTAGAGATTACTCATCTTCAGTATGCAGATGATACGATCTTATTCCTTAAGACCGATGAAGAGTAGTTGAAGATGGTTCACACGATTCTTTTGTGGTTTCAGATTTGCTCAAGGCTGAAGATAAACTTTTTGAAACGTGAATTGATGGGGTAAATGTGGATCATTGGCAGTGTGTGGATTTGGCTACAGTGTTGGGTTATCTGGGGATTCCTCTTTGTAAGGGAAAACCTCATAAATCCAGTTGGGATAAGATTATTGAGAAAATGGAGAGAAGGCTTTCTAGATGGAAGGTAAGCATATGTTGGCTGGATGTAGGATTGTTTTGATTAAGGCTGTCTTTTCTAGCCTTCTAGTTTATTTTCTTAGTGTTTTCAAATGTCCAGTGGCAGTTATCAACAAGATAGAAAGTATTCAAAAGCGGTTCTTGTGGAATGATGACAGGGACAAAATAAAGTTTCATTTAGTATCCTGGTCCCAATTTTGCAAATCTATGCCGAAGGGGGTGTTGGAATCGGTCTGTCAGTTTAATATTGCCCTGTTGGAAAAGTGGTTATGGAGATTGGGGGACTCTTTTGATGGTTTATGGAAGGATGTAGTCCTTCTGAAATATAGACTGCATGGATCTGGTTGGATAATTGTGTCTTCTTCAAGGAGGGTTTCTGGTTTCTAGCAAGGAGTTTGTTCTATATCGATGGCTTTTGACTTTCATATTCGGTATCGTACTTATTCGGGTGATGATATTTTCTTTGGAGGGATAGATGGTTGTGTGAAGCTCCTTTGGTGCAAAAGTTTCCTGCTCTTTTATCTTTAGCATATAATAAAGAAGGCGAAGGTTAAGGTGTGTTATAATCTCGTTCAGAATAAAGTTGTTTGGTGCCTTCAATTTAGATGAGATTTAAAGGATTGGATGATGGATGAAGTGGTAATGATAGAAGACTATGGGATCCAAATCCTCATGGGATTTTCTCTGTGAAATCTTTTTGTAAAAAGTTGTGTTGGAGATGTTCCTCAAGTGAACCCCAGAATATGGAAATGTGTTTCTCCTTTTAAGGTAAAGGTCTCCAGGTGGCTTGCAGGTCTGAAGAAAATCTTGACGATTGATACTTTGAGAATGAGGAGAATGATTATGATTAATGCTTGTCCTCTTTGCTTGTCGGATGCTGAGTTAGTGAATCATTCATTTTCGGTTTGTATCTCAAATTTGGTCACATTTCTTTCAGTTGTTTGGTGCTGTATTTTGTGTTCCGAAAGCTTGGGTGATTTGGCTACTGAAGAAATTCTGGTGTTTGGTAGTTCTTTCCGAAAAAACCTATGGGATGCAACTTCAGTAAGCATTGTGTGGTTTATCTAGTTAGAAAGGAACAACAGGGTTTTTCAAGGAAAGGTGTCTTCAGTTTTGTATCTTATTGATGTAATTAAGGTTAGGGTTGCTTCGTGGATGGTGTAGAAAAAAAAGATTGGAGAAGGAATTCTCTGAATATGGTATTGATTGTGTTTTCCTCTTAGAGGATAAAATGTTAAAAAGAAAAAAAGGGCAATTAAGGGACCTAAAAAGGAAATACACTAGGTGTATCCTAATGTAAGAATCAATCTAATTAATTACAATCTATTGTGTTGACTTGCAATATACATTGAATCTGGACATATAATTGGGGCCCACATCACCAGACGTGTGGGTCCTACAACACTTCCCCTCAAACTGGTTCGAAGATGTCGAGTAGACCCAGCTTGCTAACGACTGAATTGAGCTGAATTTGGGGAACTGACTTTGTGAAGATATCTCTGCCAGCTGATCCTTAGACCGTAGATGAGGAGTAAAAAGTCGTCTTTCTGAAATATACTGACGAAGAAACTGGCAATCAACCTCAATGTGCTTAGTCCACTCATGGAAGACTGGATTGGAGGAAATGTGGATGGCCGCCTGATTGTCACAGAACATGATGAGTGGATCAGTAGAAGCAAAGCCCAATTCAATAAAAATTTGGCGAAACCACAGCAATTCAGAAGCAGTATTAGCCATGGCACGACATTCAGCCTTAGCACTGGAATGAGCAACAACTGGCTACTTCTTGCTTCACCAGACAACTAAAAAGGAGCCAAAGAAAACACAATAGTCAGAAGTGGAGCAGCGATCATCCAGAGAGCCAGCCCAATCAGCATCAGAATAACTACGAACCGGACAAGTAGGCTAGTCTGCATAGAATAAGTCACAGCTGGGATGAGCCTTAATATATTGTAGGATTCGGAACACGGCATGAAGGTGAGTGTCCCGTGGTTCATGCATAAACTGACTGACGACAACAACAACATAGGATAAGTCTGGTCTCGTGATGGTCAGATAGATGAGCTTTCCGACAAGTTTTTGATAGAAATTTGGTATATCAAGAAGAGTTCTATCAGAAGCAGATAACTTAGTGCTCACATTCAAAATGAGTAAGCTATAAACTAGGAACAAGTTGTTTGAGAATAGAGTCTGCAAGATGTCCTAAACGACAATGCCACAGCCAAACATCTAAAGAAAAGAAGGTTGACCAGGCTTCGGAGCTGCCAGGGCGAGAGTCAAGAAGGTAGAGACCACCTGCTTCACGACCACCACTCAACACTTGCTTCGTAGTCAGATCCTCGAAAACAAAGTGAGAGGAAAAGAAAGTGACTGAACAATTCAAAATTTTTGTCAAGACACTAACAGATAGCAAATTGCGGGATAAATGAGGAACATGCAGAACAGAGGGAAGGTCCAAATGAGGCGAGACAGAAACAATTCCTTTCCTGTGTGATACCCCGCCCTAGAGGGAGGCCTGTGTCTTGGACAGATAGCGCCCCTGGTGAGAGAAAATCGCCAAAGTGGATGGCGCATTGCGCCAAGCGCATGTGGAAGTCCCACATCGCTAGTGAGGGTCTTGGATCCTCAGTATATATGAGGTTGGTTCTTCTCATTCTAGTACAAGTCCTTTTGAGGGCTCCCCTCGTGTGGGTCCTCAGATGCAAAGCCATGAGGACCCGGGTGCAGGCCCAAAGAGGACAATATTGTGCTAGAGGGACCGGGGCGTTACAAGTGGTATCAAAGCACGGTTCAACACTAAGAATGTGTGGGCCCTCTAGCTTTGTGATGTGACAGAGTCGGGGAAGGCTCTGGTCTTAAGAGGAGTGGATTGTGATACCCCTACAAGTCCCACATTGACTAGATAGTCATGTAGGAGGGGGCTTATATGAGGGAAGCCCTTTAACGACCCGTCCCACTAGCATGATATTGTCCGCTTTAGGCCTCACACACGGCCCGCACGACTTTTAATTGGCGAGTCAACCCACTGTTACTCCCAAAAGGCCTCATGATAAGAGGAAGTCTACCACTTATATACCACGGAATTTCCAATGCAACTAGTAATGTGGAACTTTTTTCTCCATAGGCATGCGCCACACTATAGACCCTCTCTAGGCGGGATATTACAATCTACCCCCCGTAAAGCCAGAGTCATCCTCAGCTCTGCACACACAACAACCAAGCCCACACCGTCAGGCAGAGAGTTGAACTATTCTCTAATACCATTTGTAACGACCCGTCTCTCTATCATAACATTGTTCGCTCTGGGCCTCACACACGGCCCGCACGGCTTTCAATTAGCGAACCAACTCATTGTTGCTCCCAAAAGGCCTCATGCCAGAAGGAGGAAGTCTACCACTTATATACAAGGGAATTTCCAATGCAACTAACAATGTGGGACTTTTTTCTCCATAGGAATGCTCCACACTATAGACCCTCTCTAAGTGGGGTATTACATCCTGACAATATCAGTGTTATGAGCCATTGGCTAATCTAACCTTGCCACCAGAAATAGAAGAAATGAAAGAGAAGATGGTGGACATACAAGCCATATGGTTAGTGGCACCTGGATCTACAATCCAAGAAAGATGAGAAGCATGATGGGCAGATGATTCAATAACTGAAGTAGAGGAGACAGCATTGGGAACCTCAGATGATTGAAGACGCTCCAGTCGTTGCAGTATTAAGTTAAGGTCCTCTTGAGTCACAGGGGCATTATCACTAGACACATCAGAGGAAGGAGGAGCAGTAGGTGTAGCGGAGAGATTGGCTTGTTTAGGTCGCCCATGTAGCTTGTAGCAAGAGTCAATATTGTGTTTATTCATTTTGCAATAGGTGCAGAACCGGGTCCCTTCTTCCGTGAGCCTTTGGTGTCTTTTCGATGATCAAAAGAAGGATCCCTACCATGGGAAGCTGGAGGCCCATGAGTCCGAGGAGCAGCTGAAGACTGAGTGGTGACCAGAGCAGAACGTTCAACCGGTATAGAAGTCATAACAAGGCGACACCTATCATCACAAAGTAAGGTAGAGTAGACCTCATTTAGAGTGGGGAGAGGTGGTTGCCCAAGAATTTGGGCCCGTGTAGGCTCAAACTCAAAGTTAAGGCCAGCTAAGAACGCAAAATCCGTTGTTCAACATACTTGCGAAACGTCAGAATATTTGCAGGATCATTAAATGTAAGGGATTGAAGTTGATCCATCTCTAACCAACAAGACTGTATAGTGGATAGTATTGGATAAGGGACAACTCCCCCTGTATGAGAGTGGCAGCGATCTGAGATAATTCATACATATGGGCGAAGTTATCCCCATCAGAGTACAGAGTCTTCACAGTGTCTCAAACATCTTTAGCGGTTGAAAATGTATAAACTAAACGCCGTACATAAGCTTCCATGGAGTGAAGAAGCCAAACCTTAATCAGTCTTAGATGGTTTTGGGACAGTACCATCAATATACAAAGAGAGTTGCCTTGCAGGTAAGAACATTGTTGCAGAATGGACCACTCAAAGTAATTGGTATGATTCAGTAACACCATCGTGATCCTTCCAATCTGTGGAGAGCCAAAAGAGCCCATATTAGGAGGAGGAGGAGGTGTAGAAGATGACGATGCCATGAGACTGAGACTTGATTCTAAGCCAAGACCGTCAAAAAAGGACAGCTAATCTGACCTGGAAGAGCAGTCCAATGTAAAACCACCAAAAACAGTCCAAAAATCTGTAGTAGTGGACCCCACAAGGCACGAACTGAAGCAAGATCCTCACAGATGCAAGAAGGAGGTAATGGCGATTTTGGTGATACAAATTCCAAGGCTTCAAGTGAGGGATCCTCTTAGATCCAGTGAAAAAGACACAAAAACTGGGTGTAGATGCGTCCCAGACAGCCAATGGAAGATTGTCCTGAAGTGGATCCCACGGTTGATGGACAATGAAGCACCCAAGTTTGATGGTAAGTAGAGGCAGGGGTGACTGTAGCAGGAGTGGTTGGAAGCCACACAAACTCCAGACACAGCAGATCGAGCCGCAAAAACCAGACAAGGGCGGAACTGTTGTTGGGAGAGGAAAAAGGACCAATCCTTCCAGATCTATTCAAAGAAGAAATCGAACCAATTGGATGAGAAGTAGAGACAGGGGCGACTCTAGCAGGTGTGGTTTGAGGCGAAACAACCACCCAAGACAGCAGATCAAGCCGGAAGACTCGAATAAGGTAGAGCTAAAACGACATATTTGCCTAGGAAGAAAGAGGGCAGGAAGCAGAGCTTGAGACTTCAGCTCAAAAATCCAACCCTATGGATTGAAAGGGCTGGCAAAAACGGCAGGGGTAGATGGATCCCTGCCGGCAGAACCTTCGTCGAAAAAGGTGACCTTCGCCACACTATAAATGCAGATCAGAATCCCTCCCCGGCTGATACCATGTAGAAAAAAAAAAAAAAAGAATAAAGAAAAAGAGATTGGAGAAGGAATTCTCTAAATATTGTATTGATTGTCTCCTCTTAGAGGATACAACGTTAAATAAAAAAGAAAATAGACAATCAAGGGATCTAAAAAGGAAATACACTCGTGTTGACTTGCAATATACATTGAATCTGGATATATAATTGGGGCTCACATCACCAGACGTGTGGGTCCCACAACAGATGGTGGGCTCAGATAAATTTCCGGGAATAACCATTTTGGATATTTGTAGGGATTGGGCTTGGGTGGATTACATTAAGCCTCATTTGGTCTCCATGCCACAAGTTTCTTGGTCTCCACCAAATTTGTCTCCTCAAACTTCATTTTGACAGCAGTTGTGTGCATGATCTTGGTCTGCAGGTTAAGGGGGTCATTCAAAATGCCTCCAGTGATATGTTGATCTCCTTTGTTGGTCCTCTGCCTAATGGATTAGTGATTGATGTGGAGCTTTATGTTTTATGGAGAAGTGTCTTGGTATTGGAAGAGTTAGGGGCTGAACGGAGTACAGTAAAACCTCTATAATGTAATATGGTTGGGACCATGGTATATATATTACATTAGAGAAGTTATTTAATTGGAGGGTCTAGCAAATTGACGTTCAGTATTCCTTTCCAAAAAAAAAACTCCTTAAACTCTCACCCATCGTAAAAAGTATTTTCAGCTGAAATCATTTTATTTTCTTTCTCTTTCTGCCCCATCGGTCATTGTTGCCTGAAAACCAGACTGCCGCCATTGGATTCTCTCCATCTGCAACCTTTCAGACCAGCGAAAAACGCTACCACTTCGGCCAGATTTGGAAACATCGCCAAACTCTTGCAATTTGTGAGGTCCTTAGTCATTTTTGCAGTAATTTTATATCCTGAATGTATAGAATATTAATTTACAAAATTGTTGGGACAGTACATTTTTTATTCTGAATGTATTGAGTACTGAGTTAGGAGATTTATTACATTTTGTATGCGCCCGAGGTCGAGACCGGCTGCCGATATTATTTTAGACAGGTTATAGCTTTATAGAGTAATACATTTTAGAGGTTTTACTGTATTTTATAAGGTGACTCTAGGGTTGCGGTTGGTTGGGCTTCGGGTTCCCTTTGTCCATGGACCTACTTAGATAAAGTTGAAAGGATTCGTCCATCTATGACTTTTTTTAGCTTTACGGTTTCATTGGTTCCTCGCTAAGCAAATTCAACTGCGGATAATATGGCGTGTTAGGGGCTTCCTTACCGTTGGAAATTGTAAATAATTTCATGAAATCCTTTGGGGATGGTTTATTTTGTAAGGTTTTTCTTTTTTGGGTGCCAGCCTCTTTCTGCCCATTTTTTTTGGTCTCTTGCTCGTTTGTTTTCTCTCCTTATGATTAATGAAGTTACCTTTCAAAACAAAAACCTAATCCTAGATCCTTCTTTTCTTCCAAATTTGTTTGAAGCCTCTTGTCCCTTCAAAAGTGAAGAGTTTTGGTTGGATGAACAAAATTTTAAGCATTGACAACCTTAAGTTGAGGAATTTTCTGCCCCTGATGATTGTTACCTTTGATGGTGGAATGAGGCGTTCATTGACCATTTTTTCATCCAATGGCCCCTTTTTTACCCATTTGGTATCATTTTCTCTCATTGTTCTCTATTGTTAGTCACTCCCTACTCTTTGGTGACTTTTTTTCCACAGGGGTTCAGGTTCATTCGCAAAGAAAGCCAAGTGTTTGGAAAATAGTTTCCTCGGCCATGATGTGGTTTGTTTGGCTTGAGAGAAACAAAAGGGATATTTTGTTTTTAGATCAAAATTCAAGATTTCAAATTCACAAGTGCGTGCATGCCTTCATGGAGAATTAATTTGTGCAATTCTTGCATGCCACCATGCAGTGTGAAATGCATTTTTTTTTTTAAATTGTTAGCATGCGATACATTAACCACATGGTGAACCATTATGGCTTGAAGTGTGTATAAATGGGAATATTGGTCAATTGAGAAATCACCCAACATATCTCTCTCCCAACACCTTCTAACTTCATATCTCAATTGCTTCCATCAAGCTAGAGGTGCAACCGAACAAGGACTTTGGCCCATCGATCTAAAAGGCCAAGGTATAGTAGATGAAACTTAATTTTTATTTACATGATCATTCATTTTATCATATCATGATATTTTGATCAAGGCTGTAGATCCTATGGATGGGATGTTTTAATCCCTTCATATTTGAGGACAAGGCATTACCAGCAGAAGACATTACACATGCAAGATCAAGTTAAACATCAGTCAATGGGCATTGGTTGCTGATTCTTTTTGTTGATTTTAATGTTGCTTCATTTAACAGTAGTTCAAAAGATTTCTATCAGTTGTTGCCGAAAATGTAGTTTCTTTATATTTATTTTTGGCTAGTTGTGATTGTTGTACATTGACAATTTGCAAGCGTCTTGCTAGGGAAGGTCTTTTGTATCCTATGTTATCAATAAAGGTTGTGACCCCTAAAAAAATAGTAAGCAGAACAGTAGAAGTAACATTCACATAATAATAATATAGGCAAAGCAGCAGAAACTGCTGCCTGCATCACAGATAATAATACTAGCAGTAGGGAAGAGTATTTGAATGTACATACTGTTCTCGAGATGAGGAAGCCAGAGAACAAGTTCCATAAGCTGAAGAAAAAAGACATAACAATTGCTGCAATTTGGTGGCCTGGAGTCAGTGCTACAACCATCATCCCATACATTGTGAAGTAGACAAAGCTCATGAACATGAAGAAGTAGAATAAAAAGAACTTGTCCGCTCGCCAAGGGAAGTTGATCATAGAGAAAAGGAGCAGCGTGTAAAGAAGAGTTTGCACTGCTGTATAGAATACCTCAATGCTCACCTGTGAAATGGTAGAGTATTTTTGTCAAAATGTATTAAAAGGTTCTTGTGCCATTCTATTAATAAAATTTCATATGAAAAGAAGAAGAAAGCATTCAAACTTTCTTTCTAGGGCAAACCAAGGACATAATCAAGAAAAACTTCATTTTGCCATTTGATTGCTGAAAAAACTGATCAGGAACCTACTCAGAATTTCATGATTTGAGGGTGTTATGGCTCTAACAATAAAGGCATTATTATAATATCCTAAAGGTACCTCTGCTATGGTAGCAGGGCCTTGATTTCTCTAATTTGAGCTTAACTTCCAATTTTAACAAACATAAAATAATAAAAAACTGTGAAGAGTAGAAGAGTTTACTTGAGCAAACGCATAAGGTAATGCAGAATACATTCCAGCTGCTCTTTCACGATAGAAGACTGTTCTTTCAATTGCCACAACAGACTGTACTGTCGAAGCATTGGTGGCTCCAAGAAAGAAAACAGCGGCATATATAGCTCCAAGTAGATTGAATAGGTCCTGTTGCTTGCTTCTGTTAAATGTAACACCCAATCAATAAAAATAGGATTTTTGCAAAAAAATGTTCCTCGCAAAATCCATGAAACAAAATTTTAGAAATAGGAATGATCACCATTTTGAAAGATCATAATTTCTTCCAAAAGTAACATATGCTGTATCTTACCCTGAATTAGATGAAACTTGTTGCAGTTGCAATAGTTATTATTGTCGTTATTATTTATCATTGAGTATAATTATTGATTGTTGTCTTCTTGTAAATATCAGTATCATAAAAAATTCCAAATATATTCAATGATAGTAGTAAATAATGATGATGATGGTCTCATTGTCGTCGACAATACTATAGAGACTTTTCAAGATAATAATAATAACATAGACCGTGGAATCACTAAAATCCCAAGAGGGTTATGTAAAATGGTGATTGGAGCTTTAAGGAAGTCCTCACCATGGATAGGCCATGGGCAAATCATCTGCCCTACAGATAGTCCTAACCAATCTAAAAGCATTTGAAGGGTAACAATTTATATTCAAATCCATTTCTAGAATCATCATCATCCACAGCAGCAACCAGTATCCCATCTATCTGGAGTCAGCTTTATAAGTTCTTCTTTAATTGAACCTATCATAAACCGTACTATCAGTCACTCTGCAGTCTAACATGTCTTTTTTTATCCCTTCCCTCTATGTTTTCAAAGGTTTCCTTCTCCTCATAGTGCCTTTGATTCGTAGCTTCTCAACTTTATGCAATGGGGTTGTATTTAGTCCTATACTAACATGACCAAACCACATCAAATGAGTTTCTCTCAAGTTATCATCTATCGGAGTTATCTTTAAACTATCACCAATACGTACGGATTCAAACTCTATCCTTTAGGATTAAACTACTCATCCAACATAGCCTATGGATCTCCACTATCCTAACTTTGTTTATTTGTCTTTTTCCACTTACTAACACTAGGTTACGTATAGCATTATAGATCTAATAACTGTTTTATAAAGTTGTCCTTTAAGGCGAAGGGGAAGCCTATTATAGCTCATATCTTATTCGTTATATCTAAGTCGAAACCACCTTGAAATTCTACCATAGAGCCCAAGTATCTAAACTTACCACAATGTGCAACTAAGTCGTTTCCTATTTTTACCGAGTTACTCTTACTATCGTCTAACTCATTAAAATTATGTTCCATGTATTCTTTTTTAGTTTTACTAATTTTCAAACCATTTGACTCCAACATTCTCCTCCACAAATCTAGTCTTATATTGAATTGTTTCGTTCATTAATTAATGCTATATCATCTGTAAAAAGCATACACCATGGCACTTCATCTTGGATTTCGATTCTTGATGTTAAGTTGTCCATGATTAGCACAAATAGGTATGGGCTTAATTAAAATCCTTGATAGAGTTCAACAGAAGGAACTTCATTGTCTCACCCAAAATGGTTCTAACGTTAGTGGTTGCACCCTCGTATATATTCTGAATAATCTCAACATAGTTGTTGGGGATGTATTTATTTCTCAGATTTCTCCAAATTAGTTTTCTTGGTACACTATCATAAGCCTTTTTTAGGTTAATAAAAGTCGCAACAAAATATGCCTTTTTTAGTTTTCTTCCTATTCTCCCAAAATTTCTCTATAAGATGTCTTAGAATAAAAACAATTTTGTTGTTGACCTACCCGACATAAACTCAAATTGGTTTTCAGATATATTTGACTCTTGTCTTAGGCGACCCTCTATTACCTTTTCCAGAGTTCCATTATGTGACTCATAAGTTTGATCGCTCGGTAATTGGCACATCTTTGAATACCTCTTTTGTTTTAATAAAAAGGGACTATTGTGCTATTGCGCCACTCATCAAACCTTTTTTAGGCTAAAATTTTGTTGAATAATCGGGTCAACCAACACACTCCACTTTCCACTGAAATAGACCAAACTTCGATTGAAATGCCATTTAGTCCTATAACTCTATTCTTCTTCATCTTTTTCAAGGCTTATTCACTTCTGTTTTTCTCATTTTGTTCACCATTCACTCATTTGCCTCTCTTTCAATATTACCTCCATCTTCAAATTGAATGTTCAACAAGCCTTTAAAGTAGGTTTCCCACCTTTCTCTAACTTCTTTGTCTTTTACAAAAACCCTTTGGTAATCGTCCTTAATGCATCTCACATAGTCAAGATCTCTACTTCTCCGCTTCCGCTCTTTAGTGAGCTTATAAATTATTTTTCTCCCCTTCCTTTATTTCCAATTTGGCTACAAATCATCAAAGACCTCGCATTTGGCTTTACTGACAGCTTTGTGGCTTTTTGCGCTAATTTGTAATTTTTCCAATCGACCATGTTCCTTTATTTCTATCATACCTTAAATTGATTTTTCTTCTCATGTATAGTTCTTTCTACCTCATCATTCCTCCACCATGTCCTTCTACAAGCCTATTCTAGTTCCATTAGTTTCACCCAAAACCTCTTTGGCTATATCTTTAATGAGCATAGACATCCTACCCCACCTCTCATTAAGATTCAAATCCTATCACTATTTATTAAGCGCCTTGTCTTTCATTATTTTTGTTTTTTCTCCCCTCAGATTCTGCCATCTAATTTTGGGAGGCTTCTTTGTTGCTATTTTTTGTGATATATTCTTAACAAGCAAGTCCAAAACTAGAAGTTTATGGTGTGTTATGAGACTTTCACCAGGCATGACTTTGCAATACCTACAACAGGGCACTTCTCTAGTCTAAATAGAAAGAAGTCTATTTGAGACCTAAACTACCCACTCTTAAATGTGATAAAATGTTCTTTCTTTTAAAACAAAGTATTAGGTATGACTAATTCATAGGCTACCGTGCAATCAAGGATTGATTCCCCCATGTCATTTCTTTCTCCGAACCCACATCCTCCATAAATGGTTCTATACCCATCATTGGTACCTCACTACTTCCTACTTGTCCATTTAGGTCACTGTCACCCCAATTAAGATATGCTCATCCAAAGGTATACTTCAAACTAGATCATCCATAGATCATCAAAAATCATCCCCCGTAGTCTCTCCTAACCCAGAGTGAGGTGCATAGGCACTAATTATTTAGGGTTTCGTGATCTAAAATCACTTTGATCATGATAATCCTATCGGTTTTTCGTAGAACTTCAATTATTTTCTCTTTAATAGTGTACCTTTCAAAAAAAAAAAAATAGTGTCACTAACAATAATGCCTAAACAGTTTCTAGAATGATACTCCCCTACATAGAATAGCTTGAACCCCTCCCGTAAATCTCTAGCTTTGCTACCTTTCCACTTAGTCTATTGCAAGCAAGATATGCTAAACGTAGAATTATACTCCCCTACATAGAATAGCTTGAACCCCTCCCATAAATCTCTAGATTTGTTACCTTTCCACTTAGTCTATTGCAAGCAAGCTATGCATATCTTTCTTCTTTTCATAACATCTACTAACTCTAAACTCTTTCTTGTTGGGTGCGTAAACTCCAAGATGCTAGTCATAATTTTTATATTGCTTTAGCCCTACTTTGTAGTCATTTGCTAGGTATTGTTTATGTATAGTTTTAGTATTTTCTTCATCCTCTTTACAAAAGTGGGACGGTAGGAAAGGCAACCGGTCCTTGTTTTCACTTGTCGAATCTTGTTTAGAGTTCTTTCTTCCTATTTACCCTCTGTACTTGATACTTTGGTTACTTTACAACCCTAAATGTTTGTATGGCCTAATGTTGTATCTGTTGTGGGACCTGATACGGGATAATTGACTTGACTAATCCTATTTTGGAAAGTCAACTGTGTTGATTGAATAATTTAATGTAGATAAGCATTCTTTTATTGTATTTCCTTTTTTGCCACTTTATTGGCTCTCTTGGTGTTATTTATTCATGTATCCTCTAAGAGGAATACCTATCAATACAATATAAAGAAGAATTATTCTCCACATCTTCTCATTTACTTCTCCTTTTCATTTTTCCTTATTATTAAATTCTACATGGTAATAGCCAGAACGATTTCTGGACGCTTTCGGAGGATTGTTTCTTGCTCTGTTGTATTGTTCCTCACCGGATCTTGGCGTCATCTTCGGCTCCGATTCTCAGAGGACTTCTATAGCGACCAATCTCTCCTTTCTTTTTTACATATTTGAGATTTTTTTGTCTCAAGATTTCTACATGGTAATAGCCAAAACGATTTCTGGACACTTTCGGAGGATTGTTTCTTGTTCCGTTTTATTGTTCCTCACTGGATCTTGACATCATCTTCGGCTCTGGTTCTCAAAGGACTTCTATAGTGACCAATCTCTCCTTTCTTTTTTACATATTTGAGATTTGATTGTCTCAAGATTTCCTGTGGAGTCCAACGATTCCCTCTTCTGCGTTTGATCTTGTCAACGACTCTATCAATGGCACCCCACCCCACCCTGTCGTTTTGGTGGACCCATCCTTCTGCAAAATATCCTTGCGTATTTGGCTTCATCACATCTATTTTCAGCTGCAACTTCATCCTCCCTAGTTTCGCTCCAAGAAAACACAGGTTCCTTGTTTTCTGCTTCGATTCGCTGGATCTGAGCCTTGTTTCCCATCGGACTTCTTCCACTAGAGTCGTCCCTAGCCCTTCTACAATCGCCTCAGATTGACCAAGGACTTCGGTCAACAGTGCCCCCCCCCCCCCCCAAAAAAAAAATTTCCCTTCTTGGTCTTCCTTGTCGCTGTTGGGAACGTCAAAAAACAAAGGGTTCCTGGTTCTTTGCTTTGATATGCTGGATCTGAGCTCTGTTTCCCATCAAAATTCTTCCACTGGAGTCGTCCCTAGCCCTTCTACTATTCTCCTCAGGTTGACCACGGACTTGGGCCAACAGTGGGGACCCTTTTCTTGGTCTTCCTTGCCACTGCTGGAAGAGACCCATTTTTTGGGCCTTTCTGCTTGGATCTTCTGGTTTCTGCTGCATCATCTCTTCTTCCCAACACTATTGGTGTCGCCTCCTACTAATGTTGCAATCCCACTTGACTGCGATTGCCTTCCTCCTCGATAGGACCTGTTGTTGCTCATTTGGTTCTTCCAGGTCTATCGTCGCTTGGTCTGGACTGTATCTACTGGTACTCTTCTTATAGTTTTGCTATCTGCGTTTGCTTGAGGATTTCTGCTTCGGGATCACGGCCTCATCTGTGGACCCTCCCAAGATATCGTCTTCTGGGGTCTCTTCTTTTGCTGCTTCTATCCTTGATATGGCTTCCTCTGGGGCAAAATCACCATTGTTTTGTTTAATGAGACCAATTACTTCCAATGGTCTCACTCCATCAAAATGTTTCTTGATGTTAACCAATTGTCCAACTATATTGATGGCACTGCCACCGAACCGGCCAAGACTGATCCCTCATATCGCACATAGAAAGCTAATAATTCCTTGGTCCAGTCATGGCTCCTTCACTCCATGGAAGATCATGTTCATGGTACTGTTTTTACTCTTCCGGTGGCCAAGAATGTGTGGGACACCATTAAAGCCCTGTATTCTAATAGTGATAATTCTACCCGCCTCTATGAGTTATATCAGACCGTATCTCATCTTCGACAGGGAGAGCTCTCATTGGTTCAATATTATTCTAAAATGCGGACATGTTGGTTGGAGTTGGATCAACTTGAATCTGCTACGTTTGAGTTTCCTGCTGATGTTGTTATCTACAAACAACTACGTGATCGACGATGGACATTTAAGTTATTGGCAGGCCTCAACCCGAACTTTGAGCCTATTCGTACTCAACTACTTGGGCAACACTCTCTCCCTTCTCTAGTTGAGGTCTACTCTACTTTAATTCCTGACACTCATCAGGATACCAGAGGTCCACAAAATTAAGGTACTCTTTTTTACACCTATTGCAAAATGATCAATCATATTGTTGATTTGTGCTACAAGCTTTATGGCAGACCGAAGTAAATTCATCTCACTGATGCTCCTCCACCCTCTTTTGTTGTGCCTAGTGACTCGACACGAATTTTCCCTCTTATAACAACAGATGAAACATCTTCAATCCTCTGAGGCTTC
This sequence comes from Chimonanthus praecox, assembly GCA_022113865.1. NCBI lineage: Eukaryota > Viridiplantae > Streptophyta > Magnoliopsida > Laurales > Calycanthaceae > Chimonanthus > Chimonanthus praecox. The sequence goes on along the minus strand of CM039087.1, from coordinate 18,702,086 downwards.
TACTGTTGTCTCCTCCCTATCAATTACTAAGCACTCTACACACCTTGCCTCCAACCATTCCTGGATTGCTGATTTTGGTTCTACTGACCATGTGGCTGGTATGTCCACCCTTTTCTCCTCCCTTTCACCTGTTTCATGTGGTAAGGAACTTAGCTAATGGTGAATGTACTGATATTGTTGGGAAAGGGACAGTTCCACTTACTCCTACCTTGGATCGCTCCTCTGTTTTGCATGTTCCCAAGTTGTCCTGCAATTTATTATCTGTTAGTGTCTTGACTCGTAACCTAAACTGCTCAGTCACTTTATTTTCCCCTCACTGTGTTTTTCAAGATCTGGCCACGAGGCAAGTGACTGGTGGTCGTGAAGTTGGAGGATTATATCTTCTTGATCAACAGTCTGGTGCTTCTGAAGCTTGCTCCACCTCATATTTGTCTGATGTGTGGCTTTGGCATTTCCTGCTAGGACATCCTTCTGACTCTATGTTAAAAAACTTGTTCCTTCTTTACCTTTTCATCATTTTGAGTGAGAACATTGCCAGTATAGCAAGCATATTAGAACTTTTTTTCCTCCTTCAATAAATAAATGTGCCTCTACATTATTTTCTATTATACACTTTGATGTTTGGCAATCTCCCTTTGTCTCTCGCACATGTTTTCATTATTTTGTTTCTTTTATTGATAATTATTCACGCATGACAAGAATATATATGATGAACCATAAACCTGAAGTACTTGATCATTTTCATACATTTTACAAATGGGTTCAAACTCAATTTGATTGTAAAATTAAAATTTTGCGAAGTGATAATGGAGGGGAATATTTATCCCATTCCTTTGTAAAACTCATGCAGCTATGGTGTCGAATCCCAACTCTCTTGTCCATCTACACCTCAACAAAATGGTGTACCTGAATGGAAAAACTGACACTTACTTGAGGTTGCCCACAGTCATCTTTTTACCATGCATGTCCCGCAGTCATATTGGCCTGAAGCAATCTTAATCTCATGTTACCTTATCAACTACATGCCATCTCGTGTATTGTTAGACAAGTCCCCCTTTGATATTATTTCCCTGCATAAACCCATCCACAGTCCTCCTTTACATGTTTTTGGGTGTGCCTGCTTTGTTCACCAATTTTTTGATACACTCTCTCCCAAGGTTGTGCGATGTGTCTTTTGTGGCTATTCCCCTTTCCATAAAGGCTACAAATGTCTTGATCCCCTCACTGGAAAATCATGTGTCCATGGATGTTACCTTTTTTGAGACAATCCCTTACTTTTCGGCACCTTCTGTTTCTTCCTCCTCTCCTGTTCTACCTCTCATGTTCTACCTCTCCTTCCTGCAAATACTACTTCACTTACCACTGCCAAGCCTACTCTGGTGTATCGACGCAGACAGCCCAGGGCTCCACTTCTAGCAGACGACACTACCCAATCTGCCCCTGGTCTATATCCATCCACCACTGCTGCGTTGAACTTCTCATTGCTATTCGGAAAGGTAAGCATACTTGTGCCATGCATCCTCTTGCTCACTTTGTGTCCTATCACGCTTTTTCTCCATATTATTACAGTTTTGTCACAGCTCTGGACAACATTAATATTCCCAAAAGGATTGACACAACCCTTTGGGATCCCTCTTGGAAAGCAGACATGGATGAGGAATAATTAGCTGCACTCGAAAAAAATTATACTTGGGATATGGTTCCTCTCCCTCCAAGAAAAAATCTAGTTGGTTGCAAATGGGTATTCTCCTTGAATCATAATCCAGATGGAATGATTGCCAAGCTCATCTGATTGTCAAAGACTTAACACAAACTTATGTGATGGACTATCAGGAAACCTTCTCCCCTGTGGCCAAGATTACCTCTGTTCGGATCTTATTTCCATTGTCACCACTCATGATTGGCCACTTCATCAATTAGATGTGAAAAATGCCTTCTTTCATGGTGATCTCCAAGATGAAATACATATACTCCCCCCATCGGGGTTTGTCAATCAGGGGGAGCCCCACTATGTCTGCAGACTTAGAAAAGTTCTCTATGGCCTCAAGCAGCCCCCACGAGCCTGGTTTGAGAAGTTCAGCAGTACTTTCTTGCCTTATAGTTTCTCCAGATATCAAATGGATCACTCAGTCTTTATCTACCATCTTCACTTTGTGGTTATGATTCTAGTGGTGTATGTTGATGATATTGTTCTCACAGGTAATGATGCTACAGCCATTTTTACATTCAAAGAGTATCTTCAATGCACATTCAATATTAAAGATCTGGGGCCGTTGAATTACTTTCTTGGTATTGAAGTCGCTTGTTCTTCTCGAGGATTCTCTTTATCTCAACGCAAGTATGCTCTTGATCTCCTACAAGATGCCGAATACTCTGGATGCAAACCTGTTGACACTCCACTAGATGTCAACACAAAGTTATCGGCTTCAGACAGGACTCCTCTTGATACTCCTGCCTTTTATCAGAAGTTGGTAGGGAAGCTGATTTACCTCACTATCACCTATCCAGATTTATCATATGCAGTTGGTGTGGTTAACCAGTTCATGCAATCTCCACGGGATACCCAGCTTCATGCTATCTTCTGCATCCTTCAATATCTTAAAGCTCATTCAGGCAGGGGATTGTTCTTTACACGACAGTCTTCTCCCTCAGTTCGTGAGTATTCCGACGAAAATTGGGTCGGCTCTCCGGATGATTGCCGCTCCAGCACTGGTTATTGCGTCTTCTTGGGCTCTCATTTAGTCTGCTAGCATAGCAAAAAGCAGTCTGTTGTTGCTCGCTCCAGTGCTGAGGCAGAACATCGTGCGAAGGCTAATACCACGGTTGAGTTACTTTGGATCCGTTAGTTTCTTACAGAATTGGGTTTTGCTCCGGTTGATCCACTTATTATGTTCTATGACAATCAGACGGTCATCAACATCGCCTAAAATCCGGTCTTTCATGTGAGGACTAAGCACATTGAGGTTGATTGTCACTTTCTTCGACATCATATTTCTGAAGGCAGACTTGTCACTCCTCATCTGCAATCTAAAGATCAACTTGTACATATATTGACAAAGTTTGTTCCTCGATATCAACTCATTTCAGTTATTGGCAAGCTGGATTTGTTAGACATCTTCGAGCTAGCTTGAGAGGTAGGACCCGATACATGATAATTGACCTAACTAATCCTATTTAGGAAAGTCAACTGTGTTGATTGTATGATTTAATGTAGATAAGCATTCTTTGATTGCATTTCCTTTTTTGCCACCTTAATTGGCTCTCTGGTGTTATTTATTCATGTATCCTCCAAGAGGAATACACATCAATACAATAGAGAGAAGAATTATTCTCCACATCTTCTCCTTTTCCTTTTTCCTTATTATTAAATTCTTCAGTATCTTTGTGCATCCGTTCAGCTCTAAATTTCAAGTAGAAGTGCATCCGTTCAGCTCTAAATTTCAAGTAGAAGAGATTGAGATCTATTCCATCTTGCCAGGCATCCAAGCATGAATATTGATAATCATTAATTTGGGAAAGTTCTAAGGGTATTTTGATTATTTTCTGATACCAAATTATTTAATCATAGAGATGTATATCCTAAGATGGATGAGTAAAGTAACATTAAATTAGAAATGACCGCATTAGGGAGCCTTAAAGATAGCCCCAATAGATGACAAGGTGAGGGAAATCTGTCGAAGACAGTTCGGACGTATCTATAGATAAGCAAAAACAGCTCTACTATAAAGAATTTATACCCACTAAGTTGTGAGCTCCAGAAGGGGTGGACTAATGAAGATATGGATTGAGGATGTACAGAAGGATATGGTTGAATGTAGAGTGACAGATGGAGGATATGGTCTTTGACAGAAACAAATGGAAGTGTAGGACTCAAAAGGCTGACCCCAAATGGAAAATGGCTAATGATGAGGTTGATGAAATTATCTAATTACATGTGAAGCACTTTTACTGATGGAATTGGAGGAAACAAGCACCCCTACTATCAAGCACTGTTGCACTCGTGGCTAAATTTATATTCAGAATACTATGATCTCTCTCTCTCTCTCTCTCTCTCTCTCTCTATGGAGTAATTTTTAAGCCATTTTTCTTGACTCTGGTACTTTATTGATTTTCTTATTAATTTTTGTTTATCAAAAAATTACAAGAAAAAAAGAAGGGAAGGTAAACTTACATATTTCTGGCACTGTTCCAGAAGATGGTTCCAAATAAGATAGCAATAACAAGTGTCATGAAGAATCGGATAGCATTATATGGTGGGTTTCTCCAGTAAGACCAGTATTGCTTCCAGAAACAGGCTAGGCATTGAGTAGTGAAGCTTTGGGAGTATTTGGTAGGGAAGAAAAGATCCTGGGAACCTGGAGCTGGAGTACTTAACTCCTTGATAAGTTCCTGATTCCGCCTAAAAGAGAATGGGCAGAAAACAAACATAATAAGTAATTAAGATAAGAAAAATTAAATAACTAAGTTGGAATGTTATATTCCACTTACTGGTAAAGGGTGGACTTGGAATAAATATCTGCAAAATCAAGATCTAGTTGAGCTTCAACTGAAGAGGAACTAATCTCCAACATCCAAGTTGCAGGGTTGTAACCATCCTTGATCTTTGGAACCCCTTCGATTCCCTGCAAGTTATACATTTACATGAGACAACCATCAAAATATGGGGATTTTCATGAGTCATTTGTTCATAGGAATTTACAGATCAAGCAGATCTTTTGTTCTTGCATTTTTTGTAAGAACCAGAATCTAACGAACAATTTCTAGATTTACCCTTTTTCCTGAGAATCACCAATAACTGCAATTGTGCCTAAGGCATACTAAAATGCATTCAAGGGATTCACCTTTCTGGGGTCCTTGTACCTAAACCTTGTGTTTGCTTCCAATGCTCATGCATGTAACCAACAAGCAAACTGATCTAGATCAAGTAAGTTAGAAAAAAAGATCCACGCCCAAATGCATGATATAAAGGAAGACTCACTTCAAAATACTCAATAAGCTTTTGAGAATGTCTACCAAGAGGTCCTGCATAAATGACTTGTCCCCCTCTCTTCATTAATAGAAGCTGCAAATAAAAATTAGTTAAGTTACAACACATTCACAGACAATTGCAAAGTAACCACAGAAATAGAGTACTAGGAACCAAGAGAATTTAGAAGATACCTCATCAAAAGCTTCAAAAATATCAATGCTTGGTTGGTGAATTGTGCAAACAACAGTTCGTCCTGTATCAACTGTGTTCCTCACTGTGCGCATCACAATTGCAGCAGCTCTAGCATCAAGCCCTGAGGTTGGTTCATCCATAAAAATAATGGATGGATTTGCAACCAACTCAACAGCTATTGTAAGCCGCTTTCGTTGTTCTGTAGAGAGACCATCTACTCCAGGAAGGCCCACTAAAGCATCCCTCAGCTGATTAAGTTCAACCAGCTCCATGACTTCCTCAACAAACATCTATACCATAACATTTAAAAAAAAAACGCTACAGTCAATGGTATCATTTATTGCTTTTCAGGCTCAGATACCCATATTGGATAAACTTTTACAGCATCACAAGCATAAGCTAGCAGTCAAAAGTTGTAGGAAGCCATCAATAAGTAATTAAGGGTCAATTTTCATACAAAAAGTATTTGCAGGAAGGCCTCCACCATAGTGAATGACATCCTTTATTGTGAAGGAAACTATGGAAACTTCCAAGCTTGAAATTATTGCATGTATGACTGCAGTATCAGTTACATGCACTTTATAAATGGTCAAGTGAAAGGATTAGGGAAAATGAGAGGAATTAATTTGAAAAAAAAATAACATCACGAAGTCAACGATACACCCAAACACACACACACACACACAAAAGCAAACATAACATTGAATTTGCAATTCTTTCATCGCACTCAATCTATAAGGAATACAGCTGATCTCACATATCAATAACTCTGGTTATGGGCTGTGGTTAAGTTACCATGATCAGTGTGAAACTTAATGCATTTGAATGAAGGCTCATATAAACAGACACCCCACCCACTCTTCCTCTCCAGACATGTATGAACATTAATAAGGTATGTGAAATGCATTATAAACATTACAACACTCGGGTGAAAGTACTAAATTATAAGCCATCCTCAAACAACCTCCTTAGAAATTGAGAAAACAAAAGTTAACTGTTTCAATCACTATCTTACATACCTTCCGTGTTTCTGGTTTTACTTCAGGAGCAAGTCGAAGCCAGGCTGAGTATACAAGTGACTCATAGACAGTAACATGTGGTGAATGGATATCATTCTGCTCACAGTAACCACTAACCCGAGCAAATGTTGCTTGATTTTTCGGATAGCCAGAAATGTTGATACTACCTTCAATGTACCCTCCAGTCTTCCTTCCTGCCAGGACATCCATCAAGGTTGTCTTCCCAGCACCACTGACACCAACTAATGCTGTCAGGACGCCAGGTCTGAAAGCACCACTAACATCACGCAGTAGCTGTAAACGACTTTCTTCAATTCCCTGATTCTTCATTTCCTGAGAACAAACTATCCAGTATAAGAGGTTTCATGTTGGGGTTAATTAGTGCAGAATTCACATTTTGCATTTAAAATGATAAAAAATTACTACACATTGGCCAATACAACAATGATAGATGCTGAAATTTAAAGTCAGGAGCATCTTGGAGAATAGGCTTCTATTTTGAATTTTACAGCAATTACCAAAAAGCCAGTGGTAATCTGAATTAAGAAAATTAGTGATTACTTGAAAAACCTAAAATACAATAACTTCTTTGCACGACTTTGACATTATTGTGATGGAAGTTAGATTGACTTAGTGACTTGCAAAATGGTTGATTGAATAGAACTTTTAATCTAGAATTTAGACACCCATATATAGAATGTACAACTCAACTAATAGAAAAGACTGCTTTGCTAACTCCACCACTAGTCCAGTAGACTTCACTCCGTTCAGTTTACACTGGAAAAGGTTACCTTGCTTATAATAGCTGTATAAGGGGAGAAAGGAACCCCAAAATTCCGCTTGAACTATTTTAGGATTCTCGAGTTTTTAAGAATATAGAGGCTTCTCAACATTACCAACTCCTTTATGTAAAACAGTCTTTATAAACAATACATAACAAAACTCATCATGAATTGTTTATTAGAATTGGAATAAGAAAACCCACCTGGAAAAGTGGTTACTTAAATTCTTAAGACAAAGTGACTGACAGATCAAAGAAGGAACAAAAAACATAGCAATTCATATGAACGAATGTAAGAAAAACTTAAGAAATACTTAAAATATTTACTAGCAAAATGTATTTCACTTGATTCTCAAGAAAGTGACTTACAGCAGGCATGTCAACATAGTAATTCACATGATTGAATGCAAGTGAAAGAGGCTGGAACGGCAAAACCATTCCTCGTTTAATTCCCTGGTTTGCAACACTAGCACCTGAATTGTTACTCTCCCGCATTCCAATACCTGTAATTAGTAATTCATCAACCATTCAAAGTATCAAAAATAAAAACTGAAGTGCATAACTTCAATGAACTTCCATTCGAATAGTAGCACATGAACATCCAATAAATGCATTGTGTACTGATATTGCAAAAGGGCCCCACTGCTAGTAATTGAAGATGGTGTCTCTAGAATATTGAGTCTTAGTTATTTTTTGGAAGATATGGATAACTTTCACTTGAGTCTTTAAAAGTTTGAGGCTTCATCTTTAGCCACTTGTTGTTGATGAGAAGTTTGGACTGACTAAGGTCTACAGCCACAACTTGCAACTTTTAAGCTCAACTGCTGGTATGCAACATAACAGCAGACACCTGATGGTCATTATGTCAAGTTTCTACATTCAATATCCCAAATTTTCTCAGTGCCAAAATAGATTTTCAAAAGCTGGCAGACTGTAATAATGGCCCAAACAGTTTTACTATATCTGATCTAGCTCATATACCAACAGAAAACATATAAGCCATTTCTTCCATAATGTATCAAAGTTGAGTATCAAGGCTTCGGTGATCCAAATCTAGATTTCGTAACTCCATCCTTCTTTATCCAATTAATAGAATCATTCCATGCACCACTTAAATATATATTCCGAAGAGTCAGCACTATAAATTAGCAAATATATAAAAATTGGAAATGAGATTCTACTCCGGATGTTATGGTTTATCCAATTAGACAAGAGCCTATAGCATAACGGGGAAGTGCTCATGTTACAAACATAAAGACTGTGGGTTCGAGTCATATTGGTCTTAGATAGGAAGCAGGCACCATGAAAAACAATTTGCCAATTAAATAATAAGTGACAACTTCAGAGTAAAATGGCTTTGACAATGATGACAACAAAGATGGTGTTATGATTTTGACACTATACTGAAATGGCTTCTGCATTTTGGTTTTCTGCTTGACATTTGACATAGCCAGTGATTGAACATTTATGATGAACCATAAATCACATCTCCGTGCTTTTAATCATCTCCAGTAATTAAACAAAGGGAATCAATTCCATAAAAATTGTGCAATCCCTGTATGATGTATTTTATGCTTTAGTTTGAACTGTTAATAATGCTTAGTAGTGGATTTCCATTTCTCAATATATCATCTATGTTGAACATTTTCAATGTATATATGGTTGTCTAGGCAATATTTCTGATATCTCAGGCTCCTTTTTGAACACCAGGACAAGAAGACTATCTGAAGCCAGGAAACAAGACTATCTGAAGTGTTAAAATTCAGAAACTAAGTAGAATAGTGAGAGATAAAAGAAGAAAAAGAGGCTTCCAGCTAAGAAACTCAAACCTTCAAACATAGGAATAGTTGATGCTGTTGAATTAATGTCAATCATCTTTAAACTCTCTTTTCCATTTGAGGATGCCATCTTATTACTCTTCTCCTCTGCATTGTCATCCACAACTGCAGATCGAGAATTCCCTAAAGCTGCAGTTCAATTTCATACAAATGATCAGTGTAATGGTCTTGTTTGGATGGCAGAAAGAAGAAAAAAGTGTGAACTGATGGCTTACGATTCAAATAAGTCAATGCCGCAATAAAACAAATATTGAAGAAAAGAGAAAATCCAATCAGAGCTCCAACAGAGATCCAATACCAATGGCTTTCAACAAACAAGCTTCTTGACTTTAGAAGAGCCTGTCCAATTGTGGCTGCATTAATTCTGGTATCATTGTTGGGCTGCAATAGAGAGGAAGGGCCAGTGAGTCAACTCCAGTTCCACCTGCATTAATAATGTTATCTTAACTATATAAAGAAAATTCAAAGCTTATATGTCAGGAGATTTTACAGTGTTCCATCTGTCATCTAGAAATTCGTTGATGGCTATGGCATTTTGTCCATACATCATAGGTGATGTCCAATATCCCCATATCCACCATGGCTGAATGTTATCTGCAGGAAAGGAAAGAAGTGGGCAATTTTACATGTACTCTCATGTGTAAGGTCAATAGGAAGTTCATTGTCAAGTTAAGACATGCTAAAAACTATGGAGAAATGAAGCATGACTGCTACAGCTATCCATGACCCTGATCCCAATTTAATGTTAGACCACCTTCACATATCAACTAGCAACAGAACTCTACAAAATTCTAGGGAGTATCCCATTCAAGTACCTGTCCAATGACAATATTGCATCATTTCCACAAGAATGATGAAAGTAACATGGGATTCAGGGACGTATCCAATGAGCCTAACACTGCTCCACAAGAATCATGCAAGTTACAATGGATTTAAGGACCCATGTGATGAAAGTTTAGTTTAAAGGAAAATGCTCAAATGCTGGGCACTCGGATACAACCCCGATTCAAAGGGGGAGAGGGTCGCATATGAATTATGAAACCTAATTCCCATCCATCATCTCCCTTTACTCCCCAAACTCAAACCCAATTTCAACCCAATCAAAGCTAAAACCACCGTTGGATTGAAAAAACAACTTTTTTCATACTTCTACACTATTGGATTGAAAAAAAAAATCATGTCTACTCACAATTTGTCTTGGAACCTTAGAGTCCATGGCTAATATAATCTGACCAAGCTGATTTTGAGGCCATGCCTTATCCATGCAAGGACCTTGCCTCCCCCACCCTCAAGGGAGATCAATTCTCAAGAATTTAGAAGTTATAGTTATTAGGAGAAATGCTGCATCCCAACCTCTAGGTATATTAGAATGTGATATGGTAGTTTACTTAGAATTCATAGATCTAAATATAGGATGTTATCTACCAAATAGACATGTATATACGATAGTTCCTTGTCTGGAGGGACAAAAAGGTAAAGGGAAAATATTATAATTAATTTTGTTTTCCTTAATGGTGATTTGTGAGTTTTTTACTCTGGTAAATGCATATCACTAGGATTGGTGATTGGTGCAATATATCACCATGCCCTCTCTCTAACAGGCAAGGGGGTCAATTCACATCCACTAGGTCAGTATCTCTCCATCCCCTCACCTATGACTTTCTTCTGTCCTAGTCCTCTTTGAATCCCTACTGGGAACTTGTACTGACGATTGGAAAATCCTTGGATCTGCTAAGATGGGTTTTGTAGAAAACTGAAAATCCAGTACTCATTTATCATTAGCAAAGGATTACGTCTCTCTTAGAAAGACCATGTCTGGAGTCGTCGAGGCTATTTGTCGCAAGGTGCTGGAGGCATAGGGAAAGGCAGCTTCATTGAATAAGATGTGCCGTGAGATGTAAACTCTGCCAGTAGAAGAGTGAAGACACTTGTAGCCCTTGTGGTGAAAACTGTATCTAAGAAAAACACACTCAACCGAACGAGGTTACAATTTATTAGTAGCATAATCTCCAAGGTAAGGATAACAAGCACAACCAAAAGTACGAAGAGAGAGGTAATTAGGCTTGGTGTGAAAGAGCTTCTGATATGAGGTGGACCAGTCGAGAAGGGGTGTAGGGAGTCTATTAATAAGGTACACAGCTGTACAAAGAGCTTCAACCCATAGGTTGGAAGGGAGATGTACAGCAACTAGGAGAGTGCGACCCATTTCCGACAGATGACGATGTTTTCTTTCGGCAACACCATTTTGTTGGGGGGTGTGAGGGCAAGATAGACAGTGATTAATTCCCTTTTGCGCACACAAGTGATGAAAAGATATGTTATCATATTCCTTTCCACCATCACTTTGAAAATGTTTAATGGTTGTAGAAAAATGATTAGAGACATAAGCAAGAAAAGTGGTAAAGTGAGAAAAAACTTCCGATTTGTGTTTCGTTGGAAAAATCCATGAAAAGCAAGTATAATCATCTGTGAACAACACATAATATCGAAAGCCAGAGACAGAGTAAACAGGAGACATCCAAACATCAGAATGTACTAAATCAAAGGGTGCAGTAGTATGATGTGCACGAATAGTGAAAGGAAGTCGTTTAGACTTTCCCAACGCACACTTATTACAAAACTGGAACTGTGAAAAACGGACAGAAGAGCCTAAACAGTTATCGGCTGCAAGAACTTGTAGAATTTTATTGGAAGGATGTCCAAGGCGCTAGTGCCATAGTGAGGAAGAGGAGCAGGACGCTGTGAGAGCACGAGTGGGAAAATCACTAGGTTTAATAGGATAGAGGCCGGCTTCACATTGACCCTGAAACAAAAGAGCACCTGTTTGTAAGTCTCGAATGGCAAAACCCCATGGATAAAAAGTAAAACTAACAGAGTTATCCTTACTGAACTGAGCAACAGACAACAAATTCTTTTGCATATGAGGAAAATGAAGAACACGAGAAAGACGAAAGCTAGAGGCACCAGAAGAAAGAGAGAAACTACCAATGTGCGCAATAGGAAGGGAATCACCATTACCTAACAACACATGATCCATACCTTCGTAATCGGACTTGAAGCTCAAAGATTGGGCATCACCAGTCATGTGGTTAGTAGCTCCCATGTCAGGATACCAGTTTGGATCAGAAGATTGTGTAATCTGCATACCAGCAAAAGAAGAAGAGAGATCTTCCTCAGGCTGGTTTTCGTGACGGTACCTCTGGTAGCAAGTAGCGGCACTATGTCCAAGTCTGGAAAAAATCTGACACTCAAGAGGAGGACGACCAAGAATACTTAGAGAAGATTGACGACCACCTCGAGAGCGACCACCACGTTCATAACTGCCTCTACTAGCATAATAGTAGGAGGAGGAATCAGAGCGCCCTCCATTGCCATAGCGGCGATTGCGACCGCCGCGGGAGGTAAGTCCACGTCCGCGAGAAGAGAGGAGTGCCGTTGGTGGAGCTATGCTTGAGCGAATGGAGGGATCATTTGAAGTCGGATGTTGAAGCTGAGACTCAAATGATAACAGTCGAGCACGAAGATCCGAGAAGACTGGCAGTGGTGGAAAGTTGATGGCGGTGACAAGCATAGCAAAATCCGGTCCAAGACCACGGAGAACAGAGGTGACTAAATCACCATTAGAGACAGGTTCGTTGATTGCCGCCAGAGCATCTGCAAGTGACTTATCATGCTGGAGATATTCAGAGATTGTCTTTGTGCCTTTGGATGTAGATAGCAGCTGAAAACGCAAGTGAGTTGCATTGGCGAGGGTGTGCTGTGAAAAGTTGCGTTGGAGACAATTCCAAACTTCACGAGATGTAGAGAGACCCATAACCTGTGCAAGAACCGGTTCGGATAGAGTTGCATTAATCATGCTGACCAGTGTCTGGTACATCTGAAACCATGGAGTATATTCTGGGTTGAGGGTCTGAGAGGACGTTTCTTCATCGATGAGATACTGGGTAGGACAAGGGTGAGATCCATTGATAAAGCGTCAATGGTTTTGACCAATAGGGAAGGGCTTTATCTGACTCTGCCAAAGAAGAAAGTTTGTTTCTGTGAGCTTGACAAAGACGAGACTGGCAATGTTGGGGAGGGTAAGGGTGTGGTTAGAGCTATAAGCCATGAATTATTTTTTTTTTTTTTTTTGTGTTTTGTTTTGTTTACAATACTCTGTATTACCGTTCAGCAGTCACTTACAGAAGAAAAACAAAAAATAACAAATAACACCTTATCTGGAAAATGAAAAAGAAAAAGAAAAAGATGGAATCTCAGAGCCGAGCAGCCGGCGGACAAAGGGCGAGCAACAGCAGCAACGACGGCAAGAGGCGCTGCAAGCAGCAGCAGAAGGGAAGAGGATTGCAGCCGGTAGTGGAGCACAGCAGCAGAAGAACGCCGGAAACAGAGGAGTTGTAGATCAGAGAACGACGGCAGCAGAAATGGAGCGATCGGACAGCAGATCGCCATCTGAGAAGACTGGCAACCGCAAAGGGCAAAAGGCAGTCGGTGCTCGGTGTGGCAGGAGACTCAACAACAGCAATTGCGGCGGAAATCTGGAGATCTGGTGAAGATCAGATGCAGCAGAGAGCAAGGTTTGCAGCAAGACGAGTTGAACAAAGGATCGTCGTCTGAAACAAAGGGAGTGCAACAGGACAACAAGGCGCCGGAATTGCAGATCTGGACAGGGGGGGGTGGTTCAGATCTGATGCAGGGAAGGACAGCCGTGGTGAGAATGGAGCAGATCTGAATCCGACGAACTGGCAGTTGTAAAGGGGAGAAGGCAATGTGCCGAGAGCAGAGAGCGCATGAAGATGAGAGACTGAGCGTCGGCAGTGCTGAGACTCTGGGCTGAGACCAGCGAAGGAGAAGGTAGAAGATGGCAGAGGAGGTGGTGCGCGGTCTCTGTAAGCAGAAGAGGGTAGATATGCAGGTGATGTGCGCTTGGGAAGAGGTGCTGAAGACTATGGCCGTAAGGAACTTAATGGACAGATCAGAGGTAGAGGGACGGGAGGGTTTTTTTTTTTTTTTTTTTAAGGAACCCACTGGTAGATCGACTCAGCTCTGTACCATGTAGAAAACTGAAAATCCAATACTCATTTATCATTAGCACTTTAATATAAATAGGATTACATGCCTCTCTATGAGGAGGAAGAGATCAATTAGAATACAACCTCTTTGAGGATTAGATAAAATGGATTAGGGTAAGAGAGAGTTCAAATTTGAACTGGACTATCCTTTTGAGACTGTTTCAAATTTGAATTTGAACTGGACTATCTTTGGTGACTGTTGCACTGCCGTTAATAGGCTTAAAGGTTTGACTGTGGACTGCTGGAAGTGTCAAGACACTTGACTTATGAAGGGCCAGGTTGCTTCACTATGGCTTCAAGTTTTGAAAGTATTTGGTCCTTTTGTGTTTGTATTTCTTTGAGCCTTACTAGGGAGGAGATGAATAGGTCATTCTTCTCCATTGGTTTTGGGAAGTAGGTACGATCCTCCTTTCACTAGCACTGCATCACTTTGATCCACGGGTCTATAGCTCTATTTATTCACTAGTTTCAATCTGTTTGGAAGGAAACCGATTGCTTATGTGTTTTTCTGTCTATTGGTTGAGTTTCAAAACTTATCCCTCTCACCTATGACACAAAGGTTTCATCATGGCTTTGGGTTTTTCTGTTACTATGACAAAGGATGAGGAATCAATTCCTTACATGGTGATCATTCTGGTTCCCTCTCCCTATGGAAGTGGTCAAGTTTAGACATAGGAACAAGCTTCCTAGAGTCAAAGGCCCTCTAATTTCTGAACAAATTTCCTTCAAAGCAGCAACCACTGAACAATTCTTCAGATGAAACCTTCCCTAGCCAAACCATTGAATAATAAGAGTGATCCATGTTCTATTATTAAAAAAAAAATGAAGTCCACATTGAATAGACAGGCGAAAAGAGGCTGGAAGATCATGAGTGGTAGAGTTGGTGACCGAAGCTAATGCCTCAGGCACCAAGGATCCACTTCAGAGATAAGGAAAATGATCTCGTCCAAGGGATGGGAGACTATCTGATTCAAAAGAATAGACAAGTCTTATCCCACCTTTGCTAGGTAAAATCTATAATAGATGGGTTAAAAAATAACAATAAACAACTACAAACAAGTTATGAAAGTGAAAGAATTGCTGACCTTTGGAGATGACAAATCCTCCAAAAACAAAAACCACAAGCAAAGCAAAAGTTCCAAATGTGTTTGCCACAACCATGGTTCTTCCAGCTGCAGCAATGAACCGAAAGAGGGATAGAGCCATCTGATGCGTACAAAAGAACACCAAAAACTGTCGGAAGAATCTGAAAATAGTAGAGAGAAATTAAAAACAATAATAGTAATAACTAATTTATAAAGATCCATCATTTAAGCAGGTTTTGACATTGTAAAACTGGTACAATAAAATTAAGTAGAACTGGTTATTAGTTATCGCATTGCGCTTCCAAACAGATAATTATCATTTTGAGTGAAAAGAAAAAAAGTTAATGTCCATACCTACTGGCAGCAGGAGCAAAGCCAATCACGTAATAAGTAAGAATCACCCATATCCCGGATTCCAATAGTGAAAGGGGGATCCTGAGAATCCAAATTGGTAACCCAAAAGCCCATGGAGGATAAAACAAGAAATCCCTCTGTTTGTAGAAAATAGGAAGCCTGTAAACAGTCATTGCCAACTCTGCCATCCCATTAAACATCACATTGACAAGACTGAAAAACAGTGCACCAAAATACTTCCCCCCATCAACAATTGTTTTGTGACCCATTTCTGTTCTCAAGAACACAGTCATGGTTATTGTTGACATAATTGTTATCTGTGTCGTTTTAAATATGTAAACAAAGGCATTGCGCTTCATCAGAAGCCACTCCCTTGAAAAGCATGCCTTGAAGAGCCCCCAGTTTGAGATACCATATTTTTCTGTTGCTAATGCAGCAGGATGAGCCGTAGCTTTATCATATGGTGTTCTAAGTTCCTCCATAAGCTGTTGACCAATATGAAAAGAGTTGAAGGATTGTGCAAACTCAGAAACCGAGATATATCGGTAAGGTTGGCTTTTGTCAAACCAATACTGTTCTTGATCCTTCTTCGAAGTTACCTCTTGCAAGAAGTCTGCAACACCTTTCCTTTCAGGACAACTAAAACCCATAGACTCAAACAACTCAAGAATGTTCTCACGAGGTCCTTGGTAGACAATTTGACCCTCAGACAGTAGAATAATGTCATCAAAAAGATCAAATGTCTCAGGTGCAGGCTGCAAAAGAGAGATTATCATGGTTCCATCCATAACATGGACCATCTGCCTCATGAACTTGACAATCTGGAAGGTGGTGGAACTATCAAGCCCAGTTGATATTTCATCCATAAAAAGAGCTTTTGCAGGTCCAACCAGCATCTCTCCTGCAAAAAGAATTACCCATCACTTTTACTGTTGCAGAATACTTCCTAAGAATAAGGACCAGAACTGGTAATCTAGAGCTGTTTAGAAAAATAACGAGTTACAAGGGTTCAACAAGATGGGTCGCTGAATAACCACAAACAAGGACATACTTCTTATCCAGTTGCTAGACACCATAGCACAATAACTACGGGATCAATGGACAACTCTTGCTAGAATTTAGAAAAGATTTTGTGATTTGAGTTTGATGACTTGTATCCTATACTAAGTAAGCATTTATCAGATCTTTCTCAGCAGATACTTGACAATGTTAATATAAGAAGCATTTATGCCATTACATCTTAAGTTGAAGCCTAGTGTGAACATCTACAAGTCACATCATGCACTGATAAGATAATAACAACAACGAAAAAACCAAACTTTATTGAACATGCTAGAAAGGGAATCATCAGATGCATTGCGCTTCCAAATATACATAGAACACTAAACAAGTGATTTGCATTAATTTCATGTAGAGCCCAAAACATTCAATCACAATACAAGGAGAGCAGTCCTAATCACTAGTTTATCCCTGTAAATAATATACAATGAACAAAAGGGCAGAACAAATGAAACACAAATATATGAACACATCAACATCAAGGTCATTCATCCCATATATCTAGCATTGGGGCTCATAATCAGATTTGGAAATTGTTTTTCATGGGTCATTTGCCAATCTGATGCCCATGCGACTTGAAGCCCTACGTTTATGATTGCAAAAATATGAACACCTATCATTTGATAATGGCACAATGCCTGTTTTCATGAAGTTGATGATATTCAATAGGTTGGGTAAGGTTATTTGTGGGTATTAACCACCATACACCCATGCAAAACCAACTAAACAAAACCTCATATCGTTTAAAGATTCTCTAACTATAGTGAAAGTTGAGGTGGACCTGCAGTTGGTGGTGAACTGAATAATTATTTCAACTATGTGAAGTAGTTACCACTCTATGGAATGAAGGCCATGAGATATGCATATGTATGAGAAGTTGGGTCAGAGCTTGGGCTTGTGGAGTAGGATATCGGACCCATTTGTCCAGTTCGCCCAATACAACACTAGTTCAAAACAGTACTTGCAGGTCTAAAACATTAACCCTAACCTGAAAAATCTGAGCAACTTTGGCTAGTTCAGATCAGTTTTTGTCATCCCTGATTTATCTATATTATGCCAAAATAAACACATTTGAATCAAAAATTAAAATTTCCCATATTTTTTTTCCAAAGATCAATACATGACCATGAAGTTGGACTTCTTACCGAAAAGAGTTGGTTACAACATCAAACAAGGATGGCTCAGTCAACTTTTGATGTATCACATTCATAATGAAAGAGAACAGTACTTCATTATTACCAAAGCTATTATCTCATCCATCTGAGGTTCATCATTTGAGTCCTATTTTTCCTCTCAACCCTATCTAAATCACGTTTTCTGTCATTACAATGTCTAGCATGTCCTTTCTTGCCAATTTCCATAATTAAAAACAAGCAATAATTTGAACAGAGAACAAAATTATTGCCATTTCTTTAGTTTCCCATCTAAGGCTGCTTCTTTTTTTCACTTACACATACCAGTAGTCACACGCTTCTTTTGTCCACCAGAAATTCCTCTTCTCATCTCATCCCCTACAATTATATCAGCACAGATGTCCAAACCAAGTATCTGTCACAAAATGTGGAATATCAGGCCTAAGAACAGTTTCACTAAATAGTGGCATAAGGCCAACATTGTCAGCTAGAGGAACCAACCTTGAGAATATAATCAGTAACCAGATTCGTTTCTTGGCCTTCCAATGCAGTGGCCTTCATGAATGCATCAATCTCAGGATCAGGTTTAATTCCAGCTTCCCTCTCTCTTCTTGACAATTCTGACAACATTTCATATCTGGTTCCAACCCCCAAACACCGCCCAGAGAAATCTAACGTCTCTCTTACCGTCATCTCACCATTGTGAAGATCATGCTGGCTAATGTAAGCGCTAGTTCTCTGAGGAAAAAATTCTGACAATTCATGACCACAGTATGTGATTCTCCCAGTTACCTGTTTGATCAAAGACAACATAAAGGAAGTGCATCTGATCATGAACATAACAAGACTATGCAACACATAAATATACAGATGTAGAAAATAGTTGATGAATACAAGTAGTAAATATATGCATTTAACACACATACAAACACACAGAAAGATACAGAGAGAGAGAGAGAGAGAGAGACCCGCAGCTCTTTATCAAGTTTCCCGGCAAGAGCCAGCAACAGAGATGTTTTCCCAGAGCCTGGAGGTCCAAGAAGCAAAGTCATCCTGAAAGTAAATTGAGAGAGAACATAAAAGAGGAGTCTCCAAATAAAAAGAATACTCTTCAATTAGCTTTGCTAATTATGAAATATATAAAAAAGGAAAAAATTGATTATTCTCCACAGGTTGTTAAAAACGGAATTTGTGGGCAGGAAGTATCTAGTCACTCTTGCATCTTCCACTGCTTTAACAAGGACCATACATAAAAGGCTCATGAAATTCAACTAAGTATTCTATTTATAAAAGAGGTAGGCTCGTTGTCCTGAAACTCTGATTTGAAAATTAGTTTTGTGAAGCAACGTACCTGAATGAAAGTAGAAAAGTGTGGGGAAGATGGTTTAAAATGCCCCATCCTTATCTAGTTGATCCTTGTCCTAATCTAAACTACTGATAGTGATTATATCTTTTGTATGATAATCTTTGGTTCACTTGATAAACTCTCATGAGGAGTTCCAATCCCAATGGAAAATGTGGTACATCCAATGACCAGATTCATATCAAGGGTGTGCAGGTATATAAGAAACCCTAGGGTGAGAAAACACATAAAATCACTCTTGAATCCATATCTACTAAGATAGAAAGAGCACCATTGGTTCACAGACATAGCCAACCCTTTGAGTCAAAAACATGTTCCTTAAGAAAATCCAAATGATTTTAAAAAAATAAAAAGGAAAGGTAGATATCTAAAAATTTTCAGAAGCCTCTCAAAAATGCAACAATCAGAATGTAGAAAAATAGGTTGATTCACCAGATCCTCTTTTGAGTGTAAACTACAAATGCTTGCAATATGTTTTGAACCTCTAAAGACCTGTTATATGTTTGATGAAATAAATAGCAAGCATCATCTCAAAGTACTGTAAGTTTAAGGCTGTTCAGAATAACATCCATCTGATAAAGCTCCACAAAATGTAGTCTCTAGTGTTCAACAGGTTTTGTTGAAGTAAATCATCAGCAGATGCCTATGAGTGAAGCTATGACATTGAAGCCATCTTCATGAGAAGGATAGAGTTCGTAATTTTACTAGGATATATCCACTGCTTGTCATTTGTCATAGCTTCTAAGCTATGAACATAATAAAAGTGCACGCAGAACAATTGAGAGCACTGGCTAACCTTATTGTGACTATTCCTTGAGTACACATTGAAAAGGAATATTTTCTCATATATACTATCAATGATTCATGGAACATCGCCACATGCTTGGGAAGTGGTCAAATGCTCATCCCAACTTCTCCAAATGAAATAATAATAATAATAATAATAATAATCACCTAGAGACATGTAGCAGAAACCAAGTCTGATATTTAGCAAAGTAAATTCATGCGGATGAAAATGACTTTGTACCTTATAGTGAGAGACTTCAATACTTGGGTGCAACTGTACCACAAAAATGGAGAGTCTGATTTGGATATAAATGAGACAAAGGCTTTGATGATGATGATTAAGTAGTCTTAGCCGCACACAAAGTAACCATTTCATTTGAATGTGGAAATAATGAATGTAATGGTACACTCCTCTGTGACTCTCTTGGTATGCTTTGAATCCCTCTAGGAGCCATTTTCATATTTCAGTTAACCATTTGGTTATATAAAACCAAAGGGGCCATTAATATAGGAATCTGATCTGTTAATTGATTTAGCAGTTGGAGAAAACAAGTCCTACATGGTACATCGCAATTTGAGATACAGCAAAATTCACTCCATTTTTGAGGCAGACAGCTTTCGAGCTTGTATAATCTAGATAGAAAGCTAAAGAACATTTTTAATTTACTTTTTTGTTGGGTAAACTACAGCAGGCATGTTTTGAAATCCTCTGGTAGTTCAGTTGTTTTCTCAAAAACAAAGGACAGAGAACTCCCTCAGTGTCTTAAAACCAAAGCTATTCATACAATGGTAAATACAAAAGGAACAAATATACCAAACAGAAGAGAGAGAGAGAGAGAGAGAGAGAGAGAGGGGGGGGGAGGGGGGATGGGGTGGGGGTTTGGCGGGGGAAGGGGATCCTATAAAACTAAAGGAAAAATACTCTTTAGAACTTGATAGACATACCTTGATGGTTTTAATATGCCAGTCACATCACGAAGTATCTTGTTAACTCTTTTCTTGGATGGAGAAAGCCGAGCCAATCCAAGAATACCCTGTTGGAGATAAAGATTGAATTAGGAAACAGAGTACAACCATTTAGATCCCACGTAAAGAAACCTTTAAAATCATCTTAAACCATTTCCCTCTATTTCTCTTTCCTTCTTAACCAATGACAAAGAGAAAATGAATGGAAAACCACCAGGATAGGGATAGGCACATGTAGGTCTGTGGCAGACATGACTACAAAATCAACACATGTTCTCAAACCATTGCACTCTCATCACCTCATGGATCGCCAGCTTGTCTGCCACTGAATCATCTTCTACATTCATATATTTGATGTGGACTGAAAGTGACTCATACATTTCTTCTCTCTCCTTTGATAGGTAAGATGGAATTTAACCTCTAACTTTGTTATGATAGCTCCAGCCAATTCATTCACAGGCTCAAAGCCAACAGCTCTAAAAACTGAGCTACAATTCCAGTATAAGGGAGACTTTTTCAACTTTTGAACGAAAAAAAATATTAACAAATGCTCTGAAATTATCATATACATGCATTCTTTGAAGTTCAACCCTTCTATAATGCATTGCTTATTAAAAATTAAGCACAAGCAATCAATTGAGGTGGAAAATTTTTTTATAGTTTAACGAATTCATATTTGATTTCAAATTTGTTACCTGCCATGGTTAGTAATTGCAGGGCTTGTTGAGAACAGTTCATCATTACGGTTAACACAATTATAGATTAGTACAACAATTCCATTAGAACCAAATTTACCTTCGAGTTCAATGTAATATAATTCAAGTGCATGGATCATATGTCCAATTTGACTAGCTTAAATATAGAAACACTTTAAGCATGTCCTCTTAAAAATATATCAAACCCAAATGATCTCATCAAAGCTATATAATTAATATAAATAATCCAAAACAAAAAAAAAAATATATATATATATATATATATATATATATATATATATATATATATATATATATATATATATATATATATATATATATATATATTTCCTCTGAATAGGTTTTTAAATAAACAAACCCCGTTTTTAATAAATGCATTATGGTAGATCTCAGAAAAGGACTAGATGACATGCACATTGGAGAAAAATGACATTCTCAATGCATCAAATTCAATAATCAAAAGAAACAGGTTTAGGGTATTCAACGTTTAACCTATTTAGTTGATGAACCAGACCAAAGTCACTTCCCCCTGGATGCTGCTGCCCATGAGTGACAGTCGCCATGAGCCGTGTAGAGCCCATAGCACTTGGGTCTGATACATGAGAGTAGATGGGTTTGAAAGGTATTTTCAAGATGATGTTTCTCGTTAAAAACCAGATTGGTTGGATTTGAAAAGCTAAGATCTTTAATGCCCCAAAGATAGTAATAAACATGGAGTCATAGATTTCAAATCCAACACTGAAACCAACTTAAAATAGGGTTGCAATTGGTACAGATACAATTCATTGGATTGATGGGCGTGAGAGGTGTCAATTTTGACCCTGGTGGGCCCCACATTAGGCCCTGCACTGACTGTCAGTCATGAGCTGACTCGCCCATGTGAAAAATTTCCAAATAGAGCAAACCATATCAAACAGATGAAATAATTAAATTGCAAATCATTGGAATGAAGTACAAACTGGGCAACTATGAATCATCTACTCCTGCTTTTAGTAATTACCCCAATTATTCATCCCAGGAAAATCAGAAAAGAACAATTCACTTCAGAACAGCAACAACTTTAAGTAATAAAATGAATTAGAAAGCTAAACGCACCTCAATTGTGTTCAAGGTGGCATTGAGCAAAGTAGGAAGTGCCCGACTACCGACGTATGCATCTGCTTCCACAGATAAATGCTCAAACCTGACTTCAATCTTGGGTGTTTCAATTCCAACCCTATTTCAGATACAACAGCAGCAGACATTTTCCACAGTTTGTGAAAAAAAACTGTTTAAATTGAAAATAAATTTAGAAAAAGAAAGAGTAGAAACTGAATTTAAAAACAAAAATAAGAAACAATACTTCCTTTCTGTGAACAGCCAAACAGGAAATCGGGAAAAGAGGCAAGTGTACCCCAAACTTTGAAAGACCTCCACTAAAAATGGGTCCCACCACCAAGCAAAGAAAAGTCATCTAAGAGCACTCTACATCTAAGCCATTAACTCCGGTATCTGAAGTTCGGACAATGAAGTGGAATATGACAAGACTTTTTTTCTTTAAAAAAATAAAGGTGATTGATACAATTCTTCAAAGTGTCTAATTTACTTTAATTTTTTCATATATATTATTTATTAAAATAAAAGAGCAAAATAAGATAAATTAATTTACCATAAGACGATATTTTATGTCAGTAAAAAACCAATGTCCAAATGGTCAGAAATTTGGATAATTCTCTAATAGGGTCATATTGCCTAGATCCAACTCATTAGTTTGGCCTCAATTGTTAAATAATCGGTTCAAATGGGCCCCTTTCATTTTTAAATATATCAAAAATTAAATCAGTCAATTTTTATATTAATAGTAAATAAATACTACTCCACAATTATCATTTTAGATTTGAATAATTAAAAATATTGGAAGTTATTTTGACAACGACAATAATTAGTATACTTTTATCCGGACCTACTGTTGCTCAAATATGAATCATTAATTAAAATATTTCTCTCTGAATATTGATTAAAATATGCAAATTTTAAAACATTCAACTAATATTAAAAAAATTGACCAAAACTTTATAGTTCATTCATGTTAAGATCCAAAAATTTATAGCAGGCAAAATTTATAAACAAGGTCGGGTCCGATTCATGGAACTCATGTTATGGTTGTTAAATAATTTTACATTTTTAATAATATAAAAACTTTTAATTATTTTCTATCAATTTTGTAGTTTTTTGTGTTGTAGAATATAATTTATGTGTAAGTATCAGAAATTACATGCTATATGTAATAGTTTAATCATACTTGTAATTTGAACTACTAAAAATGTTAATGACAAATTAAAATTCTAATTTCAACATGAGGATCCGAGAGTGAGGAAGATGAGACACAAGAGCATGAAACCAGAGGAATTAGTGTTGACATCAAGCCCTCCTCAATCAAAAAAGATCACTCTCCTAACTTATCTGAGGAGGGTAGGGGTGAAAAGATTTATATATGTTTGAAGCATTAATTAAATGATACTTCTGAAAAAATCAGGTGGGACGCTTCGATAACTTCAACCTCAAAAAAAAAAAAATAGGAGAAGGAAGGAAACTCACCTGTCAACTCGGTCCCTGAGTCGATGCAGGAATCGTTCATTGTCTTCTTCAACGATCTTGAGAATGCTTTCCATCAGAAGCTTCTTGTCTTGCAATCCAAGCTTCCTGACGTCAACCTCGTCTCTCACCACCTTCCCATTCTCTCCCAATTCCCTTGTCAGAATCCCTCGCCGCATCCGGTCGTACGTCGGCAGCTTCTCCAGTGCAGCCCACTTGAGATCCTCTTCGTCATCCCCGGTATCCGACACACTCCGCCGAAACACATCCGCCGGATCCGTCCACACTTCACGGAAGCTAGTCGACGCTGCCCATGACCTACGGCTGCTGCTCGCTCTCCCCATATCATCTCCTGCCAGCACCGCCGCCATTGCCACACAATTCCAGCTGTATCGTACTGAATTGAGGTTTTACGGAAACAGGGGATCGTCAAAATGGTTTGGATCTATAGAAGAGAGATCTCTACTGATAGGATTCTGGATCATGAAATTTTGCCAGAACGCCAGCAGACTGGCTCTAGACTAGACCTCCATTGGGGAATCTCTCTTTTTTCTCTTTTTTTTTTGTTCTTGAATGCCACCAGAGAAGTGAATTTACAAGCAGCAGATTTTCTGGTCAGGCCTACTTAGATACATGGATCAACGAACTTGGGTGCATGTAGAGAATTCGAAGTATTTCAATTTTCAAAATAAAGCATGAAAGGAATTCAAGAACGTAAGGGGTCGAAGCAGAAATGTGAGGCTTTCTGCGTCTCCATCAGTGGAAAGCTTACGCTTGTAGAACCCAAATTAGCATGAAGAGCGAAAGAAAAAATTGGAAGGGAAAGAGAGGAAAGGAAATGAAGTTGGTGTGGATTTTAAAGAGCTTGAGAGGTAGGAGTTAAATGGGAAAGGATTGGAGAGAGAAAATTGGATTTCATACTCTTGTAAGAGGAAGAAGAAGAAGAAATGGAAGGAAAGGAAAGAAGGAGAGAGAGAGAGAGAGAGAGAGAGATTGTTGTGGGAAGGAAGGAGGCGAGGTGGTGGTAGGCGTCAATGAATACAGGTTGGAATTTAAATAAAAAAGAAAGGGAGAGGGAGAAATGAGTTGGATATGAGTACGAGGGAGGGAGATGACTCGACGGATACAAAGCCTTCGTTTCCGTCTCTTTTCTTTCTTTTCTTATTTTTCCCGCGACTTCCAAAATTTTGAGAGAGAGCGCGGTGGTCGCCTCTCGCGCGTGTTGCTTCGGCGTCGTAGTCGTCGGATATTTGGGCCGCCGGTTCTTTATTTCTTTACTTACTTCCAATGTTAGCCTAATGTTTATTTAACACTAATGTAAGGAAAGGTTGTAATTATAAGTAAGCCCTTTTTAATTTAATATTGTTTTATTATCAGAGGATATCTTCAGGTGAGACTAATACGTACAAATGGTTCTCGCGTGTCTCGATAATTTCGAGAGAAATCACACTCAAACTAATGAGTTATTTGTGTACGTTAAAGTGTTAAACTATGAAGTATGAACTATTATGGAATGAAGCAATATATAAATTGTTTTTCTTAAATCACATTATTAGTAATATTATGTAACGTTAATTATGCTACAAAGAGGTCATTCGTTTCTCTCCTATATTTTAAAAAGAACATGTTTTCTAATCATTATTAAAGTCAATGTCCCTTCGCTTTGGAACAAGGTGTTTAGTTTTATTGTTAATCACTGCAAAATCATATTTTTTATTCAATCGTTTAGTGTTTTCAACCGTCTATCCTTCTATGTACATGTCATCTTTAAGTTGTATAAATTGAGTTTACCTTTGAACTTCTACTTATATGTCTAAATCACTGAGTTTCTCTCAATTTATTATTTATTGAAGCTAAGAAATATACTCCTTCTGTCCTAAGTTAGTTGTTTTATATGGATTTTAGAATTGTCCCAAAATAATTGTCTCATTTGTATTAGAGTAATATAAAGTAGGTTGAAAATGGATGAGATCATATGGAGTGCTAGCTTTATATAAAGAGTTCTTTAAAAAACATAAATATTTCAAATGAGACAACTAAAATAGGAGGGATGGAGTATCTTTTTATTAGTGATTCAACAAATTTAAATTTGATAATTAGATGATATTAACAAGACTAATTTTGCATGTAATACTTTCAAGCCTCAAAGTCTAGATGATTATTGTAGACTATATAAAAAACTTAAATAATATTTAAAGCTTTTTAATAGTAACTTTAGTTAGTAATTTTTATGGAGCCATGTTTGGTCCATCAATCAATTAAAAACTCAAAAACAAGTAAGGTGTCACTGCATGGATCCTGTTATAGAAAATGTTTTGGAAGGATTGAATAGCCAATCTAGACTGTAGAGATCCAGACTAAATACATTTCTTTAAATTGTGATCTACGACAAGATTCTTGGTTGTTGTAAATTAGACAACCAACGAGATTAGCTCCGTAAATTACCAGCTCGAAAGATAAATAAAATGGGCAGCACCAAACTTAGGGCTGCAACTCGGGTCAGGTTTTGGCCCTACCCGGATGACCCGACCCGAGAAATCATGTGGGTCGGGTCGAGAATTTCGGATCAGCGAATCAAGTCGGGCTGAAAATATAAAAACCCGCATAAAATTCGAGTCAGGTCGGGTTGAAGATTTTATAAGTTAATCCGACCCGACCGGACACGGGATTCAAAATGCGGGTCGGGTCAGAATTCAAATTGATTCAGGTTAGAATTCGGGTTGGGTCAGATTGTAAGATTCGATTTGAGAATTCGGGTCGGGTCAGTTCCATATATATCAACTCACTGTCGGGTTGGATTTTAAGGAACCCGACCCTCCTGACCTGAATTGCAGCCTTAACCAAACTCACCCTTGAACATCAATATGGGGCAATTTTTTTTTATAAAGGACCCTCTTTAATTAACAAGTAACACAACTAAATTGTTTTATTATTTAAATTAAATTTATTTATATATATTTTAAGACCAAGGTGTTTAGGCCTCTTAGATTTTTGGAGCACGTGCAAACTTCCTTATCTACACACTAAGTAAAATCACATGAAGTGATGATCCTTTGAGGAGTGGAAATTGAACACAAGACCTTCTATTTTTATAATTTTTAAAATAATTAACTACCTGTTTCAAACACGGAAAGAGTGAAGAGTGTGACAGACTCATCCTAAATGGTATGCAATTAAATAACTTGCTGGTATCTATCATTTAATAAATTAAATTTAGAATTGAGTAATTCGACTGAGTTTTCTTACTTATAAAATTTTGATAACCCATTGCCTTGTTTGATTCAAAATTTTGCCGAGTCAAGTTAATTTGGATTGACATATCCTAATTTTTTTGAGTTTTTAAACCATACTTGATAGTAATCAAACCACTCTAAGGTGAGGAGATGTAAGTAAGTCCTGTGTTCTTATAAGTAAAATTAGAATTATGTGATTGGTTATAATTTTAACTATTCAACCATCAATTTGACTCACTTCAAATCTTAAATCAAATAGTTAGAAATATTTAAATAGAATTTATTTTTAAAATTAATTTATCCAAAATTTCTATTTTAAATGTATAAAGTTAATGAATTCCATCAAACATATTTATTACACGAAGTTACGAGTGGTATGTCACAGGAGAGGAGGCTGGGTGGCAAATTTAAACGGGGAATCGGATGATGTTGACAAAATTCGAAATAGTTGGTGGGATCTTTGAGAGGACAAGAGAGTTTTATACTTTTATTAATGGAAGAATCTTTCAGTTGAACCAGGTTAAGCCCAACGCGGTGCATTTCCATTCTTGGATGGGAGTCCCACTTTAATCCTTGATAATCATATCATTATAGACGGGCTAAGCAGATATAACGAATGTAATAAATATTGTCGATATTTTCAATTTTATCACGAAAATATCAATAAAATGATTTTTGTACGTTAAAAACACGAGTTGATCGTGTCTGTCATTTTAAACTGTAAATTCTTATTAAAAACGTACTTTTAAAGTGAGAAATAATAAATTTCTATTAAATTGCGAGATTTTACTGTTAAATTTCTGTCAAAAAGGTTTGGACTAAATATACATTTTTTATTTCTAAAATATTATCTATATTTTCAAATTGTGACCACATTATCTATTTATTTAGACTGCATTGTGAAATATATCTTTAGGATAATGTTTTTTGAAAAAAAATAGAGTCAATTTTGAATGGTCTAAATTTCAATTGTCAAAATAAAGCTAATTTTAGATAGACGATGAGATAAATTTAAAATGAGTTTAAATTGAGTATGAATACAATTCACATGAATATATGAGTGTGAGAGGGAGAAAGTGTAATCTTAGACCTCGGCAGACCCCATTTGGGAGCCCAAGTGAGGACATAGTTCAGGGGCAACATCATTTGATTAAAAGCTTTTCCAATAAGCATGTGTGATCATTCAATCTAAAGTAAATAAAATAAATAACTAGAGTATATATTCCTGTCAACCATCAATTTTTCTTGCTTAAATCAAATAAGAAATAAATAAAAATTATTTTCATAATTTATATATTGGTAATCTCTGAGTTACTATGATTAGGCTATCATGCAAAATAGAATACTATATAATCTCAGCTCATAAGTCTATCTTCAATCCATATGGTTGATTTTATAATAACACAAATAAAAGTTATAAAAAAGATGATAAGGTGGATGGCATGGATAACTTTCTTTAACTAAAGTCTCTTTTCTCTCACTTTTTCCTTTGCTCTATAGTTTTTTTTTTTTTTTGTCATTTTTACCCATATATTTTCTTCTAGCATTTTTGTATTTTTATTTTTTCTTTTTCTTTATCTTCTTTTTCCACTTTTTTATTTCAATCTTAAAATTTTTGTATGTAGATGGGGAAGATCAAAATTTGATCAATTAAAACACTTCAACTTGCCGCTTCAAATCTATAATTTTTATAGCTCACATTTTCGTGAAAAATAAGACTTGTATAAGTGGTGTCTCATTTTTATTTTAGAAAGAAAAAAAAGAGTATATAGAGTTTATATTTTGGAACAATTAGATTCTAAAAAGTAGCTTTGCTTTGCAGAAGGGTGTGTGAGACTCGAATAATGACTCTATATGTAACAATTTTCTCTCAAAACTAATTCCCATAAGATCTTCTTCTAAGCTTTGGTCTATAAAACCTACAATGGACCTAATGGATGCTTGACAATATACTCATACTTTTTAATTGAATGGTATGCAGCTGCACACTGAACTTGTTGTATAGGTCAATCAAATTTTAGGTAGATCTCGGAGAACATGCATACTATACTAGCTTATACTTTCTCCGTTTGAAAATACTTTTTCCATTTTAGAATTTTATTTCTTAAAGAGCATTTTATAAAATATTATTTTTCAGATGTTGGTATTTTATTATTTGGATAAGTCAAAGCTTTTACAAGAAGATTGTTTACCAGCACATTAATATGTGATTTAGAGTTAAAAATAAACGAGTTAGACAAGTAATTTGAGACAATTCTAAAGTGAGTATTCAACAAGTATTTTGGGACAAAAGGAGTACTATATTATAATAATATTTCTTAATAACTCATGTATGAAGATGTAAACCATGTGTACTCTAGATATGGTTCTCATTTAATTATATGTAACTGTTTTTGGGTTCTCTCACTTTACTTAATAACTTTGATGACGATAATCATTGTGGAAGTTTGAATTGTATTTACATGCAATCTAGTTTTTACTTAATATTGTACTTTGATGACGATGATAATGATAACGAAGGTTTGATGTGTATTTTACATGCAATCTAGTTAGTATAGAATTATTATAATTATGAAAGAAAATGATTCTTAAACTTGATACCTTAATGACAAGTACCACAAAGGAACAAACATAAAAACAATGGATTTGTTGGAAGAGAAGTAAAATCAGAAGATATATCAAATTATTATCAATAATTAGTCCAAATTCTACGTCATTGAAAGAGAAGAATGTAGTAAGCATTTGATGCTTATTATTATTATTTATTTAGTTTTTCATCATTTTCTCATTCCTTTAATAAAGCATGTGTCTCATCATCTCTCACTTTATCATCTTCAGTTGACTATTTTAACTTAGTTTATACCTTAAATAAGACTCCTCTCTCTTTCCAGTTTGTGTGTTTCCATGTTTTTTGTTTTATCGTTTATATTGGCGTAGAAAGGAAGATGCCAAATATTCAAGGAAAGATGCCAAATTATTGGAAATGTAAGTGCATTTAATTGTATTGACAGCAAAATTTAAAACCTCTAACAAAATTTAGATATTGGGGCAAGTTTATATGAGAGAGAATCAATACATTTTATCGAGTTTTTTTAGTCGAGTCTAAAAACTCGATCGAGTTATTCAACTCATTGAAAATTTCAAGTTGAGTCTGAATTTTGAGTTCCAAACTATGGTAGGGACGTATGATTGATCACTGTATGAAAATTTAATATGAAATATTAGACAATACACAATACATATTAAAGTCTCCTAAAATATTAATATCGTATATATATATATATATATTTTGTCAGATTTTTTAAGAAAAAATTAATATACTGATACAATACCATATCAACTGATATCGACTGATACACTGAGTTTTAAAATCTTTATTAAGTATATTCTATTTGTAATTTTTAAAAGTATTTGTATTAGAATAGTATATGGACTTTCATGCCCAAGCCACTTTAAAACAGTGTTCCCTCTTATTATTCTTTCTTAATGCTACTTTTAGAATTCCTATACTGGATTTATTTTTAATTTATCTTTTAATATTATTTTATACATCCATCTTATATTTGCCTTTCTATTTCTGTTATCTAAATCGTCTTCGCTTTCTTCAACATTTAAATCTAGTATTAATTGTCATTTCACATAATCTCCCAATTAATTTATACAACAATCTGAAATATCATACATAAATCCAAGTGTTGCCTCTATTTATCTCATAGTTTAATGGTATGAGTGCAAAATATTGTTATAAAATCTATGCGGCCGTTGTGTATCGGCCACAACATACAGAGAAAATGAAGGCCGATACATATCGGCCGCAATGCATTGAGGTTCGAACGGATGACGAACAGGTGCAAACGGATGACGGATGGGTGCAGACTGATGCTATCAGCCTTTTTACAGTCAATATGTATCGGTTCGCTGATGCGGTTGCTTGTATCAAGAAACCGTTTTTTTATCCCAAGTCCAAATATGAGATTTGTCATCTAATTATCAAGTCTTTCATCTCATCTAATTAGAATTGGCCAAATTCTTGTTTGAACTTATGACAGTTTCAATGCCCCCTTACCTCTTGTATCAATTATAAATATTGGCCAAAATTTTCTGATTTTATAGAATTTTACAGATTTTTATAATTAATTGTACTTTCAAAATTTCACAATCTACTTTTACCTACAAATTTCGATTGTCAAAGAGAAATTCGGATACAATTATTTAAAATATTAATTAACATATATTGAATTGTTCAAAGTGTAACCCACAATTGAGGATCCTCACTTCTCATACCAATATTTAAAGATATGAATTTGAAGATCGTAAGTTACCTTTTGTTAAATGGACCGTACGTTTGGTATATCAAATGAACCGTACTTTGTCAGACAAATATAATGAGAGATTATAAATATTTTAAAAGTTAAGGATATTTATTTAGTTAATGCTAATCTTTTGATTTAAAGAGTCATTTATAAACCTTTTGTTAACTTCATCCTTTAACTTTTAAAATATTTATTAACCTTTTTATGCTTATATCTGATAATTTTCACAAGCTTTTTTAAAAACTAGTTGTGTCAAAAATGAGTTGTGTCATCTACAGAAGATGCAAATTGTATGGAACTCCCAAAAATTCAACAATCTAGGTCATCTTCTAGCTGTGCTTCGTCTCTCGACAGCTCTAAACTTCAACTTATATCACAATAATTAAACTTTTATGAACTTTAGAATTTTTTTATATATGTCAAATTTTGACTTTGTAATTTCAGAGAAAATTAAGGCATACTATTGTACTTATCTTTACTCTTTATTTATTTATATATATATATATATAGTCTGTGTGAATCCTGATGATCATAGGTATACAGTTGATTCAAGATGTACGGTCGCGGCAAGCTCACTGAGGGTCATAAGGGGTGTGTTGCTCCTGTCTCAATCTCCAGCATGAAGGTTTTGGAGGGTAATTTCATAACTTCACATGATATTTTATGTAAACTCTAATTAAAATAATATATATAACTGTTTTGTGAGAGAGAGATAAGCAATAATATTGAGAGCCATCTTTTTTTTATTTTTTACTTTTAAACATAGTGAATCCGCGTGAATCCGTGAACATACCGAAAGTGATCAAGTAAATTTTTATATTAAAATTTACTTAAATTTTTTATTTTTTAATATTACTGTGTGTGATTGAAAAGACAATTTCTCTCAACAATATCTACATATTTTTTATTTATTTATTTTTACCCAATACTATCAACATGGATTTCATGAACAGTCCCTCTGCTTGTCGTTAATGTTGATTTACATGAAAAGTTGACACTTACACAGGGATTGTCGGTACCCCTGATAGTCAATTGTTCATGATTAGAATTTCCAATATGTCTAATCACAATAATCAACGGCCAATGAAAGTAAGACAAGTTGAGGATTTGTTCAATAATTCATATTTCTTTCTTTGTATATTTGAAATGAACTATTATCATGATATGGATTTCTACTTTTTAACCTTTGCAGTAACTTTAGTGTATATATATATATATATAATCTCAGATACATTATTACTAACATCTTCATGGCATCTTCATGGATAGTACCTCTATCTCTTAAGATATGATCAAAAGTTGATCTGTAAAGTTTAAACCTAACGAGGAAGGTAACCGAACTAATCCATAGGAGTAACTTTAATATTTTTCACTTGAAGAGAGGAAAAATCTTCAGTATCATACTATCATCTGACATCTTATGGCTTCCACTTTTCTAATGGGTAATTGAAAAATAAATAAATAAAAAAGAATTGATTACACTTAGCCTTTCAAACACACACATGTTAGGGACCCGTAGTCATTAGAAAAACTGTTGCTCTTTGTAATTAGATTGAGCCTATTTGTTTCCACTTTCCATTAATCTTTACTTAAAAAAATTAATAAATAAAGCTAGCAGTAATTTGTCTATGAATTTAATCAAGATATTGAAGTTTTTTAGAAGTTATTTACCAATTTCCAATTATAAAAAAAAATATAGAAAATAAGACTCTTCTTTTTTCTTCTATAGAATCAAGACTCTTTGGTAAGAACACTAAAAATGAAATATTTCTCTCTTCTTTTAAAGAATTTATATTTTTAGGCAACATTTTATTTATTTTCAATGTAAATAAAGACTTGACGCAAATAATTGAAATGTTAAGAATTTTATGCTTGAACACAATGTTTGATTCCAAAGAACTCATTTAATGGTGTAAATCAAACTCAAACACAATTTTTTATACCGAATTGATTTCCTCAATCAAATTTATAACCAACTCCTTAATAGTTAGATATCATCTCTTATTTATCTTTAAAGACTAACCAATTGTTAATGACCACATCAAGAAGACAACTTAATTATAAAAAAATCATATCCATGTAATTATGGAGATTCAAAGTCCTAATGTATTTACATTTGTATGATCTCTATTAAATGATAAAAAGTACAATGGAAAAGGTACTATGAATTCTGCATTGACAAACACAAGATCTGCATCTTCTTATCCTTGGATCTAAAGATTCTACTAAGAGATAATTCTGATCTTGAAAGATATCCTAATTTTATTCTTGGTGGTCTATCTTGGATTTTAATTAATACTTAATAAATGAAAAAGAATAGCTTAATCAATGTGAGAGGAGTAGGGAAGCAAGGGAGTTAGTAAACTCTCTTTATCCTCACCAACAATAATTCTATGGATAGTAATGAAATTTAAATATATTCCAAAGTCTATTTCACACTAAATGTAAATTGAACATTTTAATTGATACTTCCACTATTTTTGTGTGTGTTGTATATATAAGTATATAACTATCAAAGCATGTCTCCTATCAGATATTTTTTCATATTGATTGTTGACAAAATTCAAGAAATTCAATTGATGTTTAAATAGATGTTTTTTTCCCATGATAATCTGCCAAGATAATTCTTTGGATCTTAATCTACATGAACATGGACTTTATGATACGAGGAATAATAGAGTTGTAAATCGAGTTGGGTTGAGTTGGGTTTATGTTAAATCCACTTCAGAATCAAAATTTTCAAATTTGGACTCAACCCAACTCGAGATACTCAAAATACCAACATTTTGGAGATCTACACATACTTGAGACCCAAATCACCTCCTAAGTGAACTCGAGAATCCAATTTTTTTAATAGAAACTCAATTATGGAGGAAAAAAAATCTATAATAAATCCTAAAATAAAAACAGAAACAAAAATCCCACAAAATTGAGAATAAAGTGACCCAAATAACGCATCCTTATATAATTGCATGAGAGTGACATTTAAGATTTATAAAATATCTTTATGTAATTATATGTTGTATTCTGGAATGAATGAAAGGCACTTGGTTATATTGTCCCTCATTTTATTTTGATAAAGTGATAATATTCTTATTTTGTTCTTTCATATTTTCAATATACTATAATAAAATAAGAGACAAAATAAAATCAATATCTCATTTTAATAAAAGTACTGATGCTCAAATAAATTTCTTTTGAAGGAAACTAAAAATATAGTAAGTAGGAACACTAATCTATTTGTGGTTACTAGTGTTTGAATAAATGGCAATATTATATAATATATATTATATATCTTTCTTTAAATAATGAATGATAATAGATGGCATTGCTGCTAAGTGCTGAGCATAATCCAATAATACCATTAATCAGGTGAGAAGGTGACAATTAATTAATGTTAAGATGATATGTTTAAGGCCCACTTCACATGCAATAGAGAAAGCTTCTTAACCAATAAAAGGACTTCACGTAAGGTGTTAGAAATAAAGAATCCAAATCTACAACTGATCTGATTGCTGGCACATTCTTAAAATGATGTTCATTGCATTCATGGGTTTAGGTCAAACTAATATTTTATATGCTTTAACATAATAATAATAGTGATTATGCATTTAAGCAATGAGAATAATTACAGATTCCTTTACCTTCTATGTATATTTAATCCAAATTCTTGGCTTCTGACCTCAAATACGTAAGCATACCACAAATAGAAAATAATAATTTAACATATATGTCTTGATCATTAAAGAAGCATACAATTTTTATTAGTTGTATATGGAAATCAATGGACTCTTCCTCATGTAGAGTGAGATCCTAGAATACTAATAAAAAAAAATTATTTGTAGGGGTTGTAATGGGTTGGATGTTGTCAGGTTTGAGTGAGTTTGAATAAAGGTGATAACAGTTATTTTTTGGGACTGACTTGATCTGATTAAAAATTCTTTTTGTTAATTATTTGATTTAATTTAATTTAAATTTTATAAAAGTTTTGAAAAATATAAAAATATAAAAAAAATATTTTAATTGGAAATGAAAGATAAGAGAACTTCCTTATGATGTGGAGACAATGAGTTATGAAAAATGGAGGCAATGAGCAAAGATTTTTAAATTTATGAGGGGAGTACATGGGTTGAAATCAATAGATAATAAAAAATTGTGTATCTAAATGGTGTTTAAGTTGTGTTGGAATTGGGTTCAAGCCCCCTTTAGTCAACCCGATTTGATTTTATTTGGTTGGGACTGAATCAATTTAAATTTTTTCAAAGTTGTTGGAGTGATAGTAAAGAACCTGTCTCAAGAACAATGAGCTCTGTTCGATTCTCACTTCACTTTGAAGGGTCACTTCCTATAAAGTTAGTAACTATGTATGGGTAGAGAGGTTTACACAGACCTTAAAGATTTATCAGGTTTTGAAAAGAGACGTGAACACATTTTGGTCATCAAGAAAAGAATTTTCAAGTTGAATAGATTATGTTGAGTTGACCAATTGGATTAGAAATTGGCGTCACTAGTAGAGGTTATTGCTTGTTTTTCGATTCAAAGCATTTTAGTTAACAATAAAAATTACATTCATTGCTTTCATTTTCACCTTTTACATTTATTTTTGAATTATAATGAATCCAAGTTTCATTAATTACATAATTTAGGAAAGTGATTTTTACACGGGGGTTTTTACTAAACCGTACATGGATGGATTTTTTTACAAAATACCGATTTTAGCCCTCTCTTCTCTCTCTTCTCCAGATGATGCCCAAGAAATAAAGAAAGAATTACTCTGCAAGGCCCCTAGCAACCCATTTCTCTGAATCCGGTGAAAAAGAAATGAGAAGGAAGAAAACAAAACAAAAATGGAAGAAGAAAAGGAGATGGGGAATGGCTTTTACCGATACTACAACGGAAGTATTATTGAAAGAGAGACAGATGAGATTTTACTGAAGAAATTTGAGATCTGGAATGAAAACCTGAATCAAGCATGGATTTGTATTAATGTAACAAATTAGAAGGGATATTTCAAGTCTTTCTTCTCAGGAAGGCTGGTATTTAAATATTGAGGTGAGTTATTTTTTGATAGAATACGTATAGAATGAAAACAATAATGGTTATGTACTCATTTAATGATATCATTCTTCTGATTTTAGACCATAAAATTTTGACTACTATAAAATCATTGATTTTTCATAGCTCATTTAATGAAGTTATAATAATTAGATTGAAGAGTTTCACTTAAAATGTATTATTTATGAAGTTCTCTATCCATTCTGTCCAACCATGTTAAGATCATTCTATGATAAATATGCAGTCTCCCCGTTGAAAATGTTTGCCACAATCTTTCCAAAGCTCATCATTATCTAACGATTTATTCCATTAATTTAGGGTACACTTTCTGTTGGATATGTGGCTCGAATCAGGGAGAGCCGTGAGGGAGTCCCAATTAAAATGGGATTAGCAAGACAGGGAAAGAAGGAGTCTTTCCAAGTTGGACACTTGCTATACAAGGAACATGGCATATCTCGGAATATCTTGCAAAGGACGTGTATACGAAGGAAGGAACAACAAAGTTTACTTTGCTGTACTAGGCAATTGCTATATAGGTTAAACGGCAATTGCTATATAAAAGGGTGGAGTCTCTCGGCTGAGGTGTGGTGTGGAATCCCAGGAAGAGAGAGGGACATCCTTAAGGAAGGCCTTTTGGCCTTGGGCCTCTAAGCTGCATGTGAAGAGGGCCATATGTGGCCGCATGCAAGACGGCGTGGAATCTCAACGGTATGCAGATCTGACGATGTCTGGAGAACAGCTCGATGGCCGGAGAGGGGCGTAAGCAACAGTGCAATACCCCTGCAGATCTGAATTCTCAGATCTGTGAGTGGCAGCCAGCAGAAGTGTGGCTGAAAAAAGGAAACCCCATTGCCAAAGCAGAAATGTAGATCTGTGTGTGTGGGACACACCATCATC
Source organism: Chimonanthus praecox (assembly GCA_022113865.1). Classification (NCBI taxonomy): domain Eukaryota; kingdom Viridiplantae; phylum Streptophyta; class Magnoliopsida; order Laurales; family Calycanthaceae; genus Chimonanthus; species Chimonanthus praecox. Next base: position 18,664,684 of record CM039087.1, on the reverse strand, counting down.
GGAGACGCTCGCATTTGAGAAGCACATCGGGATGTGCTCATAGGACGCAGGAAGCGCAGAGGGAGTAACACAGAAGTTGGGTTCACTATTCTGGGTATGAGAGAGACTCACATCAACTGAGAGGTGACGTTGATGTGTTTTATAGTTGGGTGTACAAAGTGTTCGGGACTTCGGGTTTGAGCTCATGACTCAAGGGATTCATCATTATTGTATATATATTTCTTTCTCATTTATAGTGAATATTCTGTCGCTCCGTGGACGTAGGCCAGGTGGGCCGAACCACGTTAAAATATTGTGTTGTACTGTGTTTTTATTTCCATTCAATTTTTTCTTGTTTCCGCGCGTAACGCTAACACTTTTGTGTTCAGACTTTTTAAATTCTTTTAATGGACCGATTAAAATACTAGGGTCAGGGATATAAATCTTGGTCATTACGGTGAGTATGGGCCGTACTTGGTGGAAATCAGCCGATATCTCGGCGAGATAATTCGGCCAAATATCAGCCAATATCCACCAAATTCGTTTTTTTTTTTTAAAAAAAATAAATATTGGCTGTGGGCCCATGACGATATTTACATTATTCATTTTAAAAAAAACCAGCCTTTTTCGAATTTTTTTAACCTTGATCAGAATTTTTTTTAAAAAAAAACTAATGATATCCTAATTTTTTTTAGGAGAGAGAAATGATTCAGCCTAGAGGCCCGGCCGATATTTGTACGTTTTGCCCGCAATTCGCTATCTGGATCATTGTGTTTTGAATTGCGGGTCAGATCACTGTGGCTTGGTTCACAATCCAGAATGGCCTGGTTCACGTTCCATAGTTGTCATGGTTCGGGTTCCATAGTGGTATTGGATAATGATTTATTTAACTTAAATCATGATCCATTATCTTATGGGGCACATTTTGGATCAAAAACATTATGGATTGATTGTTTTTTATGGGCGAACACGGTTTTTTAATGATGTATATTAATTAAGATAAAAATTATAAACTTGTTTTTTATTTTTTTAAATTAATTATTCAGATTAAAAGAATAAACTGTGTAAATTAAAAGAAGACATGATGAATTATAAATGGATCAAATTTCAAATAACTCAATCTTAAGTCAAAATTATCAAGTGTTCACGTTTCTTAAAAACAAAGAGGCCTAGTACTTTTGACTGTTAAATCAAATGATTAGAAATTGAATTTTGAAATGAAATTTTGTTTAGATATAATTCACCACATTTGTTATCGAATGTTTATTAGAAATCAAAAAAAATGTTTGATCTTATATCTTATAATATAAAATTTTAATTTTGAGACATTGAATTGGGTTTGAGAGTGAAAGTGTAAAATAATAAAACTAGAACTGGTAAAATAATGAATGGGTTGTTGCTAAATATACTTTACATAAATAGAAAACTTAATCCTAAATATTGTAAATCTTAAATTTAAACTACTATGAGTACTTTTGGACATGTTTAAAAGTTAAATTTTATTTCATTATAAATGTTGATGTCTTGATTTAAAAAATACAAGCATATTTTGTTTTTTATTTTATATTAATTGTAAAATGAAAAAATAAATTAAATTGAAGAAATAAAAAAAATATGATACATGGTTTTGAATTGAGTGAACTTTGGATCGAGAAAATATGAACTAAGTGATCCATAATTGGAGAACTAGATTATTCGAAAAATAACCCGTTCTCATCCTACCCATAGTGATTGGGGTTCTTTATTAAGGTGCAATCTGTGATCCACATACCACAAACCTTGAACCGCAATCCAGTGATCCATACAAAAGCGTAGTACCTTCAATTAATAACTATTTATTTAAAGTATTATTAATTTAAGTGATGGTATCGTTTTAAAAAGAAAAAAAATCAAGAGCCTTTGGGAAGATTGGGATACTTATTTTAATTGGGAAGATTATAGTATTATACGACTTACATATCTACAGTTAGACTGCGGTTCAATACGATTACGATAACACTGAATTATATATTTACTTATTTGGGTCCTACACATCTAAATGAGATGGACAAAGGTTTTCATATATATATATATAATTCGAGAAAAACTCCTCCTTGCAATCATAAGAAATTTGTGAGATGAGATATAAAAATCAATTAGTTATATCAATTAAATTTTTGAAGTGCAAAATTATAAGACTAAAACAATAACATTGTGGAAACTAAAATCTCACCACACCTCCATCGGACAGTGAGTCTTACATTTATATTATACAATAAGGTGGTTATAATTCAAATAGAAGATAGTTAACATGTAACTAAGCTTTATCTTAATCTAAATCCTAAACTAACATCAATAAACATGAGGTTCAAATTTTATTCCATACATTGTCTTTTCATTTGATAAATATTTCATAAAAAGTGTAAAGAATATTTAAAATTTTAATAAATAGCCTATCTAATTAGAAAATTTTGACGAGTCTTCTTAGAGTTTTCGATCCAACAATTGTTGGTGGTTTCACCTCGGTCATGGGCTAGGCATTTAGTGTCTATTTGCAATGGAAAACTAATAATAGAATGGTTCAATCAGAGAGAAAGAGTAATAATGTTTTAACAATAAGATGGATTTCATGGATTAGCAATAAGAACTATCTCATTGAGATATTTCTTTAGTCAATCAATTAATCACTTTAAATATATTAAAATAAAAATTTATAATTTTATCTTTGTAAGAAGCTAGTGAAATTTTATATGATAAGAGAGTTTTCACCACTTGAAAAGACAATTTTATAAAATAGTTATAAGATCAATAATACTTTATAAAGTGTTGGATAAAGAAGAAAAGACAAATAAAGGTACTGTGACAGAGATGAAAATAGAGTTATAAACAATTGTATTATGGATAGTTTAAAAATAGTTCCAATAAAAGATAAATTCTGAGAAACTCGTTTGAGATAGTTGGACATCTAATTAGAATACTAAAACAACTCCAAGAAATAGAACAAAAAAGATATAATTGTAAATACAAATAAGAGAGGTGGATCACTAAAAACACGAAGGAAATGGATAAAAGAATTTAACAAATAGTGGAGTGATTTAATGTATGATTAATGCGAGAGTAAAATGGAGAAGTAAAACTTAAGAAACTGATTCCAAATAGATAGATTTTTTTACTTTAATAATAACATTAGAGTCAAATGAAGAAGTAAAACTCAATTTTTTTTTCCTTTAATAATATAATAGTGATGAACATAATTTGAATCCAAAAATGAATGGTTGACAATGTCAACGTCTCAATGTTAATAAAATATTTTATGCCATAAGGAGAAGACAAACTATCATTCCTTATATAGACCAGGAAATTGAGGATTTCAAATATATTACAATTTACAAAGACCAACCATATAGACATTGGGATTTTCTTTCTCTACACACCCGTTTTCAAAAAATCGGATAAAATTACTCTTTTGCCATTCCACTTAAAAGTGCCGCATCCACCGAACGAAACTTTGCATTTTTTCGCTCAAAGGATGCATCGATCGAACTGCTTGCAGGCTTGCAGTGAGGGCAAAAGAAAATCGGTCAAAAGGTCCCATTGTTGTTCGAAACCCAAGGTCTTCCTTAAACGTACAGATCTGCTGCCCTCAGATCTTCACCACCATGGTCGCACCTGGCCCACCTCTCTCGCCTAAGGAAGACCTTGGGCTTCTGTCAATGGTGGGGCCATTTGACCGATTTTTTCCCCTCTCTACAAGTCTGCGAGCCGTTCGGTCGATGCATCTCTGAACAAAAAAATGCGAAGGTTTCGTTCGGTGGATGCGGCACTTTTAAGTGGAAGGGCAAAAGGGTAATTTCATCTTATTTTTTTTAAAATGGGTATGTAGAGAAAGAAAATCCAGATGTCTGTATAACTGGCCTTTATAAATATGAAAGCGTAGGCCAATTGGGTCTCAATCAATCGAACCTAAGATATCTGGGCAACGTTAATGAAATTCACTAAGAGAAATAACACTACAGAAGTCTAAGTTAACTGCTGATATTTTTACTGGTTGCTATTATAAGTTTGAAGCACAGTTATTAATTTTGTCATCTTTTGGTTGAAATGGATTACAACATTTTATTTTGGCATGTCTCCTAAATGAAACACCTATTTGTAATATGTTGGGTTTTTTTTTAAAAAAAAAAATCATTTCGTTAGTTTTGGTCAGTTTCGACTCTAATTAGTCAAAAACAAATGAAACAAGTATATTTTGTCCAAAAAGATGTGTTGTATTTTAATCAAACAAATATATTTATTTTGTCTTCTTTTAAATTTAATCACTTTTTTTCTTATTCATTAGTATCTTATATTTTCTAATTCTATGACTTCAATATAATTTATTATTTTTCTCATATTTAAATTTTCTAATTTATATATTCTTATAAATAATTTAAAAGCTTTTCAGTTTGACATAGTGTGTTTTTCTAAATAGAATGCTGAAACAACTAAAACACTCAAGCACATCATTTCAAAGGCAAACAAAAGCAACCTTTTATACAAAATTGACACTTAAGTCTAAAAAATGTAAAAAAATATACAAAATGAAGGTGAAAGGATACAATTCAAACATGGAAAAAGGATTAAAACGATAAGGATGCAATGGAATATTTAATATATTCATTAAGCAGTTGATCAATTCATCTATTAAACGAGTTGAAATAGTTTGATCGTCATTGAATTCACCTTATATTTAATCCAACTAATTTATTAAAAGATTTGATTCTATCCAAATAATGTTAAATATGCTGATTATATACTTTATCTATTTTTTTTCAGAATTATATACTTATTTCATTTACTAAACAAATCTTCTTTGTATTCACGTGTTGACCTTATCTAACCAATTTTAAATGGTTGAATATGTGAATTGCCATCTAGTCAATTTGTTAATTTTTTCCTTATATTTAATAGCAATAAAAAACATGGAAAAGTTTTAAAGTAAAAAAATTGCCAAATTATATTCTTTACAGAATTTACTTATAAAAATTAATTTATTTTCTTAAAAAGTGAAGCAGTTCACTGTAAGACTTGATCGTTGATGCTCATTGATGCTCATATTTGAGACTCCATTTGGATATTTTAACATTTTTTATTAGAAGTGGGAGAGAATATTCAAGCAAATCTAAAGTCTAAACCATTGAGAAAAAGTAAGTGAACTGTAGCTGCTTAAGAAAAAGGATGGGTAGACTTCTCCACTTTAAATGGTAAAACTTTAATATAAAGATGAAACTATCCTAAAAATATATAAAGATAGAACATGGGTAAAGTTGTATATGAAACTCTTATTTGACGTACGAAGTTTGTATATGATTTTCTGTATTTATTAGATTAGGCATACTTTTAACATGAAGTAGAGATACATGCCCAACTCTGTCTAGACGGAGTAGGCCACTGCCTAAGGCCTCCAAATAGATAGGAGCCCTAACTCCATAAAATCCTTTGCTATATTATATAGATCCAAAAAATTAGAAATTAAATCTAGTAAAATAGGCCAAAAATAATAAGTCTAACCGGCCAACCATTCACCTATTTGATATGTAAAATAAAATAGGGATGCTAATGAGCGACTGCACCGGCAGACTTGCCCTTCCTATTGGTTGAAACATCATCACATCAACAAGTTCGCTTAAGATTTTATTTTTTGTGAGTGTATAAAAGGCCCATCTTAAGAGTTCGCCTAGGGCTCATGAAATTTCAGGGCTGTAGAGATACCCATTTTTTCAAAAAAAATTATAAAGACAAAACTTTCCTTAAATTTTACCATCTTTGTTAGAGAATGCCTCCAATTTAAATTGAGGTGTCTATGATAAGAAATAAATATATAAAAGTGTTTGTTTACATACAAATAAAGAATTTTTTTTAGAAAATTCAAGTATCAAATGATTAATTTTAAAGTCCAATTTATTATCTAGAATTATTGAGAATAAGAATAATTTTGATAAAAAAAAAAGTGTTTGAAGTGGATAGAATGGTTCTAAGAAAGTCTGAATTATTTAATTCTTATTTTTTGTACTCTCTCGAATCTCAAAAATGAGGTTTTTTTTTTTTAATTTACATGTAGAAAACCGTAGGATACCTAGCGTAAACTCTCATGGATAAGCTCACTACCCATAAAGTACACTAAGGTTAGGTCATAAGGTTCTAACCTGCAGCCTCTCAATTTCTCAAGCAGAAGACAATCAGTTGAATTACACTTATATGGGTATCCTTGAAAAGGAAATTTTATTTTTATTTTGAATGAAAATTATTCATTTCCATTTTAAATTATAAAGCGAATGGAACGGAGAATGAGTATATAAATTATACTATTCTAAAAATAGGTTCTGTTTGATAAGATATTATGGTTTATGTGGTAGAATGATCATCTATCCTTCTCTCTTTTATTCCTTGTCAAAAGGTGTTATTCCTTAAATAGTGAAATGGTGATACTTAATAAATGGTCATTCCCCCTAAATTTGAATGTCGAGAATAGAATAAGTTTTTGAATATCTATTTTAATGTCAATTTTTTAATATAATGAAATACTAAATAGGTCTTATCTTTCACTAGACATGCATTTTTTCCTCAACAAAACAAACCCTAATATCACTATTAGATTTGAAGGAAAAAATAATTAAAAATGTAATTCAAATTATTAATATTATTTCAAGTTGAGTTTATATATAAAGAATATAGATAGTATATAAGTAAATTGAATTCACTATTTCTAGTTAGGATATTAAATCACTTGATCAGATTTTGAATCTATTCGATTTTTTTATAATTTTCATTTCATGGGCCCCAACAAATGTCAACCCAACTTGGTTCAACGTATCCAACCCGTTAAAGTGACACAAGTGGACCAAACACCTGAATTATGTAGCCTGCAGTCTTGAGGACCTTTGATTTGGTCACATTAGCTCGTTATGCAATAAATATATAAAAACATTATTTTATTATTATTTTTTCTATCAGCATTAAAGCCTTTATTTTATTAAAATAAACATATTAGATACATATTAGATACAACAAAAAGTTAAAAGGAGAAATGATTAAATATATTCACATTTTACGACTCAAAGAATCATTGAGTTGACTATGGCCCAAGTGACCAAGTCTGTTCCAGGGAGTCATTCAACCATGATTTATTAAGTGACGTCCTGTCAACTTTTAAACTGTTGACATGCTTGATTTTTCACTAAAATATTGATGAAATGTATTTTAATAACCAATAGTTTATTTCACTTGTTTTTATAATATAATAAGTCATTATTCTATGTAATTAAGTTGAAATTTATAATTAAAATTTAGAGTTATTTTCATCAATTTTGACTAGTTTGAGTTATTTTTTAATTTTTTTTCGAGTTTGGACTCTAAAATAATCTCAAATTTCAAGTTTTTTATGAAAATAATCTAATGAAATAACATTCAGTACTTATGGAGTTCAATGAAGATGTGTTAATGTCATTTATTGAATTCTTAGGGTGTCTATATGATTTTCCAATTTTTTTAAATTTTTTTGATAAAAGTTGAGATTTCTAAGATCATTCACATTTTTGAGTTTTTTTTATAAAAGGTAATGAATAGAATGGTGAACAAATGTTTTTATAATTAAATAAAGAGCCGTTAATGTCATTGATAAAGTTTTTAGAGTCTTTCTGTATTTTTTTTAATATTTTGACATTTTTATGAAAATGCTAGAAAACATGAAGTTCACTATTAGATCACTAACTACATGTTTAGCAAACACTAGATTAAAAGTAAATTTATAGAAAAATAGGAGGTTCTGGATACTCTCTATTGGTGGATTTGTATCTTTAAGTCTAATATTCACTTAAAATCTCTTTTCCACTTTTGCCCTTTAGCAATGATGAACTCTCCATCCTTTGAGGACAACCAAATGGTAAAATTTTAATCTAAATAGGGTGTCTTTGGGCCTGTATACAAGCCGACTTTTATATATATAAAAAAAAAAACCTTGAGCCCGTTATATCTACAAAAGTTCTAGTCCGTCAAAATTTCATTGGGCTTTTAAAGTTCAAAGTCCAAGCCCACCATTGAAAGTCTGTTTATTTTGTAATTGAGTTATACAGTCATAAAGTCACACTTGACACTGTTTCTATTTTTTATTTCGTAATCTAATTGTATAGATTGAAAGAAGACTTAAAGATTGCAAGTAATTAAAATTTTAGTCACTTGATCTTAATAGTCAAAATTGACAGACGTTCTTGAAAAGATTCGATGCCCGATGATTTTGACTGTTAAGAATAAGTGGTTAAAAATTAATTTTTGAGATTAAATTTTTAATTGGAAGTAGTTAAAGTTTACTTTCAAGCTGTACAATTAAATATGCAATTTACAAAACAAAATTAAAGAAATAAACATAGTACCAAGTACGACTTTATGATATATGTAGATAAATAAAAGAAAATAAATGGGCCTAAAAGCCCGATGGGCCTTGATGGGCTGCAAGTAGAGGTTCGAGTCTGACTCATCAGACAAAAATGTTTATTCAAATCCATTTATTTAACTTGCGTGCAAACCGATTCTGAGTTGGATTTGAATGAATAAACATCTTTAATTTTCTCCTCATCTCTTACATTTAGAACTTAGAAGCTCCAAAATAAGAATTTACCAATTACCAAACATACCCTAACTTCTAATCTTCTAGTTTTAATTTTTAAAACTATATTTTTTTTTTAAGTGAAAAATTTCCTCAATTAATATACAAGAACATATTTACTAAACCTACACATTCTCATGATCTAACATAAGTTATACCAAAATTAGTCAATGGATAATTTCTCTACATCAGAAAAGTACAATAGAAGCACTTGAGGTCATGTCTATGTAATGGCTCATGTCATACATTCATTGTACTTACTCATCAATTATTTGTGAAACTTTGAATAAATGAATAAAACAAATTAAAATTGATAAGAAGCAAATATTTTTTTCCATTTTTTAAATATATTTTGTATCTACTTAATTATTGCAAAGAAAAGAAGAAAAGATTCAAGGAACCCTAAAAAAAGATTGATACAAGAATCATGTATTATACCAGTTTTTCAACCCATGTGAATGTTTATTTTAAAATTTTGAAAGCATATAGAGTATGATAGAAGAAGCTGTTCTGCAGATACTCCGTTCTCTTAGCGATTTTGTTCCATTTTTCATGTTCCCTTCCTCCAATATGGACGGCTTCGATAGCTTATAAAATAAGTTCCACAGCACCTTCACCATAAAACCACCACTGATAATTTTTTTTTTTTCTAAAGAAAAAAAAAATGGTTCTCCACATTCCACAAGGCCACATGGATATGTCAAAAAAGAAAAGAAAATGTAGGTATCAAATCTCAGTGCCCGATATATAAGTGGGTTTTATAATTAAAAGAAAATGAGAAGTTTAAAATCTTAGATTGAATGATTAAAAATATAAAAAAGATATAAATTTTATAAAATTTTGAATGAAAAGGTGACCCTCAAAAGATGAATTTTAATAGATGAATTGGTGATTACGATGATCAACTCGACAATGTATAATAAGTATTGTTTAAAGAAGTGGAAATCCTGAATTTGAATCTTATTCCACTCTAAAAGACTACTCCATGTAGTTTTATCTTGTGTGTACGTAAAAAGGCTTGCACACACTTAATAACTAATTGGATTCTCTAAAAAGCCTGAGACACTTCCGTTATAAAAAATATCTTTAATAAGCATATACAATTTAGCAATTTCAAAGATCATCAAGTTGACTTTATTTTTCAATTCAACTCAAATTTTTATTAGGGATTTCACCCTTTACAACTTCAATTTAAAAACAAGAAGGTCTCATGTATCTGTAAAAGACATGGGGGTGGCTAGATAATAGCTGTTGATTCGATCTTCCAATGCAAGGGATTAATAATATCTAGAACCTGCTAACGTGACATGTTGCACCCCTTCCTTTTCTATCTTCCCCTACCTTCTTTTTCCTGTTCAACAACAAAGTACCAAGAGAGTACAACCCATATCATGGCCTTATTATAATCAATCTAAACCCTGAAGCTTCTCTTACTTCAATCTGATTAATCTTGGTTATTATTAAAATTTTAAAGATATAATTATTTAAATTTTTTTATTATGATCTTCAATAATATGGATGTAAATCTCATCTATTTGAGTTCAGTTTTCAACATATAGTTTTTTTATATAATCATAGGGGTTAAATTTAGATTGAGCTTTAATTCAATGAGTCAACTTGAGAAATTGCTTATAAATTTAGGGACAGGTTGAGTTGAGGAAAAAAACTCGGATTGAATTCAGATCGAGTTGAGTTTAAAAATTTAAAATCAACCTCACTCAACTCGAATTAATCTTACCCAACTCGAGGTTAAGGAAATATAAAAAGCCTACCACTGATCTTTTCCCCATATTTGGACTAAAACGGTTAAAGTTGTCGGGAGAACAACTTGGATTGAGTCGTGCTGCCAACTCGAGTCGGATAAAATTGAATAATTCTGTCCAGCAACTTGGGTCGAGTTGGGTCAAACTCAATAATTAAAACCAGACCCAACCCTCCTAAGTTTCAACTCTATTATAATCATATAAAAAATCATCTTCTTCATTCCATAACCTATTATCTCACATTTCAAAACTCAAAAAAATGTTCGAGTGAGCTTGAATCAACTCAACTCATCTAGATTTGAAGTTGATCAAACTATTAAGTTTTATCAAGTTTCTTAAGAAAATATTAGTTTTTAATTTTTCATTTTTCTCTATTTTATCCATCTATTTCACCATAAGAGATTTGAAAAGAATAATATAATTGTGTATCTCTACCGTTCATTTTGTTATTCACATATGTTATCCTCATTTCTCTTTTAAAATGTTAAAAAAACCCATAAAAAACATGGCACAAACTTTCAAGCATTTTCTCCACTTAACCTCCCTTAGATTAGACAAAACTAAATATAAATTGTTCTTATTATGAATTTTAATTTTAAAATAGATGAATGAAGCAGAGTATTTTAATAATAAGAATGGCGGTGGGCGGTGGCTGATGATACCCTTTCAGATTGTGATTGTAGAAGGAAAAACAAGTGGAGAAGAAGACGTATATTAATTATGTAGCAAAGGAAAAGGGATGCGCCTTTGGATATACCCCTTTGCTTAAACACTAAATGCCGAAATCCAGATCCATTACATTTTTTTTTCTTTTTCTATTTTTCATGTCCAAGCTCCAAAGAAGGGTAAAAATCTCAATTGATATTATATGTATCGGAAGAGATATCTCGATTATATTACGATCAAATAAAAAAGAAATTAACTGAGATCTCAGCCGAATGAATTTCTTTTTTTTTTTAAAAAATTAAGAATATCGGTTGTGGATTTGACTGATATCTGGACCGATATTTATATTTTTTTATTTATTTTTTAACAAAACAGCCTTTTATATTGTTTTCAAATGATTTTTTTCCCAAAAAAAAAGTCATTCAGATTCTCAAAAAAATAATTTAGAAAAGAGATTTCATATCGACCGAAATCTTGGGAAGGCTGATTTTTCGACTCCTACTCCAGAGAGAGAGAATTTTATTTATATTGGTGTGTCATGATAGAAATTTGGGTGGGTTGGACCCAACTTCTCCATTTATTATTTTTATATGAATGGATTGTCATTACTGTACGTGGGACATGTTCCATCCAAGTCTACGTGGGCTGTGTTTTATCCACCATCTGTCTGGTCAGATCCTCTCTATACTGTTTTTGTCCAGCAACAGAATTTTAAGATTTCTGTCAATTAGATGATCATACCAATAGATTAAAAAAAGAAGAAGAAAGTTGACATTTAATAAAAGATATTTTGAATATTGTCACCCACACGCTAGTGAAGAAGATAGTGATTGAAATGCAAAGGGGTTTTGAGTGATGGTGATGCAGACATCAAATCTGATGAACCTGACAAACACGATTGTGACCCGATTAAAGAAATTTGAGAAATAGATTATTCGAATCGGGGATCGGATCGATGGAGGAAAGAAAGGGCCCCACTTATAATTCCATGTGATTATCAATCCATCATCATCCCGTCTCCACTTTTAATTCCAAAATAAAAGAAATAACATATAAAATAAAATAGCCCAAATGGACGATTTGCATTCTCGTTGGCTTCAAGCTCCAATTAAGAAATGACCAACGTTTTGTGCCATTCATATAACAAATGGCACGATACTCTTCTTCGAGTTTGTCTCTGAGTTCGAGTCAAATTAGACTATAGGTGTCCTAATCACGCCAACTCTCAATTTCACATTCGTGTCAGTTTGAGAACGCCTAATTTTTTTGATGAAGTTGATTCTGCCAACAATCCCATTAAAATTAGTCCCATCTTCATTTTTCTTGAGAGTGATCCCGAAATTTGAAAGTAGTCTTTTGGGTTTTCAATCTTGAAGTCCGTGATTCAGCTTAAATCCTTAGATCTAAAATTCAAAGTGTAGCTTGGCCTGCATTAGATGGAATTTGTCTCAGGAAGTGGGTATCTTAAGTTTAATTCACACTCCAATTCAAACGGTTTCTCCATGTAGAGTTATGCATTGTAGCTGCATTTGGATGAGGGGTAAAGGGGTAAAAATGAGGGTAGCCCTTGTTTACTCCCGTTTGGTAATTAAGGGAATGGGTGAGAAAATCTCAAGTTTCCCTATCCCCAAATTTGAAAACACCTTCACTGCAAGAGGTAATTGTTTTACATCTCTCTTAAGATATCCAGAGGTGGGTATCCAGGGTTGGGTAATCATTTTGAACATCCTTTGTTTCAAAAGGGTATTCAAAAGTGAGAGTAAAGGGGTAAACAAGAGTAAAATTGAGATTTTCAGCTTTTTCCCTTTAGTTACCAAATAAGATTAACGAGGGGTAACACCTCATTCCTTTTAGAAGTCTCTCATCCAAAAGCAGCTTGTAATTACCAAACAAGATAAGGGAAACCTCCGTTAAAAGGAAACTCATGTTCAAGAGAAACACCTTATAAAGGAAACTCCGGTAAAATTTACCTCTCATCCAAACACAGTTTGTGTGTGAATAAGGAGACTTGAACATACCCCGAAGATTATTCGAGTGCTCTAAGTAGCATGGATATCTTGGTCATAAAAAAAGGAAGATAGTGATTTATCGGTTGGAGAAGTCTTTTTTAAATATATCATTCACAAAAAATTAAATTGATTGAATCAACAAAACCATGTTTTTTAAACTCTTCACAAGTACCGATTAAATTACCTTTTTCATCTTTGAAGTTTGTAAATTTAAAAATATAATTTAATTGATTTAATTAGGATAATTCTTAATGAATTTTATATTCAAATAAAAATCTTTCCAAAAAAATTGACCATCATCCATTTAATGATAGTGACTCCCCTAGAGGTGGAGTTACTCTTTATCGCTTGAACTTTTTATTTGTGTATAGAGAGGTGTGCATAAGGTCTAAACGATTAGTCCCGTAAAATCCTCTATAGATGAGACGTCTAAACACCTTCGATTATATATATATTTTAAAGTGACACACTTATCTAAAACATAGGTTACATTAAATGATGTCTTTGATTGTAAGATATCATGTCTTCATAGTACAACATTAGATACAAAATTGTGAGCCCAATTTAGCTTTAAGAATAAAGGCTAATGGAAAATTTTGATGGCTGGATTGAAGCAGCAAAAGCAGAAATGACAAGGAATCCACCAAAAGTACAAAGAGATTGGGGAACAAAAGGGTTTTGTTTGTGATGGTGACCATTTCCACACTCCAAACTCTACACTGTCGTTTAGTGAAAGCCTTGTCAACTCTCTTCCCATTTTTAGTAAAACATGCAAATCACACAAGGGCAGACCCACTCAAATGGAGTCTATACTCACGTCTCCGATTGCACATATGTTTCTTTTTCTTTCTCGCGGGTTCCACAGCTCAAGTCAGCACATATATTTGGATCTTTCATTTATCATTTATTTTATAAAATATATTATTTTTATTTTTATTGTTATTAATAATATTGTTAGTATGACAATAAATATTTTGAGTCTATCAGATGCTTAAAAATTTACATGGTCTACCTCATAAGGCCATCGGAGGACGACAAAGTTTCTCATTATCATCATCATAGCTACTATCATCCGTATTTTGTGTTCTACGTTTCTAAGATATTATCCACTATTGCTCTATAATGTATAAGGGTGTTCTTCTGTCAGGCTCAGACTGGGCTTCACTAAAAAAAGCTTGAACTTGACCAATTAAACCTAATTATTTAGCATCTGGTATTGTTTTTTATTTTTTATTTTAATATCAATTGAAAGTTAACTGTACATATTGAATTATACTTAAATATCTACAATCAGTTAAACTTTCAGTAAAAAATTCAATTTTTAATTACTTGATTTTGATATTCAAAGTTGACAAAAGTCCTTAAAAATATGATGTCTGACAACTTTGATCGGTGAGATCGTGTAGCTAAAACACCTATAACAATGTATCATGCTTTATCCCACCCATACCTCGTAACACCTATAACAATGTATCATGCTTTATCCCACCTATACCTAGTCCCTTAGTCTTTAATTACTTCCTCCTCACTCTGTCTTACCTTGTAACTATTTAATGTTGATATTAAAGTCAAATATTAGTGCATTAGTGATACATCATATCAGTGATAGATTGATGATATTTGATTGTAATAGTCCATTTTTTTTTCAATCATAGATCTTGACAATATGTGGTGAAATCAGCCATATATAATACTCCCTCCGTCTCATTTTAGTTGTCTTATTTGAAATATTTATATATTTTAAGGATCTCTCTTTATAAGTCTAGCACTATATGTGATCTCATCCATTTTCAAGACACTTTATACTACTTCAGTGTGAATGAGACAACTATTTTGGAACAATTCAAAAATCCATTTAAGACAACTAAATTAAGACGGATGGACTACTAAACAACAAAAGAAGGGATGAATGGGCAAAAAGGAAAAGACTTTCTTTTATTTTTACTTTTAATCTCAGGGGCTATAAAATCAGCCCACTTATCATGTCCATTGTTAAACCACGGACATGTGGCCCCTTTCATCATATTTTTTGTTTGAATTTTTAAGAAAAAAATAGAAAAATTATAGAAAAAAAGAAAAAAAATAGAAAATCCAACGTGAACATATTTTGGTTAAAAGATTCTTTTTTTTAGAGTAGTAGACCCTTATAAACCAAAATTTTGTTATGAATAAAGTATATCTTAAATAATTAAAAATTGTTAAAATTTTGAGAAAATAGAAAATTAATATAAGGAAACACTTGATATAAAATTCATATTCTGCAGTGTCCCAAAATGATATATATATATATAATATATATATATTCTATTACAATTCATTATTTTTTTGCAAAAAAATCTAAATTTTATGAAAATGTTGAAATATTAGAAAACTCACACAAACATTCTAAAAGCTATATCAATCAAATTAAGAGATCTTCATTTCATTCTATAAACATTTGTATAACATTCTTAATTTATTCACAAAAAACCCAAAAATGGGAATTATCTTGAAAACTAAGATTTCGTGATTTTATTTTTTTTTAAATTTGAAAAATCACTTAAACACTATATAAACTATAAAAAAATACATTAAGTCATCTCTATTCAATTACATAAACACTTAATATCATTTTATTTATTTTCACAAAACTCCCAAAATCGGGATATCTTAGAGTTAAAAATTCAAAAGAATTAATGAAAATAATTCAAAATAGAAAAATCTCAATGAAAAATAGTTTGGAGTGGACAAATACTTTTTACACTTGAAGAACTTGCTTCTAAACCTTCTTAAAATCATACTTTATACACTAAAAACAGTCAAAATGATTTTAAAAAATAAATAAAAAATGAACAAAATTGCTACTTTACCATATTGGCCAATGTGGGCCAATACGTATTGGCGATTTAACGGTCTAAGTTGATTGTATTATGTTTTGTACTGCGAATACGTATTGTCGTATATAATCCCGATATGTGTTGGATGATATGATATGTATCCACTGAATTTCTTATATTAAGTATTTAAAAACCATGTAAAATGTTTTTAAAGTGTGACATTTATCTAAAATATATTTTACATTAAATGATATCTTTCTATCATGACTTGGGGATACAACATTAGATACAAGAGAGTTGAGACATCTATCATGCAATATTGTCCTTGAAGAATTCATCAAAGTGCCACTAGTACTAGTGTAAGGTAGTCAAATTTAGATTAGATTCATTCAAGAATGAGGCCTAATGGAAGTTTCTGATGGTTGGATTGAATCAGCCAAAGCAGAAATGACAAGGAATCCAACAAAAATACAAAGAGATTGGGCAAGGAAAGGGTTTTGTTTGTGGTGAGTGACTATGTCCACACTCCAAACTCTAACCTTGTCTAATCTCTTCCAATTTTTGCTAAAACGTACAAATCAGACAAGACAAGTTCTTTGTCACGGGTTTAGCTGCTCAAGTCGGGTCCACACATTCAAACATTTAGGTTTTGAGTTTGATGGAGTCTGATTTGGATCTTTCAATTAACAATTATTTTATAAATATATTGCTTTTTTTTCTTGCTATTAATAATAATGTTAGTACGGCAAGAATTATTTTGGGTCTAGGACATTGTCAATACCATGTTTGAAAAGAACACGTAAGATCTATCTAATAAGTCCGAAAATGGAAGACGCCAAAGTTTCTCATTATCATAATCATAGCTACTATTTAAGGCCATAAATGGAAGATGACAAAGTTTCTCATTATCATAATCGTAGCGATTATTCAATCTATTACGTGTTTGTGATTTATGTTTTACATTTCTACGATATTGAGGATTACTCTACAATATTTATGTGTGTCTTTCCTCATCATCAACACTATGCTCTATAACTGCTAATCATTTAACGTTGGTTCACTAAATTGATATGAACTTTCAATCATAACCTTTGAATTTGATCATTTAATGAATTTAAAAAGTATTAACCTTAGGAAGCGGGAGGTTGCAGGTTCGAGCCCACATGACCTAACCTTGGTTTGCCCTAGGGGTAGTGGGCTCACCTGTGGAGATTTTACGTTGAGTATCCTTTAGTTTCGCACACGCAAATTCAAAAAAAGAAAGGACAAAGAAGTATGAATTGATAGCCTTTTACTCATTCAAGTTTCAAAATTTGTGAATAAAAATTCAAACTAATTCATTGTGAACTGGTTCACAATAGATAATTTCTCTATCTAATGATTGTTTTATAAAATTGCCTCTTTATTGAGCTAATACCAATAGTAAATAGTGCTCAGTCCACACTTGATTCACTTGATCCATATCCTAGACAATTTTAATTCTAATTGATTCCTCTTTCTTATTTATTATTCCATTAAAATTACCCTCCATATATCAGCAATCGGTAACTCCAAAATGCTTAATTGAGAACTCAAGACAACAAAATTCTCTGATTTTCTGAAATTCACATGTTTTCAGAAGTCTCCATTTTTTTCCTTGAAGAAAAGCACAGGCTTTGGTTGAATCTATGTTAATTTCTTGACATTTTAACAAATAATTGATTAATTTATGAATTATCTGTGATTCAACTCCTGTGCACGATTAATGCATTACATTTACATCCATACAAAACTCCAGTTGCTTCCACATTTATAAGTGTGTGCTAACAAATTATTTCCTTCCCTTGAAGCCAATATTTGAAAGAGAAACCAATTATTTCTTGTTAACTATCTATTTCCATTTACACATGTGGCCGAAATTATAAGGGAATCCAGAGTTTGATTTCCATTATACTCTAAAGGGCCACTCTTCATAGAGTTATTTGGTATATGTGAGTAGAGAGGCTTACACATATCTTGAAGATTAGTCGAACTGGTCACAAAAAAAGTTAAGGGTGCAACTGAGGGAAGTTGAGTCGAGCTATGACCGATTTGTATCAATATTGTTAAAGCCCAAACATGTGCTCTACTTGGCAGAATCCAAACTTTAGACTTGACCCGATTAGTATTAGATAGACCCAAGTTAGGATGTTCACAAATTGAATTTAAACCAGGATTCTATAATTTATAAATTGGAATTATGTACTGTTCAAAAGTAAGAAAAAAGGAGAAGCATGTCACTCTT
Source organism: Chimonanthus praecox (assembly GCA_022113865.1). NCBI lineage: Eukaryota > Viridiplantae > Streptophyta > Magnoliopsida > Laurales > Calycanthaceae > Chimonanthus > Chimonanthus praecox. Next base: position 18,646,568 of record CM039087.1, on the reverse strand, counting down.
TTGATAAACTGAGATACTGTATTAAACTCCCGGTCTGGCAAGACGGCTTCATGGTTATGTTTTTTAGAGCTTAAATATCTATATTTATTAAAACAATATTTAGGACTCTAATATTATATTTGCTCTATTATAAGAAAAAAACCAAAATCAAGTTGGACAAGAGAATAACTCCATCCTGGATTTGAATTTATAAAATGCAGGCCAAGATGTCAAATTCAATAACGATTATTATATTTGTTACATATTGTAGAATCTAACTTCTGGCCTAGTAAACAATATGTTGGGCCTGTACTCATTTTGAGTTGGATTTTTTTTTTTTAAGTACAGTTGGATTTATTTGAGTTTTAAGTTTGTTTTGAGTCTCCTCAGTTATGTAAGTCATATTTTGGTTATTTGAATTTAGTTTGGATTTATGTTTTAGAATTTGACTTGGTAATTCGAGTTTATAATTTAATTTAATTTATTTTCCAATTACCTTTTTTTTTTTTAGATAAATGACTATAAATTTAGGCATAGGCTAAGCATTGTGAAAAGTTTAGTTCAGTTGAATTTATTGGAGTTTTAAGTTTGTTTCGAGTCTCTCCAGTGAGGTGAGTCCTTTTTTGATTCTTGAATTTAAGTGTTTGGTTTTTAAATTTTGCACGGTGATTTAATTTTATATCTTGTATTTTTTCCATTTCTAATTAAATTACAATTCCACAACTAAATTGGTTCTCAGGAGATTCAATAACTATCAAATCAAATTAGTGTTGGGTTTAAGTTCCCTGCATGCATATAATTATTTAAATTGCATATAATTGTGGATTTCAATTAATTGCATAAATTATTGTACTCGGAATACAATTCAATGTTGGTTTTTCTTTCGATGGAAACTTAATTTCTTTAGTCACTTAAAATTATTCTGTTTAAATTAGTATTATCTTTCTTTTCTTCAAAGTGATTGAGAAGACTGAAATTTGATTTTACTAAAGAATTCCATTATCGAAATAAAATTTAAATCTATTTTTCTTCTTCATTATTAGGCCAAGTCCAGACTCTAGGCCTTGCTTGAAATTTGGTAAATTCTGAGCCCAAACAAAGATCTTGCAATTTATGAGAAACTTCTTCATTATGATAAATGAAGGATTTTTTTTTCCTAAAATGATAATAAATGGAGTTGGTATTTTATTTTATTTCTATTATATCTCTTGTAAATTATTATTATTTTCATCAGTTTCTCTCATCTATTTAGAGTCTACTAATGCTATTAGATCATACCGGAAACAAATAGCATAAGTGAGAGGAAACGAAGAAAAATGAATTAACGATCACACAAGACTAAATTGGAACAAGACTAGATCTCATTTAGTGAAAACCATTGTCTGAAAAATTGAAACTCTTATTTGACTTGAAATCTCGTTGAATTGAGAAACTCGAATGAAATTTTAAGAAAAAGAAGAAGGAATTGAATGAAACTCATTGACTCACTTAACTCAAAATCCTATGAAATTGAATGACCACTCACCTATTATCATTTCGAGAAGACATTTAACCTATAGTGTCATTAGCTTTAAACTATTACACAAAAAAGCCAAGAAATAACATTAGAAAACAAACACTATCGGCCGTGTGCCATTCTTTTCCTATTTTTATTGATTAAAACAAGGCAATGAGTTGTCTTCTGAGTTGTATGATTAATGGTTAAATATTCTCAATGATAGCTACTAATCAATTCTACAATGTATATAAGCATATTGTCAAATTATGTATATTTCTCTTTTATAACTATCTCCATATTGCTAATGAGTGAGTTTTAGATTTGATAAATGATTGTTTATAAAATATATATGTAATTCAAAATTTTATTTAGAGAAGTGAATGGGGAATGTGAATTTATATTAGAAGTAGAGCTTTAGAGTTGGACGACTAGGATTTTAATTATTTAAATTAAAGGTATTTTTAATTAAGATATGTTAATAGAGAATTTTAATTATTTAAATAATTACAGGGTTCACCATACCCCTGCCAAGATTGTAAAAATATCGAAGTGATTTGAGGCTTGCTCAGTTTGGGATGATTTAGCCAACACAGATTATGGACTATTTTGGGCCGGAGATAGGATCCGGACTTCCAATGAGCATTGTTATTGACTTGAACTTTTCCACTTAGGGCGGATGAAGTAGGACGGATTTAAGGCCTGCTAGAGCTGGGCCTGAATTTCAATATAAGAACTCAAACTCCAATTAACCTGAACTCGTTAAACCTGATCCCGATCCCCATTGTATTTGTATGGCCGAACCCCAATTTAAAACTAAAGTGTATATATGGGTTTATATGGGTTCTGATTTTTTTGGCCTAAAAGGGATTTTTTTAAGAAAAACGGCCGATATCGGTCGATATGTTGCGGTCGAGATATCGGCATATCGGCCGATATGATAAGGTTTCAAAACCCTATCATATTGATTCGTATTGATTGATATTCGGACCTTTGTTTTCACTATTAGGCCCAAGCCTGACCCAAGTTCTAATTCGACCGGATATTTTGGGCCCAAAAATGAGAGAGCCTGACCCACCTGGGTCAGCCTGAACAAAAATTTTTGGGATTTTTAATTCAGGCTCAGATTAGGGCCCACCAAAGTTACAAACTTACAACCTTAGATCAGCTTTTGTAGCACACGACGAGTGCATTGGAAGGCGTATTAATTTTGAATTTTAAACGTTGTCTATAACAACTAAAGAGAAGCTGCATTGCCTAGATGGAAGAACTTCAAAGACAAAATATTGTGTCGGAAAAAATAAAGGGGAAAGATGAAAGAATTGAGTGTTCGTTTAAACTTTAAATCCTTGCTTTTTTCTTTTTGTTTTACTGTAGCTTAACATGGAAACTTATATATTTCTAATTTGTTTAATGAAATTAGTCCCCTTTTTTTTTTTTTTGAATTTACGAGTGGGAAACCGTAGAAAACCCAGCGTAAAACCTCACAGGTGATACCTACTGCCCTTAGGGTATATCAAGTTAAGCCATGGGGCTCTCTTTTATGAATTGGGTTATGGGTGATTTGTTGTTAATCTAGCTAGATAAACAACAGTAAGGGTAGAATACATAAACGTTTCATTATTGGTTGACTGATTACTGTGTTTTTTTTTTTTTCAATCATTTCTCAACTATCTTGGTCGACTATATTGATTCTATTAAATTGCTGTTAAGAAAGTCCTCATAAAGTATGGGTATTTGAGTTAAATCGATCTCGAAATTGGTTAACTGAAATTTCTAATCCGTTCGTATCGTAAATAGTTGATTGACACTTTGTTTGTTGTTTTTTATTTTTATTTTATTTTTTTATAAATCTTGATAGTTTCTACTTGTTGTGCTTAATTGTGACTATTAAAGATAGGTCTTTACCCGGTTGACTCATCACAAACCACCTTCAAAAAATGTATACATCCCTAGTTATCAACTTCTCTAATCACAAGATTGTAGATTGATTTGATAGAAAATGTAAACATCCCTAGTTATCAACTTCTCTAATCACAAGATTGTAGATTGATTTGATAGAAAATGTAAACATCCCTAGTTATCAACTTCTCTAATCACAAGATTGTAGATTGATTTGATAGATTCCTTAATTGATTACCTTCTATATATGAGAATTTTATATATGGGTGTTTGATGATTTTCCCAATTCTCTTTAGTGACACTGGTAGCAAATACATCTCGTCATCAAAATTTGGATGATATGATTGATGTCCAAGACAAACCTAATGAGAGGAGTCATCTTGTTCAAAGAAACAGGCCAAGGACATCCAATGACGAGTGTCATCCTGATAAAGAAACAGGGCCAAACCCCATTCTCATTCATACACTGGAAAGATTGTCTTAGATTGGCGTAGGTACATGATTGGTCCTGCGTATCTGTTGCATATCACATTTGGAGCATCAACACCATTTACCAACTTTTTTTTTTCTTTTCGTTTGAGGACATTTAGAGAGTGAATCTCTCGAGATTATTTAGGCTCTAAAGCAACAACTAAAGCAATATTTTTATAATGACCAAGGTGTTCGGGTCTCTTAGAGTGTCATACTAATCCTCAGGGCATATATAAGCTTCCCTACCCATACACATCAAAGGTAAATGTTGAAATAGAAAAGAGAGGATGAGTAGGACTCAAGTCTTAACTCAATTAGGTCTTAGAGTCCTAACTCAATGGGGTCTCAGAGTCTTAAATGAACTCATACTTGTATTTTCTCTTATAAATATGTCTCTAATGTACATAGAAAAATACACTGAAATAATAAACTCTTTTTTAATCGTGGTTTTTTCCCTAATGGATTTTCCACGTAAATCCGGTGTTATGATGCTTTGTGATACGTGATTTATAATTCTACATGGTATCAGTCTAATCGATCATTGGGATTGTTTGGGCATTGATTTTTTCCTGATCAGCGCAGTTCGAAAGAGGATTTCGTTCGGCTTCCTGCGCTCTTACTGTTGGCCGCTTGACCCTGTGTTCCCTTCACACGGCTTCTACCCTTTGAAGCCATTGTTGTTCAGCCCAGAAACCATCGTCACTGCTCTTCTTACTTCCTGCTGCATCACCGTCCTCTGAATCAAACAACTCCGGCTTCCTGCTGCTGTTTCCGTCTGCTGCTGTTCTGTTCTCACTCTGCTGTCTGCAACTGGCTTATTCCCGATCTGGGAAGTGCTTCACTGATTTGCCTTCGATCTCGCCGGATCTGCGTCTTCACCACTGCCGATTACAGATCTGTTTTTAGTTGCGTGTTTCACAGCAGCTAGATCATTCCAGATCTGTTTTTTTAGAACTGCCCCTCTTGTGTTTCCAGATCTGTGTTTTCAGATCAGCCGGGCATCGCAGCTTCCGCCCATCGCCGACCTCTGTTCCAGGCGGTGTCTCAGTTGATTCGGGGCCAGTTCATCACCTGCAACTCTGGCCCGCCTTCATCGCTGCTATTTGTGTTTCAGATTTGATCTGGTGTGCGTCTTCTTTCGTCCCGATCTGGAGGCTCTTCCAGATTTGCCGGACAACGCCTCAGCCGCCGTCAGGTCTCTGCTTCAGATCTGTATTTGCAATATCCGGCGTCTCTGCATCGCCGCATCAGGTCCCTGTCTCTGCCGCCTTCAGCCTTCAGATACTTGCTGCCCAGATCTCTTCCGTCTGACGCCCTTCCAGTCGGGCAGCTCTTCCAGTCGGGCTCTCGCTACACTTCCGACGTCTTCTGCCTGCATCAGATAGCCGGCTACTGCTACTGCTATTGCCCAGCGTTTTGTTTTTTATTTTTTTTATTTTTTATTTTTTGCAGATCTGGTTGCTGTACTTCGATCAGCCCACTGATTCGTTGCTTAGTCCGAGCACCCATCTCCAGCGATCTCACAGCAGAAAAAAAAAAAAAAAGAAATCTCAATGGGTGACTCCGACTGTAATCCGAGTCTGAAACTTTGTTTTGTTCTCTTGAATCCAAATAACTATGTCCTTTGGTCTCGGGCTGTTCACTTATCCCTTGGTAGTAAGAAAAAGTTGGGTTTTATCAATGGCAAGATTGTGCCCCCTGCACCGGCCTCCGCCTCTAAAGCTCAAGCTACTACTTAAGAAGATCCTCCAGATAGTGACTCTGCTTATGATAATTGGCTATTTAATGATCAACTGGTTCGCTCATGGCTTCTTAATTCTATGGAACCCCACATTGCTGGAATTTTTACATTCTCCGATTCTGCAAAAGAATTATGGGATTCTGTGACAGGTATGTATGGTAGTCGAAATAATATTGTTCGAGTGTTTCAGATTCAAAATGAGATTGCGACTGCGATACAGGGCGAACTGAAATTTTGCGATCTTACTGGCCATATGAAAAGGCTATGGGATGAGCTACATTTGTATCATCCTCATACCACTGATGCACAGACTCTTTTGCACCGAGATGAAGAGGACCAAGTTTTCTCTTTACTTCGGGCCCTGGGGCCAAAATATGAATATTTGCGGAGTAACATACTTATGACTGATCCGCTATCCTCTTGGATCGCTGTTTGTGCTATCATTCAACGCGAAGAAACGCGACAAGAAACTATGAATGCTGCTCCATCCTCTGAGAACTCTTCCAGTGCTTTTATGACTCATAAAAATGAGCGCCGACCCTCCTCTGAGTCTGAGAAGAAGAAGGTTCATGTTCCAAATAAAGGCCGACGGGACACTATTCGTTGTGATCATTGTGGCAAGGTTGGGCACTCAAAAGAACGTTGTTAGTTGTTACATCCTCATCTCAAACCAAACTTTGAAGCAAAAAGGAGAGCCAAGGCTAATGTCGCAGATACTTCCACCACTCTGGATCAGTTGAGTCAAATCATATGCGATCTACGTCAGTCTTTGCCTTCTACAAATCCGTCTTCCTCGTCTCATACAGCAGGTACCATTCATGCGTCTCTTGCTTCCCATTGTACTGGTCATTCTTGGATTATTGACTCTGGTGCTACTGATCATATGGCTAATTCTCCTTCTTCTGTGTCTGATTTTTCCACATCATCCCGTAAACATGATGTCTATCTAGCCAATGGCACTGTGGTTCCTGTGGCCGGCCATGGTCAAATTGATTTTTTTTCAAATAGCGTCTCTTCTACTGCTCTTGTTGTCCCTTCTTTTCTAACTCAACTCATGCCTGTTGGAAAACTTGCTAATGCTTTGAACTGTGATGTCATTTTTTCTCCTAACTCTGTCATTTTTCAGGATCGAACTTCTAAGAGGACGATTGGTAAAGGCACGTATTCCAATGGATTATACTTGCTACATTCACCTACTAAGGCCTACAAAGCCACGACCTTAGTAGAGAGTCACCTCCTGCACTAACGGCTTGGACATCCTTCAAGTCGTATTTTGTCTTATCTTTTTCCTTCTGTTTCTGTTCCGTCTAGTGTTTGTGATGTCTGTCAATTTTCTAAACAAACTCGTTTACCATTTGTTAGTTCTAAATCTGTTGAACATTTTGATTTGATTCATTCTGATGTATGGAGTGCTCCAGTTGCTTCTTATGATGGTTATAAATATTTTGTTTTATTCATTGATGATTGTACTCGTGTTACATGGTTGTACTTACTCAAATCTAAGAATGAGGTGTTCCTTGCTTTCAAAGCCTTTCACAACATGATCACTACCCAATTTCATGCCAAGGTAAAAATTTTCTGCTCTGACAATGACACTGAATATGTCAATGCTAATTTCACCGAATATTTTCATAGCCAATGCATAATTCATCAAACTAGCTGCCTGGGTACACCACAACAGAATGGTGTGTCAGAACGGAAAAACCATCACATCTTAGAAACTGCACGAGCTCTTATGTTTCAAATGAATATTCCTAAGAAGTACTGGTCTCATGGTGTTCTGACGGCCATCTATTTGATTAATCGACTTCCTAGTCAGGTTACCAATTTTAAATCACCATTGTAAATGCTGAATAATAGAAAACTTGTTTTGTCGCATCTGCGTGTGTTTAGTGTGTCTGTTATGTACACCGCCAACCTCTTCATCGTGACAAGTTAGATGCCAGATCTGTCAGATGTGTCTTTTTCGGCTATTCTTCATCACAGAAAGGGTACATTTGTTATGACCCAGCATTTCACAAGCTCATTGTCTCCCGTGATGTGCGCTTCGCTGAATCTGATGTATATTTCTCAGTTCATAGTGATTCTGGGAATCGGTCCCATGGGGAGAACTTATCTGATTTGGTACCTCTTCCTACTGTAACTGATGATATCTCTTGTAGCAGAAATACAGTGATTATATCTCCAGATAACCAACCAATGTCTGCAGCAATTGAAATACCGACAGCTTCTACTGAGACTACATCTACCGTAATTCAGCTGATTTCTCCAACAACTGACATACCGGCTCCTCCCTTTCCATTACGGAGATCGAGTAGAGAGACTCGTCCTCCAAAAGGAATGAAAGATTTCTTCACTTACCATGCTGTATCATACCCAATAGAAGCTTCTCTGACATATGTTAATGTTACTCAGTCACATCTGGCCTTCTTGAGTGCAGTGTCTACTGAACAAGAACCAAAGACATTTCGTGAAGCTAACTCTATATCTGTTTGGAGACTGGCAATGAAAGAAGAATTGCAAGCACTTGATGATAATAAAACTTGGAATATTGTCAAATTGCCTCTTGGAAAAAAGACTGTTGGGTGCCGTTGGATATACAAAATCAAGTATAAAAGTGATGGAACTGTGGAGCGATATAAGGCGGGACTTGTTGCCAGAGGCTTTACACAAACATATGGAGAAGATTATACAGAGACTTTCACACCTGTTGCAAAGATGAACACTTTTCGAGTACTTCTCTCCTTAGCAGTTAATCAGGGTTGGGAATTATCTCAAATGGATGTGAAAAATGCTTTCTTACATGGTGATCTAGAAAAAGAGGTGTACATGAGTGTTCCACCAGGTCATTCACAAGAATCCAAAGTTGGATTTGTGTGTAAGCTAAAAAAGGCCATATATGGACTTAAGCAATCTCCCCGTGCGTGGTATGCTAAGCTCAGTTCTGTTCTCTTGAGTAATGGGCTTCAAAGGAGTGCAGCTGATTCTTCTTTGTTTGTACAAAAAGGTGCGTGTGGTACAACTATTGTTTTAGTCTATGTTGATGATATAGTGATCACAGGCGATGATAAAAATGAAATTAGAAGGCTTAAGACTCTACTGCACAAGAGATTTGCCATCAAAGACCTTGGAGTGTTAAAGTATTTTCTTGGATTAGAAGTTGCCTACTCAAAGAAGGGAATATTTCTCAATCAAAGAAAACATGTGCTGGACCTGTTGCAAGATATTGGAAAGATAGGAGTTAAACCATCAGATACTCCTATTGACAGTGGAGGTAAGCTTGACAATGATGGTGAATTGTTATCTGATATTGGTCAGTTTCAAAGGTTAGTTGGTCGATTGATTTTTCTAACGATTACTAGGCCAGATATTTCTTATGCAGTCAGTCTAGTCTGCAGATTTATGTATGCACCTACAGTTACTCATATGAATGCTGTCAATCGAATTTTACAATATTTGAAGGGTTCTCCAGGAAGGGGAATATGGATGCGGAAGAATGGAAATAGTTCCATTACTGCTTACACTGATGCTGATTGGGCAGGTTGTCCAGTTGATCGACGATCTACAAAAGGATATTGTACATTTGTAGGAGGTAATCTGGTAACTTGGAAAAGTAAAAAGCAGAGTGTTGTTGCAAGATCAAGTGCAGAAGCAGAATATCGTGCAATGGCCTTAACCACTAGTGAGGTTATTTGGCTTCGGTCCTTATTACAAGATTTGAGTTTTGGTTCTAATCAGCCAACGCAAATGTTTTGTGATAATCAAGCTGCCATTCACATTGCTTCAAATCCAGTGTTTCATGAGAGAACCAAACACATTGAGGTGGATTGTCATTTTGTTCGAGAAAATTTGCAAGCTAATGTTATTTCTACTCCGTTTGTTCGCAGTGATCAACAATTAGCAGATATCTTCACAAAAAGTATCTCCACTGTTAAATTCCAAGATATTTTATCCAAGTTGGGCTCAATCGACATTTTCGCACCTACTTGAGGGGGAGTGTTGAAATAGAAAAGAGAGGATGAGTAGGACTCTAAGTCCTAACTCAATTAGGTCTCAGAGTCCTAACTCAATGGGGTCTCAGAGTCTTAAATGAACTCATACTTGTATTTTCTCTTATAAATATGTCTCTAATGTACATAGAAAATACACTGAAATAATAAACTCTCTTTTAATCGTGGTTTTTTCCCTAATGGGTTTTCCACGTAAATCCGGTATTATGATGCTTTGTGATACGTGATTTATAATTCTACAGTAAATCAATAGGGAATAGCTCTTGAGATGAAGTGAGAATCAAACTCAAGACTCTCACTTCCTGAGGTGAGTTCCTGCCATCACTTCAACTCCTTTGAATTGCAGCAACTAAAGCAATTACATGGACATTTAACACAAGCTCAATAATTTGAGCCTTCTTTTTCAATGCATTCATGGAAGCCAATCAAATTTTACAAGCAAATTAGGGATCAATGAGTCAATGGCAACTAGATTTGTCTCGACAACTTGTTTATCAGTATTAGCCTTTTTGGCAACCCCACTTCTACATAAATCTGTTTATAATCAGGTTCCTTCCCCAACTAGTGAGTAACATGTTCAAAGGAACTTGGTGATTCCTCTACCAAGGATTCATGACCAAGCTACATTTGCTTAAAGGAATGCTGATCCTCTATTTATTGAAATGGTAGAAGAGTTGTTTTGGAATATGTTTTACAAAGAGAGGGCCAAGTAATAAAACGATATGACGATTATCTCCAATCATCAATTTCATATGTTAGGGTCAAGTCATAATATAAAAGGCCAACCTTTATTGCATCCAACGTAAAAGAGAATTGGAAGATACGTGACTTAAGATTTGAGTGACAACTCCAATTGTTGCAAGGGAATTCCAAGATTCTAATGAAAGAATTCCCGATCTCTCTTTCTAGAATGACGTTGGAATGGTTTCTTGTCTTCCTCCTAATTCTATTTCTCTGCCAAGCCAATTAAAATATGATTTTTGTGACCATATGACCATGAAAAAAGTGTATTCTAATGATTTATGAACAATTGTCCAAAAGCCCAGAGAGTTGTTCGATGATTATCTCCTTAGGTTTAGAGAGCTGACAGTCGATGCAAGGAGAATTTGAATAAGAAATATCTTCTCCATACTTGTATGAAAAATCTCTGCCTACGCATCAACATTATGTCAATGTGTTAAAATTAATGCCATGTTACTTTCTCGTTATTATGCTTTTAGTTTATGTCCATTTCAATCATTTAATATTATATTTTAGATGTTGGATATTTGCCACTTTTATGACTATGACGGTTTGTAAAAAGAAACCCTTAAAGTTTTTGAAATGAGAATGAGAATTAAGCCTCCCTTTTATTGCTTCCCACATTCTTCCTATTTCATATTCTCCTTCTCCATTTTACATTGTGTTGTTTTTGGATAAAAAAAAGGGTTGAAATTACAGCCAACATCTGGTATCAGAGTCAGGTTGTGGGCTTTTGGGGCTTTCCATAAACTCATTTCGAGACAGCGAAGTAGATCTTGTCACAGTTCTTCAATGAGCCTCACAAATCCGAAGCCATCTTCTTCAATAAGATCTATTCTTCAATCTGGGTTCTTGCAGCAGATAAGAGAATGCATCATTGGGTTTTAACACTTGGAAAAGAAAGAGAGAGAAGAAAAAAAGGAAAAAAAAAAAAATCTGCACACCAAGTGTTTGATGATTTGCAAAGTAGAAACAAATTCCTAAGAAGAAAAGGTGATGGCAAGTGCAAGCAATAGTGGTATTCAAAACCCTTTATTCTCAATTTTTGATGAAGAAAGCTATAATTATTGGTGTGTGAAGATGAAAAGTATTTTTGCTTCTTATGATTTGTGGGATTTTGGTAGAAGATGGGTATGAAGAACTCGAAAAAATGGAGGCCGTGACAAATTCCCAAAAGCAACAACTAAAGGATAATCGAAAAAAGGATGCGAAAGCCCTTTATTTGATTCAACAAGGAGATTTTGATACAATCTTCCCAAGAATCATCAATACCACAAAAACTAAGAAGGCTTGGGACATTTTACAAAAGGAGTATAGGGGTGCTTTGAAGGTAAGAACAATTAAACTTCAATCTCTTAGAAAGGATTTTGAAAATGTTAAAATGAAAGAAAGTAAAACTTTGCAAGATTACTTTTCTAAAGTTCTAGAGATGGTGAATCAAATGAAAATTTATAGAGAGAAAATTACCGATCAAAGAATATTAGAGAAAATACTAATTAGTTTGCTGTAAAAATATGAGTCTATTGTTGGCATTATTGAGGAGAGTAAAGATACTTCCTCATTGGGTGTTGAAGAATTGGTGGGTTCCATTAAAGCATTTGAGCAAAGGTTGAATAAGCACTCCGAAAAGTCAATTGAAAGTGTTTTTCAATCCAAACTCAATGTTAGTTAAAAAAACCAAGCAATGGAAATGTCAAATCTTGGTTAATCCAAAAGTGAATCTTCAAGGGGTGGAAGACATGGAAGAGGAAGAAATACATGAGGAAGAGGTAGAAATAGTTTTGAAATGAGAGGAAATGTGAAGTTCACTCAACAAAAATGCAAGTTTGTAAAAGAAGTAATCATGTTGATAAAGTTTGTTGGTTTCGCGGAAAACCCCAATGTCACAATTGCAAGAAATTTGAGCACGTTAAAATAGATTGTTGATTCAAGAACTATCAACAAGCTAATTTATTTGAAGAGCAAAAAGGTGATGGGAATATGTTTTATGCTTGTCAAACGGCATTGGAGCAAAGAAACAATGTATGGTTCCTTGATAGTGGTTGTAGTAATCAGACGATAGAGGATAAAAGTATTTTTGTAGAAATGGATTGTCATGCCTCGACCCCAGATGTGGGCCCGAAACACGACTATTTATTTCTTCTAAAACTAATCCAATCATCAAAAGTCCATGGGCTTCGATCTCATCTAAGCCCATCTAAGATGTCACACATGTTCATGTGGACAACAAGTGTGATCGAACACACCGAACCTAAATTCAACTTTCACTAACCTAAATTCAACCTCCACTAGTCACTTACGAGGCACCGATGACGACCCATCGCAGGGACAAAATTTTGTATTTCTCAGTTGCTCTTAGGTCGATACCATCATCAATGGCGACCCATTGCCAGTGCCTTTGGCGACCCATCACCAGTGGCGATGCATCGCCCTGACAGCAAAACTGTTGTTTGGGTTTGTTTTGCAAACTTGATTTTTCCCTAGTTTCGATACTCGAAATGCAAAATACACACCATAATACATTCATTTACACATCATAGCATCATATTGCACATATATGAGTAATACACAAGGTCTTTATGACACAAGTGGTATAATCATCTAATATACATAGTTTTAACATAAAACTAAACAAGTATAAATCCTACCCTTGAACAGCCTCCTGGAATCCAATGATTCCAACTCCTAAGGCATCGTAGAGGGGTTCTCCATTCCCTCATCTAGTACATGACCTGCATTGTAAGAGACATGAACTCCATGCCCAGTGAAGAGAACTCAAATTAACAAGTCCCTCCAGTTTTTCAGAATATCAAATTTACAATGTAGAATACGAGGGAAACAAGTATCTTTCCATTGGTTCTTTCCCTTCTACTAACATACCCATGCGTACTCACACATACATATGTAAATCCACACATGTATACTTACATATGGATATGCAACCTACACATGCATTCTCTTGTTTGCTCATGTAAAGTCACACATGCACTCTACCTTCTTCTCATGCATTTATAATATCAATAACACAATGCATGTTTAACAAAATTGTTGGTCAAGCTAGCCAAATGTCTAGGGGGGGGGGGGGGGGGTAGGGGGGGATAAATAGGACTATAGGGGAATTTTAAAATCTATTTAAATATTGGGCACTTTAATGATTAATCAATACAAATTTTCTCAATTAATATTCTAAATGTGATTTACAAGGAAGATTAAGTTTAAGCAAATTATGTGTGCAATAAGATATGAGCAAAAGTAAGTGCACAAAATAAGGTGAAGGAGATGAGAAGAGATGGAGAATTGTGACACAATGATTGTTACGTGGTTGGGCAACCTTGCCTACATCCACGCCTCAAGTACACCACTTGAGGATTTCACTAACATTCTCCTTCACGGGTGGAGAAGAAACCTATAACAACTCTTTTGGTTTCTTTCAGGGGTAGAGACCTTACCGTTACAGCTTTGATCTCTTTCACAGGTAGAGGTCGAACCTAAGGTAAATATATACCAAGAAATCATCTTTCTTGGATTTTACAAGGGTTACACCAACCCTTATAATTATCTCAATGAATAATGAAATTTGTAGAATGTTACCAAGAACACTAGCCTCTTATTACTTTAAGTAGCTTTAGCTTGTTCTTGAATGTCCTCCTCTTCTTGGCTTGATGTAGATGCTCCAATACAGTCCAACCAAGATAGTAATAAGGAGGTTTAGGGTAGATAATTGTTTTCCTATGAAGATTACGACCCTAGAGAGAATCTCCACTTAACACATTCAAGTTAGAGCATAAGATGCTCAAGATATGCCTATGAGAGCTTTGAATGTGTTTGAGATAAAGATTCAAAGCTTAGAGTATTTTAACTATAGAGTTTGTAAGCTATGGAAGAAGAGGCTTAAAGATGATATTTGGTTTTTCAATTGATCAATCTTTCCCTAAGGTGTTTCTCAATGACACATTCAAGATTGAGCCTAAGATGCTCAAGGACTTTGCCTATGAGTGCTTTGAATGTGCTTGAGAATTGTTTTAGAGCAATGAGAGTATAACTATAGAGTTTTGATTCTCTAAGAATGATTGAGAGTCTTGGAGAATGTTAGAGAGTGTTTGGCTCATCAAAAATCAACCTTTGGAATGTTCTAAGGTCATACATTTAAAGCCCTCTTGAAGATATGGCCGTTGGAAGTCGAAATCACAAGAATAGAGCAGTTAAAAACTTCCCGTTGCGATTTCAGTCGACTGAACTTGAATATTCAGTCGACTGAAATGTCTAGAAATGACCGTTGAAACATCTGTGTACATTCAATCGACTGAAGTACAATATTCAGCAGACTGAATCTCATCGAAGGCTGAAAAATCTATTCAACAGACTTTTTAGTAGACTGAATTATAAGATTCAGACGACTGAAAACTTGACAGTTTTGCATACCTCGACTAAAATCACCATAACTCGAGTTCCCGAGCTCGGTTTTGGGTGATCTTGGGTTCGTTGGAAAGATATCTGAGAGATATATCTACTCGCCAAATTTGGTTTAATTTGAAGTCAAGTTGATACATCAAATAAACTCTCAAAATGAGGATATATGACAAAACTGTTTTGATCTGTTTTGCACCCTTTCATTAAAATGCTCATAATTTGAGCTATACATTTCTGAATTGGGTGTTCTTGGACTTTTTGAAAACCTCTTTTAGTGATCTACCAACTAATAAAAATTTTACTAATATTTTAGCACATTTGTAGGAGAAAAACTTCTCTAAAACAGAGTAAAACAAAACTAACCTAAGAAATCCAATTTAGTTCTATTAAATTCAAAGTTATGGATTCTAAAGTTTATCCCAAAGGTAAGTTTAGGTATTCTAAATCAGTCCTAAGGTCCAAATACCTATGTTGGTTGAGATTCATGAAGTTTTTTCTATTTCGGTGCGATGCTTTCCAAATGAAGCGTCTTTTGGAGTTTCAATCTTGATTTGACTATGCAGGTCTTCCAGAGGTGCGGTCTTGGACACTTAGACGGTCATGAATCAATGAATAAAATTAATAAATCAGGACTCAGTCAAACACATTCATGGAATTGACAACTCAGTCTAACTCAGGAGAGACAGATTTAACTTTTAAGCCAACAAAAATGAGAAACGAATAATCCATATTACCATTTTTTCTATTTTTTCCATTTATAAGGTTTCAATGAACCTTTTGATATACTGGGGTATCCCACTCAACCTCAACTGTACAGGTCTAGGGTACCCACTAAAACACCACCCCTACCTTTTTAGAATTTCTATTTCGCTAGACTACTCTGCTTTTGGTTTACTCGCAGCTACAACACTGCTGCAACTTGCTTCTGGCGCTAGCTGCACTTTTTATCTCTTTGTGCTTGCGGTTCAGATTTGGTTGGCTGCTCTGTGCTTGTTTACAACTCAGGATTACAGTTAATGTCTCTGTTAAAAACGCCTCTACTGACTTTATACTTCTGCCCAGAACTGCTGGTTCTAATTCAGTCCTTATTTGCTTCTCCTAACTTCTTCCTTTTCTTAACTTCATCTTTGAATCAAAGTCTTGATTTGCTGCCTCTAGCTGATCTGCTCTTCTTCCTTTCTTCTTGCTGCTATGTTTCTCTTTTGTCTTTGCTTATGTCACAGATCTTATCTTTTGGTATGCTAGCTGATCTCAATCCTTGAATATTGGGATGAAAGAAGAAATCTCCTTGTGAATGACAGATGGAGATGCAGTATGGAATTCAAGTTTTTTTTTTCAGAAAACATCTTGTGGGGTCAAAGCTTTGAATTTAAGCACATTTTTTCTCATTTTCACTTTTAAACCTACAAAACACAAAATTACACTAATGAGATAAAATTAAATCAAATGAGATATTAACAATTATAAATTTAGGAGTAAAATATGTAATAATTTTGCACTCATCACCAAACATCATTTCATTAGAGAGGCCGTGGAAAGTATGATTCAAGGTTGCAATTTTTTCCTGCAAAGTTAAGGTCCAAATGGATAGGTTCATTCATTGTTTCATCAGTATTCCTACATGGGACAGTACAGATCAGGCATTCTACGAATGGTTGTGCAGTCAAGGTTAATGGGCAACGATTAAAGCCATTTTTAGAGTTCCCCATTCCTGAAGAAGAGAATGAGGTCGCGATAGCCGATCCTGTGTACCAAGACTGATTTGAGGACCCATACCCATTCACTCACCTATCCATCTTCATCCTTTCCATTACCCAGACCCACGTATCCATCTGTCTATTTTAGAAAATGAACATTCGGGGTATGTTTGAACCCCAATTGTTCGTTTTCTAAAATATTTCTTCTTTTACACCTGGCCAGTGTAGATTAGGGAACATTGGGATATGTTCAATTTAAGTTTGGGGGTACTGAGGTCATTTATCATCCATCTAAAAAAAAAAATAGCATCCATCATGTAATGGCCCGGAAATTGTAAATCAATGAATATGTGAATATTATTTATTTTAGGATGAAAAATTGGGAAATTGATGGAATAAATGGTAAATGGGCAAAAATTTGGACAAAGGCCCAAGTATTGCCCAATAGGCCATGGATTGGATTTTAAAATCATTTAAGTGGTCAATGATGGCCAATTGGGCCAAGGGTGGTCAAATTAGGCCCAATACTCACTTGGGACCCAATAGATTAAGATAATGTAAGCCCTAAGATAAATGGGTAAGGATGAATGTAATTGGGCCATGGGCCCAATGATGATCCAATTGGTTGGAGTGGGCTTAATGAAATTTAAATCACTTAAATTAATTTGGATTAGGCCAAGGTGGTGTGACCAAATGGGACCCACCTCCACCTCACCAAGTGAGGTGGCCTTTGGACCAAGAGTTCGTGGGGCCGGCCACCATGGTTGACTTGGTCAACCATGGGTGGATACATAGAGGGAAGTTAAGAATGGAATTAAATTAGGTGAGAATTAATTAAACTAAGGTAATTAGTTAATTTATTAAATGATTAAAATAATCAAATGAGGTGGTCAAATGGTCAAATGGTCAAATAAAAGACCAAAAGCCATCTCATTTTTTAACACAAAGAAAAAAAAACGTTGGGTGGTGGTTATCCCAACCACCACTATAAAGTTAGAAAAAAATCTCATTTGGTTGGTGGGGGGATTAAAGGCACCAAAGGAGAATAATCTTATCTCTTTCCTTTTCATCTCCTTTACTCTCATTTCACTCTCCTCATCTTCCACACTCTCCTAGCTGTCCCTCATACCCAAGGTAGAGAAGAAGAAAAAAAAAATTAAGGAAGAAAAAGAAGAAAAGCTTGGAAGAAAAGAGAGGAGGAAGTTGTAAGTTGGGCCATCCCTTTAAGATCAACTATAGAATCCTATTTTCTCATCTCCATCTTTCCCTCTCTCTCTTTCTCTCTCTCTCAAACAAACCCTACCTTGGCCGATCCTAAGTTGGAGGGTTTCACCCTTGATCAAGCATCTTAGCTGATGAAACAAGAAGAGGAAGGAGAAAGGAGGCTAAGGAAGCCGACGGAAGTGAGTATTTCTTAAGAAAGAGTTTTGGATTTTTTGGGTTTAAGATTTGGGGTTCATTTTGTTAAATTTAATGGTGGCCAAATAATTTTATGCCATGGATTTTAAATCCATCAATTTGAAAGATGGAAAGTGGAGGAAACCCTAATGGATAAATTAGGGTTAGCTTAAGGAAAAAATAAATGGATTGAGTGCATTGTGTAATTAGGTATTAATCAAGCATGGAAATGGGGGTTATAAATGGATTAATGGACCATAGGATTCGGCCATGTGGTATGGCCGAACCCCATGGTAAAAAGGGTTGATGAATCTAATTTGGGTTATGTAATTTATGTGTAAAATTTTTAGGGTTTTAAGGAATGGAGGATACGGAAATGTAATATTTTAGACTTATTGCTACGATTTGGATCTTATTGTAGACACATGATGTTATGGCTTTTTAGTAATTAAATGATGAAATCTTCCCTGCTATCTAGAAAAAGTTTGGTAGGATAGTATCTATTATCATTCTGCTTTTAATGTATTTTTTCCTCGAGTTTACTTTTACGGGTGAACCATTCTCCGTGGACCCGTTCCACGCACCCGTAGGGTTGGCCAGTTTAGGGCCGGGCTTTAGAAGCTCGGACTTAACTCGCGTCGTGACGTCCGCGCCTTTTGTCACTTGTAAAAAAAAAAAAAAATTAGACGCTGATTTTCTGTGAAAAGGGGCGGGTGTTACACATCATCTGTTTTGTCTTTGTTACCAGCAAACGTTAAAGAACTGGATAGGTTCATACATGTAGACAATCGAGTTTTTGTCTTTATATTGTGTCTGTTTAGAACACAAGTTCTCCCAGACTTGTGTAGGTAAGTCATTTCCTTAGCTATGAGGGTAAGGAAGCTAGAAATCCAAGAGGAACAACCCAGACCTCTTTGTGGTCGAAGCACTCTGGTTGTAAAGAGGAAAACTAGGAGGCTAGGAATCTGTCACAAATGTGGATTTGGGAATTGTAATAGAATAATATCTGATCAAGGAGTTCGTTGTGTGACAGCAGCAAAGCATAGACCTATTAGCGGAAATAGACAGATTTTTTTGGATTTAGTCAAAGGTAGAGTAAGTCAGGAAAGACTGAGACTCCTTGGTGTCCAAAGAACTATTGATTTTCGCTTAGGGGACTATAAACGTCTTGACAATCTGACGTTAAATGAGTCTTAGTTTTCTTAGGCAGAGAGAGGCAGACTTAATTTTTTAAAGGTAGAGTAAGCAAAAACTGAGACACCTTGGTACTTAACAAGACTGTCAATTTAGGTCTAAATAAAAAGTGTCACATTTTTAGCATTAAGACGTAAATAAAAATCTTTATATCAAACTTTTTCGGAAAGATTTTTATAGGATTTATGTTCGAAAATACATGTACACAGCCATATTACTGTTAGTTTGAAAAAAATAATATTCATAAGTCGAGTGATTACCAGAGGAATACTAGTGGAAACTTAAACCCAGTGAGCTTTGGAGCCATTCTATCCTTCTGAGGGTTATAAATAAACTTTTGTTTCTTTGATTGGCGCATTGAGTCGTTGTGAGATTTGATTTTCATTGATTTGGTCATATTACTAAGAACGTCATTAAATTTGAGTTAGTACATCTGAAATTTTTCTGAATTTATTCAAACCAAAGAAATCATCTTATGAAGCTTAGGATAGGATATAGGCCATTTTTTTGGACCGTTTGAGCCTTCAAGCCCACCTATTTTGGTCATTTCATCTTGATAGTTCACCACTTGAGCCTAATATAGCCTCTTTTATTGATTAGCCATGTCTACCGTACCCAACTTCGGACATGGAGTTTGAGCCAAAATTTTATATCGATGACCTATTTTCATATGAGAAAAGGTTATGGAGGAATTTGGGAAAGGATTAACTGAAAGAAAAAATTATTAGAAAAAAAAAATGGGAACATCCATACATCAAAAAGGGATGTTGAAAGAGAAATGAAAAGAAGATTTGAAAAAAAAAAGTGAAAAATGTTAGAGGAAAAATATCCCGCTCATAATATGAAGACCTCTAACATTTTCTTATCAAAGTATTAATTTTTAGAGTCTTTTATCCCTTCTTTGATATGACCCAGTCTTAAGCCATGTTTCGTCCTATTAGAAAGTCCTATTGATCCTAAGTCTAAATAAGGTATTTCATGTAGAGAATAGAGGAGGAAAAATAATGGTGTTTAACTCAACGTTTTTAGGAAAGTGGCATCTATTCATGAGATCAATTATTTTCTTCATCTATGTCGTCTTTGTTTAATACATATGTGAGAATTTTGATTTGAATACGTAAGGTCCGCTCACATATACCTTAAGAGAAAATAAACCCACCTTTGAGCGTTAGTCTTTCTGAGAGATATATCTGGTGAGGTTTGAAGTCAAAGTGCATTTTCCAATTTTAGTTACAAAACTTGTGTGTATTTTGAAAAAACAAGACTGTCTTAATATTAGCTATCACACACAACACTCTGGGTATAAGTCTTGCAAAATGAATTTTGGAGTTGTATGATATTTAGATTTTTGTCTATGTGTTTTTGCTGAAAATTTCGATGTTTGTGGGTATCATCACTGGAAGCCCTCACGAGACTATAACTCGTCCACTAGTGGTGAGATAGGGGTTTAAAGGCTTGTTATATACGCTAAATGCAATCGAGAGTACCAGCGAAAGTGATGTAGGATTTTTAACTTTCAGTTAGTAGTATTTTGTTTTGCTCGAGGACTAGCAAAATCTAAGTTTGGGGGTATTTGATGAACATTGAGAAATTACTTTTTTACACTTTAATATTAGATTAATTAGTCTATTTTGTAAATATTAGATATATTTAATGTCATTCTTGAGTTTTGCAATATATTCCGGAGAATACAAGAAATTAGAATGAAAATTGAAGAAAATTGCAAAAAGTGGGCCACAATGCCAAATTTGGAAATCTCAAGCCCAAGCTTCACAAGACAAAGCCCATCAAAAAGTCCATGATTGAAGCTCAATAAAAGTTCATTTGCTTGATACAAGGTCAATTAGATTTATAAATGCCCAAGAGATGGTGGGTCATGAAATTGAAGTAGTCAAGTAGTGGACTCGGCTATAGCCAGAAAGAGAGAAATTACAACAGCAGTTCCGCAACAAGATGAGGATCGGACAAAGCAGATATTGCAGCAACATATTGAGAAAGAAAAAGACAGCAGAGATGGAGATGTTTTATTATCACATGCTGATTCAGAAGATAGAAAAACAAGAACTTTTTCATTCAAACAGACACCTCCCATCGCTAGTAAAGAGGAAAAACAGGATTGAGGCTGTATCTCTAACTGTAAACAAAAGATAAGAAAGAAGATAATTAAAGGTGCTGGCTGTTCGGTGGAGTGTCTCCAAAGGAAATAGAAGAGAAAATCTAGAGGGCTGACCGATCCTATTATTCATGGATTTGCATACATTGGTTTTTGCTAGCTGATTTGGCTGAAAGGAAGGAGAAATAAAGAACAGCAAGATGCGAGAAATACAGTTAGGAACCACTGTGGAGGAGATGGATGTGAACATATAGCTGGTCGGTGATAGCCCTCTTAAAAAGCTGAGAAATCAGTCGCTGATTTCAGCCCATTTAGCAAAGAAAATCAAGATAAGATCTCGAGTGTGGAGGATGTGCTGATAAGAAGAGAAAGAATCGGTTCTTGCTTCCCAAGCAAATACAAAGTATGGACAGGACTGTGAAAAGAAGGTAATCCCCTACCATATCAACCAGATCTGCTGAATTTTAGAAGAGGCTACACGTTTTTCGCAAAAATCTATGAGGCTCGACAATAAAGCAGGACATGGTCGGCTGCGAGATAAGGATGAAGGTGCTGGTTGATTTGGGTCAGAAGAAAGGAAGGAAGTGTAACACCCTGGATTTTCAAGTTATAAATATTTATGGAAATTGCCCATTTAATTTGTGAATTATTGGATATGGACCTTTGATGGGTAAGTGTTGGGTCAATTTCCCAATTGAGACCCAACGGATTGTGGATATGGTTCAATTGAAATAAATGAGTGAGATTTATTTAATTGAGTCAAGATTGTCAATTGGGTCAAATGTCCAATTGGGACCCAATGGGTCATGGTTGACTTGATTGACCACCAAGCGAGTTCAAGCTTAATTAAATTGGGGGTGAATTAAGTTGGAAATGGAATCAAGTAATTGAGTTGATTTTAAGTGAGTAAATGAGTTGAATTAAAGAGATGAGTTGTGTTAAAGAGATAAGTTGAATGGGAAGTTAATGGGACTTTGATCTTAAGTGAGTGGAGTGGGAAGATGGAGAGTTGCATCTCATATGACCAAACCCATCTTGTACACACGTTGGAGAGGTGGGAGTTTCATCTCATGGGATGAAACTCCAAAGGGATCATTATGAGGAAGTTGAATGGTTTTGTTGTTACACAAGCCATATCCAAAAGCATACACGTTGGAAGATGGAGGGGTGTTCCATCTCACGTGGTGTCTTGGCCAAGCCAAGGGACACTTGGGAAGACACCATCATTATGAGCAAGTTGAAGGGATTTTGGTTGTTACACAAGGTATACCCATGCATACACGTTGGAACATGGAAGCCCAAGGGGCATATGGTTGGGGGTTTCATCTCATGGGATGAAACCCCCAAAGTAAGTATCAATGGGGAGGTGAAGAGTCATGAGAGTTACAAAAGGGGTATCAAACAAAGGATACCACCCTTGGCCGAACTACATTGGGCAGCAAAAAGAATTCCTTGCTTTATCTCACTCTCTCCCTCTCTTACTCAAGGCCTATCCTCCTCTCAAGACAAAGGACTTAGAGTATTTTCTATCTCAAGCTCCTCTCTCCCTCTCTCAAATCTATACCTCTTGGCCGAACCACTCCTAGAGATTTTATCAAGCTCACTCTCGGCCAAGGATCAAGGAGGAAGAAGGGGCTAAGGAGGAGAAGATTGGAGGAGCAAGAAGGAGTGAAAGAAACCGGAAGAGTTGCGGAGTCGGTAAGTACTTGATAAGATTGCATAAGTAAGAAAACATGGTCAAGGACATGGTTCGGCCATTGCATGGCCGAACCCTAATTTTTATGGCTAAGGACTTTATGCATGAACCATGTATGGAATGGTGAATGACCAAGGATCACGGTTTGGCCCTTGCATGGCCAAACCCTAAGTTATATGTATGAGAACCATCAAGGACAACAAAAAGGGATGGATGAGGGTCGGCCATGATGTATAGCCGAACCCCATCAAAGAATATAAATCTTGGTTATATGATTTAAAGAGAAGATGATGAACCATAGGGTTCGGCCATCTTGTATGGCCGAACCCCATGGAGATATATTGATGGACTTAGGTATTTTTGGACCATGAAAATGATGGGGAAATATTGGTAATGTTAATGGGTTTTAAATATGGTAGAGGATGGTCTAAAATGATGGACCTAAGGGTATGATTAAACCCCCCAAGAGGGACTTTGGTTATGGATTTAATGTTGTAAGTGATTTAAGAAAAGAGGATGAAAATGACATCCATGAACCATTTAATGGGTCATTCATGGATCTATGCATGGTTAGATGAATGGATTATCAAGCTAAGGAAAAGAGGGAATGATCTTGGACCCATATTCATTTAAATGATAAGGGATTAAAAAGAGGAGCAAAACCAAAAGGGTGAGGTTCAGCCATGTTGTATGGCCGAACCCCACTCATGGGTGGTTGTGGACTTAAGCATATTTCAGCCCTAAGATATGGCCAAACCCCACTAGTGGATGGTGGATAGTGGACGGTGGACGGTGGACAGTGGGTAGTGGACAGTGGGTAACCTACTGATTTTATAAATGAAACATTTATATGAATGTTTTACTTGATTTTTGGGACTTAAGTCATATGTAATTAAACGAAGTAATTAGCTATGGTTAGAATGATGGCTAAGTTGGAATATGATTAAAATGACGGACCATGGGTTCGGCCATGGTGTATAGCTGAATCCCATGGAGAAAGTTTTGTGGACTTAGGTTTTATTAACGTTAAATGACTAATTCATGTATGATTGATTAAGGAATCAAAAGAGGGACCCAAATCAATTGAGTGAGGTTCGGCCATGTTGTATGGCCGAACCCCGCTAAGGTATGTTTATGGGCTTAAACATAGTTGGAAATTAAATGGAACGTCGGTTTGACTTAATGATATGCAATAAGGTAACGGGACCTCACAAGCGGTGTACGATCGGTGAGCGGTTTCTAGGATGAAAACGCAAGGACACTTTAGTGGTCATTGGTAGGATTCCTACCTCATTGAAACCATGGGATATGTATAATGATTTTAATTCATATTTTGATGAGTTATTTTGGTATCAAAGGTTATGTTTCAACTATGGAATTTTAAATGCTATGATTTGTATTATTACTGAAATTCCGTTACTAGACGTATGCACGACCTAGAGGGGGGTGAATAGGTCGGTTTTCAATTTTAATTCCCTTTTAAATTTTTCTTACCAATTTATATGTTAAGTAAACAAAACAATCAATCCATGCATTCAATCACATAACACAAATATTTTATAGTGGTTCGGTTTCATCAAACCTACATCCACTGTTAGACTTCCCAACTCTAGGGTCGTCCCAAATATACTATGTAAGGGTCTCACACCCAAATAGTATAACCTAGTTTTTTATAGAGGTTCAACCCAATTGGTCTAATCCTCTACACCTATTTTTTAAAGTGGTTCGAACACATTGTTCTAATCCACTTTATAATGTTTTAAAAATAAAATAAGAAGAAAACTTGCCTTGGGCCTTAACAGTTTTCCTTTTAGCTCTTTCTTCTTTACTGAATCTCTGTACTCCTTTCCATCAACTCGGCATCAGCAGCGTATTTTGTAGGCACAGCAGTAGGACAAGGTATGACTGATTTTAGTCCTTTGTAAACACCTTATTCTTTATCTTGATTACCCGAATATCATTAAGACGGATGATGAAGAATAATGTCTAGAGGGAAGGCCGAATGGTCTCTCACTGATAATCTTATTCCACAGATTTTCTGAGTCGATTCAGTGTTTTAAACAGCCCCCTTACTGTTATTATATAAACAGTTTCAAACAGTGCTGTTAGACACGCCTGCGAGGCCTCGCAGATTCTGATGAGGCCTCGCCAGCATTAGAATCTGGAAAGACAGCACACGTATGTGCTGTACAAGCTGACAAACACAATCTATATAGATACCAGCCAGCTTGTGTTTACTGTGCATGATTTGCAATACTTTCCTTAGCCATCAATCAAGGATTAGATGAAAGATTTTCAATATTTACCGTAGCTATCAATTAAGAATTAGATGGAAGTTTTTCAACATTTTCCTTAGACATGGAGGAGTCTTTCCATACTTGTCATGGACAGCTCCTCAAGGATATCCAAATTCAAATTTCAAATGAGGTGGCAATATCTCACAATAGGTTAATTTGTTTATCATAATAGATTTACCATAATCGGATGCCAATAGATTTCCCATGATTTACCTCTTAATTAAACAGTCACATATTATTCTGAGTCAGCTCGACACAGGGTCAGCTGCACTCAACTCAGCATAGCTGGTTGCGAGTCCTCAGCAGATTACATGAGGCCTCGAGGCTGAAAGTCATTTATTTAATTTATTTTTCAATTGAATATTAGGTATATGACTTAGCCTAAGGTCTCCTACGGGTCACTTACCTGTGTGCCAATACTGTATTTGATGTAGCCGCTTCAACTTCAATATTAGATCTTCTTATTCATCCAAGGCAAGTCCAACTGAGTCACGTAATTGACAATAAGGGTGACTCGGACGAATCGGGGCACTTACAATCTCCCCCTTTGTCAATTTCGTGACAAAAACCTAAGATCTACCAATTACACCAATTTCCCAAAAATTACATATTTACACATGACCACTCCTTAAAAAATACAATGAAATTAAATCCCCAAGTTTCTCCCCCTTAACTTGTGCCCTACGTAGACACAATGAATGTCCCATTTTCCTGCATACAACCAAAGAGATACTGGTGGGACTTGTGTGCTGCTCCCCCTCAATATTAGCAATATATGTTACTCCCCTTTTTTGTCAAGAAAATCGACAAAGGGAAGGCAACCAGAAACAATAGATATGCAAATTAGGCAAGCAAAGCAAATATTGAGCTCATGGAGTCTGATATACATAGAAAAACAGCAAATAAACAACTATCATGTACAATAGAAAAGCATTTCCAACATAACAAAAGCTAGTTGTAAATATTACAGACCCAAAAAGTAGTGTGATGATAGACAAAATAACCAGACTTTAATAAAAAGGTCTTCAATCCTGAGGAGATGGGGGAGGAAATTCCGCATCAGTGCGACGGCACGAATCTGTAATCTGCTGGAGAGAGTGGAAGATGCGCCTTAAGGACATCCGGACAAAAACAGAGAACTCCTGATGTTGATATAAGAGACGATCTTGACGCTTGCTTATGTCAGGGAGAAAGGATTCCTGACGCTTTTCCATCTCGGCAATTCACTCATCGAAATACGTACGATCAAAAGAATGCGATGGACTGGTAGCATACTTTCGAGGCAGGTGAGCAGAGGATGGAGCGGAAATGGGTGAGCTGCCAGACGATGGGCGAGATGAGGCGATACTTTTTTCAATGCCGATCTTTTGTTAGAGGACGTACATTGAGAGGAACTTCACCAGAATAAGGTACCATTCCGAAATGAGTCCCTAGACGTGTAATGAGGTAGCAGAAAGGCACAGAACTTTGGACAGAAGACTTCCAGAAACGTTTAATATTTTCACAAATCAAAGAAGGAAGACATATTTTTCTCCCCATAGCCACAGCATACAAAATATTGATCATATGGTCACTCAGCTGGGTCTTGTTCATCAGACAAGGATACACATTGTAAGTGAAGATCAGATGTAAGATCTTGTACTTGGGAAGGAGAGAAGATGAGTGAATTTGGATTTTTCCTTCCCGTTCTGCAACACCACCACAGAGTTTGCTGATAATTTTGTGTGGTAGTTTTCGGGGGCGATCTCATGTCGGGCTGCAGAGATGTCCCCACCTTTAAACACTGGGATGTGCATGAGCTGAGAGATCAGCTCAGGTGTGACAGTGAATTGTTCACGATTAGAGAACTTGACAATGAAAGAATGAGAGGGAGTATCAAGGGATTTATGGATGGAGGAGTACAAGCCCTTTACCATAGAGGGATAGGCATTGCCACCCCAACTCAGAATATTTTCCCAGCCAACCTTCTAAAGGACTTGGAAGGTACCGTATTTATCAAGATCTGGAAGGTAGCAGATACGCTCGACATTGAAGTTTTTTAACGAGTATGCCTTCGGGACAGACCTAAAAAGTCTAGCACTGGGAGGATCAGAAGGTGGGGAAGAGCTATCAGACCCTTCAATACGGACATCCGTGGAACGGGAATGTCGGGAGGAACTGGGAGAAGGACGAGTAAAGGGTGAAGGAGTCGGCTGAGGGGTTGCCTGAGGAGAAGCCTCTGGTTCGTCATCGGAAGAAGTAACCGTAACAGAGGCTGATGGTAGAACCCGATCAGGATTTTTATATGCCCGGACTTTCCTTTTTCTTGGCGGTGGAGGAGGCTGAGGGGGGACGGACGAAGAAGCATCGTCACTCTGCAAGAATCTGCGGGTATGGTGTCTTTTGACAACAACAGTTTTTCGAGCCATGATTCCGATAAATCGAAGCACAGAACAAATGAAAGAGGGCTAAATCAGATGAGCAAGAATACCTGAAACCGAGAATCGAAGGATCAAGACTTGAAAAATGAAGATGATGACCAGAAGTAGAAAGCCCCTTTTCCCCTTTTCGTTCCCGCGACCCCGACCGTGGAAGCCCTACCTCTAACGGAACTCCCGATAGAGACTTATGGGAAGTTTTAAAAAGAGGGGACCACACGAAGAGCGATGGCGAGGGCTCGTGTGAGGTAGTAAGGCCTCGCTGACGGTGCTTGTAAGTCAAACCGAAAAACGGAAGCAAGGACTCGAGGGCGAGGGCTCGAGTGAAATCACGAGGCCTCGCTGACGGTGATGTTGAGGCAACTCGAAAAATGACTGATAGAACTCAACCACGAGGGCTCAAGAAATGGCACGAGGGCTCGCTGACGGTGGTAGTGAAAGTGAAATACAGAGCCGATAATATAGAACTAGACCCCCTTTTTTTTTTTTTATAATTTTTAATTTTTTATTATATTTTGAAATATTATCTCCACTGACTAATCATAGTATCAGACATGTTTAGGATACTGTACACACCCCAATTGATTTTCTCAAAGCAAGAAAATGAATTGAGTCAAGTGGTTTTGTCATTATATCAGCCAGTTGATTATCAGTGGAAATATATTCGAACTCGATGGTTTTCTCTTCAACTAACTCTCGAATGAAATGATGTCTAATGTCTATGTGTTTGGTACGAGAGTGCTGGACAGGGTTCTTGGAGATATTTATAGCACTTGTATTATCACAATGGAGAGTCATTGTTCCTCCTGTGATGCCATAGTCGAAGAGCATTTGTCTCATCCAGACAAGTTGAGTGCAGCAACTTGCTGCAGCTATGTATTCAGCCTCGACAGTTGAAAGAGATACGGAAGATTGTTTTCGACTGTGCCAAGCAATCAGACAGTTTCCAATGTAAAAACACCCCCCACTTGTAGATTTTCTATCATCTAAGTTCCCTGCCCAGTTCGCATCGGTGTACCACGCAATATGAGACAATGTATCAAATGGGTACCAAATTCCATATAAAAATGTTCCCGATACGTACTTTATAATACGTTTTACTGCTTTAACATGTGATTCTTTAGGATTGGCTTGGAATCGAGCACATGCACCCACACTAAAAGAAATATCAGGTCTACTTGCAGTCAAATGCAGAAGACTGCCTATCATACTCCTGTACATGATAGGATCAACATCTTTTCCATTTTCATCGTTTGATAATTTAACAGTAGTACTCATGGGAGTGTTTGAGTGCTTACAGCCTTCAAGTCCAAATATTTTAACAAGATCTTTGGCATATTTGGATTGTGAAATGAAGAATCAATCATTAAGTTGTTTTATTTGTAAACCAAGGAAATAATTTAGCTCTCCAACCATGCTCATTTCAAACTCAGATTTCATAAGATTGGAAAAACTAATAGCAGCTTGTTCATCAGTGGATCCAAACACAATATCATCCACATAAATTTGAGTTATAAGTATAGCTTCATTAGATTTTCTAACAAAAAGTGTTTTGTCAACACTTCCCCTTTGAAAATCATTATCTACTAGAAATTGTGTAAGTCTTTCATACCAAGCCCGAGGAGCTTATTTAATGCCATACAATGCTTTCTTTAATTTGTAGACATGACTAGAGTGTTTTGGATCCATAAATCCTTTAGGCTGCTCTACATAAACTTCTTCATTTAATAAGCCATTCAAAAATGCACTTTTGACATCCATTTGAAAAAGTTTAAATTTCAAACAACATGCAATGGACAATAAAATATGTGTAGACTCAAGACGTGCTACAGGTGCAAACGTCTCATCGAAATCTATTCCCTCAATTTGTGTATACCCTTGAGCAACAAGACGGGCTTTATTACGAACTATTGTCCCATGTTCATCCATTTTATTTTTGTAAATCCATTTGGTACCTATTACATTTGTATTTTTTGGTCTTGGTACCAAATCCCATACATCATTTCTTGTGAATTGAATCAGCTCTTCTTGCATTGCATTTACCCAATCTTCATCCAATAATGCTTCACTAATATTTTTGGGTTCTAATTGTGAGGTGAAGCAAAAACAGCTGGATATGTTTTCTAGTTGCTTCCTAGTTTTTACTCCTATCATGGGATCCCCTATAATGTTTGACATAGGATGCTTTTTATTTGGTTTCAGTTCAATGGATGTTGAAGATGACGAAGGGGAATTGTCAATTAGATTTGAAGATTGATCCGCCTCATCTATGGGTTCATGTACATCCAAAGACTGGTCATCAATGGCCACATTAATAGATTCCATTATGGCACCGGTCCTAATATTTTTGACTCTATAGGCTCGGCTAGTATTAGAGTATCATAGAAAAATTCCTTCATCACTTTTCGCCTCGAATTTTCTCAAGTTTTCACGATCTCTAAGAATATGACATTTACTACCGAAAACCTTAAGATATATACAATTTGGCTTCCTACCGGTCTATAATTCAAATGATGTTTTATCTAGGCCAGCTCTTAGATAAACTCTATTTATGATATAGCAAGCAGCATTTACAGCCTCGGCCCACAAATTTTTTGGTAGTTTCTTACTATCTAGCATGACCGTTGCCATATCTTGGAGAACCCTATTTTTCCTTTCAGCCACCCCATTTTGTTGGGGTGTCTTAGGAGCTGAGAACTCATGATGTATACCATGTTTTTCACAATATTTTTGAAAAAGGTGATTTTCAAATTCACCCCCATGATCACTTCTAATTCTATTTATGGGTGTTTGTTTTTCAATCACAATTCGTTTTGCAATAATTTTAAATTGATGATACGCATCAGATTTTTCTCTAAGAAAGCCTACCCATGTGTATCTAGTGTAGTCATCAACAATAACCATGAAATACATCTTTCCTCCTACACTCATATTCTGGGTTGGTCCAACTAAATCCATATGTAGAAGCTCAAGAGGTCTAGTGGTAGTCACAACATTTACTTTCTTATGAGCAGCTCTCACTTGTTTACCCTTTTGACACTCACCACAAAATTTTTGAGCTGATCTACTTATCTTAGGCAGTCCTTTAATATGTTCACTCAATTTAGACAGATCTTTGAAATTTACATGTCCTAATCTCTTTTGCCATAACTCAGCTTCATTAAGTTTAGACAAATTACAATGATTTTTCTTAGGAGTTGGACAATTTTCAAGAGCATAACACTGATCAGAAGTTTTCAACCCTTTAAGAACAGCTTCTCCTTCATTATTATAAATTTGACAATCATTCTTACGGAAGGTAACATAATGGTCTTTTTCACATATTTGAGATATACTTAAGAGATTATGTTTAAGACCATCAACCAACAACACATCATCTAAGGTAAGAGAATCATCTAATTCTAAGGTCCCTTTCCCTACAATTTGAGCCAGATTTCCATCCCCAAAAGTAACCGAACCTCCATTGAAATATACAAGGTTGGACATATATGTTTTATCACCAGTCATGTGCCTTGAACAACCACTATCAAGATACCATTTTGACTGGTTTTCAACCTTTAGTGCTGTATAAACAATTAGGCTTTTGTACTTGGGGACCCATTTCAATGTGGTTGTGGTTTTTAAATTTTTAGGGACAGATTCTTGAAGGTTATATCCGATTTTTTTGTTCATTTTTTCATTTAATGTTTTGTTCAATCTTTGAGCCAAATTTTCACGATAATGATATTTCCTTTTCTCCTTTTCATAACTTTGTACTTCAATTTTTTTTCTGATTTGCTTTTTCCCATATGTTTCTTTTTCTAAGTTTGCATTCAAATCTGAAGTGTCCCCTTTTACCACAGTAAAAATAAGTGATATTTGACGGTCTAGAAGATTGACCTTTAATAAAAATAGTTTTGTTCATAGTTTTTACATTGTCTTGGTTGTATCCAAGACCAGTCTTGTCCTCATAAGTTTTACCCAATTTTAGTAATCTTTCTAATTTATATTGTCCTTGGGTAAACTTATTTTCAAAGTTGAGTTTATGAGTATTAAAACTATTTATTTTCGAATGAGCATTAATAATTTCTTCTGATAAGATACTTCTAATATCTTCCAATTTTTTAATGTCATCCTTATACTTTCTCAACTTATCTTGTAACTCATTTTGAACTTCTTTTAATTTATCATTTTCTTCATTTGTAGTTTTTAGAGTTCTTACAAGATTTTCATTTATTCCTTTTTCTTCTTCCAACTGACTTATTAAATTTGCATTTTCAGATTTTCTTTTACTTAATTTCTTAGCCAGTTTTTGACTTTCCAGAAAAAGAGAATCATAGGCCTCTTGAAGATCATCATCTTCATCATTTTCTGACTCACTTTCTGAGTCACTTCTAACAGTTGCTATAGCGGATATGAACCCTTTTAGATTTTCAGATTTATCTTGAGTGGATTCATCAGACTCACTTTCCGATTCAGAGGTGTTTTCATAAGTTCCAGTAAAGGCTTTCTTATTTCTTTTTGAGGGACATTCAACAGCAAAATGTCCTTGACCTCCACAATTATAACATTTTTGTTCTTTGTCTGTCTCTTCCTTTTTCTTTCAATGTATTAAATCTGTTGGTATCTTTTATTCTGTTGGTATTTTTATCCCTTGGTTCACTTCTTTTAAAGTTTTTAAACTTATTTCTTTTATTGAAGTTTCTTAAGAATTTTTTAGCTAATAGGGCAACATCATCTTCACTATCAGATTCAGATTTTTCTTCTTTAAGTTTCTCAGTATTTGATGATGATTTTAAAGCAACAGACTTCTTTTTAGGTATCTCATCTTCAAAATGAAGTTCATAGGTTTGAAGAGATCCTAATAGGTCATCAATTTTCATGAAAGATACATCTCTATACTCTTCAATAGCTGCTACCTTAGGTTTAAATCTCTTGGGCAGATTTCTAAGTACCTTGGTACAAACTTTAGATTTAGGAATTATCTCTCCTAAGGCCCACATAGAATTTACTATATCACTTAGCTTAGAGTAAAAGTCCATAAACATCTCATTTTCATCCATAACATATAGATCGGAGAATTTGGAGTTTAGATCTTTTAACAATAGAAGTACTTTCATGTGTTCTTTCTAAGATGTCCTAAGCATCTTTAGCTGTTAAGCAAGTCATGATACGTTTAAACTCATCAGGTGAGATAGCACAGATGGAGCTGTTTGGGAATCAATAGTAAGAGGTTGGGAACCACCGACTGAGGAAATCACAGAAAAACCTACTAGAGATGAAGCTGGAAAATCTGTTCATCATTCATTAAGGCTTGAACTGGAAAATTCTAATTTAATGGACGTTGTAATTTTTCTAATTAGAATTTTAATGAATGATGAACTTGAATTTATATTTAATAATTCTAGAATATTTCATAGTCTAGGCCATGATTTTATTTTTTAAATGGGATAACATGCCCCCTTAGATACTTGTCTCGATTCTATTATAAACTATGTAAATAATTCATTATTATTGTTTTAATTTTATTCTTTTATTTATTCATAAAAATCCTTGAAATAATAGAACTAGGTTAGAAATATTTTATTTGTTTATTAACTTTGCATTTTAAATTAGATTGAGGTTATTTAAATTCACTCCACCATGTTAATCAAATTTATAAATCAATGGTTTGTATGATAAAAGTAGATTTTATATTTTGTTAACTTCCAAAGTTAGATAATTAATTAAATATTGAATATCTGAATCTAGAATTTTGCTAAGTTAAGATTATAACTCCATGTTTCAAGAAAACTTATTATGCTTAGGTTAAACCCCTAAATCTTATTTTCTTAGATCACATTTAATGATACCATTTTTATTTTCATACATATATTTGTTGTTTCCCTTAGGTACGACCTCGCACTCATTCACTACACTATTAATTGGTTCATGCGCTTGCGAGTTAAATTTAAAATACAACACTAATCTACATAATCCTATCCTAATTAGGATTGTCCACATGTTGGCAGATTAATCTTGCTAATTCAGGCAGGATTGGTGCACGTGAAACTCAATGAACCAATGGTCCTGCTATGGACTGGTCTGCATTCTTGAGTTGAATAGGCCTGGCCTGACATGAGTTTGGCCTCGATCTTGAACCAGGACTGAAGCTATAACATGAGAAGGGTATAAATCTCGGCCGATACTGTGTGTATCGGCCGAGATATCTTGGGTTTTCAAGGATCGAGATATCTCGGCCGATACGCACAGTATCATCTAGAGATAAAATAATTTGGCCGAATATCGGTTGTGGGTCCGGTTGATATCTCGGCCGATATTTGCCAATATCAGACGAATATCGACTTATATTTTTATTTTTATTTTTTAATAAACCAAATTTTATTTTTTTAAATAATTTTTTTCAAAAAAACGCCACTGAGATTTTCAAAAAAAAAAAATTGAAGAGAGAAAAATCTCGGCCAAACCGAGATCTTAGTCGATATGAAAAATTGGCCGAAATCTTGGCCAGGCCGATTTTTCGACCCCTGAAGATGAGACAATAGCCTATAGTGAGATTAGCAAACACTCAGCAAACACTCATTGTTGCAAACATAAAAGATTGTAGGTTGAGTTTTGTTACCGTAAAACAGTACTTACGGCAATGCAGATGATTGATGGTACTAAATTATAAATGAGAAGCTTGGAGCTCTTTTTGTTCCTAATCCAAATTTTAATCTGGAAACTGTTTGTTTAATGGATTGGGAAAGACTTTGAGATCAATCTTGGTCAGGTGTCTAATCTGACTAATTTTTGAGGTATGTATAAACCTCCTAATCCACATATGCTGGGTACATAATTAAGGAGAGTAGCTCTTTTTGTATTGAGGGGAGCTTGATCTCAAGAACTCGCACAAACAAAGGTGGGAATTGACCATCAAACTAATCTCTAAGGGTTAAATGTACATTCATCATTGGCCTTTTTAACTTGGACTTGCTTTTTTTATTTTTTACTGTAGCTGTATAATTCACCATTTTACCATTAAAGTTATTTGTTGATGTGGTTGCAGCTGTGTTTTATTCGCAAATTCAAAGGCGCTATAGAGAAGTCAGATTATATGACACTGCATTTGGATTTCATCTCTGTGGATGTCTAGTTCACCTACCGAGCTAAATTGTTCATCCTTTTTCTCATATTTCAGTAGAACATATGCATGCATGGCCTTAACCATCTATACTATATTCACCTTATGAGAAAATGCTAAATTCTCCACTAAGGTACGACAATATGAGTTGATTCTTTAATGTAATTTCCCAGAAATTAGCACTACATAAATAAAAAAGCTAGGATTTTTAATGGTGAAAATTTCTCTCAGCACCTAGATATAGTGGACTCTTAGCATTTCATGAACATAAAATTAGTTTTTCAAAGCACATCATGCATACTTGCACACATATACATGTGAAATCATTCATGGTGAATTGATTTGTTATGAATTTGATGAGTAATTTTTTATAGAATTTATATTAGACGGTGAGAATAAGTTAGTTTGATAGATCTACTCTTAAAAATGAATGAAGATAAAATTTAACTTGAAAAACTCATTCTACATGCACTTTTAATGATGCGGGATTATTGCACACAGCTATTCGATCCAGCAAAATAGTTTTCTCTCGTCTTTGCCGAGAGAGGGTTGAAGAAGAAAAACCTACAACACACGGCATGGAAAAAGAAAGAGAAGATAGGATGGGAAAAATGAAATTCCTAATTTCTATTCCTTATTATTTCATGGTGAGACTTGCTTCTTCTCATTCCATACAAGACTGACTGACTTCTTCTCATTCCATACAAGACTTCATATATATGCTTCTTCTCATCCCATACAAGGCTTTATATATAAAAAATACGCACCTAAAGAAGGAAATTTAATCCTAAACTAATTAGAAAGAAGTCCTAATTACATTAGATAACTAAGAGAAATCTAAATAAATAATTAATTAAAATAAATTAGCTAGGCCTTTAGTCTTCCCCTCTTAAAAGATAACTTGTCTTCGAGTTGAAATCAGCGGAACAACAAAGAACTCGTCTTTGAGTTGAAATCATCAAAACAACAACTTCATCGCCAAAGGGAGGGAGACTATGGCAAGGCAACAAGCAGAGGTGCGGACCAATTTTGACGAGTTGAACAATGATATCAAAATTGGTGGTGGAGGCGATTCTAGCTTATTTACATACCATCTTTTACTCAACCTGGTGAAAAAACAAACTCAAGACCATCTTTCACAAAAGCATAAGTATTAGCTCTGCCTTGATGGATTGTGTCAACATCAAACTGCCAACAGCGGCCAAGCAACACATAAAAAGTATCCATATCACAAACATCACAAAGAACTGTGTCACGGTATTTACCAACAGAGAAAGGAACCTTGCATTGAGGAGTAATATGTTGTCGACAACTATCTACTTTCCATCTAAAAGAATAAGGTCGAGGGTGTGGTTGAGCAGGGAGCTGCAATTTATCAACTATATGTTGCGATACCACATTATCTTCGCTGCCACTGTCAATAAATAAAAGACAAAATTTTCCTTCAATTATGCATGTGGTTTCCAAGATAGCACGGCGCTTTGGGAGGATCTTGACATGAGGACTGAAGAGCAATTTGCGAACGATCATAGCTGAGTCCTAAAAGATAGGATTAAAAGGGATTTGGAAAATAACTAGGTCGAATGGTGATGATTAGGTCAACGTGGGTCCTGCTGCGGACAAAATTGGGAAAAGGAGTCTCGTTTAGGTGGGCTTGTGGAGGCGCTGGGTGTAGGTGAGAGAGGATGGGTTGCCGGTGCAGAGGGATGGAATGGATAGAGGAAGAGAGGGGGCGAATCAGGGAATGGGTTGGTTCTGGCCGTGAGTGAAACGGATGGATGAACCTGTTGTGGGTGGTTGATAGATTCTGGCGATAAGTGGTGTTGTTGAAGGCGGCGCGCTAACAGGCACTCAGGAGGGCACTATGAAGAAAACACTGCCGGGAACAGCAGACTGGAAGTGGTTCCGTCATGGCTTGCAGCAGCCAGAGAGGCGTCGGGCTGTTTTGAGAGCTGCAGATGCTCTTGAATCGAACAAAACAGGCAGCGTGGCTGAACAAAGTTTGGTTGATGGTTTGGAATTACTGCAGAGACTGAAACGATGGCAGCAACTGGTTGTTCAACGAGCAGGGTAATGGGGCCTGGCCTTCTGGCTGGTTCAGATGTCGAACAGACAGCTGGACGGACAATCTTCGGGCAGCACAACAGTTCAGGTCGCAAGCAGGATCAGGCAGGGGCGTCGTCGACTTGAAGGAGTGCACGGCGGGCTGTAAACGGAGAGAAGGGAGAGAGAAGAGAAAGGGAAAGAAAGAGAGAAAAGAGGGAGAAAATAAGAGAAAGGAGATCGCCGTCTCATTCTGTTTCAAAGAAGGGGGATGAGGAGGGAGAGGAGAAAGGGAAATAAAATAGACAAGAAGATAACTTGATATTCGTGTGTGTACTTTCCCCCGCTTCCAACCACGGTGTTGTTTTGATAATAAGCTATGGCTGGCCAGCAAGATCGGCTTGAGCGGAAATAGAAGTTCCTTTTAGAACATGTTTAGAATATATATTAGAATTAGGGAGGTGATTTTTGCACTCCAAACTTTATCAACCGTGCCCCTTTCATAAGTGCATTTTCATTTTTGCCCCTATATTTAATTTTCTGCATTTCTCATTTTTTATTTGCCCCTCGCTCACGTCCGCCTTTTATCTCCCAGAGCATCTCTCTCTTCCTCCCATCGTACTTCTCTTCAAATGGAGACTGAAAAGCCAAAACAGGGCCCCTGAGAAGAGTGGAAAAAAAATGATAGAACGTTTTTCATCTGTTCTGATTCATATTACAAATCAAACAATTAGATCGATACAAGTAGAGGGAATCACATATTATAAAAAAAAGACATTTAATCAGGTTGAGTGAAAGTAACACTCAGAAAGCTGATCACATATAGATGAATAATTTCTCTGATGATGGTGATGATGATTCAAGGTACAAGGTGCGTGCTCTCATACAGAAAATGAGTAATTCTAAACATATTTAGAATTATTTCTCCAAAATGTTTCAGTTCGTATAGATTTTATGCACTAGTTTCCATGTTTTAAAGCTAAAACTTGCTTTCTTCCTTTGTTTCTGCAATCGTAATTTGACATAGGCCCATTGGACTAACCTGTGATGCTTAAAGAATTGCAACAATTTCTTCCCTCTGTTTATACTTGTTTTAACTTCTGTGGAAATATTAGGTATTTTTTGTTGAACACTATTAGATGACACACATCTCCTAGATGATGTGTCATGTGCCATAGGTTTCTAATCCTACTAGATTTCTATTTTTGTATTCAACTTGTACTACGATAGCATAAGACTCCTTCTCTAAATGTGATTGTAATGATATATTAATGTGTTAGCCAATGGAATGAATAGTGAGAAAAGATTTCTCAATTTCTTTCGTGGTACAAAGCCGGTGATCTGCATGTCTTCACCCATCCCTCCCGTCCTTGCACTCTGCGAACTTGTCTCTTCTCCTTGCACCCGAGAAGCCATCTCTGTTGCTGCCCTTGTTGTTGTCTGGTTCCCAGCGCAAGCACCCATATTTTTGTTTGTCTCTTCTCAGATTTGGTTCTGTTGTTTCAAGATAAAAGACCAGATTTACTGCGCTGATCGGCCTCTCAGATCTGTAGTGTCTCTGTGATTCATCTCAAATCTGTTTTTATTTTGCTTTCATCCAGCAAACAAGCAAAGGGTTCGTTCGTTGCTGCAAAGAGTTTTGCAGGCCATTCTCGCCTCTTGTGCATTCTTTTGGCAGGAGTCCCTCTCCAGGCTAACAAGCTCTCTTTGTCTCTGCAATTGGTGGATTCGCTCACCCAGATCTGGTCTTCTATCTCGTCCTTGCTGCAGCAACTTCATCTATTCCTCGACGTCGGCAGAGAACACCCGACCCTCTTGTTGTGTGCCCCTTCCTGCACCGCCTGCCAAATCTAGCTCTTGAGCGTGGAATGCACCATTTCTCTTCAAATCTTTCCCGACCTCCTTCAGATCTGTGTCCTTTTTGCTGCTCGACCCTTCCTGCTCCCTGTCTCGCCACCTCTTGTTGCTGCTGGACCCATTCTTCGCAAGATTGCAACCCCCGCTGCTCCTCTCAAACAAACACGGATATATCTGCCACACAGAACCATCAGCCCTAGCAGTTGAGAAAAAAATCATCCCTTTCACCAATGGCTGCCAGTTCCTCCTCAGTCCCTCACATGACTAAAAATCTCGTTTCAGTTGCTTAATTCACTAAAGAAAATTCTGTTAGTTTCACCTTCTTTTCATAGAGATTTGTTATTTGAGACTTACAAACAGGTGCTCTTTTGTTCAGGGACGCTGTGAATCTGGTCTTTATCCTCTTCGTTCTTCTAGCTCCTCTCCCCATGCATTGACGGCCATTGGCTCCTCTACATCTCTTTGGCATCAACGTTTAGGACATCCGTCTTCTAAAGTTCTTCAAGTTTTCTCTTCAAATAAATGTTTAGGTTCTTTTACATTTTCTTTTTCTAAATTTTGTATTCATTGTGCTTTGGGTAAGTCCACTCGACTGCCTTTTTCTATTAATAAAAGTCACTGTACTACATCTTTTATGTTAATTCATTCAGATGTATGGATGCACATGTTCCTTCTATCACTGGTTTTCGTTAATATGTCCTATTTACTGATGATTTTCTAGGTACACCTGTATCTTTCCTATGCGCCATAAGTCTGAAGTTTTTAATGATTTTGCACATTTCCTTGCTATGGTTGAAAATCAGTTCTCTTCTTCCGTCAAAACCTTTCAAAGTGATGGCGGCAAAGAGTATGATAATTTTGCATTGCATTGTCTGTGTGTGCAAAAAAGGATTCACCACCGCCTCTCATATCCCCATACCCTACAACAAAATGGATTTACTGAACGGAAACACCTTCATATCTCAGAAATGGGACGCACATTACTTATTGCATCAGATCTCCCTCATCATTTTGGGTTGAGGCCATGAGCACAACTGTGTACCTTATTAATAAACTACCGACCACTCTCCACAACTGGTCCTCTCCTTTTCAAATGTTGTATGACCTTCACCAGATTATATGTCTCTTCGCACATTCGGATGCACTTTTTTTTTCTTATCTTGGTGATTATAGTACTAACAAATTGCAACTGAGATCTGTTGAATGTGTTTTTGTTGGCTACAACAGTTGTCACAACGGCTACAGATGCCTTCATCTTGGCACTGGAAGGGTCTACATCTCACGGCATGTCTTATTCAATGAAGCTGCATTTCCATGTGCTTCTCGAGACTTACATAAGGACTCCTATTCTTCATCTGATACGGTCTTCATACCAGTTATTACGATGCCTCCAGCCACTTCTTCGCCAACATCTACGCATGCATCTCATCCAGTTTCACCATTTTCACGTGCGGCCATTGCTGAGTCCTCTACACCTGTGGCACCATCCTCCACTCCTCCTCCTTCCGCTCCTTCATCTCCCGCACCTGAGTCGGCTGCTCCATCCTCCACAACCAATATTCATTCCATGCAGACCAGGGCCAAAGATGGTATTTTCAAACCTCGGAAGCAAGCTGAATTTGCCTGTCGACATCCTCTGCTGCAAGTCTTTGCCTGTATGATCACCTCTTCCGATGTTGAGCCCACCTGCTTTACTCAAGCAGTCCGCTCAACAAAATGGAGACAAGCCATGAATGAGAAGTTGAATGCTCTTCTTAAGCAACAAACCTGGTCTCTTGTCCCTCCTCGACCTCATGCTAACACAGTAGGGTGCAAATGGATTTTCAAAATCAAAGGACGCTCTGAAGGAAGAATTGAACGATACAAGGCTCATCTCGTTGCGAAAGGCTTCCACCAACAAGCTGGTATTGACTATGATGAAACATTCAGCCTAGTCATGAAGACAACCACCATTCGCACCGTGCTCAGTCTTGCTGTGACTTGTGCATGGTCTATTCATCAGTTGGACGTAAAAAATGCATTTCTACATGGTTCTCTCACTGAAGAAGTTTACATGGCACAACCTCCCGGATTTGTTGATCCCCGCCGACCCCATTATCTTTGCAAACTTCACAAAATTATCTTTGGTCTTAAGCAAGCACCTCGAGAGTGGTTTCAACGGTTTAGTTCATTTCTTCACTCTTGTGGCTTTCTCCAGAGCAAAGCTGACAGGTCCATGTTTATCTTTCATCATGACTCCGCTATTATGATCCTTCTTCTATATGTTGATGATATTGTCTTGACTGGGAATGCCTCGTCTATGCTTCGCTCCTTTATAGATACAGAATTTGAAATCAAGAATCTCGGCAGTCTTCATTATTTCCTAGGTATTGAAGTCACTCCAACCTCATGCGGGC
Organism: Chimonanthus praecox; assembly: GCA_022113865.1. NCBI lineage: Eukaryota > Viridiplantae > Streptophyta > Magnoliopsida > Laurales > Calycanthaceae > Chimonanthus > Chimonanthus praecox. The sequence goes on along the minus strand of CM039087.1, from coordinate 18,605,609 downwards.
TTCATCTTACTCAGAACAAGTATACCCTTGACATCCTTCAGTGCAGCAAGCTTCTCGACTGTAAACCTTGTTCTACACCAACCGCTGCCAAAGCTCAATTGTCTCATACCTCTAGTGACTTGTTCCCTGATCCTACTATGTTTCGTCAACTTGTCAGTGCCCTTCAATATCTCACACTCACTCGATCGGATATTGCATATGCAATATATGTTGTCTCTTAATATATGTGTCAACCACGCACATCATACTTTGATGATGTTAAAAGGATTCTTCGTTACCTTAAAGGATCTCTTGGTCGTGGCATACCTATCCAACGTACCACTCGCCCTTTGCGTTTGGTAGCCTACTCTGATGCTGATTGGGCAAGATGTCCTGATAGCCGTCGATCCACCACTGGCTACTGTATATTCCTAGGCTCTACCTTAATCTCTTGGTGTGCCAAGAAGCAACTTACAGTCTCTTGTTCCAGTGCTGAAGCAGAATACATGGCTCTTGCATATACCTGTGCTGACACAGTGTGGATCAATAATCTTCTCTGTGAACTAGGCTTTCGGCCTTCCTCTTCGACGGTCATCTACTGTGATAACATCAGTGCTACTTATATGGCCGCCAATCCTGTCTTGCATGCTCGAAGTAAACACATCGAGCTAGATTACCACTTTGTTCGTGAACGTGTTGCTGCCCGCACTCATCAGATTCAGTTTGTTTCCTCTCTTGACCAACTTGCTGACATCTTTACCAAAGGACTGCCACGACATTGTTTTGCTCAGCTTAGTTGCAAACTCGTTTCTTCCCCACCATCGAGTTTGCAGGGGAATATTAGATGACACGCATCTCCTAGATGATGTGTCGTGTGCCATAGGTTTCTAATCCTAGTAGACTTCTATTTTTGTACTCAACTTGTACTCCCATAGCATAAGACTCCTTCCCTAAATGGAATTTTAATGATATGTCAATGTGTTAGCCGATGGAATGAATAGTGATTAAAGATTTCTCAATTTCTTTCAAACAAAAATGGCGAGGAACAACTTGGTGTTGTGAGGTCCAATTGCATTGATTGTTTAGATCATACCAATGCTACACAGGTTCTCTCTCTCTCTCTCTCTCTTGTGTTTGTGTTTTTTTAAATGGTTTTTTGTTTTGTATTTTGGTGTCTAGATCTTGGTAATTTATTTTTGAAGTGGTAAAATTGAATTTATCTTGCAAGTTCTGGTTGTGTCCTACCTTGGTTGGTTTGAAGATATTTAGCTTCATGTGGTAAAATCTTGATGCATATTTCTTGTAATAAGAGCGATGATAAGAAGTCCTACAGTTTTGTTTGCTCATGTCATCTTGTGATTGCCCTTTTGTTTGTTGCTGTTTTTTAATATATGATGTCTTCTACTTTTTTGAATCCGCTTCTGATGCCACATGAATAAGAAACAGTTATTGACTTTACAGCAGAAGAAACCTTTGTGTACTGCCATCGAAATACATTTCCTGAGTTGTTACTTCAAAGAATTCTGGGCCTTAATAAATACAGACCTGTTTAGAGCAAGGAAGGTTGGGGTAGCAATTTCTAACCCATTCCTCAGGCCTTATCCACTTTGCTTGGGAAAAGTCCAAATTTAGATTAGGTTTTGTAATAAAAGAATTAAGTTTGATCAGATTAGACTCAAATTAGATACCATCCGTCCCACACCCCACAACCTCAGGCCCAAAAGTTCTCCCACATTTACCTTATTGCTGATAGCGTTAATTGAAAAATAAACACTCCCAACAAATATCGAACGGGTAAAATAAGCATAAGCAAACATTGAGAATTTACGTGGCTAAGCCCCACTCGGCCTACGTCCACGGAGCATAAAATATTTTTTATTAAGAAAGAAAAATATAGAAGAACAAAAGAGATTTGAATCCCAACCCGAGACAACTTCTCAATAATAAAGAGAATAATCAACACAGTTCCTCTATCTCTCTAACTCGAGAGAGAAATCAGCACTTGTATGGCTTTTAAGTATTGTTCCTGCTGCTACCCGCTTCACCAGTCAGAGAGCTATTGGATCCTCAACGTTGCTGTATTTCCAGATCTGCATGCAGATCTGGCTTGTGTGATTTGCCTCTTAATGTTGTCTCACTTCCACACAACACCTATCAGATGTTAGGCACCCACGACCCACACTGCTGTATGCTTTGACGAGCTTCCTCTCTCTCCTTTCTCTTGACGATGAGTTGTCTGTCGCAGCCAACTCCCTTACACGTCCCTCTCAGTGTGGCAGATAGAGAAAAACCTTCTCTCTCTTGTTACACCTCTGGATTTCTCTCTTTTTTGTCGTGTATGACACCTACATACACTCACAATATATATAGAGGTAGAGTCTAGAAAAAAACTAGAAAGTACAGCCAACCTTCTGACGTGTTTGCATGAGAATAGAAAACCCACTTTGGTTGCTTCATTGCAGCCAGCTCATGCCTTTCATGCATGAGAACATGTTTTCTAAAAAACAAGATGCCCTTGCTATTTTTGCTCTTAGAGATAAGTAATCCAAGGTGGGAGACTTTCGTGCAATCCTACTGAGACCACCAAATGCCAACTTTCTTTAGATCTCCCTTACGAACTTCTAATCTAGGCCGATCCTTTCAAGATTTCTCTCCTAAATTTTTTCTTCATACTCGGTGAATTCTTAGAAGTTTCATATTCGAGCCACATGCACAATAATCTCCACCTTGGCGAGAATTCCACCAATCATCAGAGACCCATTGAGATAACTAACCTCCACTGCACCTCTTCTGCATCTGCAACTCTGCTCCTCCGTGCACACTAGCCACTCCCGGCCTTGCTCTACCTGCAGCTGCAGCTTTGCATCTCTGTGTGAGATGCACGCATCCCCACTCTTTAGGATGCTCCACCTATCTTTTTCAATTAGAAGAATTGGCCAAGCCCAAGCCTCGCTTGAACCTCACGTCCTTCACTGGCTTTGTTGGATCCCCCATCGATTGTGTCGTACCTGGCGCCTTTTTCTCTATGTGATTTTTTGTCCCTTCACTTTTCCATCTCCTCTCGCATCATGGAATTTGGACGGATCATCACAACCTGCAAAAGAAACTTTACTTTTCAAATCATACCTGTCTGTTGACCTTTTGTTTCTTCTCTTCTTTCTTCCTGCGGCTCAACTAGTAGGATCTGTATGCTTGTCGATTACTAAACTCCCCACCAATGTGTATAGATTGTTTTTTTTTTCCTTTGATAACAATCATGGCTCCTTTAGTAACTTTAAGAGCCCCAACCTTTTACTTGAAGGTAAACCCATCAGTGTCCAGTGTCCCTAAGGAAATCAAATTTTTCTTTAACTCAGAAACATGTCGCACATTCTCCAACGTTCTCACCATGCCATCAAACATCCTGATTTTGATTGTCCCAACACCAATGGTTTTGCAACTCGCACCATTATCCACATAGACATGTCCTTCATTATAGGGTTTTTATGTGTCAAACAACTCTCTGCGTGGACACATGTGGTAAGAACACTTAGAATTTAGAATTCACTGATCAGTTGGATTATTCATACCTGTGCTGACTGTACATTCAACAACACCTACATCATTAATTGTGTCACTCTGTACGATACTTGTTTGATCTGGCCTCCAGATCACGCTTCTTCTGGTTTCAATCCATCATCCTATGCCATTCTTTCTCATAGTAGAAACATCTATGCCTTCCTCCATCTCTCCCTCTGGATTTTAACCTTGACCCTCTAAGCTTGTCGAGCTTGTCATGGTCTTGAGGTTTTCTGTTTTTGGTTCTCCTCCTACTCTCTGTAAAGAGAGCCTATGTATGAGACTGTGTCTAAGAAGAACCCATCAAAAACTTTCTTCTTGTCTCCTCGTTCAGCAAACTGCTTGTCACAGAGCTCATAGTGACAACACCCTCTGGCGCTAAATTGCTGAGTGACACCACCAAGGTCTCCCAATTGTCAGGTAAGGAATTGAGAAGTAGTAGGGCCTGCAACTCACCATCTAGAACCATCTTCATGGATGATAGTTGATTGACTATACTCTGCATCTCATTCAGATGCTCCACAATTGAAGTATCTTCGTTGTACTTCAAATTCATCAACTTTTTTATTAAGAACGCCTTGTTGCCCGCAGTATTTCTCGCATATAATTCCTCTAATTTCTTCCAGAGAGATTGCGTCGTAATCTCAGTGGCCACTAGATGAAACACACTGTTATCCATCCACTGTCGAATAAAACTGAGGCACTTCCGATCAAGATCATTCCATTCATCACCAGACATCTCGACCTTCAATTTTGTCTTCCCCTTGTCATCGGAAGACTCTGTCACTGGCATCTACTGTCTCCTTTCGATCGGTTTGTAGAGATATCTACAATACAGAAGATCTTCCATCTTTGTCTTCCACATTAAGTAATTTTCTCCATTGAGGCTAACCATGAGGAAGGTGTTGATCTCCATCTCCTCCGACAACCTGAAACCTCCCTACTGTGCTTTATTCCGTTCACCCACAAATCCCTGGTCTCCAACCAAAGCTCTGATACCACTTGTTAGCGTTTATTGAAAAGTAAACACTCCTAACAAATATCGAACGGGAAAAATAAGCACAAGCAAACACCGAGAATTTACATGGTTCGGCCCCATCCGGCCTACGTCCATGGAGCGTGAAATATTTTTTATTAATAGAGAATAATATACAAGAACAAAAGAGATTTGAATCCCAACCCGAGATAACTTCTCAATAATAAAGAGAATAATCAACACAGTTCCTTTGTCTCTCTAACTCGGGAGAGAAATCAACACTTGTATGGCTTTTATAAGTACTGTTCCTGCTGCTACCCGCTTCACCAGTCAGAGAGCTGTTGGATCCTCAACGTTGTTGTATTTCCAGATTTGCCTACAGATATGGGTTGTGTGATTTGCCTCTTAGTGTTGTCTCACTTCCACACAGCACCTATCAGATGGTAGGCACCCACGACCTACACTACTGTATGCTTTGACGAGCTTCCTCTCTCTGTTTTCTCTTGATGATGAATTGTCTGTCGCAGCCAACTCCCCTACACGTCCCTCTCAGTGTATGGCAGATAGAGAAAACCCTTCTCTCTCTTGTTACACCACTGGATTTCTCTTTTTTCTGTCGTGTATGACACCTACATACACTCACAATATATATAGAGGTAGAGTCTCAAAAAAATAGAAAGTAAAACCAACTTTCTGACGTGTTTGCATGAGAATAGAAAACCCAATTTGGTTGCTTCATTGCAGTCAGCTCATGCCTTTCATGCATGAGATCATGTTTTCTAAAAAACAAGATGCCCTTGCTATTTTTGCTCTTAGAGATAAGTAATCCATGGTGGATACTTTCGTGCAATCCACAGAGACCTCCACATGCCAACTTTCTTTAGATCTCCCTTTCCAACTTTTAATCTAGGCCGATACTTTCAAGATTTCTCTCCTAAAATCTTTCTTCATAATCGGTGAATTCTTAAAAGTTTCATATTCGAGCCACATACACAACAACTGCCAAGTCCAGCTGTCTTAGCTCTTTGTTCCAGTTCTCTGATTTCTTACATTTTCTGTAGGAATTTATTTTTCAATTTCTATTTATTTTTTTCTATCGAAATTTCGGTTGGATCTGGTTTGGGTTAATTTGCCTTGGGTCAAATCAAGCCAACCTTCAAAAATTTAGGTCAGGTTACATTGTATCGAGCAATATATGTGTTTGCCCCCCAACAAGAAGTTACCACCCTTAATGGAGTGTCTTGACACTGGTTGGTTAGCAATGTATAATCTATCCAAATAAGCTGTTTCAAATCGTTTTATTGCTTCCAAAGGTCCTATATGGTTCTCTCTCTCTCTCTCAAACAATAGGAACATCTCCAAAGTGAAATTTAAGTCATTGCTAAAATCACAATGAGTTAGGATCTATAAGCTGTTTGTATTAAAAAATTATTGGGTTCCTTAAAAGAATTTATTGGGGGAGTGTGAGGTGGAGTGTAGCATGGCAAGTACTATGAGAAGGGGCAGTATTGGGTAATTTACTGAAGAATTAATCTTGTAATGTACAATAGATGTCTGCTCCTTGTATCCTGTTTCTGATCATCTTAAGTGACATTGGTTTTCATGATCAGATCCTCTTTTTTACTGTCTTCCAGTCCAATTTCTTGTTTGCAAGCTCATCTTCACTGTTGCATAATTAATTGATTTATTGTTATTATTCATTCTTATGTTTCACAACAATCTTACAATCTATTCTAGCAATCTATTCTTACAATGTTACAATCTTATTGCAGCTTTTGTTCCATTCTAGCAATCTATTCTTTAAAAAAAAACTGAAATATGATTGGCAGAGCATGATTGGAGGAAAAATGTGAGCCAACTTCAAGAAATAGGGATTTTTGGCGTGGATGAGACCATCCGTACACATCCAAATTTTGATGAAAGCTTTGAAATATGTGAGTACACTTTAAGTGTTGTTCTCATATGAAAGAAAACGTTTTGTTCACCCACTCTTATATGAAATTGAATGCCTGCCTGTTAACAATTACCATGAAGTGGGTTTCAGAGTGTTGGAAGTTGCAAAAAAGAGTAGTTTTCTTTCATAAAGGGTATGTCTTTTCCAAGGGGTGTGTTTATTCAAAGGGATGTGACTTTACAAAGAGGTGTGTTCCTTCTGAAGAGGTGCATTAGTAACTCTATATATAGGTGTGTTGAGTAGTCCATTGTATGGCAATCTAGTCAGTATATTGTAATTCCTGAAATTTTAGTAATAAAGTAATTCTATATCTTTTGTGTAGTATTACCATCTTCAAGATCTTTTATAAGTTTTTCTTAAAGGCTTTGCAAAGCCAACAAAGTGGTATTGGAGCTAGGTTGTGAAGATGGCTACTACCATTCAACCTTCAATCCCCAAATTGTCAAAGGACAATTATGAAAATTGGTGTATACAAATGAAAGCGTTGTTCGGGTCAGAAGAACTATGGGAGATAGTCTCCGATGGGTATACAGAATCACTACCAAACAAGAAGCAACCTACACAACAGAGGAGAAGAACTCACGCGAAGATCGAAGGAAGAAATACAAGAAAGCACTTTTTCTACTCTATCAAGGGTTAGATGAACCATTTTTTGAAAGGATCGCTGAAGCAACATCAAGAAAACAAGCTTGGGATACCCTAAACACCATCTTCAAAGGTAGTGATCGAGTGAAGTTGATTCGACTCTGAAATCTTAGATCCGAGTTCGAGGCGGCTCACATGAAAGAAGAAGAAAGTATCTGCGATTATTTTTCTCGATTAGTTGTCATTTTTAATAACTTAAGAAGAAATGGTAAAAGATGGAAGATCTTCATGTTATTGAAAAAGTTCTTCGATCCCTCACAACCAAGTTTGAACACGTGGTTGTGGCAATTGAAAAATCAAAGGATCTTGAAACATTATCAGTTGAGGAACTGATGGGTTCGTTGCAAGTCCATGAGCAACGAATGCAAAATAATTCTAGTTCCATGGATGTGGAACAAGATTTGGAAGCAAGGCTGAATCTAAATGAGCAAAAATATGCAAATTTCTGTGGGAAAAGAAATGGCAGAGGCAAATCCATGAGAGGAAGTGCAAATATAAAAAATATTCAATGCCGAAATTATAATAAGTTCGACCATTATGCCTCAGCTTGCTCTAGTAAACCACTTAATCAAGATGAGCATTCTAATTTTGTGGATGCCTCAACTAATTAAATTGAAGATTTCACACTTCTTCTTGCATATGAAGAGGTGTGTGCCAACACTCAGAGGAAAGTTGTTGGAAGTTGAATCCAGAGAAGTACCCGTTAGAGTGGAAGGATCACAACCCAAGAAAGCCCACTAACCTATGCATTGAAGAAGACAAGGTAGTGGAAGGGTCAGCAGGACCAGATTGAGGTTGGCAACAATGTCCATCAAGAGAAAAACGATCGTAACTGACACTGAGGTAGAATACCCAGTTTTCACCACGGAGACAGATGCAATTAAAGAAGAACTCTTCTGTGGGTATGCACAGATTGGGATGACCCCAGTTCTTACTTTGGTCGACACTGGTTCCTAAAAGAACCTGATAGCAGAGCAACTTCTTAAGAAGTTGCACTTAGTGACTACACCACACCCTAAGCCATATTTGTTAGGGTGGCTTAAGGAAGGCAAAGAGTTGCAGGGGACTTTTCAGCGCATTTTCAAGTTTGCAATCAATGAAATGTTCAAAGATCAAGTAACCTGTGATATTGTACCACTGGATGCATGCCATATCATCCTTGGTAGTTCCTATTTGTGGGAAAGAGAGGCCATTTTCTTCCTGCGTGAAAATATATGGAGATTAGTTACAGACAAAAAATGTTTTTGTATACGGATGTCTAGGAAAAAAAAAATTGCAGGATAAAGAAGAAGAAGACTTTAGGAAGAAAAAGAAGAAGTATTCAAGAAATTGAGAGTAATGCTAGGAATGAAGTTGTTTTTGGTTTGAAGGGGAGTGTTGGAATTGCAAAATCAATGCAACCTTTAATTTCAAAAGAGTAGTGTTCTTTCATAAAGGGTATGTCTTTTCAAAGGGGTGTGTTTATTCAAAGGGACATGACTTTACAAAGAGGTGTGTTCCTTCTGAAGAGGTGTATTTGTAACTCTAGATATAGGTGTGTTGAGTAGTCCATTGTATGGCAATCTAGTCAGTGTATTGTAATTCTTGAAATTTTAGCGATAAAGTAATTCTACATCTTTTGTGTAGTATTGCCATTGTCAAGATCTTTTATAAGTTTTTCTTAAAGGCTTTGCAAAGCCAACACGGAGTTGGTGATATGAAACTCAACATATATCTAACAGTATAGTGCAGCCTTGGACCCAGTCACTCGCTGACTGCTTTTTGTATTTCTTCACTGCTTGTTGTATGTGTAACTTGTACCTCTCTAGCTGACTGTATACCCCTCAGCTGAACTTCTTTCTCACCTTATACGGTTGTATTCTTACATGAAGCCACAAACCCGATCTGAGACGAAACAAATCTGATAGAATAACTCTGTGAGCAGAGACGATGCTTAGTTCTACAGCTCCTCTTTAGACCATGCTGCACATGAGCAAGGATTCTATGTTCTGCTGCGTACACTGTCTGCACTCTGTTCCCTATAGAGATCTGCACCTCCGATATAGGATAGAAAGTACCTTTGATCTGCTGGCTTCTTATATGTATTCCTAGCACCGACCCACAAGCTGACCCACTCCTATCCTTCTTTCTTGTCGAATGAGCTGTTACATTCCTAGAATAGAGATTTTCCCCATTTACAATACTGGGATTACATTGTAATTATATTCTTTCCTTATTTGTAATACATCTTTTCCTATTAATACAATGAATCAGGGTCTCTCTCCTTAATACATTGAGAGAACATATTTTTATCTATTTTCATATCTGACATGGCATCAAGAGCCTAGTTCGATCATCATCGATTTTTTTTTTTTATCTCTTTTATTATTATTATTATTATTTTTCCTTCCTTCTCTGCACGTCAAGCACAACCGGAAAAAAAAAAAAAAAACATTGTGGCTGTCTTCAATACCACATCTACTGTTCTCGTTTCAGATCTGAACCCAGATCTGACCAAGGACCGACGCTGGCAACAGATTATAGCAGTGGAGATTCAGATCTGAACAGAGGCTATCCATCGGCATCCAGATCAACAGTCGTTGGCCTATTCCGATTTGTTTCTTCCAGAGACGTCCCACCGACGTCTTCCGCCTGCAACCCAGTTCCTGCAACCAGAGGAACTTCCATCGCTAGCCAGCCTCACCATTTCAGATCTACATCACCATCAACCAGGTCTGCAACCGGTCCTCATCACCCATCTCTGTTTCCGCACTGCCCTAACCGAACCAGATCTGAACAGAGCCGGTGCTCGGCGCATATAGCCACAGATTTGGGTTTTTTCCGCCGCTGCTTCTTGGAAACTGATCTGTCGATCAAATCCTCTCTGTAAAAAAAAAAAAAAAAAAAACAAAACTGTGCTGCGGCGTCCTCTCACTACCGCCGATCATCTCTGAAAATCCAGATCTGTTCATTATTGAACCGAGGAAGAAGAAAAGCACCCTTGAAAGGACGACCCAGATCTGCTGAGGACGATCCAGATCTGAGTCTGCTGTTCCGTTCGGGGTTCTGCAATTTGTTCACGCCCCCGAACTGGTCTGAACTGAAACTTGGATCGATTTCAGCCATTGCCATCTCAGCTCCAATAGCGAGCGAGATTTGCCTTTTGTGATCTGAAACAGATCGCCTCTCTCTCTGATTGCTGCTCTACCATCGATGCTGCTGTGCACAATTGATCTCTGCCTCCCTGCATCTTCCGTTCTCACATAGACCCAGTCCGCCGGCCCAGCCCGATCAGGCCCAGTCTGCCCACACCTCAGGCCCAGCCAGATCAGACCCAATCTGCCCAGTTCGTAGGCCCAGCCAGATCAGGCCTAGTCTGTCCACACTTCAGGCCTAGCCAGCTCAGGCCCAGTCTGCCGGCCCAGTCTACACAACAAGCCCGTTCGTTGGCCCAGTTTCTTCCGCCCACAGCTCACACAGTCGGCCCGTTTGCAAGACAATATTTCCTTCTCATTATTTGGGCCCATATGATGGCAAATGCGAGCGACTCGAAGGGTACTGCTGGTGGCTCCAATACAACCACTCAAATTGTCACCGTTCAAGGAGACAATTCCACCTTCTCAACTGGAATCAAACTGGACGAACATAATTATTCCCTATGGCTCCAAGTCATGAAGATGAAGATTGCCGGCCGCGAGAAACATGGTCACTCGACTGGTGATGTGACCAAGCCTGCTGCTACAGACTCGACCTACAACAAATGGCATGCATCAGATTGTTAAGTCAAAAGTTGGCTATTCGATATAATGCCATCCACTCAGATGAAACAGTTTATCCGTTATGACGCAGCACAGCAGGTCTGGGATGCAATCCAGACTACATACTCTGATGGTTCGAAGGTCATTCAAGACGGCACAGAATGATGCGCTTGTTGCCGCGTACTACAGTGCGCTCACTGCTATTTTTCAGGAGCTTGATCACCTATGCCCAAGCCATATGTAGCATCCGGCCGACATTGAAACTAGATGCAAGGAAATTGACCGTCTCCTAGTTTATATTTTCCTTGTCGGTTTGGACAAGAATTTTGATCAAATTGGCAGAGAGATTTTGTGGATGAAACCTAAACCTGAACTTGAGGCAGTGTATGCACATATTAAAAGAGAGAGTAACAGACAGGGAACCATGTTTGAAGGTGGTGTCACATTCGATGCCACAGCCTTGGCTGCCTCAAGGTTTAAGCCATCTCGACCACCCACTTTGCACTCCGCCTCTACTCGTAACCGGCCTCCAATGAAGTGTAGCAAATGTGGTTTAACTAACCATACGATTAAGAGCTGTTATGAGATCATTGGTTATCCAGCTGGGTGGGTTCACAAAGGACAAAAGAGGGAGTCTTGCAGAGCCTCAGTCGCATCCGCTGAGTTCTCCCAGGAGATTACATTTGAACCTCCACCAGGTACATCTTCACTTACTTGTCATAGATCATGGATTATTGACAGTAGCGCTACTGATCACATGACATCTAGTTTTACTGGGTTACACTCTCCCCAACCATCAAACCAAACATATGTCATTAGTGCCAATGGAACCACCTCTCCAGTTCTGGGCGAAGGGCCCCTATCTCTTACATCATATTAAGTCTAGATCATATCTTGGTTGTCCCATCACTCGATTATGACTTATTATCTATTCTTGAAAGCATTGATTCCCTTAATTGTATTGTGTGTTTTTGGCCTTTGTATTGTCTGGTTCAGGACCTTCTCACCAGGGCCATGATTGGATGTGGCATTAGGAGGGGCAAGTTGTACTATCTGGACTTGACAGAAGACTGTAGTAAGAGATTGGGTCAAGCAAATCATGTTAGAGGATCCGAGTCCGTTCGGATGAAAACAATTTGGTTATGGCATAGACGATTAGGGCGTGCTTCTTTTGGTTATCTGAAATTTTTATTTCCAGAATTGTTTTACCATTTTGCTGAATCCGACTTTAATTGTGAAACTTGTATTTTGGCGAAAAGTCATCGCATTTCTATCCATTAAGATTGAATAAAAGTTCTATGCCTTTTATGATTGTCCATTCTGATGTTTGAGGACCGTCAAGAGTTGCTATAATTAGTGGTTTTCAGTGGTTTGTGACGTTCATAGATGATTACACCAGGATGACATGGGTTTTTCCCATAAAGCAGAAAAGCGAAATCCCTGCGAAATTCAAGCAATTTCATTGATATGTTGCTACTCAGTTTGATAAGAAGATCACAACACTTAGGTCTGACAATGGAGGCGAGTACGTCAACAATGACCTCTGTACTTTTTTGAGCCAGCATGGTGTTGTTCATCAAACCTCGTGTGCCTATACGTCACAACAGAATGGTGTAGCCGAACGTAAGAACCGTCATCTTCTTGAAGTTGTTCGTACCTCTTTATTTGAGGCCCATATGCCCCATCATTTTTGGGGGGAGGCTCTTTATTCGGCTGCTTATCTCATCAATCGTACACCTTCCAGTACCCTTCAGTATCAGACTCCCTTTCAAACATTGACCACTCTCCTCACCATGCCGTCCACACTGAATCTCGAACCCCGTGTCTTTGGCTGTGTTGATTACGTTCAGCTATATCCACACCAGTGTGGCAAACTTGATTCGTGTGCACTACGTTGTGTCTTTGTGGGGTATGCTGCCACTCAGAAGGGTTATAAGTGTTTCCATCCCCCTACTCAGACTTTACATATTACAGCAGATGTTACTTTTCACGAGAGTGAATTCTATTACTCACGGGGAAATTCTGAGCATCTCCTACAGGGGGAGAGCTCTATCTTTGTAGAAGGTACTCAGAATCAGATCATCCAAGTTTCACAACATGTGTCAGACCAGCCTCAGAAAACACCTGAGGATGTAGTGATGATTACTGACCCACCATCTATAATGATGCAACAAAAGCAAGAGACTCATTCGGATCATTTCCCTCCTACAGCTCCTCCTACAGTACCACCACCTCTCATCCAATCAGGTCCTGAGGATCGTCCTGAAGATCCTCCACAGGTACCTGAACACTCAAACCCAATTACTTTACCTGAGTCAAGTCATACAGTTATCAGTTACCCCCTCGTACAACTAGAGATATCCCTAGACAACAATATGACCCTGACCCTAAAGCAAATGTTAAATACCCTATTGCTAATCATGTGTCTCTAGATAGGTTGTCTCCTTCGTGTGTATCTTTTGTATGTCAATTATCCACTGTATCTATTCCAAGTAATGTGTAGGAAGCTCTAAATCATCCCAAGTGGACTCGAGCAATGAATGAAGAAATGGAGGCCCTCTAGAAAAATTCCACATGGGAATTGACTATCCTTCCTAAAGGGGAAAAAATAGAAGGTTGCAGATGGATATATATAGTAAAATTCAATACAGATGGCATCAGTGAACGATGCAAAGCAAGACTAGTGGCGAAAGGCTACACTCAAACTTATGGGATTGACTATGGGGAGACCTTTTCTCCTTTAGCCAAGATCAACACAATTCGAATGCTTCTTTCCCTTGCAGCAAACCTAGACTGGTCATTACACCAGTTTGATGTAAAAAATGACTTCCTACATGGAGACCTAGAAGAAGAAGTTTATATGGGCCCCCCTCCAGGATATAAGATGGGATTTAGTCAGAGTAACATGGTGTGTAAACTGAGAAAGTCTCTTTATGGATTAAAGCAATCACCCAGAGCATGGTTTGAAGGTTCAGCAAATCAATGAAGAGTTTCGGCTACAAGAAAAGTAACTCAAATCATACTCTTTTCCTAAAACATAAGAAAGGTAAGGACACTGCCCTTACTGTGTATGTTGATGACATGGTAGTTATAGGGAATGACCCAGAGGAAAAGGCAGCATTACAATGCCATTTGGAAAGTGAGTTTGAAATGAAAAATCTTGGTGCTTTGAAGTATTTCTTAGGCATTGAAGTGGCTCGCTCAGAACAAGGAATATTTTTATCACAACAAAAATATATTCTTGACATCTTGACTGAAACTGGAATGTTAGCCAGGAAGCCAGCAGATACTCCAATGGAGTTGAATCACCAACTTGGTGAATATCCTGATCAGGTACCCACCAACAAAGAAAGATATCAATGCTTTGTGGGTAAGGTAATCTACCTAGCTCACACCAGACCTGACATTGCATATGCAGTAAGTGTGGTGAGTCAGTTCATGCATGCACCAAGTGAAGCCCACATGGAGGTTGTAAACCGAATTCTGAGATACTTGAAATCAGCTCCTGGAAAAGGTTTGATGTTCTCACGACATGGTCATCTACATATTGAGGGTTACACTGATGCAGACTGGGCTGGTTCTATTACTGATAGGAGATCTACATCTAGGTACTTTACCTTTGTGGGAGGCAATCTGGTCTCTTGGAGAAGTAAGAAGCAGAAAGTGGTCTCAAGATCAAGTGCTGAAGCAGAATATAGGGGTATAGCGCAAGGAGTATGTGAGCTACTTTGGATAAGAGATTTGTTGGGTGAATTGGGATTCAAACCCCAACGTACCATGCAACCGCATTATGATAACAAGGTCGCAATAAACATCGCACATAATCCAGTGCAACATGATAGAACGAAGCATCTTGAAATTAACAAACATTTCGTCAAGGAGAAACTCGAGGCGAAGATCATTGAGGTGCCATTCGTTAAATCCGAAGATCAACTTGCAGATGTTCTAACCAAAGCAGTTACAGGCAGAGTTTTTCACAGCTCACTTAGCAAGTTGGGTATAGACGACATATATGCTCCAACTTGAGGGGGAGTGTCGAATGAGCTGTTACATTCCTAGAATAGAAACTTTCCCCATTTACAATATTGAGATTACATTGTAATTAGATTTTTTCCTTATTTGTAATACATCTTTTCCTATTAATACAATGAATCAGGGTCTCTCTCCTTAATACATTGAGAGAACATATTTGTCTCTATTTTCATATCTGACACTTCTCACCATAGACTGTTCTACTCAGATACTCAGAAAAACCCACTCCATTCTTTTGTATGGATTTCTTCCTCTCACTGGTTGCCTTGTGTTCACAGCCACACTTGACGCTCTCTGTCTTGGCGTCTGTACCCAGAGAAAGAGGAATGGCTGCGTAGGGGGGGGGGGGGGGGGGGTGGAGAAACACGCTCTAGGAGATAAAACGCGGACGTACGTCGGAAGGAAATGAAACACGCACGAAACGGAAAAGAAAATTTAAGTTAGGGGAAAAATTGGAAATGCACTTATGAGGGGTGCACGATGGGATGTATTTGGTTTAAGATTAGAATAAGAGTTTGAGTTAGAGTAACGTTGATCTAGGGTCGGCTAGATGCTATAAGTAGTTTGAGTTAGAGTAAGATAGCTCTAGGGTCTGATAGAGGCTATAAATGCATATAATAACATAGACTTTAATAATATAATTTTTAGTTTCTCTGTAGAAAATGATGGGGAGGCTGTTGGCAACAGTGGTGTGGCAAATCATGATAAATGCTATTAAGATAATTAATTGAAAGTTTAAATGAAAATTAAACACTGATTTAAACAAATTAAAATTAAGTTCTGACAACAAATAAAATAAAACTCTCTGACTTATGCAGAGAAAAGAAAGAAAAAGTTGTGCTTGGTCAACTGTCGCTTCGCTCCATTTCTTTCGATGTCCAAAACCCCAAAGATGAAAAGAGACCTGTTGCTTGCTGCCCAGACTTGAACGTCAAGTTCCAGCCTCAGTTTGCTGTCCAAATCTGGGTTGGGTTATGGGGAATGCTGGTGGGAGATCACACTTGAATTCTAGAAACGTAGAGAATTCAAAGAATAATGTGAATTTCAATAGGAGACACAATGTCCAATCTCATCCCTACTTTGGTGCATCCTATAAGGATTCGACAAGACCTCTTCAATTGGTTGATTGGAATATGCTTATGAGTGTCTTCTCCCAATTTGGTGGACATGGGCCAAATGTTCTAAGCAGTGGAATCAAAATGCACAACAACCGGAGATTAGAGAAAATAGGCCCAGATCCAAACGTCAAATGGATTCCCAAAATGAACGCATGGTTGTCTATATTGTCTTGAAAGTTGACAATATTTCTATATGGTATTTAGACAATGGGTGCTCTAGACATATGACTCGTGATAGAACCCACATTTCTAATATTGTTGGATTTGGTGGAAGATCTATAACTTTTGGAGATGAAAACACTGCAAAGATAACCGGTAAAGGAATTCTGAATCTGCCCAACTCGTGTTAAGTATTTCATAACTTTGTAACAAAAATCACTCGATTAACTTTACTCGTCAAGGTTGTAAAATCTCTGTCTAAAGATGGTAAATCATTTTAAGAGGTCTCCGAACTATTAGACAACTTGATGAAGACATCAAGCTTGACAAACCCAATAAATCCAACTAGAGCCCAATCAAAGATGAGCGGGCCAAATTAGACGAAGTTGACAAGTTTGCTCTTCAAATTTATCCATGTGTTGATGGCGGGAGGAGAGAGCCCCACTTTGCGTACCATAGTGGAGTCATCCTCTTGTGGACCCCACATGTTTAAAGCTCTGCTATCCAAACATCCCCGTGTGAAAAAATCCATCCAAATAGAAGAAAATCAGAAGCAAAGTGTGCAGATTTCCACCACTATTTTTTTTGAGGTCCGAAGGTGTTCAGGCATCATACCCAACTAGATAGCGTGTGAAAATCCCTTATCCACACACACTGGGTAATTCGATGGGACCTTATTCTATACATATTCTCATGGGAAGTGACCCTTCATTTGACTCCCATGATTTGAACCCAAGACAACCTCCATCTAGAGATCTTGTACCCAAACAATTTCCACCACTACTTGACCATGATTTTTGAAGGATTTTAACGATTCATTTGCATCTTTTGATCTTCAAAATATGAGGAAAATGGAAAGCAAGCTTAGCAATGAGATGGAATATTAGAGTTAATCTTCTACCCTTACTACCGTTAATTGAGGGAGTTACATTGTAATTAATTTTTTATTATATATTTTTTATTATTTCATTCCATATTTGTACATTCTTCTCTATTAATACAAACATTTTGGGTCTCTCCTCAATTGAAGAGGAAGACACGTCAAATTTGTGTGTCTAGATTTCCCATGGCATCATAGCCAAGGTTTCGACCCTTTCTTTTCCTCATTTTTTTCTCTTTTTCTTATCTGAGAAACGGAAGTCCCCATTTACCACCATGTTCACCAGCTTCCGTCCACATCACATGTGTCGGTTTGCTGCTGTTAGGCGTTTGCTGCATACGCCCTTTCTCCTCTTTCTGTTCTGTGTTTCCGTTTTTCACAGTTTCGCATCCTCCATGACGATATGTTATAGACAGCCACACCCAGATCTGCACTTTACAGCTTCTACGTTACAGAGCCTCGATCTCTGCTGATCTGCAGAACTTGTTCCACGTGTAGAAGGATCCTTTTTGACGTGCCTTTACAGTGCTCACTTACGCACTTCTCTGTCTGCTATTCCTAGTCTCACGAGTTTTGTCCGGCTTACTCTCCAATAGCTCTCACTGTACTCGCTACTATTGAGGCATCCTCCTCCAGCGAAATCTACCTACTCTTTCCTCCACCTTTTTTTTAGCAGCGATCTCCCATGCTCCTTCAGATCTGCGCATCTCCGGCAGCCCCAGCCTGTCCATCTTCTTCTATTACAACAGATTTGCTCTTATTTCTTGATTTGTACGGTTGGGGAGCACTGTTTCTCACTACTGCTATTGCTTCGCTTCAACCTTTGCAGATCTACAACACCTTGCACAGCACACCCTCTCTGGTGTACACAACGATGGTTACTTCTTTCGTCTCTGAGTTGCAACCCCCTCTCCAGCAAGAGTGCTCTCTTCTTCCTTTCAGCAACCCTATTGCATGCTATCTTTCCTTGCTGCTTCTGCAAGTTGGGTCTTCTACTATTGATAGAAAATGACTGAACAACTTGTGCCACATCTGGAACACCATTTGGTTACTCTTGCAGGACAATAGTACCTCCATTTAGTGCTCTGCAGTAGTATAAGAAATTCGTTTGGAGATAACTTGAGAGGAGGTTTTGGCATACCCAGTTCACCATTCTGGAAAGCAACCACATAGTATCTAGCAACATCCTAGTGGATATTGGAATCAGGTGTCTGCTTCAGTGTATCACTCGATTTGTTTCGCTTCGGTCTTTCACCACCTCGAGCCCATTCATTGAGGCCTTACTATGATCGGTTTCTCTACTCCCATTTGAGCCACTCGTCAGGAGCTTTTTCTTGCAGTGAGTCCCCAACATTTTTTTCATTCTATGGCTATACTCTTTATCAGGTACCATTCCTTCTTATGCTGGACTTGCAGGTATTGCTCTTACCGTTCCCTCTTCTTTCATCTGGATTATTTATACTTGATACTGGTGCTAGTAAGCATCTGTGTTCTGCCTTATCTTTATTTTCTTCTTATAGACCTTGTTATACCATATCCTTTGTTCAACTTCCAGATGGCTTGCATGCACCCATCACACACATTGGTACTGTTCATCTTTCATCATCTCTTGTGCTTGAGAATATTTTTTTATTTTCTCATTCAAGTTCAATCTTTCATCTATGAGTCAATTTACTAAATCTACTTCTTGTTTAGTGACATTTTCTTCCATCCACTGTGTTTTTCAGGACCCATCAACAAAGAAGACGATTGGATTGGCTGACATTCATGAGGGGCTTTACTACTTCCATGTGACTTCGGCAATGGCAGTCATCCAACTCCCCTCTCTTGATCTTTGGCACTTGCGGCTTGGCTACTTGAATCATCGCAATCTACACAATTTAGCTAAAGAGGTACCCATTATTTCTTGTTCCAAAAATCTCATTTGTGATGTTTGCCCACAAGCCAAACACACACATTTGCCATTTCCTTCTAGCTCTATTACCAGTCGTAGACCATTTTCCTTGATTCACTGTGATATATGGGGTCCTTTTTCTCAACCCTCTTTGAATGACTCTCGATATTTTTTAACCATTGTCTATGATTTTAGTCGATGCACATGGCTTTACCTCATGGATATCAAATTCGAAACACAATCCATTTTAAAATATTTTTTGCCATGGTCTAAACCCAGTTTCATTCTTGCATTCTCGCATCCATTCACTTCACTCGGGTACTAGTGGTGAACTCTTTTCCCTTATCCAACAAGTACGTTCAGATAATGGTACTAAGTTTCTTTCTTCTTATATGCAACATTTATTTTCCACTCATAGGGTCATTCATCAACGGAGTTGCATCGCAACTCCACAACAGAATGGCATTGTCGAGTGTAAGCACCGTCATCTTCTTGAGGTTGCTAATGCGCTTCGTTTCCAAGCACACTTACTTTTACACTTTAGGGGCGAGTGTGTCCTTACAGCTGCCTACCTCATCAATAAAATGCCCACTCCTTTTTTATCAAGCAAATCCCCACATGAAACTTTGTTTCAATCTAAACTGGGCTATTCTCGCTTGCGTGTCTTTAGCAGTTTATGTTTTGGTCTCAACAATGCCATCAAACATAAATTTGACCAACGAGCTAAACCCGGTATTTTTGTTGGCTACCCCTATGTACAAAAAGGTTACCATATTTTTGACATAGCTACTAAAACCATTTTCACATCTCGTGATGTCACCTATTATGAAGGCATTGTTTTCTTATCGTGATTTGCATACCCCGACATCCTCTCCTATTACACCAGTGCACATATCTGATGACCCTATCTTTGATTTTCCTTCTCTTTCGCCTATTGTTCCTTCTCTTCCACCAGTCTTACCACCACTCCCACCACCAATTACTCCAGCTTCCTTTGATTCCAGTCGACTCAGCAATGCTTTGCCTCCCATCACCTCTATTACTGCTCCGACATCAGTTGTTCAGCCTAGTCGTATGCAGTGCCCACCGACACATCTGGTTGATTATCATTGCTCCACTGCCACTCATGAGCGACCATCCTCTCCTTCAGTGTAATGCCCCTCCCTCTCCCACCAGGATCAGAGTAATATATTATGAATATTTTATTGGAGAGAGAGACGAGCGTCACGACGCGAGCCGAGTTCGAGTCCGAAGACCCAACCCTCGAATGACCCAACTTAGCATGTGCGTGGATTGAAACCCACTAAGACATTTACACATGCTAGCATAAACAACGAAAAATTTATAATATGTATATGTCGTATGGATAATATATCACATTTCAAAGCAAAGGAAGGAATTCCCAACATAAGTCAAATACAACATTCAAATATTTAAGAGTTCAAAAGAATATTACATTCCATGGTCATTTCTCTCACGAATTACAGTGTTCCCAAAATATCAAAATAACTAAGTTCTGCAAGCTTCTCTTCGTGTAAAACCCTGCCTATGCTTGACTGCTACTTAGTCCAACCTCATCTCTGTTTCCTTGACGTTCACCTACACCTAAAGGGAGAAATTATGGGCTTAGTCGATGCGCCCAGTAAGAATTCCAATTATAGGGGGGGGTGCACAAGGGAGTGTCATAATAAATCAAATTCTAAACATACTATAGTACATTTCTCAAAATCATGTTCATATCATTATAAAATTTCCATGCTTTTCAAATCCTCATATATTAGAATATCTCATTCATTTCATACTTGAAATCCACTCTCTCAAGTTATGATAAAACCGTCCATGATATGACATGTCATGAATATTATGCACAATGCATGTCTTTCCATGTATCATGATATGCATCCAACAATTTAACCGGTCCCACAGGTGGTGTTGCCTCCAATACCAAGTCTTTAAGGTGGCATCCGCCTGGGGACTGTTACCAATCCACAAATTAACCGAGACTATCGGTGGAGTGTGGACTTCTCTCTCTGTGTAGGTTTCAGGACCCTCCCAGAAGCTCGTTGCCTCAATTAATGTCATTTCTGTTTTCGAGACTTCTCTAACCCAGGAGCTCTATGGCCCAATTATCATTCCGAGGATTATTATCACTCGAGACCCTAAGGCTCATTTATCATTCCGGGGTTTTTATCACCCATGGCTCTATCACTCAATTATTTCAATTTATCCATGATACCAAAGCATATATGATGCAGGACAACTAATAGAGTGACCCTAAATGCCTAATGTGGTCCATAAAAATAAAAAGGGATGAAAATAATGCACCCTAAAACTAACATAGGCTGAAATTAAAAACTAATTTAATATATGCAATTAATTAATATAAACTTACCATAAATAATCATGCAAGATATATTAAATCTAATGTGAATGAAAATAACGGGGTTAAAAAATGAAACAAATTAAATAAGTCCAATAGATAAAGGGTCGTGGGATGTGCTGGAACTTAAGGGGGGCTATGAAGGGAATTAAAGAAAAGAAAGGCTTAGGGCAACCATGTGAAAGGGGGCTTGCGGCAACAGAAGGAAAAGATCGGAAGAGGGGACGAAAGTAGATATGGTTTGGGGCAGCAAGGGATGACTTCTGAAATCCAGGGAAGAAGAAAATGAAGGAAAAGGAAGAGAGATAGAAGATAAAGGAAGAGTATGGTTTCACACCAAACTTCAAGCCGTAGCCTCACGCAAAGTAATCACTCCCAATCTGAAAAATCGTACCTTGCAAAGGTATTTTGCGAAAATCTCGCTCTTTATTTCATTCAATTGTCTCTTCTGCCTTATAGGGCTACAACTTATATAAACCTGCCACTTACTAAAACAAATAAACCACAAATACGAAAATAGTAAATAACGAGAATAACAACTTGCTACAAATACGAAAATAGTAAATAACGGGAAAAACAACTTGTAGAAGCTCGTGCATGGAGGATGCACCGCATCAATATATGAATAGTTCTGCTTTGGTTCGTCAATTGCAGTCCCTGTCTCATGTAACATGCATGAATGCATCACAATGCCACTGTATCATATGATTTCTATATATATGCCATGTACTTCAAAATAATTCAACTATCATATAATTGAAATTAAATCACTATGTATCTCAAAATAGTTTAACTATCATATAAATGAAATTAAATCAAAATCATCAAAGCAATGATAATCAAATACATAGGGTCATACCCTATTGCTTCAAGAATGCAAGAAAACCTACCTAATCAAACGTGATCAACGGAGGTAATAAACTACAAAGTGCCATGAATAGTGTCGAAATTACCCCCGCTCTCTTCGTTTGTACATCACAGTTGTAATTTCTAATAATTCACTAAGAAAGGTCTTGATTAATGCCTAAGAATTAAATTGTTGTGAGCTAGAGGAGTCTATGTAACTCCACATAGGTGATTTGAATCAATTGCATTAACCTTGTAAAACTGTCTACGGTTTAGATCGATGTGTCGATCCTGTCGACACGTCTACCTGACATTGTCGACTTGTAACTCGATGGGTCGACCTAGGCACACTTGACACATCGACGACCTAGATGGGTTGACCTGGGTTTGTCCGCACAGGTCTGTATTTTTCATTTACTCTCAGGTTGATACTATCGTCTCTGACGACCTGTCGATCGGGTTCACTCGACACGTCGACGAAGTCAACATGTCAGCCTGGGTTTTAGTCTGTACTCTTGTCCATTGGTCTCTGATCGATCTATTGGCATGGTCGATGCATCAAGGGTGTACAAAGTTGACATGTCGGTACCACCGACATGTCGAACTGGGTTTGGTCTAAACTCGTATTTCTTTTATTCTTTGGTTGGCTATGCGTGTATCGTCGACAGTACTGACGTGTCAACCTAGGAATTCTGAAAACCATCAATTCTCAAGTGCATGTCCTCTATCTTTTGGTTTTCTTCTCCAAATTTGCATGTAGGCTACTTCTAAGCATCCTAGTATATTTCTTGGTTCTAAATCACAGTAAAAGCCACATACCTTAAGCAATTTGGAGATCTTTGGTGGTGCATGGACAATGAACTCCGATCCAGGGTCTGTCCTTCTTCCTCTTTGTTTTCTTTCTCATTCTTTGTTCTCATTTCTCTTATTCTCCTTGCTCCTCCTCTTTCTTGAAGTAGATGAAAGTAGAGAGGAGATGGGGAAGGGCACGGGGGGGAGCGGAATGAGTGATTGAGAAAAGAGAAAATGCTTCTTCTCTTTCGTTTTTCTTTCCCTTGGGACAAAAGGGAGAGGGTAGTTGTGCAAATCTGAAATTTGATGTTGGGTATGCTCGACAGGCCGACCTCTCGACATGTCGAGTTATGAGTACGTTGACTCATCAGGGTCACCGAGACGTCGAATACAAATGGGTGGTGGGTGTAAACTTGCCTCGTGCATTTATTGCATGAGGTGACACATGGAAGTTGGTTGGTGGGCGAATTTGAGTTAAGGCGTTGGACTCGCTCGACACATCGACCTATCGATAGATGGAGTTTTATGAGCCTGTCGACCCGTCGGTGTCACCGACACATCGAGTACAAATGGCCTTGTGAATGACTGTATTTTTCGATTGTTCTCTGATTGACACTGTCAATTCCCTCGACACATCGAGGGTGGTTTCTCGACACATCGACATCCTCAACGGGTCCGCCCGGAAAAATCCTGTTTTTCCTTTTTTCATCCATTAAACTCCACGTTTATTCAGAACTACTCATGAATAATTGTACTGAGTTACTGAGTCAAAATTTTGCATCCTTACATTCCACTTCCAAGTTGACATGTACACCTTACCCTATTTCCCATTATCTTCATAGTGCTAGTCTTTTTGTTGCAAATAGAGCATTTCTTTACAATATTTGTTTCACAGATGAGCCCTGTGCCTTCTCTCAAGCTGATAAGTCTCCACACTGGAAGGCAGCCATGGAAAAATAAATTGAAGCCCTTGAAAAGAATAACACTTGGAGCCTCACTTCTCTTCCCACCAACAAAAAACCCATTGGTTGTAAATGGGTTTACAAGATTAAGTACCGGCCAGATGGTTCTATTGAGCGTTATAAGGTTCGCCTGGTCACCAAGGGTTTCACTGAGGTTGAAGGGTTGGATTATTATGATACTTTTGCTCTAGTTGTTAAATTGGTCACTGTCCATGCTCTTCTCTCCATTGTCTCTGTTAAGCACTGGTCTATCTGTCACGCCCCGACTCGAAAGGTGGGCCCGGAACGCGATTGATTTTTTTTTTTTCAAATTAAACTTATCTCAAGCATTCTAACTAGGCCGGAACCCAGTTAGGCCCAAATGTCACACATGATGCCAATATGTGGACTCAAACATATACCATAAGTCTACCTAACATAAACGTAACCATTAACACATAATATGAAAACATAATTCCAACACTGAATTATCATTGAAACATCATCAGAGTAACTACGGATACATGGTAGTCTTAATAGATCACATTAAGGCAAACTAAGTACCACACACGGTACTTTACAAAAATGAATGGTTCCAAGAACCAGAAAACAAAGACAAGGGTATTCCCCTCAGTGGTAATCCCAAGTCAACATCGTAACCACTCTAAGCTTCAAACAGACGGTTCTCCTCCTCGGGTTCATCTCCTGAGAAGTGAGTGGGGTGAGCTAACTAGTCCAGTGAAGGAAATATAACAGTGTAGTTTAATTAAACATCAGGTTAGTAAATAATCAACAGTTGCAATATAATATCTCATGATTGATAACAAATTCTCAACATCAAGTATACTATCACCATCATTCCCATAATTCATCATTCCTCCCAATACTGTTGTCATCCAACGTAACGCCTACATACTACACTGAGACCATCGTATTAAGTCCCGACACGGTCAAAATACATCCTCATAAGTACATCTCCGGCTCTCACATAGCCGATACTGACACTCTTCAAGTCAGCAACTGTCGACACCCATGGTCCAGTAGACGTAAACTATCTCACACACATAGCCGATATTGGTTCAACAGTCAAGGGCACTTGGAAGCAGTATTACACATTTCATATGATCAACATCATAGCATTCATAAGCATCATAAGCACTTCTTACAGTAGTGAATCATGTCTTGGCACATGGGTGGGTTCATCAACATGAAACCACTCATTGCTCAAGATCCATTTTAATAAACCTGATTACCCCTACTGCAAAGTTAAGTTCCCTCACCGTAAATGTGTGGTATCACGATCTCTTTCCAACAAGCAAAGAAGTGCACAATCATTAACAGGTCAACACACATAGCATTAAATGCATACACACAAGTAGTATTTCGAAATCATACTTGTTTTTCCAAAAAATATCCAAGGTAAATGGAATTGAGTCTCCTACTTGGTTTTTAACCGTTTTAAGTTACAATAATCCACAATATAGTAGTAATAATAAGGTGCTCAGTCCAAAACTCATATTGCCTTCTGGGCATGACCAGATTGATTTATTGAGTTAGGTCTAGATACTCAGGTCGCTTCTCGGTTGTCTTCTGGATAGGACCAGACTTGACATGTTGAGTAAGGCCTCGAGGTCACTCAGTACCCGACAAATATAGCGTCGGCCTGGAAGTGAAGTCACTCAGTGCCCGACCAATAGAGTCGGCCTGGAAGTGAATATAATAGTATATACACTATAATAATAAGAGAAGAGGGTTAGTACATTTTTAATTTAAATGGGTACTAACATTTCATGCAACAATAATCAAACAATATTTTTTTTTTTTCACTTAAAAACTTGGTCCCATGGAACAAGCCTCGGAACTAGGTACTGTGGCTTCGGATCATCCGAACCACTGTCTAAACTAGTCACTGACCTCGGACTGTGGGTCTGGCTTCGGATCATCCGAAGATCGGGTCTCGGATCGTCCGAAGGTCCTTTCGAACTGAAAAATC
This sequence comes from Chimonanthus praecox, assembly GCA_022113865.1. Taxonomy (NCBI): domain Eukaryota; kingdom Viridiplantae; phylum Streptophyta; class Magnoliopsida; order Laurales; family Calycanthaceae; genus Chimonanthus; species Chimonanthus praecox. The sequence goes on along the minus strand of CM039087.1, from coordinate 18,579,725 downwards.
CGAAAAACAAGTCTCGGTGGGTCTGTGTCTCGGAACAGGCCGAGGGGGACTCGGATCGTCCGAGTAGGGTTCGGTCCTGCAGAACTCGGCTCAGACCATCCGGGCAAGTTAAACTTGCCTCGGACGCTTCGGGCTTCGGGTGAAGTTCGAAATGTCCGAATGGCCCTCTCAGACCATCCGAAGGGTGTGACCCTCGGACCGTTCGAAGATTGACTCTCAGACCGTCCGAGAGCTGTCTTCCTCCACTGTTTGCAACAGTAGACAGTGACAGGCAGACACAATATGAAATACGAATCCGAAAACAGTTGGCTTTCTAGATTCGATTTTCACATCCAACAAGTCAGATGGACTCCTCAGTGAGTCCTCTTTCCATATGAAGTGATTAGGAGGTTTAAAACTTAACAGGCCATTAGATCTTAACACTGAAAACACACTGATACGAAGAAAACCAAGTTTGGTTTTACACACTCAAAACTTGGACAATTTGGGTTTTTCTTGATTCTAAATCGACTGAAATTGAAATAGTAATATAGTGGTTACCTTCACTTGAGTTCCTGAGCTGAAAAATCCGGTCTTTGAGAAACTTCCCTCTAAGCTACGGTTAAGCTAAAACTAGGGAAGAAAGAGGCTGAGAGGAAGAGCTGGGGTTGGTTTTCAAGCAGCTGAAACTGAGACTGAGAGAGAGAAAAAAGTCTGAGGGAGGAAAACCAGTGATCTGAGGGCCAATTTATAGAAAATTTGGTCTGGAAGAGGTGGCCATCGAGCCACTGCATGCAGCTGCTGCGGACGTCCCGAACAGTGTAACCACTGTTCGGTAGTCTTGGTTGCAAAACAACCCCTTCAAACATCTGGTTTTGCAAATAAGTCTCTATTTTGATAAAAACTCGATTTTTAAATAAAAACAGGATTTTAAAAGCTCAAAATTTTAATCCAACCTTTCAGATAAGTTGGGTTTTAAAAACTTTAATCACCATAAAAATTTGGAGATTTAAAACTCACTAAAAACCATAGATTTTATTAAAAACCATAATTTATCACTATTTACACGATTAAACTTGTGTTAAATAAAATAATTTAAAATCCATATTTTTGGGGTATGAAAGAATAACTAGACCATAATTAAAATGGTCTAACATACTAAACTTGTTTAAAAAATTATCTCATTTACAAAACCATTTAAAAATATTTATTTCTCCCTTTCGGGGTTTTGACAGGCAGTTTTAAATACTATTTTCTAAAAATAAAATTATTTTAAAATTAGAAATAGGAATCCTTGACTAAGGAGAATAATATCATCTAATAATAATCACATAATAACACAATTTATAAAATAATAACAATAAACGGTAAATTACCATTTTGCCCCTCCAGCTGGACGAGCTGGATCACTGAGCTTTCAAGCTCGGATTGGGCCACACTTGGGCTTTTCACAAAGCCTTAACCGAAATCTTCAAGATTAACCGGTCCAAGGAAGATTTATTAAACTAATCACACCTAATCTGGGTCAAGGTATTACATCCTACCCCCCTAAAAGAAATTTCGTCCCGAAACTTAAAACAAACTTATACCTTTTTGGCCATTTAACGCCTCAAGCGCTTCCTTGAAGAGAACTTTTATATTAAAGATTTTGGGCGTCTCAAATTTTTTCTTGGCATTGAAGTTGCACGTTCCAAGCACGATATTTTCCAAGGATACTAGGTTTATTGGTGGTCATGTTTCGGATTTTCCAATGGAACAAAACTTGCACTTATCGCCTGATGGTGGGACTTTACTGCCTGATCCCACTATATATCATCGTCTCGTCGGTCGTCTTATCTACCTCACTGTTACCCGGTCAGATCTTAATTATATAATGCATATTCTTAGTCAATTTATGCACTCTCCTCATAGTGCACATTTGAACGCCGTGCACATTTGGGCCAAGGTTTGAGGGGAGACTTTTATTTTATCAATCGAGAAGAATTATCAAAAGCATTGAGCTTTCTCCCATATTGGTAAGTTTTCATCCCTGTTGAATTCTAGTTTTATATTTGTTGCATTAAATTCCACGTATAAACTAAATCTTCGGAAGGTTCTTCGAGTTTGTCCCGAGTTCGAGCCGAATTAGAGTGTGGGTGTACTAATCACGCCAACTTCCAATTCCTCATTCGTGTCAGCTCGAGAATGTCTACTTTCTTTGGTGAGGTTGATTCTGCTAACAGTCACAATGAAATTAACCCCACCTTAATTTTTCTTGAGAGTAATCGAGAGATGTGAGAGTGGATTTTTTGGGTTTTTTCACAGAAATCCTAGATTCGTTTTGAAGCCCCTGATCTAAATATCATATGGAGCTTGGCTTGCATCACAAGTGCTACACTCTTGAGAATGGTATATCTTTTAGTAGTAGCTCTTGTCACATTGGCAAAGTTAACTCTTTAGTAGTTGTATTCTTTAAAATATTTGAAACTTTAAAATTTCTCTAGAATCAGATAGATGAACATGCTAAAAATATCTTATATTAAAAAAAAAAAACTTTTTTTCCTTAAGAATACTTCACAATGTTATAAGTTTCTTTTTCATCACTGTTCTACACAAGACACTATCGAGACTCTTCTAAAATTTAATAAAGTTTTTTTTTTTCTTTTGTCATCTTTAACCTTCACCATTATGTGATTGATCATAATCTTCATTTTATAAAAGCATTTTTACTATTTTACATAAAGCATTTTTACTATTTTACATAAATGATGGCGCTGTTGAAATTCTTAGAAAAAATATGTTATATTTTTTATTTTTAAAATACATAGTGACTTTAAAATTGTCAAAAAACTGAGAATTGGAAAAACAAATCCAATTTTCATCAGGTTTGGTGATCTCGAGTCTGGACTCATGACACAGAGGGGATCGGGTTAAAGGAATTTAGATGTGGCTAAATAGATTAGAAGGAAATAAGGGACTTAATTTAAATGAAAGAACAAAGGTAAGGTAAGGTTTGATGGGTTACTGTGAACAGTAACTGGGTAAAGAAGATGGAAGCTTGGATCGTTGGCTAGCTGGATGGCAACAAGTAATTGGGGAAAAAATAGGAGGGATGGGCTCGTTGAAGGTGGGCAAGGATGGCATTGGGACAGGGGCGAACAAACCTGAACTGAAGCAGTAGCAATACATGATCTGTGGGACAGTTCTGGCTGCCGTGTAAACACAAAACAACAGTAGAAGATGGCCTATGGGTTGTCCTCGCTGACTGGTCTGGGAAGGGGGGCTTTATCTTCTGCTTGCAGGCAGAAAATGAAAGAGAAATCGAAGACTCCGGGACTATCTTCAAATGCCGGGGAAGATCAAAATCCAAGAGGAACAAACAACCATCCAAGAACAAGATCTTGAGACGAAAACTCAATCTCTTTTAATTCATTCAATCAATTATATCCATTACAATCTACAAAAAGGGGTATTTATATACATACCCTAGACACAAAAATAGGAAGTAAAATTAAACAAGGAAAGGATAAGAAAATTTGTCGGGGTTGTCGGCACCGTCGCCATCGGCTGGTTCATGCATGTTGTCGTTGAAGAAATAAGGGAAAATAAGAAACGGGACAGATGAGTTAGGAAAGGGAAAGTAAGGAGAGATGGGTTAGGAAAAGGAGTTTTACTTTTGTTAGGCCTCACATGTGTGACTCACACTCACATGCTGCATCAACTCACCAGTCGCCACCAATTCGGTCGGTTTGGTACAAGTCCTCCTTTTTTACTCTAACCTTCTTAACCAAACCTACCGCCCGTGAAGTGGCGAGCACCTAATCAGAGTTTTTGTCTAAAACACTTGGTTCCCATATAATGGGCCTATGGGGAACAGGGGAAGAGGGTTGGTAGGGCTTTAGGAATTGTAGTTGAAGTGGGAGTAGTAGTAGTGCAAGTAGCATTTAAAATTATCCACAATACCTTTTTTTTTTTTCTGGGTTTGAGAGAGGATGCTGTGAATATGCTCACTGTTATCAACTTACACTAGTGTACAACTGAAACTATAGGAACATTTGTATTGCATTCTGGGAAGTCACATTTTGGTTCATAACTCATATGTCCTCAATCTCTGTCAACTGAATTGGTCAAATGGTTGCTATTTTGTCTAAATTCTATGGAAATGAGTAGAACTGTTGTGACTCCCTTCCTTTAATTAAGATGGGATATAAGGGCAATGCGGATAGGGAATCAAATTATTTTGGGTATGTGTGTTTCTCATGAAGCATTCACACAATCACAAGATCCCCTTCCTCATGTTTTTGCAAAACATGCTTGGGAATTCTTCTGTTCAAAACCAGAGAATACAATAAGAAATTTGTTGCTTTATTTTCTTTTATAGCATTTCCTATTCTGTTATATCTTTGTTTATTCTAAGATTACAGTATTTTGGGTTTGCTTGGTGTATGGATGGTTTTTTATTTTTTGGCTGGCTTAATGAAGCACTTGATGCCAATCTATAAAAGGGCTCCTTCCAATTCTGCAATGGAATGAATGGATGATTAGAAACGTGCAGAAACGATGGGAAAAGGCTTGCTCAGTGTGCTTTCTGATTTATGTCCTGCCTCAAATTTCTCATCCTTCCTATATGAGCCCTCTGATACAGCAAAGTACAGTTTGGATCTACATTATTTATTAGTGTCTCAAGTGAAAGAGTTGACTCTTTGTAGTTGTCACATTTGGTTGAATTAGCTTTTTCAATGTGGATGATATCGTACCCGCTCATCCACCAAACCATTATTTGGGTTTTATATAGTTTATCAGAATACTCCTTGTGAAAGAGTTGGGACCATCACTCTACTTGTTGCATATGGGCTTTGTTTTTTTTTTTTTTCCCTCTCTTTTGAGAATAGTGATTGCATATGGTTTAGTTAGCTACCCGCTCGTATACTTGATCTGAATTCATAATCTTGAGCTAATAGCAGTTACTTTTTGACCTTTCAGCAATGACCTCATCATCCTGTTCGCCCAATTCCTTCACAGCTTTAGTGCAAAAACTTTGGAAAGAAGGAATATTGACGCACTTAGCATAAATCGATCATGTTGAGAACTTTGCTTTTGGTGATGGTTAAAGGGCAAGGATTTGCTACACCCACTTGATAGGTGGATGTGTCTGTCCAATGCTTAGATTGACTGTTATAAGGTGAATACACTACTTGAATTACTTTGTCCTTAGACATCACAATAATGTCTTGAGTGGAAACGATGTCAATAGTAATGGCAGCTTGCACTAAATAAAGTCTGATATGAACTTTATCATCATCCATTTAGCTGGTTGGCACAATGGTCATATGAGATCCTCTACTGCTTGAGTTATGCCTGTAGGTCAGCATTTCATTCATGAATTCTAATCTTTTTGTGCATTTTGAGTCACATGCTTGCATGATTTATGGTTTGTGATCCAGCATTTTCGCTATGATCCCAGTTTTCATGCCTTTGTTGAGATAAACCAATGTCTGAAAATGTATGTTCACCAATAGCAATCTAAAACTGCTTTAAACCCTACCTCACTAAATAGTGCATTTTCTAATACCTTCTTAGTGTCTTAACCCACTTTTGACCTTTGACAGCTGCTATATGAACTGTTAAAATTTCTTCTTACCACTTAGCAATAATATTGCTCAAGCCATGCTTTCATGGGCATTGATGATGATACAATACGTTCCTCCAGCCAATGTTTTGGCTCTTGTTAGGTTATGAATATGGATGGAATATGGATGGGGCTTGTAGTTTCATATTAGGACCATTGAAGACCAATGATCTAGTGAAACTGGTGATGGATGGTCACACCTCAATTAACTCATCTAAATTACCAAACATTCCTTTGTTGTTGGTCCATCTCTATTCCAACTTGAGGTCAGGGGTTCATGGAATGGTGCATATGCATTTCATCAATGACCCATTATCACCATACCATAGATCCTGCATGCTTCTAAAGAAAGCATGAGTACACTATAGAAAGTTATTGGTCAAGGATCATTGTACTAATCCAGTGATAAATCTGAAAAATATATCAGCATTTAAAGTTGTCCTGTGTACCTCATGAGGCAATTAAATTTGGGGTGGCCATCCTAACATGCGAAAAATCTTTTGTAAGACACAGGTTTTTCCGAACTTTCCACTTTATCCCTTTCCGTCCATACCAAAAATTTAAAAAAATCGAAAGTTCAGAAATCGGCCCACTTACTGGATCACTTTCCATTCGTTTGACACACTGATTTGGACTGAAACCATTTCTGTATCACTTCCCATTATCCAAATCAGTGCACCGTTCTGGTTGTTCTCGCATTTAGCTTGGGTTTTCAAACAATGACGTTTCTTGACTAATTTCTAAAAAAAAAAAAAGTTATCAAAATTCATTTACTTTGAATTTTATGAACTTTAGGACTAATTTTAAGTGAAAAGTGTATAGTTTTGGGCTTCAAAATATCCAAAGAATTTAAGAAAAATGGTCTTCACTCTTAATTTATTTGTTACGATTTTTTAAGCCCAAAATTATACCATTTTCATTTAAAATCAGTCTCGGAGTTCATAAAATTCAAAGTAGATGAATTTTGATACCTTGTTTCTACAAATCAGATGATAAATTACCTCGTCTGAAAACCCGAGCCAAATGCGGGAACAACAAGACAGCTCACCGATCTAGAAGCTTATGTCCATGTTTGAAAACGACGTTTGTTTTCAGTAGCTGAAAGTGAATGCATATGTCCATGTTGGAAGCAGAGCATTGTCATTCTTGTTGTTTTCATAGTGTATGCAATGCAAGGAGCTTTTTTTTTAGCTTAAAAAATTCAAACCTGTAGCATCCAAGGTAGAGTAGACAGGTGCAGGGGGCTTGACATTGAGGAGTACTGTAACACCCCGGATTTTCAAGCTATGGATATATATGGAAATTGTCTATTTAATTTGTAAATTAATAGAGATGGACCTTAGATGGGTAAGGAGTTGGGTCAATTGATCAATTAGGACCCAACGGATTGTGGATATAGTTCAATTGAAATAAATGGGTAAGACTTATTTAATTGGGTTAAGGTTGTCAATTGGGTCAAATGCCCAATTGGGATCCAATGGGTCTTGGTTGACCCCCAAGTGAGTTCAAGTTTAATTAAATTAGGACTGAATTAAGTTGGAAATGGAATCAACTAATTGAATTGATCTTAAGTGAGTTAAATGAGTTGAGAATTTATTAATGTGAGTTCAAGTGCTTGAGTTGGAAAATGAGTTCATTTAAGTTGAGTTGAATTAAAATGAGTAGAGTAGGAAGATGGAGGATTTCCATCTCAAATGAGGAAACCCAGAAGGCACAATCAAGGTGTACACGTTGGAGGTGGGAGTTTCATCTCATTAGATGAAACTCCAAAAGGATCATTATGAGGAGGTGTACCCTTGCATACACGTTGGAATATGGAGGGTTTCCATCTCATGATGGAAACCCAAGGGGCATATGGTTGGAGTTTCATCTCATGGGATGAAACCCCGAAAGGAATTATCAAGAAGGAAGGAAGAAGAGGTTAAGGAAGGAAAGGAGCAAGAAGGAGTGAAAGAAACAGGAGGAGTCGCGGAATTGGTAAGTACTCAATGAGATTTTGTTAAGTAAGATGGTCAAGGAACATGCAATGGCCGAACCCTAATCTTGATGTGGCTAAGGACTTATGCATTACCATATGGGAAATGGTGGATGATCAAGGATCATAGTTTAGCCCTTGCATGGCCAAACCCTAAATTGTATGTTTAAGAACCATCAAGGACAAAAAAGGGATTGATGAGGTTCGGCCATGGTGTATGGCCGAACCCCACCAAAGGATTAAATCTTGGAAGTATGATTTTTGGAATAAATTGATGAACCATAGGGTTCGGCCATGTTGTATGGCCGAACCCCATGGAAGAATATCATTGGTTTAAATGGTTTTAAAGGTGGTTAAACCATGGAAAGGTATTAATGTTTTAAAAGGGTTTAAATGATGGAAATAGTGGAGGAATGTTAATGGTGGTAAATGGGTCTAAATGATGTAAAGGGTGGAGAACCATGGACCATGGGTTCGGCCATGATGTATGGCCGAACCCCATGGAGAAAAATTAATGGATGTATTATGGATCCTAGGGTTTAATTGATGAATCTAAGTATATGATTAAACCCCCATGGAGGGACTTTGTTTATGGACCTAAGATTGAAAATGATTTAAAGGAGAAAATGGGAAATGAGACATCATGGGTTCGGCCATGGTGTATGGCCGAACCCCATGAACCATTTTAATGGGTTATTTTGTATTATATCATGATTTGATGAATCATTTATGGAACTAGGTTTATGGATCAGATATGGACCTAAGTATGGGTAACTTAAATATGTGATTACCTAGGGAAGGAAAGAATGACCAAATGGTGAAATTAAAGGACCATGGGTTCGGCCATGGTGTATGGCCGAACCCCATGGAGAAAGTTTTGTGGACCTAGGTGTTATTAATGTTAAAATGACTAACTCATGTATGGTTGTTTAAGAAATCAAAGGAGAGACCCAAACCAAGTGAGTGAGGTTCGGCCATGTTGTATGGCCGAACCCTACTAAGTTATGTTTATGGGATTCAACATGGTGGGAAATCAAATGGAACATGGGTTTTGATTTATTATTATGTAATAAGGTAACGAGACCTCACAAGCGGTGTACGATCGGTGAACGGTTTTCGGAAGAAAACGCAAGGACACTTTAGTTGATCATTGGTAGGATTCCTACCTTATTTGAGAACCATGGATTTGTATATATAATTATTTCAATTCATGTTTGATAAGTTATTTTGGTATCAAACAATATGTTTCAAATATGGAATTTTAAATGCTATGATTTGCATTATTACATAGTATGTGGCATTTGCATCTCATGCATGGCATGGGAGGGATGAAATGTAACCGGAGTCCACACTCCGTCGGGGCGTCCGTAAGACAATCGTGGGGGATACCTTGATGTGTATCCCATCAAGAGATAACCGGAGACCACACTCTGTCGGGACGTCCGTAAGACAACTGTGGGGATACCTTGATGATGAGTTTTCCATCAAGAGGATACTATGTTTGAGGATACCTTGATGAGGAGTATTCCATCAAGAGGAAGACCTTGATGTGCATTATCCCATCAAGAGGTAACCGGAGGCCACACTCCGTCGGGGCTTCCGTAAGACAACTGTGGGGACACCTTGATGAGGAGTATTCCATCAAGAGGAAGACTTTGATGTGCATTATCCCATCAAGAGGTAATCGGAGACCATACTCCGTCGGGGCGTCCGTAAGACAACTGTGGGGATACCTTGATTATGAGTTTTCCATCAAGAGGTAACCGGAGACCACACTCCGTCGGGGCGTCCGTAAGACAACTGTGGGGATACCTTGATGATGAGTTTTCCATCAAGAGGATACTATGTATGAAGATACCTTGATGATGAGTTTTCCATCAAGAGGATATTATGTATGAAGATACCTTGATGATGAGTTTTCCATCAAGAGGATACTATGTTTGAGGATACCTTGATGAGGAGATTCCATCAAGAGGATGTTTTGGTGATTGTGTTATGGCTGATGGGTGGGACTCATAGCATATGACACTCATGGCACAACAAGATTATGATCTCTATTATCATGCAATGTTTCTGGTTTTTATCTGTATGATTGGATCTCTATTATCATACACTGTTTTGGATGCAATGCTTTACAAGTACGGTATGATATATTATATTTGGATTTTTAGTATTAACCCATGTGTTTGACCCTAATTGGAATACCTACTGGAAGCGTTGTCTAACGCCCTACTTCTACCCTAAATGATGACACGGGGAATGAACGGAACGAGGAACAAAATCGGAGCCAAGTTTAGGAGTTTGGATGTTTTAGTTTCGTTTTATTTAAGTTATTCATGGACTATGTATTTGAATAGCTAACATTCGGGAATGCAATAACTTAGATTATTTGCTATGGTTTGAATGTTAACTTTGGATATGTTAACTTAAGATAATTATTGTTAAGTGATAGACTCCTTGCTATCTAAAATGGAATAGAATTGTTATTCTATTATATTTCCGCATCTATGATTTATTCTGCATGTTAACTTGAGCATGTGTGAACCGTTCTAGTGGACTTGGTCCACGCACACATATGGTTGGCCACTTAAGGGTCGGGCTTTGGAAGCTCGGAGTTAGTTTATATCGTGGCGTCCAGCTCTCTCTCTCTCTCTTCTATTCAAAGAAAAAAAAAAGACTCTGATTTTCAGCATAGTGAAAAAGGGCGGGGCGTTACAAGTACTAGAGTACTCTAGGTGTTTTGGGGTAGAAGATTTTGGAGAAACTAGAGTGTTAGTGCCCCGGCTTTGCCGAGTCCCTATGTTTGTCAATTGCATAACTCGAAAAGCAGCACTTGTTAGAAGCTTGAAGACCGAAGGTGATTAAGAGTGAAGATCATGCTCCACCGAATTGAATCTCATCGTTATGGCAATCACAAAACAGGTATTTGGCCATAGATGACTTTAGGTGGAACCCACACCTTAGAGAGGACTATCGCTAGACTTAGTTGCATATGTTGGTTATGGACATAAGAAGTCTAGAGAGGAAGCTTGACAGTGAATTGGAATCCAACTTGGAAATATGTATTTTGTTTCATTGTCAGCTTGACTAGTCATTCTCACCGACCCCTTGGTGGAGACAGGATCCGACCCCTCGGCCAGATTGACAAAGATTCTGGATCATTGAATTGTCATTCTGGGTAAGCCTCTGATCGAAAGTCTCGTATGCACTGACCCCTCGGTGATGAACTTAAATGACCCCTCGTGGTCAACGACTCGTCGATAAAAAATTATGGGTTTTGGAACTTAGAATTCAGGTGGTCTCTTGAGAAAACAGACATTTCGGTATTTCAAGACCGATCGAGAGTACCAGGACCGACCCCTAGGTAAAGGGCGACAGGTCGGTCTGGGTAAGACTAGTTTTTGGACTTGAAACTGTGTCAGCATGGTGTTGTCCCAGATCGAGCCTCTCGTATAGACCGATCTCTCGGTGCTATGACTGTTGACCCATCGGCGACACCTACATGTTGACCGGGAAAGAATAATACCGCTGGGAGTACATTTAATGTGCAATTGTCGAACCACTATAAATTTGGTCTTATGGTGTTTGATCTTTGTGTGTTTGTCTTTTAGTATTTGAGCACTCTTCTCAACCCACATCACTTTGCATTTAATTATCTTTATTTATACATTATGCATAAGGATTGATAATCAATCAATATGCAAAGGGTTCTAAACTTAGTGTGATCATTTAAGGAATTGAAAGCAATTTATCACACTAAACAAATCTCTTGATTAATATTCGCTGCACTTAAATTCTAAATAATAAAGAAATTTGTAAACACCATGGAAACTGGAATTGCCCTATTCACCCCCTCTCTAGGGTCAATCGTGTTTTAGCATCGAAGGAAGGGACTTTCAGAGAACATGTTCTCTTCTACCCCAAAACACCCAGAATACTTTGGTACTCCTCTAAGTCTGGTGGTGCTTTCCCCTTGGCCTCTAGCATGGAAAGTTTTAACCGTTGTATTGACGTTGTTGGCCTTTTGGAGTTTGACATGTCTGGTTCCGACTTCTCTTGGTCCAACTCGTCTCATGGCCATAGAATAATCGAATAAAAAATTGATAGGGTGCTGGTAAATCAACCTTTCATGCTGAACTATGGGCAGGCTTCTTGTTATTTCTTTGGTCCTAGTTTGTCTGACCACATGGGTATCATACTTCTTTGGGCAGCAATCTTCCCAAAAAAAGACCTCCTTTCAGATTTATAAATCAGTGGAGTAAAGAATCTGACTTCATGTCTATTGTCAGATCAGCCTGGTGCCGCGAAGTTGAGGGTATCCCAATGTTCAAATAAGTTCAGAACTAAAGCACCTAAAGTTTGGCGAAACCTAGCTATCAACAGAGAGTTATCGACTATAGAGATAAACTTGAAGAAGCCCAATCCTACCATGATGAAAACCACACAAGTGAAAGCCCCTCTGGCCTACTTATTCCTAGAGAAAATCTATAGCAAGCAATTGGTTTTGAGTTATATATTCTGCAACAAAGGTCCCGTCTCCATTCGCTGAACCTCATGGATATGGGTAGTCGTTTCTTCTACAACTGTATCAAGAATCGGGAGCACCATAATAAGATCAGAACGTTCAAGTTGGAAAACGGTTCTTTATCAGAAAACCCCCTTGTCATTGATGAACAATTTGTTCGACACTTCGAGACTAGATTTGGTGGTGACTCTACCTTTTTGGATGATGATTCTGGTACTTTCAAATTAAACAATGTTTTGAGTGATTCTGAGAATGCCGCTCTTGTGGCCAATGTACTGTTGTGAACAAAATATTACTCAAATAACAAAATTCACACAAATAGCTCTAACACCATGAACACCCTATATATAGTGGTTCGATTTAAACAAACCTACATCCAACTGATGGACTCACTCAATCTTGGATTATCCCAAATTCACTAAGTGGGGAATTATATCCTCACAAATAGAGTAGGACTTTCACCTAACTCAATTGACTGGGAATTTCACTCAATCCCTAAATTTTGAAAGGTTTGACCTCCCCAGTAAAATACTTATCCCTCTATTTTTTATAGTGGTTCAAACATTTGCTTTAATTCACTTCACAAGATGATTTTAAAGTAAATCAAACTAAGATGCGCTTGCCTTTGACGCTTTGTAAACATGGTGATTGCTTCTTGAAGAGTCTCTCCCAATGTGATCTCATTCATAGAGGTAGATGCACTGAGTGTAGAGCAATCACAATCTTTTGGAGGGTATCTAGGAAATTGGTGGTCCAATGTCTATCCTAGAAAATGGGTTTTCCTTCTATCTTAATCTCAATCAATTTATGATTGGATACTTGAATGATTTGCAAATGTAATGCCAAGAGAGAATAACCATTGATTTGTCTTTCGTGTTTGAGAGTTTAACTCTGGTAGATGCTGATCATTAATGTTCTCCAAGGGATTCTTAAACTCTCCAAACAGTTGAGTATTTATAGAGGCAAACAGAATTTTTCGAAACAAGTAACCCATGATTGATCGTGTACTGGAGATCGATCGTCTGTGTTTAAAACTGCTTTCCACCAACCCGACTATTGTGCATTAAATGCACAAAAGTGGACAATAACGGTTACACATGATTGATTCTGCCACATGATTGATCGTGAACATCCATAGGCGAGGGATCATAAGATAGCGATTGTAACTCCCCGCCCTTTTCGAGAATTTCAGAGTCTATTTTTTTTTTAAAAAGTTATAATAAAACATCGAAAGAGAGCGGGCGGCGTCACGACGCGAGTTAAGTTCAAACTACCCAAGTCTGAACCTTAACTGGCCACCCATGTGTACATGGAATAGACCATGATAGTGAATCACACATGGAACTAACGTCAACATGCGGAATAATCTAGATTAATTGTGGAATAGAAAGACGAGATAACAAGTAACAGTCTTAAACAATAAATAACATAGATCAACCATCCAAAGGTTATTATCCTAATCAAACCATAGCAAGTAACGAATTATTACATGTCCAACAAAAGTATTCAAATGACAATAATATAACGTAATCCAAATCCATCATTAAAGCACTTAGGCACAGCTCCCCTCCCGGTCAATGACCTTTCCTTTCCCTTTGCTTGTACCTGCAATCTCCTCTGAGGATAGAATTAGGGCGTTAGATCAACGCGCCCAGTAGTTTCCCGAATCAGGGCTACCACATGTTAGCATATAAAACATGCATATACATATCATAATACATGATCACAAAAAAACAGATAAAACGATGCTATGAAATATGCACATGCAATGAGCATCCCCCATCATGTACTTTCATAGCCATCACTTGACGTGCCTTGCACCGACAAGGTAAATTACAACACACTTTCATCTCTTCTATAAAATATGTACATGTAATGAGCAACCCCTATCATGTACCATCGTAGCCATCACTTGACTTGCCTTGCACCGACAAGGTAAATTACAACAACATTCATCTCTTTTATGCAATATGTACATGCAATGAGCAACCCCCATCATGTACATTCGTAGCCATCACTGTAAAACTTCATTCATTATCCCATGACTATGCATGAGATGCCAATGCCTGTATGCCATTTGTTAATGCATAATATATCATTTGAAACACATATATTAAAACAAGAGTATCATAAGAAAAACTGGGTAAAACCGTGGTTACAAGTAGGTAGGAAACCTACTGAAGAATCACTTCAGCGTTCGTTCTTTCTTAGGCTTTAACCGGTCACGACTCGTTCGTCGTTCAACTTTCGGTACCTTATTATGCAACAATAAGTAAATCATAATCTTATTTACATGTCCATTCACATATGAGACCTAAAAAATCTTATAAGTACTTTTGATCAATCTCTTCATTTGGCTTGTATTCACAGATTTGTCATTGCCACCAATACCTTGATTAAATTCTACAACCTTAACCGTAACCTTAACATGGTTCAGTCATGTTTTGGACGACCAAAACAGCAAACATGATTCCATTTTTAATCACACATACATCCATAAAATGGCCCATGAAAACAGTCCATGGGGTTCGACCATACTCATGGCCGAACCCTTATGGTTCTTTGCTCAATGATGTCCTTTGTTTAAATACTAATTGGCTCTACCCCTTAGCCATATTAAGCCCATGATTTAGCCATCCCATGGCCAACCCAAAATCAGTAACTTTATCACATAAAAATCTCCCAAAAACAGTCCACAAAGGTCTATGGTTTCCATGTTTTCCAATCATGAAAACCAACCCTCTTTTACATGGGGTTCGGCCCTCCATGTTGGCCGAACCCAATGGCTATGTTTACTGTTTTTAAACTTCAGATAATAATGTAATAACAGTATATTAAAATCAGGTTTTAACTTTCAAACAAACCATCCAAAACAGTCCATAAAAAGTCTATGGTTTACATGTTTTTCCAACATGAACACCAACATCCTTTTACATGGGGTTCGGCCCTCCATGGTGGCCGAACCCAATGGTTAGGTTTACTGTTTCTAAACCTTAGATAATAATGTAATAACAGTATATTAAATCAGGTTTTAACTTTCAAACAAATCATCCAAAACAGTCCATAAAAAGTCTATGGTTTACATGTTTTTCCAACATGAAAACCCACATTCTTTTACATGGGCTTCGGCCCTCCATGGTAGCCGAACCCAATGGTTACGTTTACTGTTTTTAAACCTCAGATAATCATGTAATAACAGTATATTAAAATCAGGTTTTACCTTTCAAACAAACATCTAAACATTAGCCCAATTTCATAGGGTTCGGCCATGCTCATTGGCCGAACACCATGAAATTGGTTTTGAACATTTAACCCTTTATCTTGGGTTTGAAACCAACACCCAAATCCATGTTTTAACCTCCTTAAAACATGCATTCCAAATCCAAAAATAACATCTAATATAAGTCCCAAATCATATGGTTTTAATTTCCAAAAAATATCAAAAACAATCATTTGTTTCCATGGGGTTCGGCCATGCTAAGTGGCCGAACCCAATGGTCCATTTCCATCTTTTAATCCACTGATTTTAGACCATATAAACTTCAGTCCCTATGTCATTCAGATCCATGTTTTTAACCATTCTAAAACATGTATTTAAATCTTAAATCAAAACCCAAAAACAGTCCACAAAATCCATGGTTTTCATGTTTCAAAATATGAAAACCAAGCCATCTCTTACATGGGGTTCGGCCCTTCATGGTGGCCGAACCCAATGGTTATTTTTACCATTTTAAATCCTCCACTAATCAAGGTTCAAACCTTGGTGTATTCGGCCATAACCATGGCCCAATACACACCCCATTTGCTCCATGTTATTATACCAAAATAACATATAAATACTTACCAAACTTCCAATCTTTCTCTTTGCCTTTGGTCCTTGGTTTCTCCCTTTTATTTCTTCCTTTCTTTTGCTGTTTTGTGCTTGATCTACTGGTGCAAACACCTCTGCTATTCCAGCTAGGAAAAACGAATTTGAGAGAGGGAGAGAGAGAGAGATGGAAATTCTTGGATTTCCAATGTGAAAAATGGCCAACCTTGGTGTTTATTTCCTTTAGTACTTCAGCCCCCAAAACTCCTCCACTCCCTCATAACTTCTTGCACAAACCAATGGGTATTGGGTGCCATCCAAGGCACCCCTTGGCAGCTACCCATGCAGCCTTTCAACTCCCCAAGCATCTCATCCAATTTCCATGTATTCTCATTTAAAACCCATCATGAAAATCACCAAAACAAGTCCCCAATGTGTGGGACTTGTTTTGGTTGGTTTAAGACCAGCCAACCTCTTCAAATTCCCTCTCAACTCACTGATTTTACAGCCCCTTGAATTTCCATTTTGACTCACCCAACTCAAGGTATTTTTTATTCCAACCCAACTCATCAATTTAATTCATTACACTTTTCATTTAATTCCAACTCACAGTCCCACTCAACTAATTTGACTCGTGTTTGAGCTCCCTTGAGGGTTCACACGGTCAACAATAGTCAACTCGACCCGTTGGGTCCACTTTTAGCTCCTTGACCCGTTTTGACAACATGACCCATTTATGGTATTTTGGTCATTTCTAATTGGTTTTTACATATGGATCAAGCCTACCCATTTTTCCTCCACTTGATTTCCAATCAAATAGGCTTAACCCCATTTAATTTAAAATCACAAAACGGTCAAATAACCCAGCAAGACCCGATGGGCCCCATTTGGGCCCTTTGACCCATTTAGCCATTTTTGACCCAAATGATGAAAATTACCCAACCAATCAAACTTAACATTCATAATGTGCTCATATGATTTTATTTTGAGCAATGGACCCCACTATTTCCTTACTTAACATCACAAAATAATTAATTTAACAACTCAGGGGCATTTTGGTAATTTTCCACTTCATTGAGAAATTGGGGTGTTACAGCGATTGTATCAGCTTGAGGTTATCCTGTTTTGACAATACTTGTTAAGACAAACCTCAAATATTTCCAGGGCGACGAGTCATGGTGCCGATGAGTCGGCCCTGTCTCTGGCGATTGGTTGTACGCCCGATAGATCGTGATTGGTTCCTCACGATGGGTGGCCGCCTGACGATTTTATTGTCTTGTGAGTAGACTATTTTTACAAACAATTGTCCAAACCAGAGCAAGGTTAAGTCCAGCCGATTGATCGGCCCTGTCTCAGCTATAGATCGTGATGATGATAGTATCGTCTTGAGACCAGAGTTGTTTGACTAACCATTCCAACTATAACCATTTTTTTCCAGGACGTTGCATCACTAGACCACGATTGATTGTCCTCTGTCCTTGGGATAGATCGCCAACACGATATGCCGCCATGACAGCAAGTTCAATGCTTTGAGCACTAAGTCCATTGGCTCTGATTTGGTGTCAAACAATTCTCTAGGCTTTGTTAATTTACTAGATATGATATCTAAGCCTAGGTATGGTCATCCTAAGGTGTGGGGTCCACCCTAAAGTCATCTATGGCCAATTACCTTCCGTAATTGCCATACACATGTTGATCTGTTGCATCTTCAATCTTGAACTTGATTCAATCAACACTTGAGTCTTGATTCTTGAGCTTCAACCTTCAAGGAAATGCTTCACTTAAGTCACAAAATTGACAAATAGGTGACTCGGCAAGCCGGGGCACTAACAATCTCCCCTTTTGTCAATTCGTGATAAAACCTAGAATCTTAATGAATTACAGACTCAGATAATATCCCCAAAACCCAATATACAACATTTGAAACACAAATACACAAATTACATAACAATTTCAAATGACATATGGACTCTAAGTTTGCTTCTTATTCATGTTTTCTTCATATACCTGTAAAACACACACCACAAGCAAGCTACACAAAGCTAGACTAACATTAGTATGTTAGTCCAAATTAAAATAACTCCCCCACAATGGATGGACTAAGCACCTCTTACTTCGTCACAACTCAAGCTTAACACCAAGTTTTCCAAGCTACAATATTTCTCCCAATCTTATTGAGTTTGAGTTCCCAAACTCCAATGCTTCTCCCCCATACTCCGAGCTTTCTTTCAAGCTTCTAAAATTCTCCCCCATTTTGTCATCAATTGACAAAGGCTCATGAGGACGTATTTTGTGCTCTCCCAAACTTCACACCATGACATCTTCAACAAACCATTCATGCATCTATATTGAAATAAACCATTCAATAAACATGACACAACCACAAGATATCCATCATGGAAAACATGCACCAAGAAGAGAGAGATGTCCAAGTATGGCTTCAAAAATAGCATATGACCATCACAAACTATAGTGAATGAAAATAGAGAGACCATTCATTGCACTAATCCAAGTTTGCACAATATGCTTAAGCATTACATGGACAAAATATAGATTTTCAAAAACAAAGAGAACATGAAAAACTAATATGTGCCAGCTGGAGGAGGAGGAGTGGGTGATCGACTGCGAGGGACTGAGTCATCTTTCCTGCACGACATGGTGGAGAGGATGCTTTGAAGGGATACCTTCACAAAGTTGGCCAAGGCTTCAAATTTGCCTTCCAAGGCAGTGTATCTCTCATTTTGCCGATTTTCAAGAACTTGAAGACACTCTTCAACGGGCATGGTCAAGTTCAGGTTCATCTTCTTCTTCAGCTGCTTCTTCTTCCACCATAGGAACCGAAGAGATAGAGGGTCGAGCAGAAGTGGATGCTATGCCAATAAGTCTTTCATACAAGTCTTTGTCAAGAGACTTCCTAACAACAGTAGCATTGAGAGATCTTACTGACTTTGGTACATCTCCCTTGGAGGGTTTCATTCCAAAATGCAATGTTAATCTGTACATGAGATAGCAAAAGGGAGGATGACTGGTCATTGTTGAATCTACATACTTAACAATGGTTTTGCACATGAGGTTAGGAAGGAAAATCTTCTTTCCAGTCACTGCAGCATACATGTGAATAAGCATGAATTGATTCAAATCTCCTCTGTTTCCATGTCCAGGGTGCACATTTGCACAGAAAAACAAGTGCGAGATCCTATACTCAGGGAGCATGTCTCCACCCTACAACCAAATTTCTTTTCTCCATTCCACTTGTTTCCCTTTGCCACGGAATTTGTTCACGTACATGGCCTTGTCCTTCATCACAAACTCATCAGGGACAACAGAAGATATCCATTATTAAAGATGGGGATTCCAATCAATTCGGAAACGAACTGAAGTTTCACCACTATAGGCTCTACATTCTGAAAGTAGATGTAGAACCAATTTTTCCCCTCATTACTTTTGATGGAACAAAACATTCGTTTGGCTACAATTGGGTGTATTTCCCCACCCTCTAGAAGTTTTAGCCAACCCGACTTCTTGATATGGCAAAGAACATTAAATTTGTCAAGGATCTCTGCATCAATAGTCCTTTCAATGTTGAGTTTGGCAAGCGCCTCATAAAGCTTAAGAGGCATGAGAATGGGTGCCTCATCATCCTTTTCTTCTTCTTTTTCCTTTTCTACTTCTTCTCCTTCTTCTTCTCCTTCTTCATCTACATTCCCTTCTTCTTGATCAACTTGATCTCCTCCTTTGTTTTCTTTTTGAGATTCCTTATCTCCTCCATTTTCCTCATCAATAATAGCTTCTCCCACATTCTCCTCTTCTTCCTCTGACTCTTTTTCCACTTCAGGTTGGGTGGATGGGATAGGTTCTCTAATGGCCACTCCCCTTTCAGGCCTTCTACTTGGAAGCTTAGGAGGTCTCTCCATGGGAATATCTGAAGGAACTTCTTCATAAGGAGTAATGGTAGGGGTTGTAGATGTTTTTCCAGTGATTTTGTATCTATTTCTAAGACCCCTAGGACTTTGAGAAGAGAGGGATTCCTCAAAGGAAAGAATAGATGGCCTAGTATCTCTAGAAAGTTCTTTTCTTTTACGAGTCTTAGGCCTCTTGGGAGGAGGAGAAAAAAATGTTTCTGGGTTCTTGTCACGCCTCGCCCCTCGTGGGTCTGGAAAATGTGATTAAATTTTTCTTTTATAATCATCACAATAATTTCACTATCATAGTCATTTGATCAAAATATCAATTTATTCTCATACTACTCGTAACAACATTCATCAAAACAACATCAGAGTCGGCAGTGAAAAAATGACGGTGTTAATTACATATCTTAGAACACTACTTAGAGTTTCTTAGAGTACTAGAAATAAATTCTCATCTAAAGGGATGCATCACTCTTGCTTCAAGGATCTAGCGGTGGTTCCTCTATCCCATCCTCGGTGTTATTCCCTGAAACGTGAGGGATGTGAGCAACAACCCCAGTGAAAAGAAACAACAATGATCATGCATATATTAGCATTAGACATATAATAATCACATTCATTTTTTTTATTATCACAAATGCATGTGTAATTCTCTATGTTGGGTCATTTCTCTATGATGGGTATTCTATCATTGAAATAATCTCCTTGACTTTCGACAGTGCCGATCTATACTAGTGCAAGCAGCAACCAGTACTTCACCTAAGGCAGCATACCCGATATATATTGCAACCAAGGCAAGTCCAATACTTCACCAAACCAGGTTTTAACCCATCCACACTGACAGTCATCACAGACTCAATGGTTCACCAAGCGATCTAAGGATCAGTCATTTCAATATGCCTATATGACAGTCAACATGCACCATCACACAACAAATTACCCATGATGCAATATGATATGTCCCACACTCGACATTATTTTATTCCTCACACAACTAGCATGTGTTTCTTATCATGCCCCACATGATTTCACAAATATATAAACATGCTATCACATAACATAGTCAGATAATTTGCACAAATTAAATACCAGAATTTAAATAACTGAAAGAGAGACATATAAAAGACTGTTTTACCCTTTTTAGGTTTCAACACGGAAACTGAGTAACCATACTTACCACCCACTTATCAATGCTGATCATACCAAAATATTGCATGATTTCCAAAGAAATAATAATTTGGAGACTGACACCCAAAGTTGTTAGTGCCCCGACTTACTGAGTCCCTTGTTCATCAAATCCATGAGTCGAGTGAAGCATTGCCTTGAAGATAGAAGCTTAAGAATCAAGAATCAAGTGGTGGTCGAATCAAGATCAAGTTGGAAGACCAATTAAGATTCAGCGAATCATCAATATGTATGGCAATCACCCAACGTAAAATGACCATAGAAGACTCTAGGTGGAACCCTAACCTTAGGGTGACCTTGCTTAGACTTAGAGATCACATCTGGATAATTTAACTAGAGGTTGTTTGACATCATAATTAGAATATGAACTTAATATGAAAAACCATTGATTTTAGTATCATGCCAGCACATCGTTTCCGGCGATCAATTGTCTTTGACAGTGGACGGAGAACCAATTGGCAGATATTATGACGAAGCCCTTGGACTCAACCTAGTTTCTCTATCTTAGGAAGTTTATAGGCATTTGTGTTGCTCCCTAACTTGCTTCATGCATTCATCTCATTTGGCATATTTTTGTACGACTTGTTTTTGCCCCTTCTTCTCCTTCTCCATGTGATGTCCAACATTTGGGACTTATTTCTATATATTGGTAACCATTTGTCAAGTTATGATAAAATGGGGGAGAATTTTTGGAGAAGCTAAGTAATTATGGGGGAGATCTAATCTATGAGGAAGTTAGGTGTTAGTGTTACTTAGCCCTATACATTGTGGGGGAGTACATTTATTTTTGGACTAACATACTAATGGGAATTCAAGATTCCATGTTTGCTTGTCTTGTGTGTGTTTTTCAGGAAAATCTTGAAGTTAAAATATGTCCATTGAATTTGCAATTTTTAGCTTCTAGGTTTTGTTATGAATTTAACGAAGGGAGAGATTGTTAATATAAGACAAAGGTTTAGAGTAAATTAAAAAGATGATGTTACTTTTATGCCTAGTTGCCCAATATATTTAGGCATTTATTTTTTCATATTTGCCCACTAATCTAATTCATTGTCTAAATAGAGTGCGAAGGAGAAGTGAGTATTAGGGCATGTCTTCTGCTCAATCAATCTTCCTCTCTTTTACTTGAACCATCAATCCATTCTTTATCTGCAAAGTTATTGAGAATTTAGGTGCAATAATATGACCATCTAACACTTGAAAATGGAAATTATAGAGGAAAGCTGCAGCAGCAGTCTTCATTTGAGTGAAAGCCACTTCCTTCCCTATGCAAGTCCTTGGCCCTGAATTGAATACCATGACTTGTAGGATGGTTCATTTTTCAGTCTTCCTTGCTCTGAAATCCATCTCTCTGGCTTGAATTCCTTGCAATCTTTGCCACAAATGGATTCCATCCTACCCATTGCATATATTGCAAGCAATATCCTCGTTCCCAATCGAACGGTCGCACCACTCGGAAGAACATCTGACTGCAGAGCAACCTTCTCTTCACTTGGAATCGGTGGGTAGAGCCGTAGTGATTCGCACAATGCTGCTTGTAGATAGATGGACTGGTTGAGAACTTATGGATCGAACACCTTCTGTTTCTCTTGGCACCCATCTCTTATTTTCGGCAAATTAGACCTCAATTCCTCCAATATCTTAGCTTCGACTTTCGAGTGTGATGAAATTAGCCAGATGAACCAGGTAAGACCTAAACTTGTGGGGGTCTCTCTCTACAGCCATGAAGGTCATGGTAGTGTCTCTGAGGAACTTATCGGAATTCGGCATGCTCGATACATGTTCGAATCGATGGTTCACGTAGGATGTCAACATATCCCCTGTATCTTCATGGTTTTGCCCCTATAGATCACTTCTAGATTTATTCATCTCTTCTCTTCTCATTGAAACTCGGTCGTTTATGAAATGATCAATGGCTTTCCATGCTTCAGGTAGTTTCTTCTCCCTCCAAATGTTTAGCCACGTCATCAACTTCCAACAGCTCTCTGTTACAACATGCCGGAGAGCGACTGTATCCATTGCGTCATCCATTGCCTTTGCGAAGGGAATCATCGGGAAGTCGAACGAGAGGCTTCCGAGATTAGTACCGAAAACCAAAGTGGATGTATTACCGAATGTGAACCTTTGGAACACATCTTGCAAGTCGACAATGCATGTGTCTTGTTGAGCTATCTGCTTGAGAAAATTTATTAGATCCTTCACCTTCTTCTTGCTTGTTCTGCCCACAAACCTGCGGAAATTCTTACTGCTCACTAGTTCATGAGCCAATTTTCTCTAGAATTTCCATATGATTCGGAGTCCGAATTGAAAATCCCATCTCCAAGTACATCAAAGAATTTCGAAAATTTGGGCCCCTTAGGGTAATTAGGGAAGCTTGTAGTGAAGATGTGGAGTACATTAGCTGGGTCACATGTGAACAAGAAATCCATTTGAGCGAAACATGGACCTTCCATCATCATAGTGCAGCCACTGGACTTTAGTACTTCTGTGGCCAAATCATGAAACCGATTGACATTGAGCAGAACGGATGGCAGTGTTCCAACAATGGGAAAATTAGTAGGGATCTCATCTTTTTTAAAGAAACGTCTAAAGAAGAAGAAAATTGCTAAGGCTAATATGATTTCAGGGTATCTCAATGGGAGGCTCAACATGGCCTTGAGAATTGCAGCTATTAGGGTTTGTGTATGTGGAATATATTGTGCCTAATGTGCCAAGTCTCATGCTTATTTATAGATAGTAGAGATCAGACTATTATCATTCGTGAACTCCAACTCTCATATTTATTTATCATCCGTTAATGTGTCTAGCAGCTTATAAAAGGGAAGCCGATTATCATCTGCACTTCGGTGTGCGTAGGGATGAAACTCGGGTCGGGTTCAAGGCCAGCCCGGACATTTTAGAGGCCGTAAGCGAACTCTTAAAATAGGGCACTTTGCCTTTATATACATACACTAACAAAAAAAAAATTATATATTTTTTTTATAAAGTGTAAAATATTCAAATAAAATATAAAAATCAAATTTATAACAAAGTATTATTTAAAATTTATTTTTCTCGAATTTTGACATGCAAAGTTACTAATTAAATTATTATATTCAAGTTCTTTTAACATATCCTTTTCAGTGGACAAGATAGATAATCCATTCAATCTTTCTTCTGACATTTTAGACCGAAGATAAGATTTTATCAGTTTTAACTTTGAAAATTTTCTTTCTGCAGAGACAACTGTAACTGGTATAGTCAACATTATTTTATAAGCAATCAATACATTTAGAAAACAACAATTCATTCTTTTTATATAATTTAATACGTCAATTGTTTCTTTTACTTCTTTTGGTAGTCCATCTTTCAAACTTTTTAATTCTGAAAATAAGTCACTTCCATCAATATCAGAAATCAAGTCATGTCTTAGAAAATCTTCGAGCTTATTATAAGAACTTTTCAAATTATCAACATCTAAAGAATTTAACTTTTTCAAATTAAACAAAAATCCAAAAGTATTTTCATATATTTGAAATTGTTCAAATTTAGTTTTAAGTGACATAAGAGTTTGATCAATTATATGTAAGAAGTAATTTACTCTAAAAGATTTTTCAGATGATTGTGTTATCTCGTCACTAGCATTTTCATCAAAATATTTTTTCCTACAAATGATACATTTTTCATGAAATATAGGTTCAATTTCCATTTCTTTAGCAATCTTTTTAGCATCAATCATGGCAAATTCAAATCCACTTTCTCTTTGAGTTTCAAAAAAAGAAATGAGTCTTTTTAAAGCATTTAAAGCAACGTTAATATTCATGTCTTTTGCTTGTAAAATTTTGCTAATATTATTAACAGCAAACAAATTATTATACCAAATAACCATACCAAATAAGAATTCAAAATTTTTAATTTTTAACGTTGTTAAGTCTTCAGCATCACTTTTTGTCTTAGAATCTTCACAAGTGTTCGCTAAGTCAATTAAAACATCTCTAATTTGTGGAGCTTGGAATCTAATTGCTTTTACACTTTCAATGTGATTTTCCCAACGTGTTTGTGATAATGGCTTAACTATGATACCTTTAACATAAGCCTTAAAAACTGCCCACCGCTTTGTAGTAGATGAAAATACATTATATATATGTTATATAATTTCAAAAAATGTTTTATCTTGGGAAAAAGAATTTACCATATCACAAAGTGCCAAGTTAAAACTATGACAACCACACGGCGTATAGAATGCTCTAGGATTTATTTGTAGTATCCTATTTTTTACTCTTTTATTTTTCCCTTTCATATTAGAACCATTATCATATTCTTATCCCCTCTTATCATCAATATTAAGTTTAAGAGTTTTTAGAACATCTATAAGTTCATTAAAAAGTCTTTGTCCCAATGTATCGTCCATCTTTAAAAATCCTAAGAAAAACTCTTCTACTTTTATTGGACTTGTTGAAATATCCACAAAACGGACCATAATAGACATTTATTCTTCATGACTTATATATGGAGTACAATCAAGTATGATCGAAAAGTATTTTGATTCTTTGATCTCTTTAATTGTTTCATTCTTTATCTCACCCGCTAATAAAAGTATTAATTCATTTTGAAATTTATGACCAAGATAGTAGTATTGAATTTCTTTATCTTAAATACGTCGAACGTGTTCTTGCATTATAAGGTCATATTCGGCGATCATTTCAATAAAAGATAAAAAAATTCCATTACTTTGTTCATAAATCTTTTCATTGTCTCCACGAAATGTCAAATTGTTTTTAGCAAGAGTTTTCAAACCACCAATTATTCTTATTAGTACTTGTCTCCAATGTTCCCTATCTTTATTCATTTCTTCTTGCCTAATTTTATCAATTGTTTCATTTTTTTGTAATCTTATTTTCAATTCCATCCATTTTCTCAGATTTGTAATATGGTTGTTACTAGTTTCATGGTTTTTAAGTCTATTACTAACATTTTTCCAATCATTAATTCCTTCATTTGCCAATTGATAATTGAGTCCATCTTTTTTAAACAACTTACAATAAAAAATAAAATATTTTATTCAAAGCAATTGAGTAAACTAGCCATATTCTATTCTGTTTTTCTCCATTTGGTAAATATCGAATATATTGTGTAATAGTAAAATGTCTATTATTTGAATCTTTAGGAAAGTTAATATCATTATCTCTTATGGGGCCTCTTTTTACCAATATGTCTCTCAAATTTCGATCAATATTTATATTTTTCAAATTACCGGGATCATAAATGTCTAAAGAAACATGTTCATTGAAAATTTTATTTTCTTCACTCTCATTCTTATTTCATTATCACTTTTATCTATATCTTCTTCATTCAAAAAGTTAATATCATTATGTTCATTAATAGTTTTTTCGTTATTATTATTTTCATCATTAACTAAATCTTCAATTGAACTTTCATTTTGTTTACTTTTGCTAAAATGTATATTAAGAGATCCCGCTTAAGATTGAATCAATTCTTGAACTTTTTTTTATTTTTTTCTTTTTTCATGTCCAGAAGGATATTTTCTAGTAGACATAATGATAGTGATAACTAATAAAAAATTAACAGATAAATAATCAAAATTAAAGATCAATAAAATCTGATTTGCTTTGCGAATAACTAGAACCAGTTGGAAAGGATCACACAGGCGCCGCCCCGTCCAACTCACACAAGATTAATTAGAGTCGTAGAATCAATTTCACTGGCTCACTGCAAATATAAATTTAAATGTAAATTATGGGATAAAAAATATGCCATTGAATGGTTTAATTAAATCAAAGAACAATAAAAAAACAATCACATAAACAATCGTACTAAGTTATTTATATAAAGTTACATTAAATGTTACTTTAAAGTTCTTTTGTCAACTCAAATAAGCTCAACAATTTCTCATTCTTAATAATTAATTTATTTAATTAGAAACTAATCATTTATTTTATGTAATATTAATTATAGGGCTATTAATCTAATTTAAATGCAAGAATACATATAATTTTTTTAGATGTTATGAAACTATTTAAGCCACTGTAAAATGGATCAATTAGAAAGTATTTGATTAAAAAATCTATAAAACTTATCATAATTCTCTTATTTGATCTATTTGAATGATTTAAATTTGTAAAAAATAAATCCCATGTGTTTTAAATAAAGACATTTGAAGTTATTTTTACTATTAAGATGAAAATATAAGATTATTCTTCGATATATAGTAAATTTTTAGAATGTATTTGACCAAGAAAAATCAATATACTACACCAAATGACATAGGAAAATCCTATTTTTGAAAAAATAGAAAAGCATACGAAAATCAATTGAATTAAAGAATCTACCTAATATTTAGACTAATAATTTATAAACTCAATATTTAAATGTTTTAAATTAATGATTTGAACATAGAAGCTTTAACCGTGTATCTTTCGAATGATGAAATTAGACAAATAGATAAATATGGCAAGAGTTAATTAGGAAATAATACATGCTGAGAAATTGTTTAAATGTATTATTTCATATTTTATTATCTTTTTTACTTTTTATTATCTTTTTTAAAATAAAACACTAAACACCCAAAACAGATCTCAAACATCCATGATGAATTCAAAATGACCGGATCGATGAAAAAAATACTTGCAAATCTGAAATCTACAACTTAGCAAGCTGAAGGCGAGAGAGAACAGAGAGAGAGATCACGGAGAGAGTCAGAGAGAGATCAGAGGAGAGCGAGAGAGAGAGAAAGCAAGTGAGAGAGAGTGAGAGATCAGTGAGAGAGAAGGAGAGGAGAGGAGAGGCTGCTGGTATTTTTCGATTTAAAAAAGGACGTATATTTTGACCGTTTTGAAGAGAAATACGAAGCGATAGAAAACGTGGAATGGAAGATGAACGGGCGGAAGAAAACGAGGAAATCGCGCAAAGGAACGCGAACGCATGGACGATTCCATGCCAAATTGTGGAACCGCATTCTGCACGTGCGAACTCAGAACGCGCGCAGCGTGCCGCATTTGTAAACGCTGAACCGCGTTCCGCACGTGGATGCGGAACGCGGGCCACAAAAACAAACGGGTATTAGGTGGGATATTGGGTCAGGCCTGAGGCCCTTTATAAGTTATATATATTTTTGGAGGCCCTGCCTATTTGGAGGCCCTAGGCTCGAGCCTACTTCGCTTATAGGCAGGGCCAGGCCTGGTCGGGTTTTAATAAACCCAATCCAACTCATGTTAAAATTTATTGACTCCAATCTGACCCAACTTGAATTATTCACCCAAATTACTCACCTCAACCTGATCCGACTCGAATTTATGATCCGATTCAACCTGAGTGTTGTTGTATAACTTGGTACACTCGGGTTACGTCAAGTTAGGATAGGTTGATTTTAAATTTCTTAACCTAACCCGATCCGAATTTCATGTGGGTTCTTTTTTTCCCAATCGAACCCGAATTTCATGTGGGTTCACCCTATCCAACCTGACCCAAAATATACAAATATATAACCCAAACCCATTGATTTTTCGGCTCAGGTCATGCAGAACGAGTTAAAATTTGACCCAAGTTTCACCCCTAGGTGTGCTTCACAGTCACTTCCTTGCATGCTGTGTTTAGATGATGTGTTAATAACTTGTCACATGTCTGGTGGGCCTACATTAAGGCATGTGTCAATTTGGCCAATCTAATATAAACGTTTAACTTATTATTCAGATATGTGACATAAGATATATCAAATGAGATAGTGATGGGTTTATTACAAAAATATTTGTTGGTATATGAGACCATAAAAATCGTCTTAATTAAATCAATCAAACTATATTTTAGAAAGCCACACAGATTAAAAATTAAAAAATAGCTTTAGGTGATCAACAAAGCTTAAAAATTATAGTTTAATTCATTCAATTCGGTGACTTTTGCTTAGTCACATATTCAACGTAAGACTTTTCAACAAACATATAATCATTTCATTTGGTAGATCTGATGTCTAGATTTGTATTACACACAAAGAGTGCTTGTCATGGTTTCACACTTTCATTGTATAATTTACGTAAATACTTTAATTTAAATAAATGAAAAATAACTTATAAATACTTTGATTGTATTTTGAGATTTGAAATCTCCCAAATGAGCAACTTGGTTAAGTCTTATCTTATGTACGTGACATGGGTTGTTGGCTCATAGGACAAAGAACATGTCAAAACTAATTGCAAATATCAATGAATGGTAAGATAAATAGTTTCTATGGTCATGATAATGATAATAATAATAATATAAAATTATAAAAAAAAAACATTTTTAGAAGTATTTTTATTTCAATTTACACCATCAACTTTATATTCTAATGTCAAATAGATAGAAAAATTAAATGAAGTTAATGAAGATGATTTATAAATCTCTGTAGTTATAGTTCACTTTATAAAGTTGATTAAATACATGTAATAAAAATGGATACTGAGGAAAATTAAAGACAGTAGCTGTTGCAACTTCCCAACTTTTTCTTTTATATTTCTCTAAATGTGGATGCAACTTCCCAACTGAAAAAAAAAAAAAAAAAAATTAACTGAATCTTCTTTGAATTCGGCCCAACTAAACAGCCATTAAAACCTGTACAAAGATCTATAAATCTGGGTGGATGAAGCTGATGACCATCTTAGCACTTCATTATTTACCTTTTATAGTAAATTTAAAGAAAGATGATCAACCGCACATTATGGTGTGCAGTATTTTCTAATGATCAAGGTGTTCAATCTTTTTAGAGGACCCGGCTAATCCTTGAAATATGTGCAAACCTTACTGCTCACACATCAGAGTAATTTTACAGGGAGTGGCCCATTGAGATAGAGTGAGAATCGAATTCAAGACTCCCGCTTATTAAGACGAATTCCTTGCCAGCACTCTTAAGCATAATGTACTGAATTGAGTGGTCATTGGTTCGTTTGAAAGGCATTTATTTGAGTATGAGATTCATAAAATGTCATTTTGATTTGATCAATTAAGTTATATTTTTTAAAATAAAAAAGTTAAAAATTAAAAAATAATTTAAACTGATTAATTTTGAAAAAGTTTAAAATTGTGATTTCATTAATTCAGTTAAAATAATTTTTAATTAATTACATTCGAAAAAAATCATTCAAAGAGAGTCATCACTACTCGAATTGATACACCTCTTGCCCAAGATATATGGGACCGATTATTTCATAAATCTAAAGTCAGTATAAAAAAAGTTTTACAACTAAGTCAGTATAATGAAAGTTCTATAACTAATGGGTAAACAATTTTTTTAATAACTAAGGCGTTGAGACTTTTAGAGCAGACAACTATCCTGAGAGGATGTTCAAGCTTCCCTACTCGCACACACAGGTTAATTCTACGGGGAGTGACCTTTTGGAGTCGATTGGAAATCGAACTCAGGTCTCTCAATTCTTGAGACGGATTCCTAACCATCACTCCAATCCCTTTGGATTAAACTATTTCAACTATCACGAGCAGAAAATAGATGAATCCTGAACTTGCAAGCTTAACCCTACTTGCTGAATGATAGAAACAATCTCAGTCAATAAAAAAAAAAATTGTAACCTTAAATATTTTTATTCGGAAAAATTATTCTTTAAAAATTAAATTGAATCTTATATTTTATGGTAAAATATGTATAAAATAATAAAGACATTGACTTTGTAAAATTAGAGTCTTGTCTGACTAATTTAGCTTTCTAATTTTAGATTTTAAAATTAATAGCCATAAATCATGGATTTTTTTCATGGCCTATCTCACAATTTTTTGATGATTAAAATTTCTATTACATTGTATTATCTATTAAGTCTTCTATATGTCCCAGTTTCATCATTAAAAAATATATACCCTAGTCTTTTTAAAGTTGCTTTGCTAAAAAGTGAAAACACTCACCTGACAGCATGAGATGAAAAGTGGCTTTGCATGATAGATGGTGGTAGTGGGTAAAATTAGATAAAGAATGTGCTTCAGACATGTTATAAAAAAATATTTTAATTAATTTCAATTTTCCATTTTAAAGGACTTGAGATATAAATTTCAATTGGGTGAAACTTTCAAGTTCCTGCTACGAAAAAAAAATTGATTGATTTAAAAAGAAAAAATTATATTTCGACGTGGGTTCAAACCTATAAGTTTTGACTTCAATGTTTTACTAAGAAAAGACCCAACACTTCTCCAAAAATAAATGAAAGAAATCAAAATCTTGGAGGTAGATCTGGATAGGTGGATCTTTTAAATCAAATGGCTCACTATTGCCGTAGTCAATGTGAGAAGGAGATTAATGAGAACATTAGAGTAAATCCATTATCCTAATAAAGAAAAATATAATAACTGCTTCCAAAGAAGTGAAGAGAGCATGTTTTTCGAACTTCTAAAAATAACATATGAGACAAAGATATAATATAATTAGAGTAGCGATCCTCCCACGAGAGATTTGTCTAATCAGACACGGGAATTAGTGGATTTTACCCTTCGTATGAATAGTAAAAGCGGACATTTCGCATGAACTATAAAATTTCGGTTAGCTGATTTACTGTTAATGCGAATTTTTGGATAGCCGATTTACTATTAATGCAAATTTCGGCGAGCCGATTTACTGTTCATGTGAATTTTGGCTAGCAGATTTACTGTTCATACGAAGGGTTAGTGAGCCAATTTTACTGTTCATGCGAAGGGTAAAATCAGGAATCCACTAATTCCCGTGTCTGTTTACACAAAAAACCCGTGGGAGGATCGCTACCCTATAATTATATTTTGATTTTTAATTCAATTATAGGATGGAGAATAAGATTTTGGGGGTGGAGAATTTGGTGGGATTGCTTTTTTAGAGTAGAGAACATTATTTGATCTCTCAATTTTAACATGGTGGAGAACACAATTTAGATTTTAGAGTGTAAAGTGCGGTTTGGTCTAATCTCATTTATATGTACGTATCTAATCTCATTTATATGGAAAAATGATGTAATGAGGTTGATCATGTATAGAGTATATGATATGGGAAAAATGATTAAATGAGATTGATGACAAGTAACTTACAATAAAGTTGAGGTAGTTCTATACTTGAAGTCTACTTTTAACTTTTTTTTTCTCTTAAAAGTACCATTGGATCTCAACATTTTCCTTTTATTGTTTAAAGCCCAATATTAACCATTCATTTGGACTACTGGCCATAGGTTGAGAGTAATCAATCATTTATTAATAGGGCAAGTCCCTAAATTTGGATATGCATTGGTCCATGCATGAGCCTTACTAAATCCTAGTGTTACCATCTAACTTATCCGGGCTGATTGTGTGAGCAATGGCAGTGTGGACTCTGAGGAATTAGTTTTCTTGGGTCAATACCTCAGGGATACCTTCGTTATCCAAAAAAGAAAAATACCAATGTTCCTATCATTATCTTAAAAATATTGTGGTCTCATTATAGATTATAATCTGGTGATATATTGACCATTTCAATTTATCTAGACAGAGTTAGAGTTTTTGGTTTCACCTTTAGAGACAATGAAAGGAGACTGGAAAATATAAAGTTTTAATAAAATGGGTACATGTTTTAGCCCAATTTTATCAAAAGAATTGTTGCATTTGCACAAAATCAAAGTGTTGAAATTCTTTGATGTTTCATGTTAATAGTGTCAAATCTAAAAATTTGTTAAAAATGGAAGAGAAGGAAGAGGAGTAATAGAGACATCGGGCAGAATCAAAAAAATTGAAAAAAAATCATACCTAGAAAGAAAAACAAAATGCAATAGTAAGGTTACCCTAGCATAATTCGCCTGAACTAATTTGGACTTTTAGACTTTGTTCTGAATCTAGGATTAAAATACTGGTTCGCCACAATGTATCAGCGTTACAGTTGTTGCGCCAATATGATGTGTAGTGGCCTCTAGGGGTATGTCACGGGGTTAGAGAATCCTTCTTTGATTCAGCCCGTGTGGTATTCACTCGATCAATCCGTCGTCAAGCGAGTAAGTGTAACACCCAATTTGGTCACTCTTGTTTTTTTGAGGTAATCAAACCAAGCACACAAACACAAACTTGAGAAAGATATGGAACACCAATAGGGCCGGCTCTACTCAAAGGTGAGAAAAGAGGCCGCTTAAGGCCCACGTGTTGAAAGGCCCGAATTTCTTAAGTTACCGTTAAACCCTAGAGGCCCAAATTTTGGTGTTTGAAAAGCTACCGCAAGACTGCAAAAAGCTTATCCCCAAACCTAAATGTCTCCCTTTTTAAGTTCCCTCAACCACACAAACCCTATCTTCTCTCTGTCTTTCGCCGCTCTTCTCTTACCTCTCTCTGTCTCTTGCCGCTCTTCTCTTGTCTCTCTCACTACTCTCTCATTGCTATCTCGCTCTCTCTTGCTCTCATCTGGCTTGCTCCCTCTCAATCTCAGGTACTTTCTACTTTATAATAAGTTTTTATCTTCTTTTTTGTTGGTATTCCACTTTTAAGCTTTAATTTCTTTGCATTTTTTCCCTATGCTCTTTAATGGTTTTTGGCTTGTTATTGTTCCCTATAAATGGTCGGCTAGGTTGGTGAGGAACTATGTACCATAGATATATAAATATGTTGTAATAATTATCTTCTTACACCTCAACACCCCATCTCACCAACAACTTGAGAAATTCCATGACCTATAAACACAACATAATTTACAAATGAAAGAAACATTAGATCTCTCGCAATTTACATATCCACATGAAAAGAATCACACCACCAAACACCCCTGCAAATGCATTAATTGAACTTCCTCTTCAGCAAAATGAGGCTCAGAAACAATGGATTATTAATTTTCTTTTTCCAGACTTGCTAAAGAGAAAATTGTGAGGAAACATTTGCAATATCATCAATGTTGAAATCCAACACATTTGCAGAAAATGTTGAGATCGTTATCTTGATCACATGTATACCTCAGATGGGTTTCTCAGTGAGTAGAATGCATTGGATTTTTTTGGTATCGAGGATACCAAAATGCCAAACCCCTATTCTGCTCCCTTAAGACCTGGTAAAGCCACAAAAACAACTTAAAAGTTTTCCAAATAGGCTTGTAACTGGAAAGAGAGATTGTCGATCATGATGGTCATGATTATGTTTTTATTAATGTTAATGTGCTTGACTTGGAATGACCCATTTTATCTAGCTCTTGCTTTTATACAAGAGCAGTCCCAATTGGTTTGTTTGCAAAATTGAGTGGTTGATTACTAGATTTTTGGAGCAAAGTCCAGTCTACCCATTATTATTTATGAGGAATAGTTGTCATTCTTTAATAAAGTTTATTCTCATGTCTATAAATTTTTACTTAATAATATATTTTCTCTCTACAGATCAAGCTATGACTTTTAATTTAAAGATCTTTGGTGAATGGTAGAATAATAAATGACATTTCAACTATTCGTCAATTTTCTTATTGTCACAGTGCCTGGATCTATTGTTCTTTGACATTTAAATTTTTAATCTTAAAGATTTTTGTCTTATTTATAATTATCTTTTAATCATAAATATGTCTACTAGAAAATGTGAATCTAGATTTCAAAAATTTCAAAAAGGGAGAAGAATAGAAAAACTAGTTCAATCTCAAAAAGGGGCTCTTGAAAAATTTGTTATTAGCAATAAACAGATTAAGTGAATTAGCCATATTATCAATTGAAAATGATATTATAGCAAAACTTGAATACAAAGATTTAATTATTAATTTTGCATATCAAAAAACAAGAAAAATAGATTTTACATAAATTTTTTTTATTATATATAATTAAAAATTTAATTAAATACTACTTATAATAATATGTTAAATACAAAGAAGATCTTATTTAGATTTTTTGCTTTACGCCTCAACTTGTGTCTGGCCGGCTCTAAACACCAAGACTTGTCAACACAAACTCAACTTGTATTGAACACAAAGGAAAGTACAAGGCAACATTCAAGGCTACAAGCACTCTAACTCTCACACTCTCTCTATGCTAGAACTCTTGACTAGCTTGGGAGTTGTGTGGGATGGATTGTCTTTGCAACCGAGCCTCACTTTCTTATATAGGTGAGGCCATGGACCATGAGTGACTAGGATTGTGCTAAGTGGTAACAATCCAATTGTGGCCTCCAAAAATATCTAGACACATTCAAAGGCATTAGAATATTCCTAGCATCTTTACAACTCCTACACATTTCTATATTTTTCTAAAAACTTCTACAACATTTTATAGAATTCTACAACTCTCCATAGACTTCTAACCTCTTCTAAAAGACCCTACAATATTCTACAAAACTCTAGAGTATTCTATATAACTCTAGAACCTTGGAGAGTCTTCTTGAACCATCTGAAACCTTCTACATTATTCCAAACTCTTCTTGTGTGTTCTGGGCGGGCCTTTCTTGAGCATTTTGGAAACTCCTACGCCACTGAAACCTCTACCTTTCGAGTTCGACCTCACGATTTTGACACCGAAGTTGGCCTTTGCATGTGGTCGGTTGGTCATGGAGTCCCATGGACCATGAGTGACTAGGATTGTATCAAGTAGCAACAATCCAATGGTGACCTCCAAAAATATCTACACACACTCCAAGACACTAGAATAGTCTTAGCATCTCTACAACTCCTATACATTTCTGCATTCTTCCATAAACTTCTACAACATTCTATAGAATTCTACAACTCTCCATCGACTTCTAGACTCTTCTACAAGATCTACAATATTCTACAAGACTCTAGAATACTCCACATATCTCTAACATATTGGAGAGTCTTCTTGAACTATTCAGAACCTTCTGTATTGTTCTAGACTCTTGTGTGTTTCGGGCCAATCTTGAGCATTCCGAAAACTCCTATGCCATTGAAGCCTCCATCTTTCGAGTTCGGCCTTACGATTTTGACATCGAAGCCGGCCTTTGTATGTGTTCGGTTACACAGTCTTGACTCATGACAGGACGCTACTCTTTCTATTCCTTTGATTTTTAGTTTTTTCAATTTTTTTTCAAAAAATTCTAAAAATATTACAAAAAATCAAGAAAACTCTAAGCTTCATTTATATGTAATTTTTATTATTATTTCACAGCATTTAAATATAATTTTAAAGTGAAAAAATCGAGAATTTTAACATATTTTGAAAAAAAATGTGGAAAATTTTAAAAAATTCCATAAACATAGAAAATAAAATCTACTAATTTTCTTTTAAAGAGTGACTATTTTCAGTTTTTTATTAATTTTTTTGAATTTTGATCCTTAAATAATCTTAAATTCAATAATAAATTATGGAAAAAAATTATGCTTCCATTTCTATTCTTGTCGTCTAGCTCTCTTAGTCCTTTTTCAACACCTCTAAAATTAATTCAATCAAAGTTTGTATCATAAAATTATGATGATTTTGTCAGAAATGTATCGTATATTATAGGGTTGCAACTCGGGTTGGGTTTTGGCCCGACCCGCATAACTCGACCCTAAAAATCATGCAGGTCGGGTCAAGAATTTCAAGTCAGCAGGTAGAGTAGAGTTAAGAAAATAAAAATCCGCATGAAATTCGAGTTGGGTCGGGTTGAGGATTTTACATGTTAATCCGACCCGACCCTACCTGGCTCAACCCGATCCGACCCGATTAAAATTAGGCTAAAATGAGTTCAGACTTCAGATTGATTCGGATTAGAATTCGAGTCGGGTCGGGTTGTAAAATCGGATTGAGAATTTGAGTCGGGTCGGATCGAGTTCCTTATATACCAACTCAGATCACGTTAAATTTTAAAAAATCCAACCTATCTGATCCGAGTTGCAGCCCTAGTGCTATATTATCACCGCCTTATGCGCATGTATCAACTGATGATGTGGCTCTCTCTGGACCTGACACGTTTTTAACACGTTACTTGAAAGAGACTTACAGGAGGAGGAAGGATCCGTGTTGGTCGTGCGGAACCGCGTCCTAGATAATTGAATCATGAAAGCTGGCCCGTCCACACCTGAAACGTCTCCTGTCGGTCGCTTGCCAGCCTGTCTAATATTTAATTGTGGGCCCCTCTCTCAGGACTCATTCTAAAAAAGACAGCACGGCTCTCTATATAAGAAACCCATTCTCCTCTGCATTTTCCTTCAACTCTCTCGAGTCTCTAAACCCAAAACAAACAGAGAAGACTCAAATCTCTATCCTCCTATTTCTTCTACATTCCTCTAACCATGGCTCACTTCAGCCTTACCAACGCTACGTTTCTCATTATCATGATCGCCGTCTCGATCATATCTGCGGTCTCTGCACAAGAAAGCGCTCCGGCGCCGTCCCCAACGATGGTCACTGGATCTGGCTACTCTCTGCCGGTTTCCGGTGCTCTTATCTGCTCCTCTCTTCTTCTTTCCGTCTTCGCTCTCATTCGGCAATAGAAAGGAAGGGACGGTTTCCGCTGCGGACCTCTCGTTATATTTTGCTTTTTCTTATTAATTTGTCTAATAGTGGGACATTGGTGATTCTTTTTGGTTTAGTCTCGATTGAGACTTGGTTCTTTCTGCACATATGAGATTGGGTATTTTATATTTACTTTTATTTATTCATTGTATTCAGACGTGATTGGATGCGATAAATAAATGGGTTTCTTTTAAAATTTTATGTTGATTGTGTTTTAATGATAGATGGAAAAGACTCCAGAATATTAGATCGGATTTGTTTCAATTGTTTGTAGTTGCTTGCTTATTTATTTGAATATTAGATTCAGAATTGCAGATTGAAAATTTTTAAATCAATTTTACATGATCCGATGTAACCTTGGCACCAAGTTATAAAATAATATTTGAATTGAAATGAATAAAAAATTAAAATTCAAATCAGATTAGATTGAGTAATTTTATTTAGCAATTTGAATTCAATCGATCAGGTTTAATAAATTTTGACATTAGTTAAATTGAGTTTATTAAAATCTAACTCAATTCAACATGAGTATCATTTGTAAATATTTAAAATAATTTAATTTAAAGGACAAAAAGACTTTGAGAAAAGGCGATGCCACTCATAAAATTTTATATTAAGTAAAGTTACAAATTCTCTGTTACATGAGTATCATTTGTAAATATTTAAAATAATTTAATTTAAAGGACAAAAAGACCTTGAGAAAACGCGATGCCACTCATAAAATTTTATATTAAGTAAAGTTACAAATTCTCTGTGAACAGAAAAAAAATAAAATGATTTTTTTTGATACATGAAAATTTATCGACCCTACTTTGTCATAAATAAAACTTAAATCCTCACACCACCTACAAGCACCATTAATCAGATTAGGCACTCTAAGAATTTGAGGACTAAACCACCCTCACAAAATAAGCTTTAAAAATAAGCAATAAATAAAGCAATTGGATACAAAAAAATTATTAAAACCAAAAGTAATAACATAGAACTTTGAACCACTATATTTGTAGTATAATTTTTTTAATAAAATTGATTTAACAGGAATCAATAAAGAACATTCAGATTGAAACTTAATTTGAATTTTAAACTACAAATTAAATATGGGTATATGAGATTGTATATTGATATAAAATAGAACGAGTAAAATTCTTTAAAATCAATTTTAATAACTTTTGATATAGATTAGAAAAGTAAAATTCTTTATAATCGATTTTAGAAAAATAAATTATGATAATAATGATGATGAAATTAATTTACTTTACTGCTAACTAAATATTAAACAAAATTGTACATTTTAAAATATAACAATGTATTAAATTTAAGATTTTTATATGTACTTGTTGTCATGTATTATATTGATGGTATAATATTGGTCGACAGTTTGGTTTTATAATTTTAAGAAGCTTTAAAAGTAAGGTTTTTAAGTGTTAAAGATATTTATTAATTTTTTAAATTATCTTTTATCAATATTTAATATTTTATTTAACCTTTTGAAAATAATTTAATAAAATAATATTAAGTATTTACAAATTTTCCCATTTGAATTTTCACTTTTATTAACTATTTTAGTTGATGTATATTTTCAAATACAATATAATAGATCAAAATATTTGAAATTGACTAAAAATTTTGACAAAAAATCAACTGACTGAAATTGCCCTATTTCAATGTATTGCTGTTACAATGAGTTTAGTATTTCTAAGAAATTATATATATATATATATATATATATATGGATATTTCATATTAACTAGGGCTTAAACTAAAATTTTAGTTAATTTTTTTATAGCAGGAAGAGATTTAAGATTTATTATCATGTGGTTAGAATAATTCAGTGAGAATAAAATATTACTCCAACCCTAGCCCACTCTCACTCTTTAGCTGCGTTTGGATGGGAGGCAAAGACGGGTATCACCATTACCCTTATTTGATAATTAAAAGGTAGGGGTAAAAAATCTATTCTCCTCGAACTTTTGAAAGCCCTTTTCAAATAAGAGGTATCCATAATACCCAAGGTAGCCCTTGATCAAAGATAACCCCTATAAAATTTACCCCTCATTGAAACGAAGTCAATACCCTCAGTAGTTGATCTTGATCCAATCGTACAATCAGTTCTTACCCACTAACCTCCACAAATTATTTAAGTGTAGAAAGGATGATTAAATTTTTTATTTTCCTATTAATATTAGAAATATAAATGCAGAAATAATAAAATGGAACCAATCACAGCATGAATAAATAAATCACCACAATAATCAAGTCAAATATTTACTTGGTTCGACAAACTCAACCTACATCCATAGAACGTGTAATTATATTAGACGATTCCACAAAGCAAGCATGGCTAATATGCAACCCTAGTGTAATTATAGATATATAACCCACGCTGTTTGATATACACGACATTAGGGGTGAAAGATAGGTTGGCTAATATGCAACCCTAGTGTAATTATAGATATATAACCCACGCTGTTTGATATACACGACATTAGGGGTGAAACATAGGTCGGATTTTAACCTGATCTAACCCGAGAAATTTATGGGTTTGGGTTATGTTTTTGTATATCTCAAGTCGGGTCAAGTTGGAAAAAATAAACCTATATGAAATTTGGTTTGGGTTGGGTTGAGAAATTTAAAAGCAACTCGACCCCACCCAACTCGACTTGAATGCACTAAATTATAAAATAGTATTCGGATTGAGTCACATTAGAAGTTTATATCGAGTCGATTTAATAACTCAGGTCAACAATTTGGATTAGCCAGATTCAATAATTTTTTACGGACGTTCGTGAGATCTCCTCCCTATTTTATTTCCTCTGCCTTAAATGTCGTGTGTATTAAGGTGGAAAGTTGCCCCCAAAGCGAGCCAACTACAGCTGGTTTTTCTACCAAAGAACGCCAACAATTCCTTGCAACTACAGCTGGTTTTTCTAGCAAAGAACGCCAACAATTCCTTGCTGAAGAACCCACTATTCAATGAAGGCACACCACGTGCATGACAAGTAAAGACCTGTTTGTGTATTGTCAGGTAAAGGTTTCACCACACTGCATGTTTCCATGCATTTAGCCACCACACATACACTCAGGCTTCTCTGGCCTTTTTTTTCCAGCCATACACTTGGTATTTCTTCACTAGATCTAGCATGTGTATCAAATCATGTCTACACGTGAGAATAGATTTTTTTTAAAAAAAATATGCATGCAATAGACTAGAGGAATTTAACCCCAAAGAATTATCTCAATTGATTTGGGAGAAAGATCTCCACAAGGAGATTTTGGATTCAAACTATGAGAGCCCAGATGAAGGACTACTTCCATGAGAATATCTATAGAGTAAGGTTCTATCGACTTATCCAGTGTATACGGATAGAGGATTTTTATATACTCTGAAGGACTAATCGAGTGCGACACTTGAAAACCTCTTGACCTAAAAAATAATATACACTAAAGGAATTTTATCCAAAGCGAGAGGAAGAGATTTGGCAATCAAGTATAGGTATCCTCATTCCACATTGAAAATGAGACTAATCTCACAAACATTTATATCTACTCAACATCATTTGTATCTACTCAACATTTACAACATATCATGGACAACAATGAAGATGATTTCATTGGAGTCGGAGTCAATGAAATCTAACTAATGTGGACTCTCCATACTTTTTAACAAACACTTTATGATTTTATTCTTATAATATAAAACATTTATCCAAGAACATCAAATATATTAGTATAATTGCTCGACTGTAAATGGGCCAAAGTCCAGCCCAGCCCAGCCCAATAACACAGGGTTTGACTAGTCTTAGATCTGGCACGATCCAATAGGCTATTAGGCCGTTTGCAATCCAATAAGAGCCTGTTTATCTATTTTCAATAGGCTATTAGGCCGTGTGCAATCCAATAAGAGCCCGTTTAGTCTAAATGGCCGACATTTAATGAAAAAATTACATATTTATATTTGTAGAGTCCATAATTTTCTTGGTTTTTAGTAATTTTTTTTAAAAAATAAAAAAATTAGAAAGAAAAAGAAAAATACCGGTATAATATCGGCCGACATATCAATATCGCCGATATTTAAATATCGACCAATATATTAGACTGGACGACTTTTTAACCCCACTCCAGACGAATAAATTTTGACTGAAATGTTTTACTAAGAAAAGACCCAACACTTTTTCAAAAATAAATGAAAGAAATAAAGAAATCACAATTTGAATAGAAAAGAAATCTAAGGAGGTAGATCTGGATAGATGGATCTTTTAAATCAAATGAGTCATTATTGGCGTAGTCAATGTGAGAGTGAGATTAATGAGAACATTAGACTAAATCCATTATCCGAATAAATAAAAAATATAATAACTTCTTTCAAAGAAGTGAAGAGAGCCTGTTTTTGAACTTTAAAAAGTAACATTTTTTACATAATTAGATTTTGATTTTTAAATCAATTATAGGATGTAGAATAAGATTTTGGGGGTGGAGAATTTGGTGGGATTGCATTTTTAGAGTAGAGAACACTATTTTATCTCTCATTTTAGCACGGTGGAGAACACAGTTTTAGAATGTAAAGTGCGGTTTTGATCTAATCTCATTTATATGTCTGTATAAGATATATAATATGGAAAAATGATGTGATATAGATTATATGATATGGGAAAAATGATTAAATGAGATTGATCACAATGTAAGTTACACTAAAGTTGAGGTAGTTCTATACTTGAAGTCAACTTTTAAAAAAAAAAAATCTCTTAAAAGTACCATTGGATCTCAACATTTTCCTTTTATTGTTTAAATGTCCAATATTAACTATTCATTTGGACTACTGGCCATAGGTTGAGAGTAATCAATCATTGATTAATAGGGCAAGGCCCTAAATTTGGATATGCATTGGTCCATGCATGATGAGCCTTAGTAAATCCTAGTACTACCATCTGATTTATCGGGGCTGGTTGTGTGAGCAATGGTGATGCGGGCTCTGAGGAATTAGTCTCGCTGAATCAATACTTCAAAGATACCCATTATCTAAACAAAAAATACCAATGTTCCTATCATTATCTTAAAAAATATTGTAGTCTTATTATAGATCATAATCTGGTGATATATTGACCATTTCAATTTATCTAGACACTGTTTTTGGTTTCACTTTAGAGACAATGAAATTAGATTGGAAAATATAAAGTTTTAATCAAATGGTTACTTGTTTTAGCCCAATTTTATCAAAAGAATTGTTGTTCTTTGCACAAAATCAAAGTGTTGAAATTCTTTGAAGTTTCATGTTAATATAATTTAGATCTAAATTTTTTTTAAAAATGGAAAAGAAGGAAGTGGAGTAATAGAGGACACATGGCAGAATAAAAAAATTATAGAAGAATCATACCAGGAAAAAAAAAAAATCAAAATGCAATAGTAATGTTACCCTAGCATAATTCGCCTGAACTAATTTGGACTTTTAGACTTTGGTCTGGACCTAGAGTTAAAATGTTGGTTTGCCACAATGTATCGATGTTACGGCTATTGCGCCGATATGATGCGTAGTGGCCTCTAGCGGTATGTCACGGGGTTAGAGAATCCTTCTTTGATTCAGCTCGTGAGGCACTCACTCGATCAATCTGTCGTCAAGCGAGTAATCTAACACCCAATTTGGTCACTTGTTTTTTTGAGGTGATCAAACCAAGCACACAAACACAAACTTGAGAAAGAGATGGAACACTGAGACTTGTCAACACAAACTCAACTTGTATTGAACACAAAGGAAAGTACAATACAACACTCAAGGCTACAAGCACTCTAACTCTCACACTCTCTCTGTGCTAGAACTCCTGGCTAGCTTGAGAGTTGTGTGGGGTGGGTTGTATTTGCAAATGAGCCTCTCACTTTCTTATATAGGTGAGGCCATGGACCATGAGTGACTAGGATTGTGCCAAGTGGCAACAATCTAATTATGGCCTCCAAAAATATCTAGACACATTCAAAGACACTAGAATATTCCTAGCATCTCTACAACTCCTACACATTTCTACATTTTTCTAAAAACTTCTACAACATTATATAGAATTCTACAACTCTCCATAGACTTCTAAGCTCTTCTACAAGATCCTCCAATATTCTACAAAACTCTAGAGTATTCCATATAACTCTAGAACCTTGGAGAGTCTTCTTGAACCATCTGGAACCTTCTATATTATTCCAAACTCTTCTTGCGTGTTTTGGGCCATTCTTGAGCATTTTGGAAACTCCTACGCCATTGAAACCTCCACCTTTTGAGTTCAGCCTTACGATTTTAACACCGAAGCTAGCCTTTGCGTGTGTTCGGTTAATCACGGAGTCCCATGGATCATGAGTGGCTATGATTGTACCAAGTAGCGACAATCTAATGGTGGTCTCCAAAAATATCCACACACACTCCAAGACACTAGAGTATTCTTAGCATCTCTCCAACTCCTATACATTTCTTCATTATTCCATAAACTTCTACAACATTCTATAGAATTCTACAACTCTCTATCGACTTCTAGACTCTTCTATAAGACTCTACAATATTCTACAAAGCTCTAAAGTACTTCACATAACTCTAGCACCTTGGAGAGTCTTCTTGAACCATTTAGAATCTTCTGCATTGTTCCAGACTCTTGTGTGTTCTGAGCCATTCTTGACCTCCATCTTTCGAATTCGGCCTTGCGATTTGACACCGAAGCTGGCCTTTGCATGTGTTCGATCTGTTACAGAGTCTCAACCCATGAAATGGAGCTACGCTTTCTATTCCTTTGATTTTTAGTTTTTTCACTTTTTTTTCAAAAAATTATGAAAATATTACAGAAAATCAAGAAACATCTAAGCTATATGTAATTTTTTTTTAATATTTCACAGCCATTTAAATATTTAAATATAATTTTAAAGTGACAAAATCAAGAATTTTATGATATTTTGAAGAAAAAATGTGGAAAATTTTCAAAAATTCCATAAACATAGAAAATAAAATCTACTTTCTTTCTTTTAAAGAATGACTATTTTTAGTTTTTTCTTAATTTTTTTGAATTTTTTCTCTTAGATAATCTAAAATTAAAAAAAAAAAAATTATACTTCCAATTCTTTTCTTGTGGTCTAGCTCTCTTATCCTTTTTTCAGCATCTCTAAAATTAATTCAATCGAAGTTTATATCATAAAATTAAGCGCGACT
This sequence comes from Chimonanthus praecox, assembly GCA_022113865.1. Taxonomy (NCBI): domain Eukaryota; kingdom Viridiplantae; phylum Streptophyta; class Magnoliopsida; order Laurales; family Calycanthaceae; genus Chimonanthus; species Chimonanthus praecox. The sequence goes on along the minus strand of CM039087.1, from coordinate 18,535,202 downwards.
TACAGACACCCGACTTTTCTGCCTCTACACACCCTTTTTTGGATTTTAGGGTGAAATTACTATTTTCCCCCTGCATTTTTCATTCATTCGAACGAACTATCCGTTCATTTCGGCATTCATTCGAATGAATCACTCATTCGAATGAATGCCGCAGTGTAAATTCCATTCATTCGAATGAATGGGCTGAACAATATTCCGTGTTACTATTTAGCCCATTTATTCGAATGAACAGTAATATAGATGGGTTCATTCGAATTGAAATGAACTTGCTATACTATGCACACTTATTTAAATAATAATTTTTTTTTAAAAAAATTAAAGTTATTTTTTAAGCACTGTGTATTTCCAAAATTTCTCAAATTAAATATCCAGACTAATTACAATAACCTGATAAAAATACTTTAAGACTTCAAGGTCTTTTGACACTCCCAAATGTTTAAAACACAATGTTTTACAAATAAGGGTATCCTTTGGCTATGCCGAAAATACATTTGGGAGTGCCAAAAGATCTTAAAGTCTTAAAATATTTTTATCAGGTTATCGAAATTAGTTCGAATATTCTATTTGAGAAATTTTGGAAAGACACAGTGCATTAGTTAAATAATAAAATCTCCTTAAAACTTTAAAGTTATTTTTTAAGCACTGTGTATTTTCAAAATTTCTCAAATTATATATCCGGACTAATTACGATAACATGATAAAAATACTTTAAGATTTCAAGGTCTTTTGACACTCTCAAATGTATTTTCGGCACAGCCGAGAGATACCTTTATTTGTAAACCACTGTGTTTTAAGCATTTGAGAGTGTCAAAAGACCTTAAAGTCTTAAAGTATTTTTATGAAGTTATTTTAATTAATCTGGATATTTAATTTGAGAAATTTTTAAAATACACAATACTTAAAAAATAACTTTAATTTTTTTTTAAAAAAATATTATTTAAATAAATATACATACCGTTGTAAGTTCATTTCAATTCGAATGAACGGATCGAATGAAGTCCAGTAATATTATTTGAATGAACCATCTATTCATTCGAACGAATGGGCTGAACAGTAACACAGAACACTATTCAGCCCATTCATTCGAATAAATAGAATTTACACTATAGCATTCATTCGAATAAGTTATTCATTTGAATAAATGCCAAAATTAACGGGCATTATGTTTGAACGAATAAAAATTTAAAAGGTAAAATAATAATTTTACCAAAAAATAAAAAAAATACATGTGCAGAGACAAAAAAAAAGTCATGAGTATATAAGTCGCGCCTAAAATTACAATGATTTTATAAAAAATGCATTGTATATGTATCAACTGATGATGTGGCTCTCTCTAGACCTGACACGTTTTTAACACCTTAGGTCTGAACCCACGTGAAGAGATTGCTTGTAAGAGACTTACACGAGGAGGAAGGATCCGTGTTGGTCGTCTGGAAAGCTGGCCCATCCACACCTGAAACGTCTCCTGTCGGTCGCTTGCCAGCCTGTCTAATATTGAATTGTGGGCCCCTCTCTCTTAGGACTCATTCTAAAAAGACAGCACCACTCCCTATATAATAAGCCCATTGTCCTCTCCAAATAACTTACAACTCTCTTAAGTCTCAAAACCCAAATCAAACAGAAAAGACTCAGATCTCTATCCTCCTATTTCTTCTACATTCCTCTAACCATGGCTCACTTCAGCCTTACCAACGCTACGTTTCTCGTTATCATGATCGCCGTCTCGATCATGTCTGCGGTCTCTGCACAAGAAAGCGCTCCGGCGCCGGCCCCAACGATGGTCACTGGATCTGGCTACTCGCTGCCGGTTTCCGGTGCTCTTATCTGCTCCTCTCTTCTTCTTTCCGTCTTCGCTCTCATTCGGGAATAGAAAGGAAGGGACGGTTTCCGATGTGGACCTCTCGTTATATTTTGCTTTTTCTTATTAATTTGTCTATTAGGGGGACATTGGTGATTCTTTTCGGTTTAGTCTGGATTGAGGCTTGGTTCTTTCTACACATATGAGATTGGGTATTTTATATTTACTTTTATTTATTCATTGTATTCAGACGTGATTGGATGCGATAAATAAATTGGTTTCTTTTAAATTTTATTCTTGATTGTGTTTTAATGATAGATGGAAAAGACTCCAGAATATTAGATCAGATTTGTTCAATTGTTTGTAGTTGCTTATTTATTTGAATATTAGATTCAGCATTACAATCTTACGATAACAAGTTATAAAACAATACTCAATTTGAATTGAATAAAAATTCAAATCAAATCAGATTAGATTGAGTAATTTTAAGTTAGATTAGATTGAGTAATTTCAGTTAGCAAATTGGATGAGTCGGATTCCGATGAGGTTTAGTAAATTTTGATTTGAATTGAGTCAGATCAGATTTAAAATTTTTTGACATGAATTATTAAAATCTAACTCAAGTTTTAGCCGTACTAGGTCATTTATAAATATTTAAAATAATTCAATTTAAATGACAAACGACTTTAAGAAAAGGCGATTCCGCTCATAAAATTTTATAGCTTTCTAAGCTACAGAAAAAAAATTGATTTTTTTCATATGTGAAAATTTGTCGACTCTATTTTGTGGTGATCATAAATAAACCCTGGATCCTCACACCACCCATAAGCACTATTGATCAAGTTAGACATTGAGGACTAAACCACCCACACAAAATAAGCTTTAAAAATAAACAATAAATAAAGCGATTGGGTTAGAAAAAATTATTTAAACCAAAGTAATAACAGAGAACTTTGAACCACTATATTTCTATCATAATTTTTTTAATAAAATTGATATGTCATTATTTTCTAGATTTAACAGGAATCAATAAAGAACATTCAGATTGAGAAATTAATTTGAATTTTAAACTACAAATTAAATATGGGTATATGAGATTGCAGATTGATATAAATTAGAACGAGTAAAATTCTTTAAAATCAATTTTAGTAACTTTTGATAAGATTAGAAAAGTAAAATTCTTTATAATCGATTTTAGAAAAATAAATTACGATAATAATGATGATGAAATTAATTTACTTTACTGCTAACTAAATATTAAACAAAATTGTACATTTTAAAATATAACAATGTATTAAATTTAAGATTTTTATATGTTTCTATGTACTTGTTGTTATGTATTATATTGACGGTATAATATTGGTCATCAGTTTGGTTTTATAATTTTAAGAAGCTTTAAAAGTAAGGTTTTTAAGTGTGAAAGATATTTATTAATTTTTAAAATTATCTTTTATCAATATATAATATTTTATTTAACCTTTTGAAAATAATTTAATAAAATAATATTAAGTATTTACAATATTTCCCATTTGAATTTTCACTTTTATTACTATTTTAGTTGATGTATAATTTCAAATACAATATAATAGATCAAAATATTTGAAATTGACTAAAATTTTTGACAAAAAATCAACTGACTGGAATTGCCCTAAGAAATTCTAAGAAATTCAAATATATATATATATATATATATATATATATATATATATTTCATATTAAGTAGGGCTAAAACTAAAATTTTTGTTAATTTTTTATAGCAGGAAGAGTTTTAAGGTTTATTATCATGTGCTTATAATAATTCAGTGAGAATAAAATATTTCTCCAACCCTATCATGCCCACTCTCACTCTTTAGCTGCGTTTGGATGGAAGGCAATGAGGGGTTTTCCCATTACCCTTATTTGGTAATTAAGAGGTAGGGGTAAAAAATCTATTCTCCTCGGACTTTTGAAAACCTTTTTCAAATAAGGGGTATTCATAATACTCAAAGTAACCCTTGATCAAAGATAACCCCTATAAAATTTACCCCTCATTGAAACGAAGTCGATACCCTCAGTAGTTGATCTAGATCCAATCTTACAATCAGTTCTTACCCACTAACCTCCACTAATTATTTACGTGTAGAAAGGATGATAAATTTTTATTTTCCTTTTAATATTAGGAATATAAATGCAGAAATAATAAAATGGAACTAATCACAGCATGAATAAATAAATGACCACAATAATCAAGACAAATAATTACTTCGTTCGACAAACTCAATCTACGTCCATAGGACGTGTAATTATATTAGACGATTCCACGAAGCAAGCATGGCTAATATACAACCCTAGTGTAATTATATATATATAACCCACACTGTTTGATATATACGACATTAGGGGTGAAAGTGTGAAACATAGGTCGGGTTTTAACCTGACCCATATGATCCAACCCTAGAAATCAATGGGTTTGGATTATGTTTTTGTATATCTCGAGTCAGGTCTGGTTAGAAAAAAAAAAAAACTTGCATGAAATTTGATTTTGGTCTAGTTGAGAAATATAAAAGCAATTCGACCCGACCCAATTCGACTTGAATGCACTAATTTATAAAACAGTATTTAGGTTGAGTCGCATTGGAAGTTTATATCGAGTCGGTTTAGTAACTTAAGTCAATAATTTAGATCAAATCGAGTCAAATTCAATAATTTTTTACGTGCGTTCGTGAGATCTCCTCCCTATTTTATTTCCTCTTTACTTTTCTCTGCCTTAAATGTCGTGTGTTTTAAGGTGGAAAGTTGCCCCCAAAGCGAGCCAACTACAGCTGGTTTTTCTACCAAAGAACGCCAACAATTCCTTGCTGAAGAACCCACTATTCAATGAAGGCACACCACGTGCATGACAAGTAAATGCCTGTTTGTGTATTGTCAGGTAAAGGTTTCACCACAATGCATGTTTCCATGCATTTAGCCACCACACACACTCAGGCTTCTTTGGCCTTTTTTTTCCAGCCATATACTTGTATTTCTTCACTAGATATATCATGTGTATCCAATCATGTCTACACGTGAGAATAGATTTCTTTTGCAAAAAAATATGCATGCAATACAGGAGAGGAATTTAACCCCAAAAAGTTATCTTAATTGATTTGGGAAAAAGATCTCTAAAAGGAGATTTTGGAATTAAACTATGGAGCCCCAAAGAAGGACTACTTCCATAGAAATATCTATAGAGTAAAGTCTATCGACTTACCTAATGTGTACGGATAGAGGGTTTTTACACATTTCGGAGGACTAGTCAGGTGCGACAGCTGGAAACCTCTGAACCTAAAAAAAAATATACACTATAGGAATTTTAGCCAAAGCGCGAGGAAGAGATTTGGCAATCAACGTGCGGCCCACTTGATATTCTAGCCAATCTCAACATTTAAAGTATCAAAGCTTGTCCAAAATTAAACTCAATCTTTCAGCTTTTGTTGTACATTTTAAAGGATCTAACATGCAATATATTATTACTTTGCTCTATAAATGTTCGCAAATTTACCACAAGTACACAAATATCTAAACCTAATTTTCACATATTTACTAAACATTTTTTTAGTATAAGTATCCTCATTCCACATTAAAAGTGAGACTAATCTTACAAACATTTGTATCTACTCAACATTCACAACATATCATGGACAACAATGAAGATGATTTCATTGGAGTTGGAGTAAATGAAATCTAACTAACGTGGGCTCTCCATACTTTTTAACAAACACTTTATCATTTTATTCTTATAATATAAAACATTTATCCAAGAACATCAAATATATTAGTATAATTGCTCGACTGTAAACGGGCCCTAGTCCAGCCCAGTCCAATAACATAGGGTTTGACTGGTCTTAGATCCGGCACGATCCAATAGGCTATTAGGCCGTCTGCAATCCAATAAGAGCTTGTTTAGTCTAAATGGCCGATATTTAATGAAAAAATTACATATTGATATTTGTAGAGTCCATAATTTTCTTGTTTTTCTGTAATTTTTTTGAAAAAAATAAAAAAATTAGAAAGAAATAGAAAAATATCGGTATAAAATCGGCCGATATATCAATATCTCCTATATTTACCTATCGACCAATATATTAGACTGGACGACTGTTTAACCCTACTCCAAACCAATAAATTTTGACTGAAATGTTTTACTAAGAAAAAACCCAACACTTTTCCAAAAATAAATGAAAGAAATCACAATTTGAATAGAAAAGAAATCTAAGGAGGTAGATCTGGATAGGTGGATCTTTTAAATCAAATGAGTCATTATTGGAGTAGTCAATGTGAGAGTGAGATTAATGAGAACATTAGAGTAAATCCATTATCCGAATAAATAAAAAATATAACTTCTTTCAAAGAAGTGAAGAGAGCCTGTTTTTGAACTTTAAAAAATAAATTTTTTTATATAATTAGATTTTGGTTTTTAATTCAATTATAGGATGGAGAATAAGATTTTGGGGGTGGAGAATTTGGTGGGAATGCGTTTTTAAAGTAGAGAACACTATTGGATCTCTCATTTTAACACGGTGGAGAACCATTCATTTGGACTACTGGCCATAGGTTGAGAGTAATCAATCATTGATTAATAGGGCAAGTCCCTAAATTTGGATATGCATTGGTCCATGCATAAGTCTTAGTAAATTCTATTGCTACCATCTGATTTATCCAGACTAAATTAGTTATATGAGCAATAGCGGTGCAGGCTCTGAGGAATTAATCTCGTTGGGTGAATACCTCAAGAATATCCGTTACCTAAAAAAAATGCCAATGTTCCTGTCATTATCTTAAAAAATATTGTAGTCTCATTATAGATCATAATCTGGTGATATATTGACCATTTCAATTTATCTAAACAGAGTTTTTGGTTTCACCTTTAGAGACAATGAAAGGAGAAACTATAAAGTTTTAATAACATGGGTACATGTTTTAGTCCAATTTTATCAAAAGAATTGTTGCATTTGTACAAAATCAAAGTGTTGAAATTCTTTGATGTTTCATGTTAATATGATTCACATCTAAAAATTTGTTAAAAATTTTGACCGTGAAATGCCTAAATTGATTATAAATGAACTTCACTATATTGAAATTTCTCTAATTAAAAGTTTAAGACTATTTTTGGATGTGGAGAAATGAGATTTTTTTTTTTTTCTAAAAGAAGTGTAAATTCTTTTCTAAATCTTCTTTTCAGAATAAAGTAACGTTTGTAAGAAACAAAAGTTTTCCTATTCAAGGAGAAGGTGGTATTTTAAGGTGGAATGATAGTGTCTTGCGTCACTTGTTATCTCGGTTGCACACGGTTATGCTTCAATTGTTTTTCTTTTTTTTTGAAGTTTTATAAAAAATTAATTAGTAATTGAAAGTTCCCTTAAGACCATATTTGTTAATTTTATTTCGAAAACTATTTCGTTAGCCTCTAAAATAGAATACTTTGACTATTTTGGTTGATGTTCTATTTCAGAAAAACGGTTTGCCATAACACCTTTGTTTGAGAGTGAGAGCACTGGGAGCGATGGATATGAGGTTGGGATCATGTCTTTCTGCGATGGAAGAGGGGATGGAATGAGAAAACAGAAAATAAATGGAAGAGAAGGAAAAGGAGTAATAGAGTACATAGGGCAGATTTTTTTTTTTTTTTTTTTAAATCATACTAGAAAAAAAAAATCAAAATGCAATACTAATGTTACCCTAGCATAATTCACCTGTACTAATTTGGACTTTTGAAGTTTGGTCTGGACCTAGGGTTGAAATGTTGGTTCACCCTAATGTATCGGTGTTACGGCCGTTGCGCCGATATGTTGCATAGTGGCCTCTAGTGGTATGTCATGGGGTTAGAGAATCCTTCTTTGATTTTTAGCCCTTGCAGCATTCACTCCATTAATCCGTCGTCAAGCGAATAAACCTAACATCCAATTTGGTCACTCTTTTTTTTTTTTTTGAGGTGATCAAACCAAGCACACACAAACACAAGCTTGATAAAGAGATAGAACACCAAGACTTATCAACTAGAACTCAACTTGTATTGAACATAAAGGAAATTAAAAGGCAACACTCAAGGCTACAAGCACTATAACTCACACACTCTCTATGCTAGAACTCTTGACTAGCGTGAGAGTTGTGTGGGGTGGGTTGTCTTTGCAAATGAGACCCTCACTTTCTTATATAGGTGAGGCCGTGGACCATGAGTGACTAGGATTGTGCCAAGTGGCAAAGTCCAATTTTGGCCTCCAAAAATATCTATACACATTCAAAGACATTAGAATATTCCTAGCATCCCTACAACTCGTACACATTTCTATATTTTTCTAAAAACTTCTACAACATGCTATAAAATTCTACAACTCTCCATAGACTTCTAACCTCTTCTATAAGACCCTACAATATTCTACAAAACTCTAGAGTATTCTATATAACTCTAGAACCTTGGAGAGTCTTCTTAAACTATTCAGAACCTTCTAAAGTATTCCAAACTCTTCTTGCGTATTCTAGGCGGGCCATTCCTGAGCATTCTGGAAACTCCTACACCATTGAAACCTCCACCTTTCGAGTTCGACCTCATGATTTTGACACCGAAGTTGGCCTTTGCGTGTGTTCGGTTGGTCATGGAGTCCCATGGACCATGAGTGACTAGGATTGTATCAAGTAGCAACAATCCAATGGTGACCTCCAAAAATATCTACACACACTCCAAGACACTAGAATATTCTTAGCATCTCTACAACTTTTACACATTTCTACATTCTTCCATAAACTTCTACAACATTCTATAAAATTCTACAACTCTCCATCGACTTCTAGACTCTTCTACAAGACTCTACAATATTCTACAAAACTCCAGAATACTCCACATAACTCTAGCATCTTGGAGAGTCTTCTTGAACCATTCAGAACCTTCTGTATTGTTCTAGACTCTTGTGTGTTTCGGGCCAATCTTGAGCATTCCGAAAACTCTTATGCCATTGAAACCTCCATCTTTCGAGTTTGGCCTTATGATTTTGACATCGAAGCTGGCCTTGGCATGTGTTCGGTTACACAATCTTGACTCGTGACAGAAAGCTACTCTTTCTATTCCTTTGATTTTTAGTTTTTTTAAAAAAAAATTCAAAAAATATTATAGAAAATCAAGAAAACTCTAAGCTTCATTTATATGTAATTTTTATTATTATTTCACAGCCATTTAAATATAATTTTAAAGTGACAAAATCGAGAATTTTAACATATTTTGAAAAAAAATGTGGAAAATTTTAAAAAATTCCATAAACATAGAAAATAAAATCTACTAATTTTCTTTTAAAGAGTGACTATTTTCAGTTTTTTATTAATTTTTTTGAATTTTGATCCTTAAATAATCTTAAATAATCTTAAATTCAATAATAAATTATGGAAAAAAAAAAATTATGTTTCCATTTCTATTCTTGTCGTCTAGGTCTGTAATACCCTGCCCCAAAAGTCCCACATTGCTAGTGGCATTGGAAATTCCCTAATATAAAAGTAATAGCCTTCCTCCTTCTAGCACAAGGCCTTTTGGGAGCAACAGTGGGTTGGCTCTCCAAAGCAAAACCGTGCGGGTCCGTGTGTAGGCCCAAAGCGGACAATATTGTGCTAGCGGGACGGGTCGTTACAAATGGTATCAGAGCATGGTTCAACTCTTTGCCTGAGGGTGTGGGCTTGGTTGTTGTATGTGTAGAGCCGGGGACGGCTCTGGCTTTAAGGGGGGTAGATTGTAATACCCTGCCCCAAAAGTCCCACATTGCTAGTGGCATTGGAAATTCCCTGATATATAAGTAATAACCTTCCTCCTTCTAGCATAAGGCCTTTTGGGAGCAACAGTGGGTTGGCTCTCCAAAGTAAAACCGTGCGGGTCCGTGTGTAGGCCCAAAGCGGACAATATTGTGCTAGCGGGACGGGTCGTTACAAGGTCTCTTAGTCCATTTTTCTAACACCTCTAAAATTAATTCAATCAAAGTCTATATCATAAAATTATGATGATTTTATGAGAAATGCATCGTATATTATAGGGTTGCAACTCGAGTCGGGTTTTGGCCCGGCCGGCAGGACCCAACCCAAGAAATCATGCGGGTCGGGTTGAGAATATAAAAACCCGTATAAAATTCGGGTCAGGACGGGTTGAGGATTTTACAAGTTAATCCGACTAGATTCAGTTCAACCTGACCCGACCCAACTAAAATTAGGCTAAAATGGGTTCAAAATGCAGGTCGGGTTAAAATTCAGGTTGATTCAGGTTAGAATTTGGGTCGGGTTGGATTGTAAAATTTAGATTGAGAATTTATGTCGGGTCGAATCGAATTCCATATATATTTTAAAATCCAACTCACCTGATCCGAGTTGCAGTCCTAGTATATTATAACCGGCTGATACGTATACATCAACTGATGATGTGGCTCTCTCTAGACCTGACACGTTTTTAACACCTTAGGTCTGAGATTGCCTGTAAGAGACGTACAGGAGAAGGATCCGTGTTGGTCGTGTAGAAAGCTGGCCCGTCCACACCTCAGACGTCTCCTGTCGGTCGCTTGCCAGCCTGTCTAATATTTAATTGTGGGCCCCTCTCTCTCAGGACTCATTCTAAAAAGACATCACCGCTCCCTATTTAACAAACCCATTCTCCCATCCAAATTCCTTAGAACTCTCTCTTAACAAGTCTCTAAACCCAAAACAATCAGAAGAGTCAGATCTCTATCCTCCTATTTCTTCTACATTCCTCTAGCCATGGCTCACTTCAGCCTTACCAACGCTACGTTTCTCGTTATCATGATCGCCATCTCGATCATATCTGCGGTCTCTGCACAAGAAAGCGCTCCGGCGCCGTCCCCAACGATGGTCACTGGATCTGGCAACTCACTGCCGGTTTCCGGTGCTCTTATCTGCTCCACTCTTCTTCTTTCCGTCTTCGCTCTCATTCGGCAATAGAAAGGAAGAGATGGTCTCCGATGCGGACGTCTCGTTATATTTTGCTTTTTCTTATTAATTTGTCTATTAGTGGGACATTGGTGATTCTTTTTGGTTGAGTCTCGATTGAGGCTTGGTTCTTTCTACACATATGAGATTGCGTATTATATTTACTTTTATTTATTCATTGTATTCGGACGTGATCGGATGCGATAAATAAATTGGTTTCTTTTAAAAAAAATTCTGTTGATTGTGTTCTTGAATGATAGATGGAAAAGACTCCAGAATATTAGATCGAATTTATTTTATTGTTTCTAGTTGCTTATTTATTCGAATATTAGATTAAAAAATTGACTTGGTCCAATCTTACTTTTAAAATAAGAAAGTCAGGTACAAATCAGGTTCAATAAATTTTGACATGAGTTGGATTAAAATTTAACTTGATTCAACATGAATTTTAGTCGTACTAAATCATTTATAAATATTTAAAATAATTCAATTTAAAGGATAAGTTACAAATTTTCTGTGAATAAAAAATAAAATGATTTTTTTTAATATGTGGAAATATATCGACCCTACTTTCTAATGATCATAGGTAAAATTCAGATTCATCATACTATCCATAAGCACTATTGATCAGATTAGACACCTTAAAGATTTAAGCGCTAGATTACCCTCACAAAATGAAAAATAAATAAAGCAAGTGGGTCCAAATTTTTTGTTTAAACAAAAGTAATAACATAGAACTTTGAACCACTATATTTGTAGTAAATTTTTTTTAATAAAATTGATATATCATTATTTTCTAGATTTAACAGGAATCAATAAAGAACATTCAGATTGAGAAATTAATTTGAATTTTAAACTACAAATTAAATATGGGTAATGAGATTGTAGATTGATATAAATTAGAACGAGTAAAATTCTTTAAAATCAATTTTAGTAACTTTTGATATAGATTAGAAAAGTAAAATTCTTTATAATCGATTTTAGAAAAATAAATTATGATAATGATGAAATTAATTTACTTTACTACTATCTAATTATTAAACAAAATTGTATATTTTAAAATATAACAAAATTTTAGTAACCTTTGTTTGTGCGAGGTCTTAAGATCAAGTTTCCCTCAATACACTAATTATGTACTCAGCATATGTGAATTAGGAGGTTTATACGTACCTCAAAGATTATTCAGATTAGATGCCTGGCCAAGATTGATCTCAAAATCTTTCCCAATCCATTAAACAAACAGTTTCCAAATTAAAATTTGGACTAGGAACAAAAAGAACTCCAAGCTTCTTATTTACAATTTAGCACCATCAATCATCTAGATTGCCGTAAGTAGTGTTTTACTGTAACGTAACTCAACCTACAATCTACCTACAATCTTTTATGTTTGCAACAATGAGTGTTTGCTAATCTCACTATAGGCCTATATCTCATGTTCACGGGTCGAAAAATCGGCCTCGAGATTTCGGCAATTTTTTATATCAACCTAGATCTCGGTTCGGCCGAGATTTTTTCTCTTCAATTTTTTTTTTAAAATTTCAGTGGCTTTTTTTTAAAAAAAAATTTATTTAAAAAAATAAAAAATGCTTTTTTAAAAATTATAAATATCGACCGATATTCATCTGATATGGGCAAATATCGGCCGGGCCCACAACCAATATTCGGCCGAATTATTTTATCTCATCGGTCAAGATATCTCGGTCCTTGAGAACTCGAGATATCTCGGCTGATACGCACAGTATCTGCTGAGATTAATACCCTGCTCATGTTATAGTTTCAGTCCTGGTCCAAGATCGAGGCCCAACTCATGTCAGGCCAGGCCTATTCAACTCAAGAATGCAGACCAGTCCCAGCATAGCAGGGCCATTGGTTCATTGAGTTCCACGTGCATCAATCCTGCGTGAATTAGCAAGATTAATCTGCCAACGTGTGGACAGTCCTAATTAGGATAGGACTATGTAGATTAGTTATTAGAAACTATATGTTTTAGACTAGGATTGCTATTATTGAAATTTTAGTTTTAGTAGGATTCAAAATATGGAGGGTCGGCTCCATTAATTCCATGTAATATAGTCGGCAGTTTTTCTATTTAATGATGGTATGTAAACAGCCAATTTTGGGGAGCTTATGTTGAATTAAAGTTTATTTGTCTCGATGGAGAGTCTAAGAAAATGTGGATCTTATGATGAATTAAAGTTTATTTTTCACGGTGAAGAGTCTAAGAAAATTTGGTCGGTAATGGAAAAACCAAACAGATTTCTGCACAAGTTGTTTGAGTTCAACAGCAGACTTAGAGGAATTTAACTTCAAAGGGTTATCTCAATTAGTTTGGAAAGAAGATCTCTAGAAGGAGGTTTTGGGTTCAAAATTATGGGAGCTCCAATGAATGGCTACTTCCATAGAAATATCTATAGAGTAATGTTCCATCGACTTTCCAGGTGTGTATGAATAAGGAGTTTTTGTACATTCCGAAAAACTAGTCAGATGCGACACCTGGACACCTCCGGACCTAAAAAAGAAATTACACTAGAGGAATTTTGATTAAAAATGCGAGGAAGAGATTTGGCAATCCACGTGCAGCCCACTTGATATTCGAGCCAATCTCAACATTTAAAGTATCAAAGCTTGTCCAAAATTAAACTCAATCTTACAGCTTTTGTTGTACATTTTGAATGATCTAACATGCAATACATTATTACTTTGTTCTAGCTGGGTTCAATGAAATCTAACTAATGCGGACTCTCCATAGTTTTTAACAAACATTTATACCATTTTATTCTTGTAATATTAAACCTTTATCCAAAAACATCGAATATATTAGTATAATTGCTCCAATGTTTATGTTTTTCAATGTTTTGTTACTGTACATATTGTATGGTTTTTTTTTTTCTGAATTTACGTGTAGAAAACGGGATACCCAAGGTAAAACTCTCACAGATGAGCCCACTACCTTTAGAGCACACCAATATTAAGCCATGGGGGTTCGAACCCGCAACCTCTTGCTTCCTAAAGTGGGAGGCAACCAATTAAGCTATACCTATGTAGGTATATTGTATGGTATTGAATTGTCAGCTCTTTCAAATATAATCGGGGGGGAATTTGAAGAGGTGACCGAGACATGGGCTACCAAGATAAGGCCAGTATTGCATGCAAAGTTAAGATTTTAAAGGTATTGTTTCCCTTTTAGATAGATTAAATCCAAGTTTGTATTTAAAATTATTATTAAACTAAACTCACTATAAATGTTTGTAATAGCATTTCATGATTTGTGTAAGACAACAAGATAGGGCGCAGAAATATGATTCAACAATAAGAGTCTTGTGTGTGGAGGGGTTTAGACTCATAGTCAAGAACTCGTCCAAAGAAGCAAGGGTCTTATGTTAGACTTATGTTCAACACCAAAGAGCCACTGCCTGCTGAACTTATCCATTTAGAACTTTACACATGCCTCCAGGATTAATCAGATGAGATACTCTGACACTTTGAATAAAAAAAAAATTATCATATTTTTGTCATCTAGATATTTCTCTATATAAAAGATCATTACATTGTATTATACATGCAAAATGCGTTTTGATTTTTCTTTTTCTCTTTTTGAATAAGGTATCATTCAAAATTAGAAAGGGGAATTGAACTTCCCCCAAAGGCAGACAAGAGAAGGGATAGCCAAGGCCCACAAGCTGGGCCAAACTATAGAAATCAAACAACAAAGCAGGCCGCACAAAATAGCCCACACACACTTGGCCCAAGAAGAGAAAGATGCAGCAGGCCAAAAAAACCCAGCGAGAACACAGAATGGAGATCACATTGAGTCGAACAGCCCACAACTTTTGTGAGGAGAGTTGCAATCTTCAGGTTTTTCATGCGCATCTTACTGTCTTTCCCATAAGCAAACTTAGCAGGCCCAAGATTCAACAAACAACTTCTTCAGAGCTGAGAAGATTGATGTAAGACACTGTCATCCATGAACGGAGTCAATATGGTCAGACTGAATGTTCCTATGAATGAAGGACACAATCTCTTGAACAAAAATTAGAAAACCAACAGAGGCATCATGTCTGCGGCCAAGGCGAGAAATCATGCCACAGAAATTACTGGATGATCCCTCAAAAGAAGCAGCAATATAGGTTCACTACCTTGAAGGATACCTCCAATGATTAAGGAAGAGCGACCTTCAAAACTTTTGAGGGGCAGTCCTAGCACAAGTAACAGAAGATACATATCATTATGGAATAATAGAGAACATAAATTTTATATTAGGTGTCTCCTCAAATTGATTTCCTATTTTAGATATTTTTCAAAATTTTAAGGCATTTTTCAAATTTTAAAGACATACTTTATTCATATCTAATTTCGACTCTCATGAATCTAATCCTTAATGAAAATGAAATGTTTTAACAACAATATGCTCACAGTAGATTTTCTGTTTTTCCTATTTTTTCAAAAAAAAAGGAAAAAAGGGGTAGGAGAGCTGTGACAATACATGTTACTGATACATTATATCGGCCAATACAACTGGGGCGCTTTTTTAACCCCAGTTTGAGACTAAAAAAGTCAACCACTCATATTGAAAGTAGAAATGAGGAGCAACTTTTGAGCTAAAAAATGTAGGCTGTTTATAGTTTATCATATCTAATTTTAATCTAAGCATTTATTTTTCCAATGAATTATTTCTACTTAATTTAAAAATAGAGAATGAGCCAGAATATACATACACAGTATAATGGCTAAATGCGCCGAAAAGCCTGATGGATTTTTTATAAAAGGCCAAGCCTACCCAAGGGCGCAAACATAGCCCGACTCAGTGGGTTGTTAAGTGTGTCCAAATCTTTTCATTAATAACAAATTTGAATGGGTCTGAAGCCAGATTTGGGCAGAAGAGCAGGCCTAATGACAGGAAAGCAAGGATACGTGGTGAGAATTTATATAAAAAAAGACACCTAGCTAGAATGTTGTAAAAATTCATCCATAAAATAATTAAAAATAGAAAAAGAGATTTTAAGATGAAATTAGATGTGTTTAATTTAATTTATCATATTATTATTTGACAATAAAAATATCATTCAGCTATCGAAGTAGAAGATATCATTTATAAAAAAAAAAAAAAATACTAATAACCAAACTACAGCAGATTTAACAAACAATTTGCAGTTTTCAGATAGGCTTTTTCTTCCATCGCACTTTCCTTTATATCAGCTTGGCCTATTTGGATATGAAAAAATCAAAGCTCACATGCAGCCCATGTAAGTGTCCCGGTTCGTCCGAGTCACCTTTATTGTCAATTACGTGAGTCACTTGGACTTGCCTTTGATGAATAAGAAGATTTACTATGAAGTTAAAACGTCTACACCAAATACGGTATTGGCACATAGGTAAGTGAACCGTAAGAGACTTTAGGCTAAGTCGATTACTTTAGAAGTCAATTGGAAAATAAAGTGAATAAGTGACTTTCAGCTTCGAGGCCTCATACAATCTGTCGAGGCCTTACAGCCAGTTATGCTGAGCTGAGTTGAGTCTAGCTGACCATTTGTTTTGCTGACTCAGTCTCCTATAAATTTAGAAAGTTAAAATCTGTGTCTGTTTAGTTGAAAGGTAATTATGGTAAATTGATTGGAAGCTTATTATGGTACATAAATTTATCAACATGGTGAGATGGTAATTATGGTAAATTGATTGGAAGCTTATTATAGTAAATAAATTTATCCAAATGGTGAGATATTGCCACCTCACTTAAATTTGAATTTGAATACCCTTGGGGAGCTGTCCATGACAAGTATGGATTGGCCCCTCCATGAGTTGTAAACCATCTTGCAATCTTCCCATCTAATCCTTGATTTATGGCTAAAATAAATGAATTGCAAATCATGCATGGTGGATATGAGGTGGCTGGTATCTAACTGGATTCTTTCTGGATAGATTAAACTGTACATATGTGCTGTCCTTTCAGACTTACGGTTGACGACGAGGCCTCATTGGAAGCCACGAGGCCTCGCGGGCGTGACTTACTGCAGAACTTCAAACTGCCTTATAAAATAACAACAAGCCTTTTGTAAGAGTGACTGAATACACAGAGAAAAACAGGAAAACTATCAGTGTGTCAAATCAATCAGCCTTCCCTCTTTACACCTTCTTCATCATCTTCGTTAGTGAATATTTGGGTAATTATTACCCCAATCTTGATGAAGAGTAAGGTGTTCATATAAGACTATAAAATCAGTCATACCCGTGTCCTATACTGTTGTGCCGATAGTCATTTTGATAGAGGTAAACTAATGGAAAGGAGCACACAGATCAAGTAAAGAAGAAAGCGCATAAAGGAAATCGGATAAGACCCAAGGCAAGTATTTCTTCTTCCTTTTATTTCAAACATTGTAAAGTGGATTAGAACAGTGTGTTCGAACCACTCTAAAAAATATGTATAGAGGATTAGACCGATTAGGTTGAACCTCTATAAAAAAACTAGATTGTACTATTTGGGTGTGAGACCCATACATACTATATTTGAGATAGCCCTAGAGAGGGTGAGTCCAACAGTGGATATAGGTTAAGGCGAACCGAACCACTATATATCGTTATGCATGTGTGGTTTGCATTAATGATTTGATTTATTTGTTTATCACTTTCACACACATTTATTCCGCTGTACATATTGTTAAATTTAATAAATTATTTAAAAGGGAACTAAAATTGAAAATCGATCTATTCACCCCTTCTAAGTCGTGCATACTTCTAATAATGGAATTTCAGCCCATGGGACCTTTCAATTCTAAAGCCTAACCCCCAACAGATGAGTGTACTTCAATTGGTTGTCTCCCGTCTCACGAAGTGGGACGTTGCAGATTCAAGCCCCCATAGCTTAGTGTGCCCTAGGGGCAGTGGACTCACTCATAGGAGTTTTACACCGAATATCCCATGGTTTCCGACACATAAATTAAAAAAAAAAAAAAAAAGTACAAAGCTCGGTAAGTGCTTGATTCTATTAAACATTTAACAATTGAGTTTGATAATATACATGATGAACTCCAAATTAACCAAATATCAAATCAAATTCAATTTCTAAACATTTTGATCCCAGTGATCAAAACACCAAGTATGCTTAAAACTAATTAAGGACACTTGGTAATTTTGACCACTAGAATCAAAAGATAGAAAAAGAATTTTAGACAAATTTGATCTGCTTATATTCAAATCTACTTTGTTGTTTATGATTTAACAAGATATATATACACACAAAAAGCACCTAACGTAAACGGAACATATACATGATTAAATGAGCTGACAAGCCCAATAGACTTCATAAGCTTATTCAGTATTTCAGTCAGCCAAAGCCACCCATTCAGCTAAATGGGCTAATAAAATAAGCTCAAGCCTCCCAGCTCATCTAGACATCATGTTTTCAAGCACACATTCATTCGTGATGGGCTCGATCTTGGCTCAGGCACATGAACAAGCATAGTTTCACAGTTTGGATTCTGTTCATACTTGATCATTGTTGTAGGCATAGGAATACTGGCCAGGATCGCCCAAGAATCTATGATGATGGATTGATGTTGGTGGTGAAAATGTTGGAGACGATGAGATACTCATGGTTCTTGAGAGTTTAGATTGTTCCTGAAACAGCATATGAAGAATTAGAAGCATACTTCCCCAAGGAAGCAACCAGTGAAATGGATGACCAAAATTATAGCCACAAGGATATTACCAAAAGCTTAGAGAGGGAGAAGACAGTAATAACAAAGAGCCATTGCTTAGAGGAAAAAGACAACAATAACGACGACTCGGTCATTGCTTAGTGGCAGATCTATAACAGAGACGATTACCAACAGTAACTTAAATGGAGTCATCCAGAAAAATCAATAGACGACTACGGGAAGTATGTTCATAACAGAGCTATAGCCTGCATCGAGATCGTGATTCTTAATAGCCATGTAATGAACATACTTCCTCAGTCACCTACTAAACAATAATTGTCTTATTACTGTCACCTTCCATCTGTTAACTTGTGTATATTCCAAGGCTGTAGGGAGCCTGATGGCTATAATCAGTCATCCATTGATTCAGCTGGATAATTCCCTGAGTGTATGTATTGATAATTTCCGCCATTATGTTTCTGTTTTTTTTTTTCTTTTTTTTCTTTTTTTTTTTAACTTATTATGCCGTTCATGAGCACCTCTGATGCAGGATCCCTAACCAAATCAAACACCGGAAAAAGCAGTAGACCTTTAAAGCTAGAGAAAACATAGTTGCCCACAACCTCTGCAATTGGCTTCAATGTTCAGGAAATGATGTAATTAATTCTTCATGCAATCATAGAAAAATTTCAGATTTTACAAATTTGATGATGTGATAATAATACAAACTCTACAGTTATAATCAACTATACAAAAATTACAGATTCTGGTACAGTATAGAATTCTTCATTAAGACTTGGGTGGGAACAGCAGGAGCCCTGCTGTATCCACCAAAGCCAAACCCGTGAACAAAATGGGTTCATCAAATTACCCGAAATTCCATGTGATCGTTCATATTACTGTACTTCTCCGTTACCAATATTCAGCTCAGAGTCAAGTAATTGAGTGCCATCATCTGCTAGTTGAGCTGCTTCAGCGAACCTCAGCGCCATGACAGCCCTGTATGTTGCCAGGTCAGAGTTCTGCATTAGCACCTGTGCCTTCCTGCGCTTCAGAATGGCCGACTCTATGGCATTATCTGCTGCACGCTGGGCTTCATGAACCCTATCTAGAGCCTCCTTTTCAAGAACCTCCTTTTCTACCTCAGCTGTTTAATTAAAAGAGAAATAAATAAGAAATTGGAAATGGAGGTGACAGAACAATACAGGAGGCACAGACAACTTCCCTGATACATATTACTTTATGGCTTATTTGAGATTGACTTCTTTGATGGATTAAAGGTATCTGATAAAACTAGTCAATCTCCCTTTTTTCTCTATGATTAATTTGATGGATGTTAGGAAATCATCAATCACTATACTTGCTTTTATTTTTGACAAATCAAAGAGGATCAAGATCGATACATATTATGTATTATATTTCATCTTCCTAATATATTAGTGGAAAAGTATATGATCTAGGAATGTCTTTTTATAAGAATTGGCACAAAATCACCACCCATTTATTTTATCATCTGCAGCGACCTGCTGCAATATATGAATACCAATCTAGATAGTATGTTCCAAAAACAACTACCATTCAGCACGAAAGAAGTAGGAATTCTTCACTGCCCAATTTTACAATGAAGAGGATACAACATTTCATCCTATCTAATTTGATCAAACCAAACCACCTTGTCTTATTTCTGATATATGAGCCCCAAAAACCTCATTCCCCCAAACAATAAATGGCTTAAGCTAGAGCTATCAATTCATAATTGAAGGGCAAAAACTGATGTGAAATGAATCAATCAAAACACGGTTTTTATGCTCTTCAACATTTCAGCTTAAGTACCTTTTTAATAGTTAAACTTTGCAACCTTAAAAAATTAACTTGATTGATTCAATCAATATTATTTTTGGTGGGTCCTCATACTTTAACAAATACATTTCTGACAGGACCCATTATCACCACATTCAGTGAACCCTACACCTAGGTGTGTGGGGTAATTCAGCACACACCAGTATGCAGGTAACCATCTTCTAAAACTGAATCTCTCTTCTTTTCATTCTTCCTTTTTTTTTCTCTTTCAATTTCTTGCAAAAATAAAGCCCAAACACTAGCATTCACCCAGAGTCTGATCAAAACAAAACTTCTAGCCGGTTGAGATTTTAGCCCTTGCACTATTTCAGCCAGATTCTCTGAACAAAATTCTTTTATTCTCACTTTTGGAGATCTTGGTAATAGTTCTCTCAAGGACCTCTCTCTGTAAATTAAAAAACTTAATAAAAATAGTGTCGCACCCATTGGCTCACTTAGAAATCAAGTTACTCAACAAAGCAACTAGTATGCCAGCTAAAAACTTAAACCAAGTTATAGTGTCTCAGCCGAATTGTTACAAAGAAAAGACAAAAAATGCTAATCCTCTAATGTAAGATCCCTCACTCCACATGCTTTCTATAGGATCCTAATTATGCCTTTTGAAAGATCATGAGAGAGAACACAATGGAAAAGAAACCACCATCACTGAGACTGCATTAAAAAAGCCACCACCCTTACACACCTTTGTGTGTGTAAGAGAGTAGTGAAAGAGTTAAAGTGTATGTACACTAAGGGATATTGAATACGTAAAAGGGGATTCCTTTCCAAAATCCGTACTTCTTGGCAACATGTACCTTGAGGATTAAAACTGTATGCCCTTTTGGTATAGGCATTGAAGCCAAACGGCCTCCTACTGTGAAAGGCATCTGAGTCTTGGCATCTTGACTTGGTCAAAACTCATTTGAGCCAGCAAGTTGGCTCGATTGAAAATCAAAACGAGCTGAAATTTTAGTTTCGAACTTTATGAGGATTTTACCTATTTCTACTCTTTCATGCACTTCGATGTTCACACATTCCATCTCAGTGGGAAAAATAACAAGCTTCCCAATAAGATAATAAACTACATCTAAAGTTAGCCTGCTTAGAGAAGTCAAAAAGATAAGAGGCTGCTTCTAATGTTTTATTTGAAGCTGTGGATAAACTGCTAAAAGGAAAGGAAGAGATGACAAATAGAGAGGATTAGGATATATGATATTACAAGCCCAGCCCCAAAGAACTGTTCATTTCAGATGATTCAATTCAAGCATATGGGAACAATCAGTGAAGTGGTAATCCCCATTTCTGCAATGAGTATGCTGAACTGGTGTACCAGGATAATTGATGTGTTTCTCTGTTAAGAGATTTAAGCACTTTTGGGGTAACATTGTCCATTCAATTTGAGAAGCCTAACCAGAATATTAATCACACTTTTGGTAATTACAATGTAACTGAAGGCCAACAAGTAAAGAGAAAAATAGTTTTTGACAGGGTTGAGTAGAACAAAAAAGAACTCAGATGCCACATGCCACATAATCTAGATAAAAGGCTTCGAGGATGATGACTTAATGAGACAGAAAGAGAGATTACATTATAATTTACCTTATCAAACATCACTTAAACAGCACAAGAAGAAAAAGGGTGTCCCCTACGAATATTGTTCCTAAAGGAACATGCTTTCGTAGTGGTCAAGGCACAAAGCACAGTCAAGCACATAATCCAAATAAAAGACATAAATGATGACGATTGTTAGATAGAAAGGGACATTACAATATAATTCACCTTATCAAACATCATTTAAACAGCACAAGGGAAGAAAGGCATGTTCTACAATATTGTTCTTAAGAGGAAAATGCTTTCGTAGTTGTCAAGGCACAAGGTGCAGAAAAGTCACCAAGAATCAAGAGCCAAAGGCACAAGGTGCACGTCCAGGCACAAGCTTAATATTTCCGGCTCACTTACACATGGTTAGCAATTCTACGTTTAATACTCGTACTATATTTGTATTGAACATACCTTTTAAAATGTCATCTTCATGCACTTTGTCAAATGAAGTTTAACTATACATATATATTTAACATGAATACACAAACACGTATTTTACTTGTAATGCATGCTTCATGAGTAATTCAACTTAGTTATACCCATTCTCTTCTCTTGTTTTTTGTTATATAAATATATAAGTAATTTCTTTTTTGTTTTTTTAAGATAGTTGATCACTGTAAACAATGAATATTTAGAAAGAGATGAAGAAATTCATAAATATCTCATTGTATCTCTTTCTTTCTACCTAAAATCATCATTATCATCATCATCATCATAAGCCAAAATCTCATATATCTGGAGTTAACTTTATGAGTTTTTTCTCAAATTGACCATTCATAAACCATAATATCAGTCACTCTACAATCTAGCATGTCCTTTATCTCTTCCCTCTAACTTTTCAGCGGTCGACCTCTCCTCCTAGTGCCCCAATCTATAGCCTCTAAAATCTATGCATTTTTCCTACCTAAAATATAATATGAATAATTTTATTCTTTAAAGTAAGTTTTTGAAAGTTAGGTCTCTTAAATTTTTGGAAGCAAAAAAGTTCGAAACATATTTTAAACATTGCTTTTGTTTGAAATATTTCTGAAAAATCATCAATAACACATAAATATGTTACATTTATGTAAAATATTATAGCCACATTTTTAGTCCCAAATATTTCAAATAAGATGCATCATAGCTGTAAATATCTGTATCCATCTTTTTTGGTGTATCTATTTTTTATGGCTGAATTTTAATTGCATTTTAAGCAAAAGTTGTAGCAGTAAAGGTGCAAGGCGCACTCAAGGATCAAAGGGTTCTATAGCCTAAGGTGCAAGGCAGACTTTAAAAGCACAAGCTTCTTTCATTCTAGGCACACTTTCTTATATTTTTAAATATATGTGTATTTATTTAATTATGAATATTTTGATTCCAATATAAATATAATAACATTGTTTGAACTATTTCTAAGATATTAGTAACAAATGCATTACTTTTTCAAATCATTGTCAACTAAACAATGCAATATATATACTTGAAAGAAAATGCATTAAATGTAAAGGCACACACAATAAAGGAAGCTAATAATAAAAGCCTATAAAATAAAACCAAGTAATAACAAGGAAAATTATTTTTTAAAGAAGAAAAAAAAAGTCACCATCTCAATGATCATATCATCGAAGAAAAAAAGAAAGAAAAGGCACACTTTTATATAAGATGGAAACCATGTTTCACTATTTATATTTTAACAACTAACAGGAAAAAATGATAATACACCTTTTTAGTTATATACCTTATAGGAAAACTATAGTTTAATATTTACAGTTTAAGACCTAATAGGAAAAAATGAAAAGGTGCACCTTCATATAAGGTGCAAGGCATGCCTAGGCACACCTTAGGTGCAAACCCCCTTTTAGTGCCTTACGTGTGGTTTTGATTCCTATGGACAAAACAAATCATATAAGAACTATTTACACCCTGCACTTTTATGGTATACCAAATTGCAACAATGCACTTACCTAGAGCCAAAGGTAAAAGGTGCATGCCTAGGTTCAAGCTTAATATTTTTTTTTGAAAGGTAATTTCATTGATATCAAAAGGATGATACAAGCCAAAAAAAAAAGCTCAAAAGGAGGGCAAAAAAAGCCCAAAACCCGAGAAAACACCCTTACAAAAGACAACCATCCTCAACATTACAAAAAATTATTTAGAATTTTTGTCGACAAAGTCAACCCCTAGCGTGCCATTTTAACTGCAGCTGAGTTAGCAAAGCGAGGTATCCAAGAGACCTTAAAGTCAAATGAAGGAATTGAATGACATCCTCTCAATTTTATCTAAATCAATCCAAGGACAAAAAGAACCCAATATGCCCAACCAACTACAACCTTTTGAGTCTCCTTCGATAATATTCCAGCTCCAAAACACCTCTTCATAAAGCCAACAACTCCCCTCAATCAATGATCCATTAGGGAGCAGACCAGCGAAAGAGATCAATGTAGTTCCTATATCATTATGAATTACCCCCCGCCCTATCCTGCTAGACCAACATTGCGCATATAGCTGCCATCAAACTTAAGTTTGAGAAGACCAAAGTCAGTATGGGACCAAGAAGCCTGTGTCCTGGTGTGGCACAACTGAATCCACCAAAGCCCAATCTCTACAAATGTCCAAGATTACTTATTCTCCGGAACTTCTCCGACCCCATCAACCACCAAGCAGCCCGAACCTTAATAACATCCTGCAAACGCAAGACCAAAGATTCCTTTCCAACAAAATAGACCATACAATACTCAAAACAGTCACATTCCAAAGGATTCTTCGAAAAGAGCTTTCCACCGCAAGCACCTCTTCATTGAACAAACCACACTACGCTTTTGGAACACAAAAAGCAACACCCAGCAACTGGAAAAAATGCAATCAAATAAGAGAAGAAAACCTACAATGAAGTAAAAGATGGTTCACCGACTCTACATCAGATAAACATAGAGGACAAGCATTCACAATGAGCATTCTCCTTAATCTCAAATTATCGATCATCAAAATCTTTTGTAAGCCTGCAAGCCAACCAAAAACCTTCACATTAAAAGGTGGAACACCTTTCCAAATTTTAGGATTTACACAAGGAACCTCTCAAGCACTGAGCAACTTTTTACAAAAGGACTTAACTGAAAAAATCCCATGAGGATCAATTTCCCATAGTCGTCTATCAGAGCCCCTTCCCACTACAAAAACTTTACTCAATAGATCCATTAAAGACAACCACCCTTCCACCATCCAATTCTCTACGTAAGCTAACTTATTTAGATACTCATATATAGATACTCATATAGACACTCATTAATTCATGTTTTATCACAATGATACTAAAAAATACAATGTTATCCATCCAAACAATTAAAAGGTACAATCAATACGCGACTCCAGACATATTAATCAATACACGTTACATACACAACTATGTTTATTCTAGCTTCTACCGAGGCAATAATTTGATAAATGCACACAAACTAGAATATATAATTGCTACATAGGAAAATGACTCATAATAGTAAATCACCCCGCACCCCACCCCCACCCCCAAAACAAAAAAAAAACACTAGGCCTACTTAAAGTGAACCCTCCTCATAGCTACTCAAGGTGCAAAATAGATTTGGAGCAAAGGCATGGGCCTAGGTACAACCAAGGCATACCTTTGACTACTACACATGCTTGTTATTATGATCAGAAATCTTGTCAATAAAAATAAAATGTTCTTATAGAGAAACAAAGGAAGGGAAAACTGCACCTTGCAAGAAACTTTCTGGCTTGCCTCTTCCACCAACTCGGCTTGCCTGCCTCTTGAAAGATCTTTTCTTCCGGAAAAAAGGCTTAGGAATCAACTGAGCACGCTTGGGCGGTGGCCCCTGCTTGAAGAAGATAATTGAATTATACCTAATAAAATTAAATCAACAGTTGGAATAACCACAACCAACCCAAACACCACAATCAGCATGATGAAATTAAGGATCATCAAGAAGTGCCAAACACTAGGACAAAATGATAATAAATAGATAAGAACTTGCACCATATATTGAAAACAGTATATAAAATCAGGCCTTTTAAATCATCCACATGGATGTCGGAATTCATATTTGATGTGTTACTACCATTTTGTTTGTACTTTTAAAGTTCAGTTGCTCAATCATCACCAACATTCAGAAGAAAGTACAGCACTAATAATTAGTGTTCCACCACATAATTTTGCTTCTTAAGTTTGAAACACAGATCATGACAATGCATCTGTAAGTACAAAAGGCAGAAAAGCATTCCTGAAAAAGGTTAGAAAAATATTTCCTGTAAAAAAAAAAAATTACACACAAGAGAATGCTGAGTACATGGAATGAACCATGTTACATCTGACATCCAACAAATGAAGTCTTTTGCAAGTCCACTGATGCAAACAGCTAATTCTTTGCATCACATGAGCACTAACTTGCAGGTCTCCTCTCCATCCCACAACACAGTCCCAGCATAGCATCTAGTCAACATTTCTACTCCTTCCCTCAATTCTCATTTAACACTCAGAAGTTCATATTTGATTTCCATTCAATAGATAATATGTAAATCTCAATGTTAAAAGAGAAACAAGAATAATAAAAAAAATATGAACATTCATTGAAATGAACTTTAGACCAAAGAGTAAAATGTGCGACTGTCGTGGAGTTAATGAACAAGTTGAAAAGGCTTTCATTAACATGCAAAGATAATGGTCCTTTATTTAAATTGCAGGACACTACCATGTGGACAACAACTTTTTTTTGAAAGGTCATGTGGACGACTTCTTTTAATGATGATAAAAGAAATATTCAATCTGATTGCAGGAGGCCCATGAGAAAAATAGGAATTTAGTTTTTTCTTTCTTTTTACAAATTGCACTGAGGCATGCATTAAGGCTAAACGCACTTGAAGCCACACAAATATCGGTGAGAATTCAAAATGATTGCAAAATGATTTGTTAAGAACATGAAATTGGTTTTTGTTTTTTTTCAGGCTCACATATATCTAATAACACAGTATTGAAGGCAGGCTTGAACATGACTTCAATGGCTGCAAGGCCATCTAAAAAACAAATTTGAGGAGTTAAAAGAGAGGGATGGCTAGCCCTTGAAAACAGCCACAAGCTCAGAACCAGGCCTGCCAATGATAACTAATTTCAACTACTTTCCAATCGAACGTACCTATTTTTATTTCAACCAACTCTTTCCTGGACACTAAAGTAGGTGCCTGGCATCAATTATTGAAGTGACCTTCATCTTTTCCTTAAAATACATTGATCAATCTCCTCACAAATACCCCATGTAAATCATATAAAAAGGAGAAAAAAACACACAAAAATTATCTATATGTGCATGCAATGAAGTTAGATGGTAATACAGAATAGGTTGTCCAAATGGAATGTCCAGGAAAATTATGCACACCTCAATACTGAACAGTAGAAATAAGCATGTTTATCATACTTACAAGTGACAACATTTGGCTTCACATACTTCCCTTCATAAGTTTCACTATAGTTCAATAACAGGAATTCCATGATGTTTAGTATTTCTTAATTTCGAGAGTGGAACAAATGATCTCAACATGGGCATCAAATAGTAATATTTTACACATAAAATTTCCTCCGACTCTTTATGCTTTAAAAAACCTAAATTCAATCTTAATGACTTTAGCACAGCTACCTAGACATTTTTTGTGAGAACATAACCATCCATGCATCTATGTCCTGTAATGTTTCAGGAGACATCCAGTTAATCTTAACAAATAAATATTAAAGAATAGTACCCAACTTTGATTAGAAAAAAAATCCTAGGGAAGCCCCTACAGTGTCCAGGGTAGGATAACAAATAGGCAGAAGTCTTGACAATTTTTTTAAAATGACAGTATAATCAGCACAAATGATAATGGCTCGATGGCAACAAAGTTTATCCAAAGAACCACCGAAGGCTGTTGGCTTGACGGTCAAGACTCTTGCTGTCGATGGCAAGGTCTTGGGGTTAATACATGGCCAGCCCCTTTGGAGGGTACTCCCCATGGGGACATTTTCCCATCTCATGAACCCGGTATGTGTGTGCAGGGAGGCGTGAATGTGCCTCGAAGGAATAGTCGGGTGTGACACTAGGACACCTTCAGTCATCAAAAAAAAAAAAGTTTATCCAAGAAGAAAAATAATGACTGCTTTCAGTAGAACATAATTGAACAAATATAAATTTAAAGGTATTCTAGTGTTTACTGATGCATATGTGCAAATATCTAAAATGTCTGAACAAGAACAATCATCCAGTCTGCCAAGTAGCAGATTTTCCCAACAATACAAACAAAACAAAGTCTTGATGCAGGTAAATGTATGAGAAGTAGCACAAGAATTACCTGGAAAAACCTAACCAATGCCAATTGCTTTCGCTTCCTCTTTCTTAACCAGTGCTCATAGACAGCTGCCACCATGTCCCCCCTCCCTAAATCTGCACAAAGATCAGTAGCTTTATCCGCATCGGAGACATCATTTGGGTGACTGTAAGCAGCCTTCTCGAAGGAAAATATGATCTTCTCAAAGCTGTCAACCGAAATAGGACTGACATGAACATCACTGTCAAAACTGTAATTCAACCGTTCAAGGCACAACTCATCTTCAGAATCCATATCGTAGCAGGCATTATTACATGTTAGAGCTCTTTCAACTTCATCATTTCTGACAGTAATGTATGCATCAGGCCGCAAAAAGGGAACATGCTGCTCTCCATCCACATAATCCAAAACCTCTTGAACACCAGGTATTGGGATTATCTTGATGCAAGCAACCTGTACATTCCTCTCACAGCACTCCTTGTGGAGTTCCTTGAATATGAGCCAATCTTTCCTGTCACAAAACTCAAGCTTCCAACCACTTTCTCCAGCCCACATCATGGAATGAGTGTACCGGTTGAATGTGCTAGGTTTCATTTCTTGTGCCTTGTGATGATACCTAACTGAACCTTGAATCTTCACAGCAAGACACCATTCCTTGGAACCTGAGCACTCCAGCAGAACCTCAGCTCCTTCTTCTCTCCAACATCTGTCAGACTGAATAACCAAAATATTTGCATTGCAACTTGCTGAGTCCATGTTCTGCTTAAGACCCACCAAGGCAGACTTCAATTCCTTGGTCTTCTCAACTGGACTATTCCTGAAAGACCTCTGCCTGAGATAAGCTCTTGGAGATGATGGTGCTGTGTCAACATCTCTGACTCTAAAGAAGTCATTTTGAGCAGTTGGTACTTTAGAAACAGAGTTAAATTTTATGACAACGTTGGCCGATGAAGAATTCTTAGGTGTCCTGATGGACCTCGATGAACTCCTTTTCTTTTGATGTTTACGGAATCTTGTACCATGCTGAAGAACTACATTTTGGTCAGTGGTTTCAGCAGCTTCAACAACAGGAGGAAGGGTGTTCTTCTTAGCAGAGGGGATCCCCAAACAAATAATCTCATTCTCAGAATTTCCCATCTCCATAGGAACACAAGAATCACATTGCTCACTACAGATAATAGTGCCCCGAGAACTTTCATATGAACCCACCAGAAATCTCGAGAGAGCAACAGGATGATGATAAAAAGACCAAAAATGCATGCTCGAATGCAAGCCCATAAAATAGGAAGGGAGTGCAGCGAAATTGAAGGAAACCAAAGGAACAAACCTTCGAGCCCCATAAATCATGCAAATGCCGTTGGAACCTCTGCAATGAAGATGCTGCAAAAACCCATAAAAAGGGGAAGAAAAAGAAAAGAAAGAAAAACCCAATCTCAGAATCCACGTAATTTGAACAAATGCAAGCATTAAAAGAACAACTTAAACAAGAAAAGCTTACAAATGCTGAGCTCCAACTGGGTAGAGACTCAAATTGAATGCCATGGAGACTGAAGACGCTGGCCACAGATTCTGACAATAGAAATGCAATGAATTGCCACAATTTCAACCTCGACTTTCTCATCCAGCTCAACACCAAACCCAGAAAGCAAATAAAATGACGCAAACTACTCGGACGAGACTCAACGGAAACAAGAAGATAACTCTTCTGATTCCATCCAAGGTCATATTCAAATGCAAATCCATCCAATTTCTCCCCAACAAACTGTTTCTTCCTTCTTTGTTTCCGTACAAAAGGGATTCCATACTTCGGATCTCTCGAGACCCCAACTTTATCACTATCCACGCTCCCAGTTGTGGATCTCCGCCATCTCTTCCGACTGTAAACAATCCCAAACATCCTATTCACCTGATTGCTGCTGTCATCAACTGCCAATGTCGGTTCTGGAATCACTGCAGGAGGCTCACATACAGTGCCTGCTGTTGCCGGATTACACTCCAACAGTGGCTCATCACAGCCATGAGGTGTACCAAATCTCTCGCCCTTCCACCACCGCAGCAACTCATCATCACCATCGCAATCTGCTCCACCTGGAAGCTTCTCAGTGGCAGCAGATTCCAACCGTAGCCTCTTTCCGGACCGGAGAACCCTCGCCGGAGACAAATCGGCTCCCGTGTTGGTCTTAGTGATGGATTTCGGCACAAAAATCCTTGTCGACCGCCTCGTCCCCACTGTCGGCATCGAAGGAAAAACTCTAACACTAGATATAGCGATTTTCTCCTCTTCCAGTTCCGAATCCAAGATCTTCTTATCCCCAACCCTAAAAATCTCTGCTTTCTCCTCTTCCGAGTCTGAACCCAAGAGATTTGAATCACAAACACTAGAAATGGCGATTTTCTCCTCTTCCGATTCCGAGTCCAAGAGCTTCCGTACCCTAACCCTAGAAATGTCGATTTTCTTCTTCGCCCTTTTCTTCTCGGATTTCAAATCCGAATCCAAAAGTTTCGGAACGTTAATCCTAGGAGGCTGGGATTGTACACCCCTGCCTCTCATACTTACAAGGATTTGAAACCTCAGAAACAGGAACAAGGACTTTGATATCCGCCATTAAAGTTCTGCAATTGGAATTGACGGCGGAGATGAAACATAGAAGAAATTATAGCTGGTTATTACATCCCAGAGCTTCTCTCCATCTCTCATGGCAAAGAAGAAATGATTTTTTTGGTTCTCTTTTTAGTTCTTGATTTTTTTTAGTTCGATTTCATCGATTTCTAGAGCGGTTACGAGTTTCACGCTTTTCTTGCTGGGGAGACGAGAAGGGATGAGATATATGCTTCATCACAACCGTACGCGTGGCTAATTAAAGACATCCAAATCGTTGACGTCGTGGGCCCGCTTTTGGGAGTAGAAAGAAGCTGGAGAAGTCAGGAGGGACGATTGCAGCCTTTAGATGGTGTAGAATTTGGGGTTTGTACGGTGGATATGTTGCCACAGCGGAGGGAAAACAGGACTCTGTGGCAAACGCACATTAGAACCCAGCGGATTAGGAAGTGTCTAGGGTTTACTAGAGAGTCGCGTCCGGCTTTTGAGAACCGTTGGATAGACAGTGGACGGATGGGATTTGCTATTAATGCCTTCCACAGTGTGGAGTTGTTTCGTTTCCCGCTCGTGAGGCGCAGGATATTTTGGAGGATCCTACCAACCGGGCCGATGCTTAAATGACCAAAATGCCCCTTGACGTGACAAAATTCGAGAAACGGTTGTGGAAGTTTTAAAGAGGGAAAGAGAGTGACCAGCAGCAGCAGTCGTCCACTGGCAACGGTGTACTCGGAGTCTCACTCTCCAATGAGTAGTTTGTGTGTGGAGATCGTCGAAATTATACTCTTCTAAAAATAAATAAATTTATTTATTTATTTATTTATTTAAATTAACCATTTTATCCAACTTAAACTCAAATTCATTTATCTATTTAAGCATTTATTTCACTTAAAAAAATTATAAAATAAAAAATAACTATAAATCTTTAAAAAATTATAAAAATATTAAATTTTTACATCTCCCATAAAGTTAAGATTCCGACACCATGATTCACAATATTATACACAATAAAACCACAATGTATATAATAATGTCCATCTTAATATATGCTACACTAGCATTTGGCAGGATAACAAATAATATTACAAGCAAAAGATTATAAATCTTCTATCATGTATAAACTCTAAAAAGGAAAAATATATAAATAATAAAATAATATATTTGTTAATCACTTGAGTTCCTTTGTCGTTGTTTGGATCTCAAGTTGTGTCATTAAGTATATTTTAGTATTAAATATATGGGCAAACTAATAGCAGCAACTCATTTTATGAGTCTAATGATAGTATAATATGACCTCGGAGCAACCCATGAGTCACGACTAAAATCACAAGTGAATGGTTAGAACTCATAATACACTCATGTACATTACATTACTCCACATATTTAGATATAAGCACATTAAATAGGGTGGCAAAGATTTATCAGGAAGGTCTTTCATTGATTTTGTGTCCACCAATAGTCACATTGATTAAATCAATTAAGTCATGTTTTTTAAGTCTTAAAAATTTAATCAGTTTGAATTATTTTTTTATCTTTAAATTTTGTAGATTTCAAAAGCATGACTTGATAGCTCTTATCAAGGTACTTTTGTTAGGTCACATATTCAATGAAAGACATTCCTAACATATCTATCGTCGTCCCATTTGATGGGCCATATGCCTAGGTGTGCAGGGTGATACGACGCACACAAGTGTGTGGGTGATCATCCTATAAATAAATAAATAAAACTTCCATTTTTGTGGATGTTATAACTATTGTATTACACTTAGAAGATTTTCTATTGATCTTTTCTAACGAGAGTCAATACCAAAGTTATTTCTTAAATGGATTTTAACCTTATATAGTTTGATCTATTGCATATAGACATAACAATGATCAAGTTAAGTTAGCTCGAATTAGATCTCCAACCCTCCAATCCATTACCTCCAAATCCGGATGTGGGATCGGAACGTGACTTTTTAAAAAAAAAAACAAAACAATATTTCACCAATCCAGATCCACGGGTCTTTAAACTAATCTACCCAAAAATCTATAAGAAAGATCACACATCACATGGATCGCATGTGTGTATAAACACAGGTGAAAGAAATCTAAAATTAAATCCGAGAATCATCCAAATAATTTTATCTCTGGCCACCCCATCGTTAGTGACGATGCATCGTCCAAGAGTCATTTTGACGCTAGACGACCCATCGACAACGGGGATGCATCATCCAAAACAATATTAACTTTGGACGACTCATCGACAACGGTGATGCGTCGTCCAGAGGCCAGGCCTGAAATCACAGTCTGGTCTCAGACAGATCATATCGTCGTTCACGACCCATTATTGTCGGCTCATTGTCACCCACGACATATCGTGGTTACCTATCGTTAAAACCGATGGGTAGTTCTGATCTATCGTCAGACTGAAATAATGTGTTTTTTCAGAACTCTCAGATAAAGTCACTCGTGTCCCACGATACATCGTCACTATTGTCGGCAACCCATCGCTGGGCACGATACATCGGGAATTAGGGGTGAAACTTGGGTTGGGTTTTGATCCGATCTGCATGACCCAACCCAAGAAATCATGCAGGTTGGGTCATGCGAGTCGGGTCAACGGGTCGGGTCTGGTTGAGAAAACAGAAACCCGCATGGAATTCAGGTAGGGTTGGGTTGAGGGATTTTCAAGTTAACTCGACTTGACCAGGCTAAAATGGGTTCAAAATGCGAGTCGGGTTAGAATTTGGGTCAGGTCGGGTAGGGTCTAGAATTTCGGGTTAGAAGTTCGGGTTGGGTTTCATATTTTATTGTCTCGGGTCTGGTTGGGTTTTAAGAAACGCGACTGATTTCAGCCCTATCGTGAATCATTCTTGGTGACCTATCAGCAGACACGACATGTCGTGGAATACCCTTGACGACCTATCGCCAGTGGCGATGTGTCGTCCTGACAAAAGAAAGTGATGTTAGGATAACTTACCTTAACTTGATTTTGTTCCCGATTTTGACACTCAAAATACGTATTTCAAAATATATTATGCATGTAAACACACCGACATAATGTATACAAACATTAGAACTTACAGACATAGGTTTTTATGCTATAGGAGGCATATTTATAATAAAATATGTAAAAACATCCAAAACATCAAGTTGGTTTCCACATGCGGAAAACCTTAGAAATTTTCGAGTCTCGACTTTCAATGAGGCACCATTGGTTCCTCCACTCCATCTTCTGGCTCGTAAGGGACGTGAGCAACAACCCAGTGGGGAGAACTTACCATAACAAAAACCAAATGAACAAAATGCAAGAAAGATAAAACAATGCATGTTTCAAAAACAAAAATGCATTTCTATCAACTTATCCCATTTTCACCCTAGGATCACTTTCTAAAGTGGTTTAGCCAGTTTTTCACGTGTTATTAACACCGGGGTCGGTCCCCAGCCGTGTTAGCAACACCGGAGTCAGCCCCATATTGAAGTTCTAAACAAAACTTCCCTGGAGATCGCCACATACCCTAAGGAGCATTAATCCCCCCACGGAAATAATGACCAACTTGCAAGTGCATACGGTCTCCATGACCCAGTCTACCGACACGTCCAACCCAATAGTCCAAGATGACACTCGACTAATATTAGTAATTACGGCTCAGTGGCAAATATCAGTAATTAAGGCACACCGGTCATTATCAGATTATCACAGCTTTATCAAATTAGCAAAAATATGTCATGAACAGGGATAGTTCTAAACAATGCATGTCAATGCATGAATCTCAGTGCCCTTCTTACATAGGGACTTACCCTGAGAGAATCCAATGAATTCTGATTTTATCACTCGGATTACCAAAATACATGCAGTTAGAAAGGGTAATCAACAATTGTACAATGAACCAAACTAGATTATTAATACCGGTGCCTTCATCCAGTCTTTCACCTAATAGCTCCCAGACACTTCCATGGGTCCATACTGTATTAGAGGCTATTAGTCCTCGGTTCTCCGACACCATTTTTATGCCTACGTACTAATAGTTAGAACATTTTCGAATCCCTTAAAAATAAGCAGTGTCAGGTCTATCTTTCTAGACCATTTAGCCTTTTTCCATCCTAAATTTCTATGGGTTCCATTTCGTTCTAGTGTTCAGTGTGTGTAATATACAATGCAGTATAAATATCAGTTCGAGTCTCTTCACCTTTCCCCGCAGAGATTATCATAGAAATCCGTAAGATAAAATAATAATATAATTTTTTATTTTAATAGAACATTCACAACTATTTCCCAATCCCATGCATTTTCTGTCATGCCCTGAGACAAAACATAGGCATGTGACGTGGAATAATTTTACTTTTTGAATATCACACGTGGGAAACATACGTGCGCTCACAACTCAAACATCGAGATCATAAATGAACTCAAATACCATTAATATCTTAAAGGGGATATAAATTCTCTATCATAAAAGTTATCAACTTTGTAGAATTTATTACAATAAATCCTCAATGAATAAAATGGTAAAATAAACATCACTAACTCAAATCAAATAAATGAAATAAACAACTCAATATGTGGTGCGGCTAAAGCAGCATAATAACTAAGCTCTTCCTCGGGGTCCCTCGGACCTATCTAGTGCAACATTACCTGAAATTGCAAGGATGTGAGTATAAACAATATTCAGTGACGAAATATGCATGCTACACACTCAAGCACCCACATAATAATAATGTATAAAATGAAATATAAATAAGGTTATGCTATCGTGTCATGCTATCAATTTCATCAATATAAACACAATGTCCACCCAAGAACACCAATCTTATCAACGTAAACATAATGTCCACCCAAAGATACCTCTATGAAACGAGCTGTCACTCATCATGATCCCTTGAGAGATATAGGTCACGACTTACAAGTGGGAGATCTCCGTACAAATAGATAATCTTGTAACGACCCGACCATATTTTTCGGGATCTTTGAGAGTTTTGTGGATCTTCTAGTTGTTTTTGGTATTTTGGTGGCAGTGGAGATTGTGTAGGCTCAGTGGTGGGCCCCACTTGCTCGGTTTCGAGCTCGGAGGCTCAAAGGGCATTTTGGTAATTTTGGTTTATTATTTATTTATTCTTGCAAAAATATTGGAAAATCACACTTTGAGTATTATCTTAAAAATTATTTTATAAATATTGTGTCTTTCAAAAAAAATAAAAATAAAGCTTAAAACCTAAACCCTAGCTCTCTTATATATAAACTCTTTTTCTTCCTTTTTTCCCCTCTTCTCTTCTCTTCTTCCCTCTCCTTTCCTTAACCCTAAAACCCATCCCTTGCTGCCGCCGCCACCCTTCCCCATGCACCTCTCTCTCGGCCTCCTTCCACCCTCTATTCTTCATATTCTCCTTTTCCTCTCTTTCTCTCCCCCTTCCTTTGCTTTCGGCCGCCGCCCCTCCCTCTTTCTCTTTTTCTCTTCTCTTTTTACAAAACCCTAATCCGTCGCCGCCGCCACTCCATCTCTTCCTCGGTTTTGCTCGTTTCTCTTTCTTCCCTCTTCTTATTCTTGTTCTCCTAATGTTGCAACCTCAAACCCTAACCTCCCATTGAGCCGTTGCGCCGCCGTTCCTCCACCTCTCTTTCTTATTCTCTCTTTCTCTTCCTCACCTTCACCGAAAGCCCTAACCCAGTGCATTGGGCCAGCTCACCCCAGGCCCAATCTAGCTCAAGCTCGTTCCTTTGGCCCAATCCTCTAGGCCCAACTTGACCCCAAGCCCAGCTAGCCTCCTTCGGCCCAGCAGGTCCAATCAGAACAAGCCAGATCCAGCAGCCCAGTTCCATGTCCGACCATTTCGGGCCCATTTCGGCTCAGTTCCAGGTCCTGTCTGTTTTGGGCCCAGTTTGGGCTGTTTCTAGCCTGTTTTGGGATCACTTATGGAGCATTTCTAGGCCCTTTTTTCGATCGTCCTTGGGTCGTTTCTAGCTCATCTCCGGCCATATTTGTGGGATCAACCCAATTTGTGGGATCATCCCAGTTTTTATAGACCTGCCGCAGCTCCTCAGGCCCGGTTGCTCGTGTGCCGCTTCCTTCAATCCTTCGACCTGTTTTCATCCATTGGACTTCAAAAATACACGCAAGTGAGGGAACTTATCACTGTTTTAGCATGCATTCGCATTCTTAACCTATAATCTTGGACATCGAGTGACCTGGATGAGACCCTTTTGTTTATTAAGTCACTCGGTAAGGGAACCATTGAATGAATATGTAGCAAAGGATCCGTTCGGGTTCACCCAAGTCAATTATATGCGATTAATGTAAAATTCTAATTGAATGAATGGTTATTGATGCTTGAAAGTTGTTGAAAATATGTTTGTGTTTAATCATAACACATATATGACATTACGATGAATGAGACAAGTGTAGATGGATGTTGAACACAATAGTTGGAAGATGTTGTGATGCTTTACGTGTTCACGCATAATAATATGCATATGTAATCGCATGTTGGATATAGAAGTATGAGTCTAAGCACTGCTATGTGTCGTTGACCTCATGATGAGGCATGTTGTTGATATTGACGTCATGTCGGAACATTTTTGTGTTGTCATACATGATCATGATACCATGTGCATGCATGAGAGGTTTTGTTTATGTGTATACATTCATGATGATGAGATGAGTTTGGTGGTTGGGAGGACTTCCCCGTTACACTCCGGCGGTCGAGACCCCATAGGGGATGTGGGTCTCCCCGTTGTGTTCCGGCGGTCGAGGTGCCTACCCTAGAGTTTGGTTCCCTCGAGCGTGGTCGAGGTGGTTTCCGACACGACTCGTGTGGGTGAGGTAGTTGTGTATTCTTTAGTCTCCCGATGATACTGGTAGGGAGACCGGGATTCGTTGGAGGACCTGATGTGCACTTTGGAGATAATTTCTTGGATTTGGTTAATGGAATATCGGTTAATAGAGTAGTTGAGTATCGTAGGCATGGATGTTTTATTCACTTGTGATAATTACTGCCCTTTCATATGTGATCTATAACTACCTTGTTAATATGTGATATGTTCTTTCGCCTGGGCTATTTTCCTCACCCCTTACCTTTCAAGTGTCCCAACCGCGGAGGAGCCAGGCGGGCCCCTTGAGCAAGTACCAGGAGAGGAGTAGTAGAGAATAGAAGCTTAAGCTTATACTATGTTTGACGTTTGAGAACTTTATTCACATAGATTCAATCACATGTCTCTTTGGATGACTGTATAACCTGTTGATTAGTTTACATTTGTGGTTCGTTGTGTTTACTCTAGTTTTGAACTTGTGGGCTTTTGGACGGGAAGTAGTTACCCCTTTTAAAAAAAAATTGCTGCATTTCTTGTAACCGATATCTGTCTTTTGGTAACTTTCTGA
Organism: Chimonanthus praecox; assembly: GCA_022113865.1. Lineage (NCBI taxonomy): Eukaryota > Viridiplantae > Streptophyta > Magnoliopsida > Laurales > Calycanthaceae > Chimonanthus > Chimonanthus praecox. Next base: position 18,497,150 of record CM039087.1, on the reverse strand, counting down.
GGTTTTTCAGAGATAACGCGCCCGTAACGGGACGGGGCGTTACAAATCTACCTCACCATATGTCCTTTCACCACTCTAGTGATTAAGTCAGCTCTAAGGTGATCAATATACTACTTACCAAGATAGTACCGCCCTAGTAGGGCTTACAAGTATCTAACCCTGTGCAATACATCTTACTAAGTTAGTACCGCCCAAGTAGAACTCACAAGTATCTAACCCTACGTAATCTGTCTTACTAAGTCAGTACCGCTCGCATAGGTTCACGAGTATCTAACCCTCGCAATGTGTTTTACTAAGTTAGGACCGCCTATATAGACTCACGAGTATCTGACCTTGCGTAATCTGTCTTACTAAGTCAGTACCACTCGCATAAGCTCATGAGTATCTAACCTTTTAAAATGTATCTTACTAAGTTAGTATCCCCCGCTTAGGCTCACGAGTATCTGACCCTGCGCGAATTGTACACCAAGTGTACAAAATAGTCATGAGAGCGACCTACATCGCCAAGCATGTGAGGGGTTATACTCCTCAACGACAACCACAAACAACCGTGAGAGCAACCTACAGCACGAAGCATGATATGAGCTATACTCCTCGACGGCAACCCTACAGGACCAAATTCCATAGCCGACGCCACCTTTCCAATAAGGTTCCTTAAACAAAACCATTATTTTGTCACACCAGCATCCTTTAGGGAGTGGGGACTCATACTAGTGGGGCCCAAACAAGATAAAGATACATCATCAAGTCCTATAAACTCTTTGGGTCTTACCCCAACACTAGTAATTTTCAATATCATCATGTTTATTAACACAATATCGGATACTAATGTCCTAGATAACCTCTTAAGCACATATCAGTGAGTAGTACAAAATGATCATATTCACAATTATATAGGCAAAATATATGTCATAATCACATAATGACCATAATTTCACAATGATAGCAACATAACACATTCCATTACGTTTTTATATTCAACATAATTATCACATTGTTAAGGACATGGACTGCACACCAACCTTGAGATACACACATCGGGTTTATTTACACATATTCTGAGTCCTTGAAATTTATTCAACCCGTCTCATGGTGGTTTAACATCTTAATTCTATTAACTCCTTTTTTACAGCATAAACTCAATTAAATTCATCAATAAATCATCTTAGCCCATCACAAGGGTCTCCAACAATTATCACAAATTTTCTATTACCATAACAACATAATAGACATGCTATAAATCACATAATAAGGAATTAATAACATCTCATGCATAGCATAGGACACATCCATCATATTTATCATGCAATAAACACATCAATAACATAGTACATTCTCTAAATCAAGAAAATAACATATATGCATTCATACAATATGTGTGTAGCAATTCCCACCTCAAAATCACGATGTCTCTGGTTGATCTTCGGGATGTACCTCAACCGGTTCGGGGTTCAAAGGCTATAATCAATAAAAAAGAACGTAATGCATCCCTATTAGGTCATTGATTAGCTAAATCAAAGCTTAAAAGCAAAATCCCCAAATCTAGACCCAAGATTTACCTAATCCAGATTAATCACTTCAATCTAAGGGTAATCCCCTAATCTCCTCCCATGAATCAACTCCAAGAATTAGCATATACCCTTTTCCCTAATTTACTTTCCTTCCCATGGGTTGAAAACTCAATTTCAATTAAGATCTACCCCCAAACAAGGTTCCATAACAAAATCCTCAATTACTTCCATGGATACCTTTCCAAAAAAGGCCTAAAAGTCATCTCATATTTTATTTTTAACACATCCCATTAAGATTTCATCAAATAAGAAGAAAGGGAAAGAGAAAGATCATAGATCTTACCTTTCGAGGAGAAGAAACTATGCAAAGGGGCGCTCCAAGCGTAGGAAATCTGAACCCAAAGCCTTTAGTGGGTGAAAATCAATGGAATGAAGGTAGATGAAGCAAGGATTTGTTGTTAGGGAAGAAGAGTTAGCTGTTTGAAAGAGGAAGGAGGTGAAATAAGCTTAATTTCGTGCAAACACAGACTTATGTATAGACTTAATATTTAATATTTTTTGAATATTTTTTTTAGAGTTGGGCCATTAAATTTTCCAAAAAAAAAAATGTGATAAATGTAATGAGTCACCTAACTCTTTCTATTCCTTTAAATTATGTTAGATGTTAGCCGTCAGTCATTTAAAACACTACAATAAAAATAAAAATGTAAAGTACTCAATGCCCGTTCTTCGTGGTCATCGAAGAGTATTGAAACAGAGCCCAGAGGGTAGAATGTAGTATTTAAATAAATTACTCAGTGACCACACCTTATTTTCCATTGAGTGACGACGAAGAAGAAAATAAACGTCGCAGCACTACAGATGGCCACTGAGCAACATTTCTGTTGCGACTACAGGTGGAGTTTTTTGGCCCAGAGGTTACAGTACAAGAATTTAAACAAACAATGCGTAAAAATAAAGATACAATTGTTAGATGAGGTTAATCTTTTCCGCTATTTTAAATTAAGGCAGAAAAACAAGTTTTGAACATAAAATAAAACGATTTTAAGGGTGTAACTTTGAATTTGAGAGAGATGCCTACCTTCCCTCCATTTTGAAAAATCCAATTTTAAAGGCCAACACTAAGCTAAACTAAATTTAACTTGCTACGAAGTTATTAAAAATAAGAAACAGGTTATTTCGATACCTTGATTGCGAAAATTAGCTAATGATTGGTTGTATTTTGAAAGCCTGAAGGAACGCGGGAAGACAACGCTTCTACTGTTGTTTGAAACGAAAGAAGGAGAAAAGAAGAAGAGGAAACAAAAGAAAAGGAAGGGAGAAAGCGACTGGAAGAGAGGGTAAACGACTGTGCATTTTTTTCTTTTCCTTTTTCTTCTTCTCTTCTTTCCTCTCCTCTTACAGTGTTTAAATAGGTGATGGGTAGGCTTCCCAATCACCTACGTCGCACGGCTACCGGATGGTAGCCTAATAGGTTGATATTTATCTTATGAGATTTTTATAATATTTTATTAGGCAAGCCATATAGACACCCCCATTTTCTGCCAGCAGACACCGCATTTTGTTTTTAGTGGTGAAATTACCATTTTCCGTCTTTCCGTATTTTTTCGACCGAATGAACAAACAGTTCATTTTTCCTTCGTCTGGTCGATCTTATACGAATATACAATCGTCTGATTGAACAGACAGTTCATTTTACCTTCGTCCGATCGATCTTATACGTATAAACAATTGACCAAAAAGACAGTTCATTTTACATTCGTCCGATCAATCTTATACTTATAAACAATCGACCGATTGATCCTTTGAGATCTTCCGATCGATCTTCACTAAGAGGTCAACTGTAAAGGTTTGTCGAAGAATGCTGGAGTAAATGTGACTGCAATAAACAATGTGGAAATTGTGTGGGTCAACCATGCAAAAGCTCATTCACATTGCTTATGTCACTAAGTGTATGCTTCTCTTGTTTACAGTAGTGGTTTCGTACTCCTATGTTGAGGCCAAATTTTCAAAACATCCACCTTTACTTGATTTTCTTGTCATGGTACACACAAAATGCATTGAGAGTGCTAGATATAATTCTTAGTCAAATATACCCTAAGAACAGTATGCTTTTATGTTGAGCCTAATTTTTCAAAACATCCACCTTTGCTTGATTTTCTTGTAATGGTACGCACAAGATGCTTTGAGAGTGTTAGATATAATTCTTAGGCAAATATACCCAAGAATAGTATTGTAACGCCCCGTCCCGTTACGGGCCCGTTATCTCTGAAAAACCTCAGAAATTATAAAAGGCAGATAACGGGTACAAGAATAGCAGCAATTTTTTTCTTTTAAAACCGGGTAACTACTTCCCGTCCAACAACCCACAAGTTCAAAACTAAAAATAAACATAACGAATCACAAATGTAAATTAATCAACAAGTTATACAGTCATCCAAACATACATGTGGTTGAATCTATGTGACTAAGGTTCTCAAACATCAAACATAGCATAAGCATAAACTTCTATTATCTACTTCTCCTCTCCTGGTATTTGCTCAAGGGGCCCTCTGTCCCCTTCGCGGTCGGAGTACCTGAAAGGTAAGGGGTGAGCAAAACAGCCCAGCGAGAGAACATATCATAAATTAACAAGATAATTATCGATTACATAAGAAGGGGGTAGTAAATATCACAAGTGAATAAAACATCTAAGCTTACGATACTCAACTACTCTATTAACCGATATTCCATTAACCAAAACCAAGAAAATTATCTCCAAAGTCCACATCAGGTCCTCCAACGAACCCCGGTCTCCCAACCAGTATCATAGGGAGACTAAGGAATATGCAACTGCCTCGCCCACACGAGTCGTGTCGTAAACTACCTCGACCACGCCGAGGGAAAACAAACTCTAGGGTAGGCACCTCGACCGCCGGAACACAACGGGGAGACCCACATCCCCTATGGGGTCTCAACCGCCGGAGTGTAAAGGGGAAGTCCTCCCAACCACCAAACTCATCTCATCATCATGAATGTATACACGGAAACAAACCTCTCATGCATGCACATGGTATCATGATCATGTATGACAACGCAAGATGTTCTAACATGACATCCATATCAACAACATGCCTCATCATGCGGTCGACGACACATAACAGTGCTTAGACTCGTACTTCTATATCCAACGTGCGATTACATATGCATATTGTGTGTAAACACGGAAAGCATCACAACATCTTCCAACTATTGCATTCAACATCCTTCTACACTTGTCTCGTTCATCATAATGTCATATATGTGTTATGATTAAAAACACAACATATTTTCAACAACCTTCAATTATCAATAACCATTCATTCATTCAAAATTTTATATTAATCGCATATAGTTGACTTAGGTGAACCCGAACGAGTCCCTTGCCAAATATTCATTTCAATGGTTCCCTTACCGAGTGGCTTAATAAACGAAAGGGTCCCATTCAGGTTACTCGATGTCCAAGATTACAGGTTAAGAGTGTGAATGCATGATAAAACAGAGATAAGTTCCCTCATCTGTGTGTGTCCATGAAGTCCAATGCGAGAAAACGAGTCTGGGGGTTGAAGGGGCTCAATCTGCTGAAACAAGAATAAGAGGGTAAGAAATTGGGATGAAACAGGTCAAACTAGGCCTGGAAAGCAAATGGGCCCAAGAACGGGTCGGGTCCGGGCCGGGCCTGACTGGGCCAGGCCAAGGGTTGGGCCGGGCCGAAACCAGATGGGCTGGGTCGGATCTGGGGAGCCGGGCCGGGTTATTGGGGTCCAAAAACGAACCCGACTGAGTCAACTCGGCAGCTCCGAGTGACTCAGCCGGAGGAGAAGGGGAAAGGGAGAAAAATCAGGGAAAAAAATCAGAGATCGAGAGGGGAAGAAGAAGCAATCTGAAAGAATGAGAGAAGAGGAGTCACATTATTAAATGCATAAGTGAGGGAAAGAAAATGTGAAATGACTAAGTTCATAGATTTATTAAATGCATGAGTCACATTATGCAAAGAAAATGAAAAAGAGATAAATAACAAGAGTACCATGCAGAACAAAGTCAAATTTCATTCAGCACACAAGGATTACAACAAAGGTGAAAATGATCGGAGACCCTAGCTAAACACATAATATGAATCTTGTTTTCCTTTTACAATGCAATGCCTCTATCTTGATCATTTTTCAATCGCTCAAAACGTCTCACAAAGATGAAAAACAAGCCTAGTACTTCATATTCAAAATTACAATCAATTCTTGCTCAAAAGAGCTTTAAGAACCAAGAACTCTAAATTCCCTAAACAAAGATGTCATCTTCTATTTTAAGCTTTATAAAGGGAAGAAGATTCAAGATGAATTAGCAAATAATGTGACATGTGATATAAAGCTCTTCTTTGCTTAACACTTCTCTAATCATGAGCAAGAAAATCTCTAGTATGTGATTAATTGACGAAGCGTGTAGCATGATTGATTAATTAGCCGAGTTAAATTGCCTTGAGACTCTTGAGCGGGCCACGAATTGGTGCATGGGTAAAGATGGGTGAGGGAAAATTGGGTAAAACTTAAGTAGACCGAGTTAAATGGGTTAAGGTCTTGATTGAGTGGTTTAGATGGATACTAGGAATGGTTTGTAATTGGATAGAATGGTGGTGCAAAGGGGTCCACACTGGAAGAGTGGTTTGATTTGGTCAAAATCTTGGGTCTAAACGCGCGGTTGATGGTGGGGGAAGTAATAAGGATAGAAAGGGAAACGAGAAACAAGAGTTGTGGACGTGGATGATCATCAGATCCTAGTTGATGGGGCAATGGGAAATGGTTGGAGATTCAGAGAGGAGGAGGGGCTGAGAAGGGTGTACCAATGGGCGATGGAAGATGGAGGTTACAACAACAGGCATTGATCAATATCATTGAGCAGCAGCAGGGACAACAACTGGCCGCAGGCATGCAGCAGATCTACACTGGTGAAGTGTGGTTGCTGGATCTCTGGCGAGTGTGGCACTGCAGAGCAGCAATGGGACAGTGGAAGGCTTCAGGTGATGCAGCTCGAAAGTGGGGTGGCATGCAGAGCGCCAGGACGCAATCCGCAGGCTGTGTGGGTGAGGCTCTGGCAGGAGAGCGTTACTGGCGTCACATAGACATTACTGAGGATTAAGGCGAGGCCCCTGGGGAATGAGGATATGAGCAGCAGGGGCTCCTCAAGTAGAAGGAGAAGAACAATCCTCTGGTTGGATCGCTGTAAAGAGAGAAATAGAAGAAGGGAAGAAAGAGAGACAGAGATACGGAAAAGACGGGGAAAAGCGTGACAAAGAGAGAGGGAGAAGACAACCAGCAAGGGCTACTTGTTCATAAGAGGAATGTCACGCCTTGACCCACTAAGGGCCCACAAGACAAGACGTGACTATTTATTTTTTTAAACTCTGAAGCATGTATATTTTCTAGTCCATATATGTGGGACCTGCACGTATAAAAGGATTCTCATGAATCCTACGACCTATTGGACCCTCTGCGTGGTCGAACTGACTGATAAATAGCCTACGTACTCTTTTGAGATCAGTTCATGAATAGTTCTATTCTTTTAGCATGACACAACCCACGTGCTATACATAATAACTTTCGTGTCATTGACTACCCAACTATCGGTCTCCAAATGGACTATGGGTCTATATATCCATCCATGGGTCCAATCAACTATAGTTCTAACATCAAACATGGGGCTAATACCAACCATGAGACCAACATCAACTATGGAACTGTATCTGAACACGAGTCCATATACTAACACTAGTGGGTCTACACCGGGGCAGGCACATACTCCCATCAGTCCCTTCTACACCCCCCCCGACACGCTCGTACCTAGTGCACCCTACCATGCTTCTACTCACGAATGTAAGCCCACCAATTCCCATGTGACACATTATCCCCATGGTTTTCTCCACGAGACTACTTATCGTGGTTAAGAAATCAGTGGTTCTCTTGCGGATTCAACCTTCGTATATAATTGAGTGAACCATCTTATAATAAAATCATACATTATTTTATAACATACAATAACACATGCATGATATTTATTAAACACATTATTACCTCAACAATTAGAATATACCATAGAATCCAACAATAACATCTCACATCAATAGTTGGAGTATATAATGACTTCCAATAATAATATTTCATAATTGGAGTATACATTGACTTCCAATAATAATATTTCATAGTTGGAGTATAGACCAATTTCCAATAATAATATCTCAGAATTGGAGTGTATACCGACTTCCAATAATAATGTCTCATAGTTGGAGTGTATACCGACTTCCAACAACAATCACACGTTATCGACATAGTAACAACACATTACACATCCAAATACTAACAAATTGAAGGTGTGCATTTCATACTATTCATCATACACACTATCACCAATTTTCATTTCCCAATGCTAATTAATCATGTTTTTCATTTCCCAATGCTAATTAATCCTGTTTTACAAATGTCCTAGTCATGTATTTGATTAGATGGCAATACTTTGACTCCCGAGTACTATTTGAACTTACTCCGGTTTCAGAACCAAATCATTTGTGTAAGTGATACCCGATATTGCATTTTGGTCTATTCACATCTTTTTTATATTTGTCAAAATACCACTGACTCCGATATTGCATCAAATTAAAAGCATTTGAGAAATTTCAATAGCCATATCTTGAGTTTTCGAACTCGGATTTCATTGATTTTGAGTCCGTTGAAAATCTCTTTCTAGGATTTATCCAATAAATCAACTTTTAATCCCAAATTCTCAAAAAAGAGCTTTCATTTTATGTGATTCCAGATCAAGTCACTAAAACCTACTCCCATTAAAGAAATTTCGTCATCAAAATTTAAACACAATTACTCCTCATGCATATACCATACTCCCTATCCACCTACTAATCTATCCATGAATATTAGGGATCATCAACATCTGTCTTGCTTTAGGACACATTAAAGGTCATTTTGGGAAATGTCACAATATCATGTTCCCTTTCCGACACTACTATCAAAACCAATTTCTGAAATGCCTTCTCACGAGCGTTACTCCATTCAAATTTGACTCCTTCTTAGGTCAATCGGGTCATGGAGACTGCTACTTTTGATGAAGATTGGTATGAATCGCCGATAATATATAGCAAGTCCTTCAAAACTAAATATCTCAAATACCCTTTTTGGTTTTTCACCAACTCATCTTTGCCCCAACCTAGGCAGGATTTACTGTATTACCTTTCGCAGTTACTACATGTCTAAAAACTGGACTTGGGTTACACAGAACTCACACTTAGTTATCTTGGCGTACAACTACAATACACAAATGATATTGATGCTCCTCTTCAAAAGACGAGTATATTAACATGTCCTAAATAAATATTAAATATGTTGGGCATACATCATGTTAACAATTGCATGTATCAATCATATATGTTAACATACTATTGCTTCATTCACAAAATCATAAATCACCCTCTTATCAAATTAGGCACGCATAATAACCTACTCATGCATGCATCATCATAACTATGACATAATAAATGACAACACAAGTATCTACCATTAGTCACAATCATTCATGGGGACATATGTCATTTCCATGAACACTGCAATCCAGGTCATTACGCGAACAGGTTATGAGGACCAGAGCCCATTTTGATCCTACTCATTGAAATGCAGGTAATCTTGTAACTAAGTCACAAGGCCCAAGGCCCATTGCAACCACATTGTATTGCAGACTGTCGCGGTACATCCTTCGTGACTCACAAATCAGTGTCCATCCAACATATAAAGTATAGTTGCAAACATATTACACATGCAACTTATAGGATAGTTGGGCGATTAACACTATACAACCTCTTGTTTAGGCGGAACAACCTCGCATCGTGTGCCACAAGCGAAACAACCTCGCGCTAGCAGAACAACCTCGCAATAGAGATACAACCTTCTTATTCTTGCCCATATACAATTTATCATTTCGGGTTAGTACGAGATAACCCCACATTCCACATGGTACAACCTCATGTAGTAACCCTGTGATTCTTCCGCGAGACAATCTCTTAGTCAATCATGGCATTTTATAAAGTAAACCATACATCTAACATGCACCAACCTTAAACCATAAAGCAGGTTGGAACATGCAATTATACATGCATAGCAATCATGACACCACATCATATATCCGCGGGTGGAATGCATATACCAACATACCAAACATGCATATACTCAATGATTCATTATTATTTTTTGCAAATATTGTTGGCACAGTCCAAGTGTTGCCCAGATAATTACCCGAGAGAGGAGGGAGGGGGGGGGGGGGGGGGGGGGGGGGTGTATTGGGTATTTTGACAAACTATCCTCCTATTGAATGATTAATATAAAATCAAAATAAGAGGGAAAACAATAATAAGTAATGCAATAAATGAAAGTAAATAACAAGAAATAGATGAGAAGAGGTGGAGTGTTGGACCCTTCGATTTAGAAAGGTTCGGCAAATGGTCTACGTTCTTGACTCAAGAGAGCCCCTTCAGATTTGCTACATACACTGAAAGTTCTTGGTGCTAGAACACGATTTACCCTAGAGGAAAAGAAAGAGAGGGAGAGAGAGGGGGTGTGGGGTGGGGGGGTGGGGGTTTTGAGGTTGAATAGGGCAATCTCCAAATTTAATGGCCTTTTAAAATTTCTCGATTAATCAACAATATATGTAGTAGAATTATTAGATTAATCAAGCGTTGTGTGAAATTAAGAGTGTGCAGGATACATGAGCATTCACACAATCAAAAGCCAAACACTCGATGTAAAGTGGTTCGGAGTAAATCCCTCCTACATCCATTGATGGACTCACCCAATCTTGGGTTATCCCAAATTCACTAAGTGGGGAATTACGCCTTCGCAAATGGAGAAGAAATTACACCTTACTCAAATAGAGTCGAATCCTAGTTTTGAAAGGTTCAACCAACCCTGGTCTAATCCTTATCCTTCTATATTTTTAGAGTGGTTCAATCCCAAAGATTTAATCTACTATACAAATTGATTTAAAGATAAATCAAACCAAGAGAAGCACTTTCCTTTGAAGCTTTACAAATGTAGATGTGCTTCTGAAGATTTTCTCCCAATGTGATCTCACTTGATTGACGAAGATTCGCCGTGTATGAACAATCAAAATCATTGGGAGAGGTTTCTAGGAAAATGGATATGCAAGTTGTATCCTATAATTGGTTGCCTTTCTTTCTCACATTCTCAATCAATGGGATGATTGGATTTCTATTTGCATTACGAATTTGTCAATAAATTCTGGTAGATGAGGGCAATAAATTCTGCCTCTAAAGATTAATCAAACTCTCTAAACAGTGGAGTTTAAATAGGCAAACTGAATTTTTCGAAACATTCAGACCGTTGTATATTAATGCACCCCAAAGGTTCAATAAACGGTAACAACCGATGTGTAGTGCTCACCGATGGGTTGACAAGCTCATTGTCGATCGACCGGTCTTGTCGATAGTATGGACCTGAGGCTAAACCATCCAAATAGAGTTTCATATCCAGAAACTTGTCTAACCCAGGTCAACACATCGAAACCATTGATGGGTCGACCCTTTTACTCTCGATGAGTCGATGACCAATGATCGTATTTGTATGAGAGTAACCCAAAAGTACAAAGTTCTAACAACTAGAACTCAAACAACCTAGGTCAATATGTCGTGCGCACCGATGGGTCTGTCCTGTCCATGTTGATGGGTCAATGTGCATGATATTATCAATCTGAGAGCAACCCAATATGACAGTGGTTTTCAACCAGAACCTTTGTCATTCCGGTCTATGTATCGAAGACATCGATGGGTTTGTTTTGTCTGCACCAATAGGTCGGCAGACTCGATGTATCGACCTGACAGAAAATAAGTTATACAAATTTAAGTTGATCTGGTTCTGTGACTGTCATGGGTGCACATAGGCTTCATTATGTTTTTACCAACATGTACTCTAAGCCTAGGCAAGGTCCACCTAAGGGTGTCGGTTCCAACCTAAGGTCACTATGGCCAATATACCTTGAGTGATTTCCATACACATGATGTGTAACGACCCGACCCCATTTTTCGGGATTTTAGGGTCTCAGTAGCAGTGGGGATGGGGTAGATCCCGTGATAGACCTTATCTCGCCCGATCCCGAGCTCAGAAGCTCGAAGGGCGTTTTAGTAATTTAAATTATTTAATACCTTGTTATACCAAAATAATTGAAAATCACACAATTTTCCTCACCCAAGGTTTAACATCTAATTTCCCCTCGGATTTTGAAATGTTGTTTTTGAAAAATCTAATTTTATGTTTTAAAAAAATAAATAAATAAAAGAAACCCTAAACCCTAAACCCTCCCCTTAAAAATCTTTCTTTTCGCCGCGCACTGTAGCACGCAGCTACAGTGCCGCGGCACCCTTGCCGCAGCCTCCTCTCTCGTTCTCCTTCTCCCTCTCTCGTCTCCGACCCCCTTATCTTTTCGCTCAGACGACCGGTACCTCAGAATCGCCGTCGCCGCCCGACCGAGCCAGGTATCTTCTTCTCCTTCTTCCCTCATCCTCCACCCCACCTTCTTCTCCTCTCCCACCTTTCATTTCCAGTCGGTTTTCCCTTTTCCCCGATCTTACCTATGTTTTCCTTGTTTTTCTTTCCCTTTCTCTCTGATTTCCTCAGATTTTACTCGGGCTTCCGGTGGATTTCTCGATCCCCTCCGGTTTTTCCCCCTTTTCTTCTTCTTCCTCTCTTCCCTTCGTTTTCCTCCCTTTCTTCTTCTCCCTTTCGGCTGGGCAGTCGGGTCGACTCAGCTGGGCAGCCGAGTCGACTCAGCTGACTTCGGGAATGGGCCCAGCTCGGCTTGCCTTTGAGCCTTTCTTGGCCCTGTTCGGCCCAGTCCAGCTTTGGGTTCGGCCCAGTTTCAGGCCCGGCCCATTTCGGGCCCATTTTCAGTTCGAGCTTAGTTTGACTTGTTTTACCCCTTTACTTATTCTTATACTCTTGTTTCGGAAGATCGAGCCCCCTTCAAGCCAACGGACCCACCTTCTCACAATTGATTTTCAAACGCACACCGGTGAACTATCACACTTTTAGCATACGCATTTCTGCATTTATTTATTTTTGAATCATGTGGATACGGAATACGCAGAATGGGACCCCTCATATCTAGTTTTGCCACTCGGCAAGGGAACCGTTCAGATAAGTATGTGGCGAGGGGACCACTCTGTGTATTCGCCTCCGGTAATGATGTGAGAATGATAGATGGACTTGATGTTGTACTAGTTGTGCATGATTAAGTAATTGGATGTGATTGATTGATAACATGATGAAATGTCAACATGCTAGTATGTGGTAGATTGTGATATACATGATTGACTGTGATTTCATGTTGCTGTATTGAGAACATGTCTATTGTTAATTGTACCTGCACATGTCTATTGTTAATTGTACATGCAAGTGTTGGATGCGTAGAATGTCGGAGGGACTTGGACGTTAAGTAACACTAGGGTTATATGGGGCCATACGGTGGACGCGTGATGGGATGTGTACTGCCTTGTGATTGGATATGGGTAGTCGTACCCCTAGCTTGAATAAAATGACCAGTCTGTCTTGTGTTTCCCAAATACACCTCTGAGGGAGGTGTAACCTGACTTGGGAACAAGGTGCCTGGAAGTCCCCAAGAGGGATCCTTTGGGGAAGTAGTCATGTCAATCCAAGATAGGCTATCAGGCTGAACGTTGGTTCACCCAAGGTAGCCTTAGAAGCTTCTTGCGGTTCCGATAACCGAATGCGGGACTGATGAGATGATCCCTGGATGACTGAGTAGGCTGAGGGGGTGCTCGCCTAGGTCGAGGGGCGGAGCGGTGAGGGACAGCTCCCGCTGGCATAGTTTGTGATCCCTGGATGACTGAGTAGGCTGAGGGGGTACTCGCCTAGGTCGAGGGACGGAGCGGTGAGGGGCAGCTCCCACTGGCATAGGTTGTGATCCCTGTGTGACCAAGTAGGTTGAGGAGGTGCTCGTCTAAGTCGAGGGACGGAGCGGTGAGGGGCAGCTCCCACTGGCATAGGTTGTGATCCCTGTGTGACCGAGTAGGTTGAGGAGGTGCTCGCCTAGGTCGAGGGACGGAGCTGTGAGGGGCAGCTCCCGCTGGCATAGGTTGTGATCCCTGTGTGACCGAGTAGGCTGAGGAGGTGCTCACCTAAGTCGAGGGACGGAGCGGTGAGGGACAGCTCCCGCTGGTATAGTTTGTGATCCCTCGATGACCGAATTTTGCCTGCTCGTTGGTCAAGGAATTGAGGTTTGCCTAGGTAGGGTGGTTGTGGGCCATGTTGAGTACCTACCGAATGGCCCGTACGGCGGGTCGAGTGCGTGTTGTGTGGGAACCATGTAAGTGGACTTCTGTTATTTCTTAGTGGTAGATATGCAGTATGTGATATATGTTGTGTGACTACATGCATGTGTTCCCTTACTGAGTATGTAGTACTCACCCCTTGCCTTTCAGGTGGCTCGATGGATGCGGGACCCAGCGGGTCCCAAGACCAGGCTTAGGCGATGACGATTTCGGATTGCTTAATTGCCTTCCTTTTTATGTTTAGAAAGAACCATGTGTTTATTTCGGATATTGTTTATCGCTGTGGATGACTGTACTAGCCACCTATTGCACTGCTGTGTTAATTGAACTTGTAGTATCTCCTCTTTCCCTTATGGTTGTTGATGTTTAGTCAAAAAAAAAAATATGCCGGTTGTTTGGAATGTGTGATATTTCGGTTCTGTATCGGTAGTAACACGCCCGTTTTGGAATGGGGTATTCCATGATGAACTTGAAACTTGAGCTTGATCTTCAAATCTTCAGATCACTTGAATCTTGAATCATTTCCTTCAATCTTCTAGGCAATGCTTCTCTCAAGTCATGGAATTGACAAACTGGAGACTCCGTAAGCCGGGGCACCAACATACGCTATCTGTCCTTCTTAACAGTGAAGTGCAAATCGATATAAAAGCTCCTTACAGATGAAGAGAAGCCCACGTCATAAATTTGAAGTCGAAGGCACCCTTCTTCAATAGGGTTAATCTAACAATTTACAAATCAATTACAATGAGCAGCAATATTCTTCAACAACTCTTGAGGATTTGACAATGATATAGCCTAAGAGTTAATCGACTGAAAGAATCATAGTAGCTCAAGTAGATATTTGAAAGTGATTTGGGACAAAGAGCTAAGGTTCTAGGTATGGAGGAAGTAATAGTATAATCAAGGTATTCAAAGATAATCCAAAAGTTATTTCTTCCTCATCTTGAAGTCATATATATAGAGAATTTGAAAATATGGTCGTTGGAGGCTCATTAAATGAAAATATGACTGTTGAAGGCTTCATTTAATGCTCCAAAATATGACCATTTTCCACAGAGTCGGTCGACCAGTAAAACATTTGTTCGTCTGAATTTCCACTTATACGTATGACAGTTCGATACATTCAGTTGTTTGGATTTTTCTGAGAGCTCTTTCTTTGAACAATTAAGCTTATCAGTCGATCGGGTAAAGACATTCGGTCGTCCAGAAATATTAGAGAGCATTTGGTCATTTACCTTTGCTCGACCTTATAACATTTGCTTGTCCGGATTTATTAGAGACGAGATAGTATAACAGTTGAGCATACATGGTCTACCAGAAAAAAAAAATATTCAGTCATCCGACTTTTGTAATTTTTATCTCTTATCCAGATCTTTTCATAATAAGTCCATAATGATTTTAAATGAGTCATGGGACTTTGGTAACATTTGAGAACCTATCAGATATGATCTATTGGTCTCTTAAGTTCCTAGAGATATCACTTGAGCCAGTTGTTCAAACAAAATATTAACTTTTCAATAAAATCTATAAGACACACTCTAAGACTAAGATCTTGAAATGTAGTCTCAAGGTTCAGTATGCAAGTCTCGAGTCTTGTGATCTTCATTGTCATCTTTCATCATAAACAACTTGTGTAGGATATGTTGATATTCAATATATGTTTCCTTCACAGCTAATCACATTTCCTTCTTCTTGAACTGTAGCCAATACACATTATACTTAAATATATAGTGTTAGCACAATTCGGCAATGGCTTTGTTATCATCAAAACCATGCAATAAGCTGGGTTGAAACCTTGGGGTCAACACCAAGGTGATACTACTTGGGCATATAAAACCAAGTGAAGAAATTCATCCAACTATCCCTCAATTTCCTAAGTTATGTCGGTGCCATCCTATAGGGTATTAGGGAAATGGGTGACGTTTCAGGCTGTAGATCAATGACAAACTCGATCTCTCGGTATAGGGGCAACTCAACCATTCGGGAAACATTTTCTAGAATTTGCACACTATTCGAGGCATGTCAACATTCAAACCTTTTACATTTTTCACATCAATACCAACCACCACACTATATGGATCCGTCCCACGGCCAAAACTGCTCAAATCTGGAACTGATGTTAACTTTCCTATGAATCTTAACAACTAAAAAAACCAGCATAACTTGATGGATAGATAACCAATCCATACCAATATGACGTCAAAACCCCATCTCTGAGGTCAACAAATCCCAGACCAATTCTGTCACACAAGCCCTATATACCCGATCTACTGTCATCATCGTCTGTCTCAACAGAGATTTCACAAACGGAGGCCTGCTCATTATCTCAGATTCAAATATCAATTGAAACCTTCACAACATATACATTCTATTAGCCCCAAAGTTTTAAACAACGCATAAAAATGTATTTTTATGATAACAAACCATTGACTTGTAGTATTAATATTTGAAATGGAGTTGTGCAATAAGACATGTAACATAAAGTGAGTCCACATCTCAATAAAACATTCATTGCAAATCATACTTGTGAAGAAGGAAAGCCTATAAACATCAGAGCAACAAATTGAAGATAAAAAAGGCAACAAATTGAAGATCAAAAGAGCTAATGAAGATGGAGACAAAGATAAAGACTCACAATTTGGAGTACACAAGAATATTGAAGACATCTGAAGAACAAGTCCAAGCCAAGTTGGGGTAGATTTAGGCCTTGAGTGTTTAGGACTATATTTGTAAAGTTACTCAAAGTTGAAAATCTTAGCTCAAATTTGACTTAAGATGGACCCTGGGATCATTTGACCAATATTGAACACATTCTAATTGGATCCTAGTAACTTGGCCTCAATCCCAAACCATTGAATATCATGAGGACTGTGTAAGACCAAAATTGTGTCAATCAATAACTTGGCCCCAATCCAAACCATTGAATATTAAGAGGATTGTATACGACCAAAATTATGTCAGTCAGTAACTTGGCCTTAATCTAAACTATTGAATATCAAGAGGATTGTGTACGACCAAAATTATGTCAGTCAGTAGCTTGGCCTCAGTTCCAAACCATTGAATATCAAAAGGACTGTGTAAGACTAAACTTGTGAACAAACCGTTGACTGGTAGAATCCTTACCATTGCCTATGAACCAAACTGGAAACTACTGTCACGCCTCAGACTGAATACTGTTGACTTTTGTATGGGAAAATGTCAACTGGACAAATGACTGTAACAATTATCCAGTTTGTGATAAGTTACCATCGAGTGTCATGCTGGTAACCGTCTACTGAAACAACTGTAAAACAGAGCTGATCTCTGATATCTATTCGTCGACTGTTACATTTGGACCGTGGAATGTTCTCAAATTTGAATACTTATACAACTTGTCCAAACCATTGACTGGTCATCTTGATCATTGACTGTTTGGAGGCAACGTCGATTCTACAACGCATTAAATGCACATTCAAACGGTTATCTCTTGCATTTAATGCATGGCAATGGTACTAAACTTGAAATTTTTATATATACTTGCCATTATGAGGATTTAACTCTTTCCAACCACCGAGATTCAAAAGAGAAGTTAATACATCAATCCTCAAGCTCAACAATCCCAAACATGCATATCTTGATTAGCCATTTTAGTTCTATACTTTTGTGTAACTCTTAGTGTGAGCTAAATTTGCATATCTTGAGAGTTATTCATGATCTTAAACTTATAATCTATTTATTGTATTTGAGGAGATGAAGTTGTAAAGGGTTGGGATAACTCTTGTGAAAATAGAAGAGTGAGCTTCTACTTCAAATTAGAGGAAACAAGATTTTGAAGATCGGTGTAAAAGGTTTCTTCTCCACCTGTAAGGAAGTCATAGTGGATTTAATCCTCAGGCGGAGTCTTGAAGCGAGGACGTAGGCGGGGAAGCCAAACCTCGTAAAAATCCGCGTTTGATCTCTCTATCTTTTCTCCTCCTCTATTTTATTTGTATTATTATTTGTTGTGGATTTGATTTCTATTTTTCTAATTTGTGTAATCAAAAAAAATCTCAAAAGTTTGTATAAAATTGATAAAGCCTAAATGCAAAACACATTCCAATTCTTACAGCCAACATAAACAAATTCAAGTGATACTAAAGGGGAACTAGCATCAAGTCATAATCGGTACTTTAATCATCATACATTTCCATCATCAAAACAGTAAAAGAGTGCAATCTAAATCCAATAAATATTGAACTGAATAAAATCTAAACTGATCTAAATGGATATCAGATTTTGATCGTCCTGTATAACACACATTGACTGAACTAAATTAAAGATAAATTAACCTGTGAGAGTTGGGCTGACGATCCAGAACCAAAACCAAAACCAAATGAAAAATATAATAAGTCGCCATTTTATTATTTAGGAAATTAATATAATTTAAAGAAAGTTTTATTAAGCTTTTAATTTTTAAAAATCCTTTAAATTTTTAATATTGGATTAAACCCAATCCAACAAAATGTTAAATTGTAAATTTTAAAATTATAATTAATGCAATTTATTTAAGATGACTTTTAGTGAAATTTAGCCACTTCCACAATCTAATTTAATATTAGATAACTTAGGCCAATATTATACACATATGTACATTTTTGGATGCATCAAAGTCATCTTATTGAAAGATTATTTCACAAAACAAGTTAAAAAAGGTATTTTTATACTGATCAAAATAAGTTTAAATGTTAAAAATTATTATACTTCTATTAAGTTTATAATGATATAATATGGATGTTATTCGAATTCCATACCTAGGGAACAACTACATTTTAAAATTATAAAAATTTAAGTGTAAAAATGATTTAAATTGATTAAAATCCTTCAAAATTTTGTATATGTGAATTATCATGAGATTGCTCGTTTTCAACATTTCTAGAAAATATAACTAAAACATCCAAACAACCTTTTAACATTTTCAAGAAATGAACTTTTGAAAGGAATTTATTGTAAATCCATTTCCTATGACACTAGTAAATGCATGTACTACATTTTGACTGATTTTGCTCTAGCTAAATAACCTCTAAAAGATTCCAAAAAATAAATTAAAATTATGATTTAATTTATCTTATTATGAAAATTTAAATAAATTTATAAAACTTCAAAATATAACCATCTATTGAAAGGAAAGCAAGACATGATAAAAGATCTATATGCCTTCAAATCCCTTCGCAACCTAATTTCTTACTCTAAGAAAATAAAAAGATGATAGATAATATAGTAGATATATAATTATTTTTAGCCAAATAAATTTGAAGATAACTCTTGGTTTTGTTTGAACGGGATTTGAACTGGAGAGGAAACTTTAAAAGCACTTGGTTCTCCTGAGGGTGAGGAATACCTTGTTTTTAACTTTCCTCAAATTAAGGTAGAATTAAAATCTTACCTCCGACGAGAAGATTAATTTACCGGCACTTCAGTTAAAGAAGCAAAGTTCTCAAGTTCAAGTTTCATAATTGTTCGATGCTCATGACTTGAGAAGGAAAGTGTGCATCTAGAGTTTTACCCAATACCCTCGTAATCGAGGAGAGATAGAAGTCTTAGGTTGTTCATCATAAAAAAAAAAAAAATTAAAATCGTTCTAAAATCATAAGTCAAGAACTATGGTTGACTTCAAACAATTTCTTTCTTTATATGAGTAATAAAATATCACTGCTTGTAGTTGTAGATACATTATTTTGGGTATTCTTAAATAACTAAGTGCCAAAAAAGAAAACAATTTGTTTATGTATGGACTCAATAAGATTTGGTAATAACTTTGATTTTTAAAAATACAAAATTTCTCGTAGAATTATTCGGTGTGTGTGAGTAGAGAGGCTTTGCACGTGCCTTAAAAATTAGTCGGGTGCTTTCAATCCTTAAATGCACTTATCTTATCTAAAATTAAAAAAAAATAAAATAAAAAAATATATAAAAGAAAAGTAGGTGGCGCCCAATCCTTTCTGATTTGAGAGAGAATTTGTAGAGAAAATGTTGCCAAATCCAATGTTGCTTGCTCTAAAAGAAAAGGAGATGAATTCTTCTAAGTAGGTAGAGAGTAGGCTCGCCTAAAGGGTAAGGCGAGTAAGGCGGTTGTTTAGGCCCAATAGGAGTAAGTCCCCAAAATCGTGTTCTCTCTCGTCACGTTCGCTCAATCCTCTCTAACGACATAAAAAAAAATCCCTAACTCCCCTCTCTTGAAATAAACCCAAATCCATCTCTCTCTGACTTGCGCTCACCTGCAGATCTCTGAGAAGCCAATCGCAGATCTGACCCTTCTTTTCCTCTTTATTTATTTATTTTGGTTCAATTGTTGCTCAGTTTTGTTTCTTTTTCCTGTCACCTCTCATCCGATCCCACATTTCTTTAATATATGAAACCCAGCTGGTTATAATTCAGATTAAACCGAATGGTGTTTAAATCCCTTTATATTTTCTTTTTACTTAGTACAATTACTTAGGGAAACTATTACTCATCTTTCTTAGTCTATTTTTGTGTTTTATTGCCAAACTGTACACAACCATGGCCGACCTCTCTTCTTTCGCGTGCCTTTCTTTTCTCTCTTTTATTTTAGATTTCATTTGGTCGGTCTAAATTGAAAATGCGGTTCTTGAATAGAGTGTAGGATTTCAAAGAGGGAAAACGCATTAAAGAGATTGATTTCACAAAGGTGATTGATTTCACAAAGGTTTCATTTTGTAATTCTTTTTAAAACCTTGTTCTTCTCTTGAATTTTCAAGTTATTTTCTCTTTATTTTTGTATGTTCTTGATTTGTTATGATTTCATTTAAAATCTTATTTTGAAAACCAGACTTGAGTTTTGATAGGTTTTCAAATGATAGAACAAGTCTGAAAATTTGTTGGAATTTTAATTAAATATTACTTATAATAATACATTAAATACTAAAAAAAAACTCCATTTAAAATTTTTGCTTTAGGCCTTAACTGTATTGAGACCGTCTTGGTAGAGAAAGTCAATCCCACAACAATTCCTTATACCTTACTTTTGGGCTTTTTCCTTGAACCAAATAAAGTCTAAATTGAAAGAATATGGGTTCAACGCATTTGCTACACCTTATGGGCTACTTATTTTTGAGATTTAGGCTAAAAAAATGGTTAAATGGGCTTTTCTTTCTATAAAAAAAAAATTTATAAAATCAGAGAGCATCTTTAATTTCACTCCAATCTTCATGAAATTAAGTGGCAAGAATCTCGCATCGTCACCCACACTACTGTCACTTGCCTAAAGTCGCTCGCAAGATGATAGAATTAGGGGACAAGAGACAATAAGACATGCAAGTTTTTCGCAAAATTGTTCGTATTAATAGTGTAAAAAATACCGGTGATATACTTGTTCGTATTAATCTATACCGTCCATTTCATTCCTTGCTAAGCTTGAAACACCACAAAAATCTCCCATGGATAGCTCATGCTCGAAGGAGAGGATTCCTTCCCACTTTGGTCTCTACAATAGAAACTTGCCCAAACCTTGCCTCTTTGAAGAGATTCCACGCCATGTGGTGCCATTTAGATGCCATGTAGGCAAGGTCGGCTCTGAGATCCCCTAAAATCTCAGAGGCCCTAGGCAAATTGAGATTTAAGGGGCCCTTTATAACTGGTATATTAAGGAGTTTAAGTGCGTGGTGGAGGTACTGAGATGGCTGCTGATGTGTTAAATTCGTCCATGTGGCTTCCACATAAGCAATGTGTCCCAAATGGTGGATTTTGAATGCCCAAATCTTTATATGATGGTCTAAGATCCATGTCTTCTTTATCTAGCTCCGATTCGCATGAAACATACTGCATTGCGAGCTTGTGAGACCCTTTCCATCGGTTCTTGCATGGTACTAAAGTGCAATTTTATCAATGAAGTCTATATGGTCTTCATGGGTCTCATCATCTTCATGAGCATCATCACTAGAGATGGCCGCATCATACTTCAGGGGGTTAATCCTCAAATTATAATTTTTACATCTGTCGAGCACTTTGTCTTTTTACATTTATTGAGCAATTTGTTTTGAACCTTAAGGTACATAACCTTCGATATTTGACTTCACAAATATATCATTCATGTGATCTTTCATTTATCTATGCATCATGCCAATAAAAATAACTTTCATGGCATTTTTAGGCCAAATGGAATTACCCTATAACAATACTTTTGGGATTTAATCCCCAATTCAAACAGCGGAAGCACAAAACTAAACGAATCAAGCAAACAATCCAATGGATTCACACACAAATTTAATGTGATTTGGCCAAAAGCCTACGTCCACAGGTAACTATCGAAGAAATTCCACTGATATCAACCCAGAATTGACAAAGTTGTTGAGCTTCAAGGGGAACCTGCAGATGTTCATAAAGCTATTGAAGCAATTGCATCTCATCTGAGGAAGTTTTTTTGTTGATCACAGTGTACTTCCTCTATTTGAAAAGAATGTAAGTCCCATCCAGTGCTTTACAAGGAAACCTGTGAGTGAATATTATTTTTAAATTTCGTGTGGAGCCAAGCATGCCACAACCATCTTGTGGCAATCATCCCCAAGGTCTGCCAAATGCTGGAGGTTCTGGTTTTGGTGGTAATTCTCACTTCATGTCTCCATGGCAACACGATAGCATGCTTCTTGAACTTCCAGAATAACTTTGTATCTTCTCAATTCTAATGAGATTTTTTTCTTTTTTTTTTCTGAAAGGTCTCATTTCTAATGTGAACTAGTCGAAAGTATTATTCTGTGTATTTTTCAGTCAAGCACATTTGATTGACCAGATTTTTTTTTTACCTACCTTTCTTTATGGGACTTTAAAGTCAGTGGAGTTACACCCATGTTTTGAATGTCGGTCTCTGAGTGTGTGAGTTGGTTGTGTACCAAACCATTATGATTTGTTCCAACATGTTGCCTCCTCTGAATTCTAACTCGTTTCATTCTCCAGCAAAGCTGAGTGAATTTGTTATTAATTCCTTAACTGTATGCATGCTCATCTCTGTTTTATCTGGTTAGCACTCGGCAAAGTCCAGTGAAAGTGTATGCTTTGTGGAGATGATATAGTATTAATTAGTGAAACGAAACAACCATTCAATGTGGCACTTGATTTGTGGAGGACAATGTTGGGGTAAAAGGTTTGAAAATTGGTAGAATCAAAACATAATATATGGAATGTAACACAGTGAAAACAGGAATCTAACATAGTTGTATGTGGTGATAAGTTTAGATATTTGGATCTATGGTAGATCATCAAGGAGGTTTTCACTCATATGCGAATAGGATAAGGGTGGGATGGGCAAAATCTAAATAAGCTAGTAGGGTATTCTGTGATAAAAGAGTCAACATTCACCTAAAATGATTATTCTACAAAACAATTATTAGACTAGCAACACTATATGAAGCGGAGTGTTGGCTGATAAAAAAAAGACAATAAAACAAAGTTAGGATAACGAAGATTCGCTTGCTACGTTGGATGAGTGGTTTAACTTTAAAGAATAGAGTTAGAAATGAATGTATTAGAAATAATTTAAAAATGGATCTAATAGATGACAAATTGAGCGAAACTCATTTAAGATGGTTTAGTGTAGAAGATCAAATACAACCCCAGTACGTAAAGTGAAAAGCCTATAGATAAAAGACTAGGAGGAGAGGGCAACCTTTATAAACATGGAGGGAAGGGTTAAAAAATGACTTGTTAGATTGTAGAGTAACTGAGGGTATGGTTTATGATACGGTCCATTGGTAGAGAATAATTCATAAAGTCGACTCCAGATAAATGAGATATTAGCTGATGATGATGATGAAGGTTAAGTTGTGGCCAATCATGGATTTTGTTATTGTGACAATCCTATCATAAAATACATTTCATTATTTTTCTTTTTTCTTGTAGAATTTCATGGCTGAAGCTGCGAGACCAACATATTGAGAGTCAAATTTGGAATGACTGATTTTAGTTGAAGCCAGGTTGATTTCCTGTGCATAAGAGTAAACTCCTTTTTTTTTTTTTTTTTAATAAAGGTCTCGTGTTGGGAAAGGTTAAAGCCCAATTTTTATGCTGGTAGTAGAAATTTAGCCATTTATCCTCCATTGTAAGAGTCAAGTTTCGAGCTAGAAGCTTTAAAAGAATCATTTCCAATTTTTAGGATTAAAAAGTTGTAATTAAAAATGAGAGATTTTTCATTTTTGCCCGTGATGTTGTCTTTCATAAATTAAAAGATGAAAGAGTAAAATGAAAAAAAAAAAAAACTATTTTTATGTCATCTGGTGCCTCATCTTAATACTATTTCAGTGACTAAATTAATCTCCTATACTGATTATGAGAGGAAGAACAAGTGTAATTAGGGTCCAATAGAATTCCTAAACTTTGTAAAAGGGGAATGAGGTTTAAGTGTTTTATATAATAGACAGATTAAACTGGTAAAAAAGCCTAATGGGTTTCATGGGTTCTTACCTTTCCAAGATGGCCTGATCGTTTGGCAGTTTTAGAAAATGAGCATGACTTCTCATCGATTATATTATCATCATTATCATTATCATCTAAGACATTCATTGATAATATTTTTTATATAAATTTAATTGTTTTAAATGGTGTTCAATTGGTTATACTAAACCAATTTCCCTCTAAAAGTCTAGCCATCTACTCCACACCATCAATCAAGATTCATTCTCTGCATTCTCATAATTTTTATTTATTTCTATTTTTAAGAGTGATGCCTTGTTTTTATCCCAATAAGGGTCTTTGTCGAATACACTAAAACTGAGACATTTTCTTTTTATTTTAAGAAATTCATTCTCTTTAGGGGATATGAAATTTTAATGAGGCAAATAGAGATGTTTTGCTCACTTATCAAGATATAATCTTTTGTTCGTAAATGAAGATTTTGAATTTTTTGTTGCAAACAATAAAAATATCATATTTCCATGATCCGATATAAGACCTCGTGTCATAGCACATGGTAAATAACATGAATTGAACTTAAATATAACTTTCTTTTATAAAATTATTCTTCTTAAAATATACACAAATGCCCTCATTAAGAAAAGAATTACATAAGTTAGATTAAGGCATAAGGTAGTCATCCATTATTACCAAAGAAAGAAAAGAACAAATTCCATGTGCCAAAGCAAAGAACAAACCAACCCATACGCCAAGAAGCGAATGCACCAGAATGACGTTTTTGATAACTTGGGCAGTGACACAAAGATCACAATCAAGAGGCTTTGAATACAGAGATGCAAATACTTTAAAAGGGCACAAAGTTGTTAGTTGAGGCACAATACCACTACTTTAATATTCCAATAGAAATTTCTCTGTTTCTCAAGTCCTTTCTCTCCTCATCAGTCCCCTCATGGCAGACGCAATCCTCAGTGCTTTCATCCAGGTTGCAGTAGAAAACATGGTTACATTGGCCAAAGATGAGGTGGGATCCATGCTGGGTGTCCGCAAGGATATTGAACAGCTAAGAAACACACTCTTCTTAATTCAGGGTCTGCTTAGAGATGCTGAAAAGAAAGAGCAAAAGTCTGATATGGTAAAGGAGTGGCTTCGAATGCTTAATGGCGTCGCTTTTGATGCCGAAGACATACTGGATGAGTTCGTCACTGAAGCACTTAAGCGCAGAATTCAGACAAGTGAGCGAAATCAGGTATGCAACTTACTGACTTGTTCTACTCCACAAAATATTTTGTTTCAACATAACATGTCACATAAGATAAAGGAGATCAGGGTGAGGCTAGATGCTATAGCAAAAGATAGGCATGATCTCCAACTTATTAATGGAGAATTAGGTCAAGAGATGCAATTTGAAACCAAAAGGCAAAGAGAAACTAGCTCTTTGGTTGATAAATCGCACATTATTGGCAGACAAGAAGAAAGGAAGAGGTTGACGGAGTTACTGGTATGTGATGAAGTCTGTGAAAAGAATGTTTCTGTCATTCCCATAGTTGGCATTGGGGGCATGGGAAAGACAACCCTTGCTCAACTTGTTTACAACGATGAGATCATAAACAAGGTGTTTGGGCTAAAAATTTGGATTTGTGTGTCTGAAGACTTCGATGTAAAGAGGCTAACAAGAGAAATCATATCTTCTGCCACAAAACGAAGATGTGATTTAGAACAGCTCGATGTACTTCAACGTGAGCTTAAAGAGATATTGAGTAGAGAAAGATTCCTACTTGTGTTGGACGATGTGTGGAATGAAAAATATGACGAGTGGGAGAAATTGCGAGTTTCCTTAATGGATGGGCTAAAAGGCAGCACGGTTGTAGTGACCACAAGGAATGAAAGTGTTTCAACACTCATGGGCACAGTACCCTTCATTAAGTTGGAGGGTTTATCAGAAGAGGATTGTTTGTCATTGTTCAAGCAACGAGCATTTGGCAAGGAGGGTCTGAGTCCGTATCCAGAATTAGAGGATATCGGAAAGGAAATTGTGAGAAAGTGTAAGGGTCTGCCATTAGCTGTCAAAACACTTGGGGGCATCTTAGCCAACAAAAGGGATGCAAGGGAGTGGAGAAATATCTTGGAGAGTGAAATATGGGATTCAAAAGGTAGCGATGAAATTATACCCAGCCTCAAATTGAGCTATAACCATTTGTCATCCTCGCATTTGAAGCAGTGCTTCGCATATTGTTCTCTGTTTCCCAAAGATCATGAATTTGATAAGAAGGAAATGACTCTTTTATGGATGGGAGAAGGTCTAATTCAGCCCAAAGATAGTGAACAGTTAGAAGACACAAGTCTTGAATATTTCAATGAATTAGTCTCCATTGGTTTTTTAGAATTCTCATATTCAGATGAATTTTTGTTACATGATTTGCAATGTTACAAAATGCATGATTTGGTACATGATTTGGCACAATTTGTTGCAAAGGGTGTCTATGTCACACAAAAAAATGATAAATCTTGTATTACATTTGAGAATGCCCGCCATCTTTCAGTGGCTCGAAAAGTCATTCGAGAGCCTCTGGATTTCAGGCCCCTTTTCAATTGTAAGAGCTTGAGAACGATTTTGTCGACATATCAATCTGGTCTAGATGGAAGAACATTTTCTACAGCAACTCAGTCAATTCCCCGTGATGTATTCCTCAAAGTGAGGTTCTTACGAGTGCTGGATTTGAGCGGAAGCAATGTTAAGAAGTTGCCAGAGTCGATGGGCAAATTGAAACATCTACGCTATCTCAATCTCTCTAGCACATACATTCAACGGTTGCCTCAATCAGTTACCACTCTCTTCAATTTACAAACACTTCTACTTGACGATTGTGACTCTCTCTGTCATCTCCCAAAAGATACAAAGAACTTAATTAACCTTCGCCACCTATCTTTAGTGAAGGAAGAGTTCTTTGTCTTGCCACCTGAAATTGCTGTAGTAACCATGCCACCTGAAATTGGGAAATTGACAAGTCTTCAAACATTGAATCCATTTGGAGTGGGCAAAACAAGTGGAAATGGGATTGAACAGTTGAAGAATTTGGTTAACCTCCGAGAACTTGGCATTGCGAGGCTTGAGAATGTGGTGAATGGAGAGATGGCCAAAGAAGCTGACTTGAAGAAGAAGCAACATCTTGACCGTTTATATCTGAAATGGACTGAGGAGGATAGGGACATTGACAATGATGGTCAAAGAAATGATGAAGGGGTATTTGAAGTGCTCCAACCGCCTTCTAATCTCAAAACATTGAGAATAGAAGGCTACAAAGGTTCAAGTTTTCCAAGTTGGATTGGTAACTCGTCGCTGCTCTCAAATTTAGTGTTTATTTTTCTATTGAATTGTGATGGATGCAGAAGGCTTCCTGCATTGGGGCAATTACATTTGCTTAAAGAGCTTCGTATCGAACATTTGAATGGAGTGGAGCATGTGGGTCGTGAATTTGTTGGCAAAATCAAAGGGTTCTTATCCTTGGAGCTACTGTTTTTTATTAATCTGAACAATTTGAAAGAATGGTCTGGTGTGGAAGAAGGTGACTTTCCTAGACTCCGTACTATTGAATTTCATGATTGTCCTAAACTGAGTACTGTGCCCAAGCGATTTGAGAGCCTCATGTCTATGACGAACTGTCCACTGTTGAAGAAATCATGAAGAAAAGAAGCAAAGAACAAAGTGGCAAAAGCTGGTTATTTTTCAGGTATCTACCTTTGCTTGATCATCACTACTACTTTTTTTAATTTTATGGTTAAGTGTTTTCCAAATGACTTAAAATTAAATGATTGATTTTTTTTTTTTGTATATTTAAAAATATCACATTAGTATATGTTTTAATCTTGGCCTTTAAATTTTGATTAGTATGGGCCTTTCATTTTAAAAAGCTTTAAATCAAGTGATAGGATTATCGGATGAAGGTGGAACTTTATATAAGAACTATTCATATGGTCCTCTTTACATTAGATCCAACAAAGTAGGCCCTAAAAACTTCATTTTTACTAGGTGGCTCATTAAATACCGAGACACGAGTTTTTCTCTTGACATCTATACTGCATTTGCAGTCCAGATTCAAACTTTTAATTTGTTTGATGCGTCTTATCTTCATAAGAATTCAAATGTATAAATATCATGTTTATGACTCACAAAAGGTTCAACATGAGCCAGACTTCTAAATTTCAAAATTGTCGGACTTTTGGGTGGGACCCTACTATTGAAAACTCATGATGTTCTTAGCCAATTTTGACGCCAGAATGAGCATTAACTCTTATTTGGTTGGTTTGTTTATGGTGATCTGGTTAATGATGGTGCATGTACAAGTTTGTCCTAGTGATTCTTTAGGATTAGTCCTCTTGGTCTATCTAACCATCGGTTGCTGGGGTCAAAAAATTGGCCTAGCCAAATTTCAGCCAATTTTTCATATCGGTCGAGATTTTTCTATCTCCTCAATTTTTTTTTTTAAATCCCGGTGGCTTTTTTTTTTTTGAAAAATTCATTTAAAAAAAATAAAAATGCTGTTTTTTGAAAATAAAAAAAAATATCGGTCAATATCTAGGCCGATATTCGTCCGAGATATCGACTGGACCTACAACCGATATTTTTTTTTTAAATAAAAAAATAAATAAATTGACCATATCGGCTGAATTTTTTTTTTAACTGGTTGATACTTACCGTATCGGCCGAGATATCTCGGCCGTCCAAAACCTGAAATATCTCGACTGATAAGATACATATCGGCGGAATTTTATACCCCTGATTGGTTGTGATCTCAGTTACATGGTGTTGATGCAGTTATTGGCACAGGAGATGCAAGTATTAGTTACATTCGTCGAGCCAGTGGGACAACTATTACAATACAAGAGTCAAGGGGTGTGCCTGCCGAAATGACTGACTATCATGACCAAGAAATAAATAGGGTGATGGCCTGTCTAACCATTGGTTGGGTTCTCAATTATATGGTGTTGATGTAAGATTAATTGTGTTTGTATCTGTTTGATTTAATGAAATCTGTGTTTATATATATATATATATATATGGTGTTGATGTAAGATTAATTATGTATGTAACTGTTTGATCTAATGAAATCTATGTTTATCAAATATATATATAGTGTGCATGTGTTTATGTTTGTGTGGGAACTTCACACTGAAGTTATTGATAGGGACAGAGCTTCTGGCTTTTGCTTGTTTGGAGGGACAGTCAGGTGCGAGCTTAAACTTGGCATGTGAAATTGCATTTCTCCTGTTTTAACCTTTAGACTGTTTGAACATATAAAAATCTCAGTCTGCCCATGATTTCTCAGGATTTTGAATAAAGTTTGAGCCCATTATTGAGAAAATTAGAAAGCTCAAGTTTATCTATTTAGGACCATTAAATATTCAATTATTATAATCACTATCATCTAAACAACTTTATCAATTTGGAGTTGGCTTTTATATTTAAAATTAAATCAAATTTAACTACATGAAAATTAATTGATCAAATGTTAGTTTAAATCTCAAATTTTAGCCAATTAATTTTAATCTTCAAAATCGCAAGACCTCTTTAAATTTTATCAAAATAAGGACACTTGGTGACTTTGAATACTAAGATAAAGTGAATAAAAAATAAAATTTAAGTTGGAATTTAGTCCGCTTGTAGTTTAGCAGTTTAACTTTTTATTTGAATTGTTATTTTTTCTTGAACTAAGAAAATAAATTAATAAAAAAAAGAAAATAAATAGGCCAAATGTTCACATATGACTAAATTGGCTAAAAATCATTCAGCCCAACATAGCTTCATGGGCTGTTATATATGTTCAAAATCAATCATTTATTATTGGTTTGAGTGGATCTCATGTCGGGTATAAGCTGATGAATAGGCCTACATGTGAATAGATGTGTTTGTAATATCTAATAAATATATTACATATATTATATATGCAATGCATGTTGTTTGAATCAAGTTTGAGTAGATAGTTGATATTCAACTTAATTTCTACACACATTAGAGCTCAAAAGCTCAGTTTGTATCCTAACAGGTCAAGTTCAAGCTTTGTTCAAGCCAGAGATAGGCTTAAAATAGGTTAGCAAAAATTCAAACGAGCATCACATGAGACCTCTGGTTGGTCAATTTAGGTCATCTTTTTTTTTCTTTTGATACTATGCGTATCTTCATCCCTTGTTAGAGAGGTAAGACTAATTTCACAAATACATGAGACCACCATCAAATCCCATGTATCAGGTAGCTCTTGGAGCGAAGATTGAATTCAATACTTGAAGTCTATTCCTATAAGCTTTTGCCAAGCAGGCGGGTTAGCCAACCAAGCTACCCCTCATTCAAACCACTACAAAATAAGGTACCTCTCAAGTTTAGATTCAATGGTATCGCCCCAAATGAAAAATTTCCTATTGGACAAATTTTGTTCAGATACGATGAAATCCAATTCTTGTAAATTGAAACTGTTCAATCGAGTGTTCTAGAGAAAGTACCCATTTTAAGCTGTTTTATAGTGATCCATTTGACTTTTCAAAGGATAGTCTGGATTAAATTATTAGATGAATTTAAAAAGTAAAATATGGCATTTCATACTAATTTAAAGGCTTTGATTGAAAATTCACATTGATTTTTATTTATGGACGGGTTCACAAAGGATAATTCCTCATAGTCTATCACCACAAAATGAATACTTGCAAGATTTTTTTTCTTTTCTTTTTTTGCAGTTGTCCATTTTGTAGACACCAGATCCATGGGTAAGCGAGAGAAATTGTGAAACATTTCACGTGAGGATCTTCATTGAAAACTACGTCTTTCCCCAAATTTCTTTCCCTGTTTTTCCTATTTTCGATAATAAGTTTTGAAAAAAAATCTCTCCCCCTTACCGTCACAGGAATTATGTTTCTTCGTGACGATCTAGATGAGGCAGATGAAGTTCTGTCTTTGATACCCGCCTCCTTAAGGTCATTTATCAATTTCTCATCCCCAAACTAGATTCCCAATGCTTTACCAATTCTTAAGATTTCTATTCCATTATTTTCAATGTAACCCCTCATTTTCAACACCCCAAGTGCATCATTCTCTACTGGTTGGACCACTCCCGCCATTGTTTCTTGCCTTATTTCACCAGGACCATTGTCGTCCACATAAAACAGACGTTGTAGTGAAGTATGAGGATAACCCCCTTCTTCGTTTTCACCCAATGTCTGTCGATGTAAATCCTGTCCTTTTCATTTGTAGTGACATGACCAATTTATTTAAATTTTATTTGAGAAAATGAATATTTGGACACGTAGAGTTGGGACTCAAGTGTGTGGGAGTGTGTTAGGAACCTACCTGGGTGACACAGGATTCTTGGAGAAAAATTTGGAAAATTACAGTAATTCAGGCCCGAACTCCTCAAAGGGTAGAGCTTGGCCTCGAGGCCCCAAAGCATTATCAAAAAGCGAGGAAATTTTTCAAGCAGAAACCCAAAAATCCAATATCGGGTTTGATTGTCGAGAGTTTCCTCGACGAGTTGAGGCAGGGCTCGAAGGGTGGAGCAGTGGCTCGATTGACTAAGCTCGGAGGGTCGATCATAGCTTTGAAGGCTCAAGGGAATTTATGGGGACCTTGACCTTGGGTCTCGAGTTCGAGTACTCGAGTGAGGGCTCAAGTGGTCGAGCTCGAGGAGTCGAAGAATCCTTCGACCCCTCGAAACCACGACAGAGTAACTTATTAAGTTGCCAAGATGTGTTTTTTGCAGGCACTTTCAAATCAAGACCACTCTTTGGTCTTTGAGAAACCCACTCCAGCTGAGGTGAACCCCTCATCTCCTCTCCCTCTCTTCCTAAATCAACCCATTGCATGCATTGGACTTGAGCTACTCCATCCTCAAGCTTCTCTATTTTCTTGGATTTCCACCTTGTTAGTCAAGCTAGCGAAAAGGCAAGAATAGTCCTAGAGTTGGGGTGAATAGGACTATTGGAGAATTTTAATTTCTATTTAAATATTGGGCATTTTAGAGATTGGTCAATACAAATTTTCTCAATCTTCTAAGTATGATTTATAAGCAAGATTAAGTTCATGCAAACTATGAGAGCAATAAGCTATGAGCTAAAACAAATGCACAAAATAAGGTGAAGGAGATGAAAAGAGAGAGAGAATTGTGACAGTGATTTTTACGTGGTTCGACAATCTTACCCATATCCACGCCTTAAGTACACCACTTGAGGATTTAACTAACCTTCTCCTTCACGGGTGGAGAAGAAACTTATTACAACCTTGATCTACTTTTAGATCGAACCGAGACTTACAAACACCAAGAAAACACCTTTCTTGGATTTAATAGGGTTACACCAACCCTCTACAATGTTCCAAAAAATGATAGAAAGTAGTAGTTTTGAGAAGTACCAAAAACACTAGCCTCTTGATGATCGATGTAGCTTGTGGCGTGTTCTTTGATGATTTTCCTCTTTCTTGCCTTTGGTGATGTAGAGTTGCTTCAATGAATGCTAAACCAAAGTGGAAAAGAATTTAGGGATGAAATAAAGTTTGCCTATAAGGTCAATCTATCCCTATGAAGATCTTCTCTAATCACACAATCAATGTGGAGCTTAATATGCTCAAGATGTGCCTATGATTTCCTTCACTGTGTTAGAGAGGGATTAAAAGAGCTTAATAAGGTTTAACTACGGTGATTAGAAGCTCTAAGTATGGTTGGGAAACTTGAGAGTAGTATGAGAAAAATCAGCTTGCAGTGTCTAACATTGCCCATGAATATAGCTTGGTTTATATAGGCAAGTTGTCCCAAAACAAATTTCTAGAAAGTCGGATAGTCCCACAAAAGTCGAATTGTTCTAGTTTCAAAACGGTCATATGCCAAAGGTCATATTGATCTGCCAATGGTCATGTTTACTTAAATACAAACTCGGATTGTCGTAAAGAAAAGTAGGATCATCCTGAAAATGTGGGATCATCCCAGTTCGTAAAGCTTCATAAGAGTGGGATCGTCCAGGAAAAATGGGACCGTCCCATTTTCTAAATTCCAAAAATCATCTTTTTATAATATATTGTAGTTTGGTGATTATTTGGATATAAAATGAAGAGCTCTTTGAATTGTTCATTTACAATCATAAAAATTTAACTATGAGCACATGTCATGATTGCGAGAACAATTTAAGATAGAGACATTTGGTAAGAATGAGAGCTACTTCATTTGGCCGATGGCTGTCTTAGAGATCTAATTTAATATGTAATCATTTTTATCCAAGGATCCAAAGGTCATGTCTATCCTATGGTCCAATATAACTGTGCATGGATGGCATTAATGAAGATCTTCCGATTTTAGTGTGTTGCCTTCCAATCTTGACTGCTTCTGGAGCTTTAAGCTTGATCTGACAACTCGTTCATGACTCAGTCGCAGAATTGACAGATTACGACACAGTCGGACTCAGTCACGGAATTGACAACTCAGCCTGACTCAGAAGAGACAGATTTAACTTTTAAGCCAACACACCTCTTAAGGTATCCCTCTTCCCTCTTGTAACCTACACTTCTTTGATCTGGGATTTTGGGGTTTCATGTGGTGCAACCACCCCAAATTGGGTCATAGGTTGGTGGTGGATGATGAGAATTGGGAGGAGCTGGGTTTGATTAGTAAATTTGGGGGGGGAAGGTGTCTTCGTCCATTTCTTGAGTGATATAGGACCTAACCCACTCTCTCCCTCTAACATTCGTTGTTTGGTCTTAATTTAAAATAAATAACCATAAGAAGAGAGATTAGAGCTTGGAGGTGAAATACCTAACCCACTCTCTCCCTCTAACATTCGTTGTTTGGTCTTAATTTAAAATAAATAACCATAAGAAGAGAGATTAGAGCTTGGAGAATATGGGGATTTCACCTTAATCACAAATTGAACCCCAATGGGTTAGGGAGTGATTGAGACTTAGTGGAATTTGAGGGTTTTTGGTTTAAATTGCAAACTTGGTGACGTAGGCTTAGGACAAATAAATTGTCGAAAACCCGATTACTACGCAGAAGCTCGATAATAACTTGAATAACCTGGGTGCAAAATAATAAGCATATAAAAGTTGTACCGCTTGTCTCTCGAACAATAAAACTAATCCAAATAATATTGGACTCGTTGAATGAGCGAAGACCCAATAATATGAGCTGGAGAAAAGTACCGCCTACTGCTCTCTCTAACTTGGACCAAAACCAATAAGAAACAAATTGCAAAAACAACTTGCACTTGTGATTCTAGAACATGAACACCAAAGCTGGCCAACTTGTTGTTGTTGGACCTGGGACAGGTTGCAACTGCTTGGATTTCAACAAGGGGAGGGTGTTCTGATCACCTCCACACGTCAGGTTGGGCCTGCCAATCAGCAACACGCTGGCTGAAACTTGACCTCTCACATATGTCAAAACGACACCAAAATTCTGTAGCTTGCAGAAGACAATCTTCATAAACATTTCATCATTTGCAAAAGGAAAAATAAAATAATCTTTTATCCATCAAATCTCCCAAAAACTCCTTTTACCTGTTGATTACAATTCTTAAATAGAGAAAACTACCGATATTACAGGAAAGCCGGCCCTTCCATACACGACTTTGACTCAAATAACAACTCCCAAAAGTACTAAGTCACTAATCCTAAAGCAACTAAAATTAAACAACTTCTAATCTATCAAGTAACTCAAAACAAATTAAGAAACCTACTAGAATTATATAAAGTCTAAGTAAAACAACTACTTATAGTACTCGTTGATGAATCTGGAAGCTCCTAGAATCGTTCATCACCAGTTCATGCTTCCAGTGTGCTTATTGATTAACTGGGCCTGAGTTATGGGCCTAAGATGATATGTTGGGCTTGAATAGTTGGACTAGGCTTGATTAAGCTTGAAATGACTCAAGCTGCCCACTCACCTCCCGAGATTGAAAATAAAATTTTCATCTCACAACTCGGGCATCGAACTTGCTAAATTGCTAACGTACCCGCCCGGGTTAAAATTAAAATTTTGATTACGTCAACAAATGCCCGCATCATTCCCTCCCTCCCGGAAGAAACTCTTCCTCGAGTTTATGAGGTTCATGGATGAAGGAAGTTGTTGAATCATAGCTTGTCTCTTGCGCCTCCACGAACGTACATCTCGTTGTGTAACCAATCTATGTGAAGTTCTCACATCAAGAGATGTCATCCCGGGGATTACCAAAAGTGATTGGATGGTAGGTCTTGAGGGTTGTGTCGAATAACTCTCCCAAATTAGATCAACATAAGGTCTCTCCTCGCCCAATGTTCTTTTGGAATGTGCATCAAAAAACACAAACTCATCGATGGCCTTAGTCTTTGTGCTATTGTGGTGTATGTCGTCCACTAGAGGTTCACCAATATGAATTGGATATTCATGACTTTTACTAAGTCTGAGCTTCTGTATATTGACCCTTTCTATGATATTGATTATTTGTTTGTGTCTGATCATGTGCCTGCCTTTCCTAATTATGTTCCTTATATTTCTTCTGCTCCTGTTGAAGCTTCCTCATCTACAGATATTAATCATCCATCTCCTACAGTTGTCTCTCATTCGACCTTTGCTAATGTGGATCTTGACACTTCTCGTTATCTTTCCCAAGTCTGTAAGCCTCTTAATCGCTTTGGTTGTTCTTCTGGTGATTTTGGTTATTCATGTTATTTTTCTTCATTTTCTTCGTTTCTCACTTCCATTCATACTCTTTCTCTGAACCAACCTCCTATAAGGAGGCTATTTGTGATCCTTTATGGCAACATGCTATGGATGAAGAAATTTCTGCATTGCACAAGATCGGTAGTTGGGAGTTGGTAGCTCTTCCTCTAGACAAGCAAGCAAACGGTTGCAAATGGGTATATAAGATTAAAACCAAGTCTGATGGTTCTGTGGAGCAATATAAGGCACGATTAGTTGCTAAGAGTTTCACTCAGGAATATGGTATTGACTATGAAGAGACTTTTGCCCATGTTGCCAAAATGACTTTTGTTCGCACTTTACTTGCAGTTGCTTCCATCAATCAATGGAATTTGTCGCAGATGGATGTTAAAAATGCCTTTGATGAAACACGGTTAGGGAGTAAAATGGATTTTTTCTTTTATTGGGGATAGAGGGACTTGAACCCTCACGATTTCTAAAGTCGACGGATTTTACTCCATATCTTATTGGTGAAACTGAATACTTGAAATTCAACAGATCCTTTGTTTTTTTCTTCTTGCGGAATAATCGAGATGAATGAATTTTTTACTATAAAAATAATTCTTTTCTTTATTTTACACACCAAGAATTCTTTTTCTTCATCATCAATCGAATCACACATCTTCTCTTTGTTTCCCAAGCCTCTAGTGAGTTACAGACAGGGTTAGAAAAGATCAAATCTAGTGTTTTTGAAATTTTTCTTTTTGACTCGGCAATGAATTTACTACAGAATCATTTTGCTTTGAATGGTGATCTCACTGAAGAAATTTATATGATTCCTCCTCTAGGTGTTTGCCGTTGTCTCGGGGAAGTTTGCAGACTTCGGAAGGCATTATATGGTCTCAAACAGGCACACCGTGCTTGGATTGACAAGTTCTCTACGGTGATTGGTTCTCTTGGCTTTCAATCCAGTGATCATGATTCCGCTCTATTTGTTTGTTTCACTTCCGCTGGACGTATTCTTCTGGTTTTGTACTTTGATGACATGATCTTGATGGAATTATCCAATTGAAGTTACAGTTACACAACCAATTTGACATGAAAGACTTGGGGCCCTTGCGTTACTTTCTTGAGATAGAAATTGTCTCTTATCCTAAAGGCTATCTTCTCTCTCAATCTAAGTATGCTATAGATGTTCTTCGCAGAGCTCATATTACTGACACCAGACCAGTTGCGACACCTTTAGAGCTCAATGTTCATTACACTGAAATAGAAGAGGGAGAGAAATTGTTAGAAGTGGAGTCATCCAAGTAACTAAGAACTACTAAGAAAAAGAAATGGGAGTGCATGGAAGCAGCAATGCAACCTAGCAATCAGGTATCCAAGTTGACCGCCTAACCTTGAGGCCAAAAGAAGGGTGGAGAAGTAAAAAACGAAAATTGCAGGCATCAGTAAACCAATTGAAGAATCCAAACCAGTGTCCATGAAAAGGAAAATAAAGGCAACAAATCCACCAATTCCAAGCTTATAGAAGAAGAAGAAAAAAAGAATCAAAAAAATGTTATCATAAAAAAATGAGTCACAAGTAGAGCAACAACAACCAATGAAGATCATAAAAAATGTCATCAAACAACGAACAATCAAAAACAAGTTTCACCCCAGAAGGAAAAAAAGTGATTGTAGCAGGAGAAAAAAAAATACCCTCTCAAAAGAAACAACATGAAGACCTAGTCATCTTAATAGAGAAAAAAATAAAAGAAATGTGACAATTTCAACAAATAGGAGAATCTATTTAGATAGCAACAAAGCAATGGCTAAATTTGAACAAAAAACTCAATAGAAAAAGAATTGGGAGAAAAGCCCATTACCAAAGTCCTCTAAACAACAACCCCCATGCCGAGCAATAAAAATCTACATTTGATGGTTCTCCCAAAATCTTGAGTTGACAACTGCGGCAAAACCTTCTAATGCTGAAAAGGACTTCAATTAGTTTTGGAAATTATCCATTTTGAGCTAGTTCACAAAATTGGTGTAAACTTTCACTCAAAGGCTTTCGTTGAACATAAAGGTGTCAGTTTTCACTTTTAACTTCTTAATCCAAGGGTTAGCTTTGAAAGTTCACAATGATCGACATAAACTAGTTCACAACAAATAATTTCTCCTTCATTGGTTGTTTGTTCCTTGACACAATCTCTTGTTTATCATTTACACTAATTAGATTGCACCATTGCTTGTGAACTTATTTTCAAATTGAGCAATAGTATCAACTGGTGTTAAAGGTCACTAACGTAAGTTTTTTATGTGCTTAATACTTAGTATTACGAGTTTCATTATTCGCAACTATCTTAGTTTTTACATAATAATCATGTTATTTATTCCGTGTTCTATGTTATAGTTACATTATTTATTTTCTCTCTATTGGTATAAAAGTTGGAAAATATTTTTTTAATCTTTATATACGGTGTATGTAGGGATGGCAATGCATCAGATTAAGGCTACACTTATGTTGCACTAATCCCGAGCCTGAGCCTAAGTCCAACATGGGCTTCATTGAAACGACTAAGCCCAATCATGATGAGCCCGACGTCTGATGCAGGCCCAACATTTTCCACCCAAAGCAAACCAGGGGTAGAAAATTCGGCCGAACCGAGATTTCGGCCAAATTTTCATATTAGCCGAGATTTTTCTCTCCTCAATTTTTTTTTTTTTTAAATCTCGATGACTTTTTTTGAAAAAAAAATATTTAAAAAAAAAATGTTGTTTTAAAAAAAAAAAAAAAAATATATATATATATATATATATATATATATATATATATATATCGACCGAGATATTGACTGGGCCCATAACCAATATTTGGTTTTTTTTAAATAAATAAATAAATAAATCGGCCGATATTCGGCCGTATTAGTCGTTTTTTTTTTTAACTGACCGATACGAGATATCTTGGGCATCCAAAACCCAAGATATCTCGGTCAATATGATACATATCGACCAAATTTCATACCGCTGAGCAAAACATAAAAGGAAATAAATAAAAAATAAAAAAAGTACACCTGCAAAAGATTGGTGAGATCGGAAAAAAGTTTTATATCATCCCTATATAACCTAACATGGCTACAACTACTCCCTAAAGTGGGGATTTGTAGGTTTTTCTTTATTTCAGAAAAATTTTAAACATTGTTTTTTCTAAAGTAAAAGTAATGGATGAGCTTAAAGTTGATGTGTAGTGGATAAAGTTCTGAGTTTTGGGCTGGGTTCAGTCTTTCGGGCTTGACCCTATAAGCCTAAACCTGCAATTATTAATTGGGTTTTTCATATCTGTTCGAAGCTGAATTTGATTTTGAAATGGACTAAAAATAGATGCTCAAGCCCAATCGGATTAGGCTCTTCGATTTTCGAGCTTTAGGTCCAAATTGCCATCCCTAGGTGTATGAACTTATATGTTGAGAAATAATGAGTTGCACTTGCTCCATTCCCTTTTTTTTTTTTTTTAATTTTCATATACATCATATAAACAACCAATTGTATGAAATAACATTCAAAATCACTGGATATTCTCTAAAAAATCAAAGACGTCTAGTATTTTTATTATTAAAATCAAATGGTTAAAAATTAAGTTTTGTGATACCCTGCCCCAGAGGGAGACCTTAAGCATGGAGTATCCCACCCTGGAGAAAAAATAGTCAGGTTGTGTAACACCCCGGATTTTCCTTAGATTATAAATATGTTGGATTGATCCATTTGGATTGCGATTTAATGGAATTTTGAAATTAAAAGTTGAAATTAGTCAATTACCCAATTATGACCCAAATAGGTTAATTACCCAATTATGACACAAATGGGTCAATTACCCAATTATGACCCAATGGGTCATGGGTGAGTTAGTTTTAAGTAATTAGGTAAGTCTAATTAAATTAGTTGACATGGATAATTAATACATTAAAGTCCACCTCATCAAGTGAGGTGGCATGTAAGTGATGTGGCATTGCCAAGTGGCATACATGTCATCACGTGAGAGCCAACTAACCATGAATGCCACATCATCAAGTGACATGGCTAAGTGGGACCCCAAGTGCCATGTGGCATGGGCGACCATGTTATATGATGAGTGCAAAATAATTACATATTTTATTCCTAAATTTATAATTGTTAGTATCTCATTTTATTTAATTTTATTTAATTAGTATAATTTTGTGTTTTGCAGGTTTAAAAGTGAGGATGACAGAAAAAATGCTTAAATATAAAGTCTGGGCCCATTATGAGTTATTTTGGACCTCAAACTCAATTATTAAGCCCATTAAGAAAAACCTATGAAGAACTCCACATGTGTGAATACTATTTTCATTATCTCAAGAGGAAATTTTCGAATTTGGCAAGTGGATTAAGGAAAGAGAAAGAAAATAAGAAAGTGAGAAAACTAAAGAAAGTTTGACACATGTTCAGTATTTTGGTCATAAATTTCCACTCCGATGTCCGATTGCTTTGATTCTTTAAGAGCTACAACTTTGTAGTTTACGACTTTTCCTGATTCGGACGTTAACAAGGTCAAAACCGAGCTGCAAGATGGTATATGTGTAAAGAACGGGATTCTGCACCCACTTTCCTTATACGAATTTAGCTCATTGCCTCCTTTAAGTCATTCCATATTTAGCACAATTCATATCCACCCTCCATGTGTCCCTTGCTTTATTTAAATCTTTGAATCCAATCCATTCATTCCACCTCCTTTCATCTATAAATACTAACCCTCTTCCATTGAGAAAACTGAACTTGGGCATTGAAGAAAAGGAGAGGAGAGGAAGAAGAGAAGGAGAAAGACTGTGAGATTTTCAATCCACATTGGGTTCTAAGGTTGGTGGATTTTCATTTTCATTTTATTTCTTTTTCTTTAAAATTTCATTGATATGTAAGTCTAAATTCATGTTTCATAAATAAAATTGAGGTGTGATGAAATATTTAGTATATGGTTTTTCAATTATTCAATTTATGTATGATGATTATTTGATTTTATTTTTATTTTTTAATTAAGTTTATGTGTGGATTTATTTTAATTATTTCAAATTAAATGTGATGAAAATTTAGATTGAATAGACTTCCTTCTTCGATCTAAGGCTCTTATTTTAAGAATGCGATGAAATATTTTAGATTTGAAGATAAATTTTAAATTCTATTCATTTTAAGGTTTAATTTGAGATTTTTAATTTAATGAAATCCATTGATTTAATTGTTAGAATATTTATCGATGAAAACTTTGAATGCATGATTGGTAATTTACGTGAGCTCCAAAAATTCCAAATTTTTGGAATTTGGAACTTTAGATCCTTAAATCTACATTTTCCAATTTTCGACACTATAACTGGAACATTCCAAATTTAGATCTACATTTTTAAAAATAGAACATGACTAAATTGGATTAAAATTCTAAGATTAGAAAATGCTAAAAATAGAAACTAGATATTTTTGAAAGTTTCTAAAAATAAAATCTCCAAAAATAAATTTTTTCTAAATTTAGCAGTGATTCCAAATTTAGATAATCTCCTGATTATTTTTAGAACTTCTAAATAAGGTAACCTTCTAAAATTAGAATTTCTAAGAAAAATGGAAACTTTTAATTTTAAAGAGTTGCCAAAAATAAATATTTCTAAAATTAACATTATTTCTAAAAATAAATAATTCAATGGCTATTTTTTTAAGTTCCCCGACAACGGCGCCAAAAACTTGTTTTACAAATTTTAAATTTATAACTCGCAAGCGCACGAACCATTAGATAGTATAGTGATTAAGTGCGAGGTCGAACCCATCGGAACTTAGGAAAATATATCCATGAAAATTATACCATTGAATTAAGTATTTTTAAGAATTTTAGGAAATATGGAGATAAATCATAAATATGAAATAATTTATCTAATCTATGAGTTTTAATCTTAATTTAGAAACATTCTACATTTAAATATAAAATCTAACAATTTAACTAATTTTAATTAAGATGGTGGAATTAATATAAAAATATAAACAATCTTAATCTAATTTAAAATACAAAATTAAGATGCAATTAAATTATTTCCAATCTAATTCATCAATTTCACGAGTTTTTGGATTTATAAACAAAAATAAAATTAAAGACATCTAAATTACATCTTTACATATTTACAGTGGAACTGGCTCAAAGAATCAAGGAGGCATTATTTTTCATATTTTAAAAATAAAACAAAGGCGTAAAATACGGAGCTCACGTAAATTACCAATCATGCATTCAAATTTTTCATCGATAAATATTCTAACAATTAAATCCATGGATTTCATTAAATTAAAAATCTCAAATTAAACCTTAGAATGAATAGAATTTAAACTTTATCTTCAAATCTAAAATATTTCATCGCACTCTTAAAATAAGAGCCTTAGATCGAAGAAAGAAGTTTATTTAATCTAAATTTTCATCACATTTAATTTGAAATAATTAAAATAAATCCACACATAAACTTAATTAAAGAATAAAAATAAAATCAAATAATCATCATACATAAATTGAATAATTTGAAAATCATACACTAAATATTTCATCACACCTCAATTTTATTTATGAAACATGAATTTAGACTTACATATCAATGGAATTTTAAAGAAAAAGAAATATAATGAAAATCAAAATCCACCAACTTTAGAACCCAATATGGATTGAAAATCCCACAGTCTTTCTCCTTCTCTTCTTCATCTCCTCTCCTTTTCTTCAATGCCCAAGTTCAGTTTTCTCAATAGGAAAGGGCTAGTATTTATAGATGAAAAGAGGTGGAATGAATGGATTAGATTCAAAGATTTAAATAAAGCAAGGGACACATGGAGGGTGGATATGATTTGTGCTAAATATGGAATGATTTAAAGGAGGTAAGGAGCTAAATTCGTACAAGGAAAGTGGGTGCAGAATCCCGTTCTTTACAAATATATCATCTTTTAGCTCGGTTTTAACCTTGTTAATATCCGAATCAGGAAAAGTCGTAAACTACAAAGTTGTAGATCTTTAAGTCTTCTTTCCAACGCAAAAAGAATCAAAGCAATCGGACATCGGAGTTAAAATTTATGACCAAAATACTGAATATTTGTCAAACCTTCCTTATTTTTCTCACTTTCTTATTTTCTTTCTCTTTCCTTAATCCACTTGCCAAATTCGAAAATCCTCTTATATTAGCTTGTAAATTTCAAATTTCCTCTTTAGATAATGAAAATAGTAATCACACATGTGGATTTTTTCATAGGCTTTTCTTAATGGGCTTAATAATTGGGCTTGAGGTCCAAAATAACTCATAATGGGCCCAGACTTTATATTTAAGCATTTTTTCTGTCATCCTCACTTTTAAACCTGCAAAATACAAAATTATACTAATTAAATAAAATTAAATAAAATGAGATACTAGCAATTATAAATTTAGGAATAAAATATGTAATTATTTTGCACTAATCATTATGGGTTGACTTGGTCAACCACAAGTGAGTTCAAGTCTTGAGTTGAGTTAAAGATTTATTTGCTTGAGCTGAGTTGAGAAGGTAAAGAGGTGAGATGGTTTGCTTGTCTAAGTACACACTAGGGAGGCCAAAGGATTCATTGGGAAACCAAGGGGTCTCTTTGTTTAAGACAAACCATAATGAGAGGAATGGGATAAGTTTTGGTCTTAAACATAAAAACCCAAACCAAGGGGCACTCCAAACCCCTTGGCCGATCCTTCCTCTCTTGAACAAGAGATCTCTCCACTCCTCTCTCTCTCTCCCTCTCCCTCTCCCATCTCTACCCCCATACACCTAAAGCTTTTGAAGAGCAAAGAAAGAAAAAGAAGGATTAAGAAAGAAAAGACAGATTTAAAAGGAAAAAAGGAGACTGAATTAAGGTATGTTTAAGATTTAATAATGTGAGAATGAGTCTAAGGAAACCATAGGTTTGGCCATGGTGTGGCCGAACCCATGGGTTCCATAATTGGTTGGGATGAATAGCCAATTTGTTATAAGGTCATGGAGTTGGAAATCCATCCAAGGGATGGTTATGGGATTGAAACAAAAGAACCCATGCTATGATAATAATATGATTGAATAGAATCAGGTGGAGACTGATTTTAAGGGTTCAAAATCACTAAATTTAGGATTGGTTGTTGACTGATCTTAAGATCAGTTAGTGGCTGATCTTGGATCAGTTTTAGGACCAGTTAATGGCTGA
Organism: Chimonanthus praecox; assembly: GCA_022113865.1. NCBI lineage: Eukaryota > Viridiplantae > Streptophyta > Magnoliopsida > Laurales > Calycanthaceae > Chimonanthus > Chimonanthus praecox. The sequence goes on along the minus strand of CM039087.1, from coordinate 18,453,047 downwards.
TTTTTTGGGCTAGCTTTCAGCGTTCAAACTATTGATTTTGGTGACTGATTTTAAGAAAGATGCTGGCTGATTTTGGATCAGTTTTAGGACTAGTAATGGCTGGTTTTTGGGGCTGATTTTCAGCCTTCAAACTATTGATTTTGGCGACTGATTTTAAGACAAATGATGGCTGATTTTGGATCAATTTTAGGACCAGTTAATGGCTGGTTTTTTGGGCTGGTTTTCAGCCTTCAAACTATTGATTTTGGTGACTGATTTTAAGACAGATGCTGGTTGATTTTGGATCAGTTTTAGGACCAGTTAGTGGTTGGTTTTTGGGACTGATTTTCAGTCTTTAAATTGTTAAATTTGGGGACTGTTTTGGATAGTTAAAGCTGCAACAGATGGGACTTATTTTGCGTCTATAAATTGTTAAACTTGGGGACTGTTTTGGCTAGTAAAAGCTGCCACAGATGGGACTGATTTTCAGTCTTTAAATTGTTAAATTTGGAGACTGTTTTGGCTAGTAAAATCTGCCACAGTTGGGACTGATTTTCAGTCTTTAAATTGTTGAATTTGGAGACTGTTTGGGCTAGTAAAAACCCACCATGGTGGTTCGGCCATGTTGTATGGCCAAATCCCATTGAGGGTCTTAAACGGGTTAACGACAAGGAATGCATAAATGCGTTGGGAAACGAACATGGAACTTAGATAGAGATAGGGATGATGAAATTGAGATGGAAAATCAAACTACTATGTATGTTTGAACTTGATAAGGTAAAGAGGTTTGCAAAAGGAATGCGATTCGTCTCACGTGACCGTTGGCGTTACCGTTGCAAGATAGTATATCGTACATTGGTAGGATTCCTACCTTATTGAGAACAAAATGGAATATGATATGATACTGATTTTTAGTTCAAATATAATGATTACTTTGATTATACAAATTGTGTATGTTTATAAACTGATTTTTCAAATGATGTGATATGTTTTAAATTAACTGGCATCCTTGCATACATTTCATCATGCATGGCATGGGAGGAACATAGATGACCAGCAAGCTAAGTTCTGACTGGTTCGAACATGACTTGCGCTTGAGACTAGCTTGTATTAAAACTATGTTATTGAGATTTGGCCTCGTCCATTTGAAAGGAAAGGTATGGCTTATTGGGCCAAAGAGCTCTTGGGTAGGCAGTCCCGAAACCCTGCATAGTGGAAGGAGTTCACACTCCATCGGTAATCCCGATTAATTTGTGGATGAGTATACAGTGCCCTGGTGATTGCCGCCTCAAACACTGTGGATATAATTAGCCAAGGAAACCGTTTATTGATTGATTTATGATTGGATATGGATATGGATGATGGGTGAGAGTTCATTGGCATTGACACCCATGACATGACACATAAGTAAGCATGATTATGATATGAAAATCATGTATTGTTTTTACTACTTATGAGATATTTTGCAAATGTGATATGATGTATATACCCTTGATTTATATTACTCCTATGTGTACCATAACCCTACTTGGAATACCTGCTGGGCATGTTAGCTAATGCCCTACTTCTACCATATATATGATGGAACAGGAAATGCCAAGGAGAAGGATGTAGGACTGGAAGGGAGCCAATCGTAGGAGCTTGGGAGATTGAAGTTTTAAATTACTAGTTTTGTTTTCAATGATCTATTTGGAGACTTGCATTTTGGATTGTAATAACCTAGACTATTTTGGGACACCTTAGACTTATTTGTTATGGTTTGATACTCTTAAGTTTTTATTGAAGATATATATAGTGATTGGTTCTCCTTACCTATTGATGACATGAATATGAATAGTATCTTATTCATATAGATTATTCCGCAAGTATTCAGAAAAGTGTGTGAAATGTTTAAGTGGACTTAGTCCACGCACACGTAATGGTGGCCAGTTAAGGGTCGAGTTTTGGAAACTCGGACTTGACTCGCATCGTGACGACCCGTACTCTCTCACTTATTTAAATATATATATATATATATATATATACTCTGATTTTTTACAAGTGAAAAAGGTCAAGGCGTTACAGGTTGGTACTGGGCGTGTTTAGGCATCCCACATCGCCTATGGGAGTGGAATCTCCCTGATATTTAAGTAGTGTGCTTCCTTCTTCTAACTCTCGGACGGAGCATTATGATTAGTATCAGAGCATGGTTCAACTCTCGGACTGTAATATAAGCGTGGTTGTCATGTGTAGAGTCGGGGACAACTTTGGCTTTTAGGGGGTAGGTTGCGATACCCATCCCTAGAGGGGGACGGGGCGTTACAAGTTTATAGTTAAAATTTGATCAATTATAGCCATAAGTCTATTTTTAATCTGTAAAGTTGATTTTTCTAATAAAATTATAAAAATTAAAGAAAATGGACCAGTTGAATAACGTTAGCGGATTTTTTTCAAGTTAAAGTAATGATTCACTTGATCTCCTTCCTCTCGATTTTTTATTTTGCTCTTTACTTTCTTGCAATCTCGTCAAATGTGTTTTGTTCTATGCATGCATTTTTTTTCTTTCTTTTTTTTCATTTTTATCCATTCTTAAATATTTTTGTATTTAGCTGAGAAGATTAAGAATAGATAAATGATAATATTTCAATTTGATGTTTTAAATCTACAAAAAATTAATACTCCTTTTGTCCCAATTTAGTCGTCTCATATGCATTTTGAGATTATCCAAAAATAGTTGTCTCATATGTATTTTGCAAGAGTTACTGGATGTTGGAGAGAAGTTCATAAGCCTTTTGACAACCCTTCTTTAAAAATTTCAAATTTTTAAATGGGACAACTAAAATAGGACAGAGGGAGAAATTTACATTTTATTTAAGAAAATGAGATTGGCATAAGTTGTTTATCATTTTTATTTAACAAAAAGAAAATGCAAAGAGTTTCGAGTCGGAAGAATCAAATGCTAGCAAGTGGATTTGCTAAAAGGTGATATGAAACTCGCACAACAACTTTAGAGAAAAACAATTTCCTTTTAAAGTTAGTTCTCACGAGAACTTCGTTCAAACTTAAATTTATGAAGTTCACAATGGACTCAATCGATGCTAGCACGAGGTATTTGTGGGTTTTCATCTGATAGTATGATTTCAAAGAGCATAATGGAAAAGTTGATGCTAATTTTTGTGAAGTACTTTAAACTTTCACCTAGGTTCTTTTTGTGTGTTTTTCACCTTGTTTGGCTTCGCATGATGATTTGCAATCTTAAGTAATAGTTTATGTTAAAATAATAATAATAATTTCATTTGTGCAAATTATTTTGATATGCATTATATTATGTGAAAATTAATTTTCATTTTATCGTCACAATATAAACTATACAACTTAAGTAAACCAAATAAAAAATCTGACCAAGGTGTAGATATTGATTAAAGGGTTTTTTAGTTAGCTAAGATTACTGGCATATGAAAGTCCAGACTAAAACGATGCACAGTCCTAGAGGAGGGTGAATAAGACATTTTATCAACTTTTATTAATTTTTAAAATGATACAATAAAAAACAATATGCAATGGAATAATCAAATGTGCAAGCAAACAATAAACTAATCCAACAATGCAAACCACAAATGTACAACGATTTTATAGTGGTTTGGTTCACCTAAACCTACGTCCACTCTTGGAATCACCCAACCTTGGACTATCTGAAACTCACTAAGAAATGGTCGACACCCTAAATAATACACACTTAATTTTGAGATGTTCGACCGCCAAGGTCTAATCCTCAACTTATTACTTTCTATGGTGGTTCAATCACACAGGTCTAATCCACCTTGCAATAATTCAAAAACAATTTAAGAAAAACACTTGTTTCGGTATTTTGCGTAGATTTTGAATATGTCCTTCTATGATGCCTCCGTACTTCGATCTTCAAAGCTTGAATGACTACAGTGATTGCATAACTGAAAGTTCCCAAGTGCTAGAGCCCGATAGTCTAGAGGGGGTGAATAGAGCAATCCCCAATTTTTTGGTCATTTCTAAAATTTCTTGATTAACCCAAATTAATAAGGTGGAATGACAATGTTAATCAAGAAGGAATGACGTTGCATGAACAAGAGATATGCCAATTAATTTAGAATTCACACAAGCAAAATATCAAACACAACGACACCCGATATATAACGGTTTGGTTTAAACAAAACTGTCGGAGTCACCCAATCTTAAGTTATCCCAAATGTACTAAGTGGAGAATTACACACTCACAATAGAATAGAAATTTCACTTACTCAATCCGAATTTTGAAATGTTCGACCAACCTCAGTAGACTTCCTTATCCCTCTATTTCTTATAGTGGTTCAAGCTTCCTTATCTTATTCCACTTCACAATATGATGAAATTAAAAACACTTGCCTTTGAAGCTCAAGCTTGATGTAGATGTGTTTCTTGAAAAGCTCTCCCAATGTTATCTTGTTGATGATGAAGATGTATCTTGTATGAGCAATCACAAGATTGGGAGATGGATTCTAGGAATGTAGATGTGCAAGTTGAATCATAGAACTAGTTTTCTTTTCTATCTTAATCTCAATCAATAATGATTGGATTTTTTAAAATGATTTACCATACATTAGGTTTTGAGAGAGAGAGGGAGGTAAGACTCTTAGAAGATCTCCTCTAATTTTTCCAAAGTCAAAAGCTCTGACCCACTCAAGGAAAATCCGGAACTTAAATAGCCAAGCCCAGATTTTTCGAAGCGGACAATCGATCGCCATCATGATTGATCATGGTGGTTCAAACTTGTTCTTCACCAATATGACCGTTGCGCATTAAATGCATTCCAACGTTTTAAAAACGGTCATCCAACAATTGATCGTTCTACACGATTCATCGTGAACACCCATTGACGATGGATCGTGGGTTGGCGATTGTATCGACCTAAGGCTACTGTTTTGACAATGCTTGTCAAAACAAACTTCAAAATTTTCCCAGGGCAACGGGTCGTCGTGCTGATGTGTTGGCCCTGTCTCAGGCGCTTGGTTGTGCATCCGATAGATCGTGATATGTTCTTCACGATGGGCCGCACCTAACGATTGTATTGTCCTATAAGAAAACTGTTTTAACAGACCTAAGTTCAAACCAGAACTTTGTTAAGTCCAGCCGATAAATCGTGTACTCGATACATTGGCCCTGTCTCAAATGATGGATAGTCATGACGATTGAATCGTCCTAAGACCAAAGTTGTTTGACAATCCATTCCAACCAGAACTTTCGATTTCCAGGACGATTGATCATGGTGTCCTCTGTCATTGCGATAGATCGCTTACTCAAAATCATGAATGGTCTATTTTACCATTCTTACCAACTTACCATAAATGGTTTCATTTACCATTTTACCAACTTACCACAAATGGTCTCATATATCATTTTAGCAACTTACCACAAATGGTCTCACATACCATTTATCATACTTGAAATTATAATTGGTCTACTATACCAATTTATCAACTTACCACAAATTGTCTCATATACCATTTATCATATTTAAGTTCATAATTGGTCTACTATACCAATTTATAAAGTCACCACCACTACTGTACCACTGCCATACCATTGTCACATCAAAACACTACACTAGCTATAAATGTATTAACTCCCGACACGGTCAAAATGCAGCATCTTACAAGAGCATAAACGACCCCAATGGTCCGGCCAATGACCTATTGCCAATAATATATGACCTCACTGGTCCAGCTAATGCCAATAATATATATGACCTCAATGGTCGGCCAATGCCAATAATATATATGACCTAAATGGTCCAGCTTATGCCAATAATATATGACCTCAATGGTCCGGCCAATGCTAATAATATATATATGACCACAATGGTCCGGCCAATGCCAATAATGTATATAACCTAAATGGTCCGACCTATGCCAATGATATATGACCTCAATGGTCCAACCAATGCCAATAATATATATGACCTAAATGGTCCGGCCTATGTCAATAATATATGACCTCAATGGTCTGGCCAATGCCAATAATATATATGACCTAAATGGTCCGGCCAATGCTAATAATATATATGACCTCACATGTCTACCATAGCCCAGAGCTCGACTCCCTAACACCGTGTTATGCTTCCGTTCTAATAGTTAGAACTTATTTCCATCCCTCACATGCATAACATTTATTCCCTTATTCTGGCTTATTCAGTCTTTTTTATATCATGTAAAATTCATGAAATCACTTATTGCACTAGATCTAGGTTTACAAAATATGATTTACCGATTTTGTATTACTGAGTCTCCTCACCGAATAACGTAGGTTATCACGGGTATCTGTTAAACACAAATAGGAATACCATGAATATATATTCATAATCAAACATAATACACATTCATATACAATACATAGTACATTTACAGTATTTTCTCATTTTCCAGAAAAACTTCAAGAGAAATGGTTGTGAGTCCTCATAGTAGGTTACTACTCCTTTTTAAGTTATAATAATCAATCAATCAAGACATCAAATAAAGTACTCAGTGCCCAGTCTCATATTTTTTCCTAATTAAGACTTTGTCCAGAGGGTATAGTTAAAAGTGCATAGAGCACTACATATATTGTCTTCTAGATTTGACCATGGAGATGTATTGAGTTAGATATAAAGAGAAAGAAAATCACTCAGTGTCCGATCCCTTCTTTTCTACCAAGAGGCGAAATTAATCGTTGCGCTATAAATAGCTACCGGGCGATGTTTTCGCTGCACCACATGTAGAGGGTTTCAGCCTGGAAGTGAACACACAAGGGAATAACACATACAATGGTTAGTTTCATTTTTAACTTAGAATTTAGGCCTTTACAAATTATTATAAAAAAATAAGATAATATCCAAAACAAATCTAACTTAATCAGTTTAAACAAAACTTTCAAAAAAACCAAAACTGGGTTCCTCGAAACATGCCTCGGAACTAGGTACAATGGCTTCGGAACTTCCGAACCACTCTCCTATTACTGTGTTTTATCAGATCCTTCAGATCATGGGTTCACCCTTGGAAACTTCCGAAGTTCAGATCTTGGAACTTCTGAGCTTTTTCTGAACAAAAAACAACAAAAATAGGAAAACATTGGTCTCGGTCTGCCTCTGAACTTGCCGAGGTCTGCTCGGATCTTTCGAGCGGTTCGGATCATCCAAATGTTCTTGGAAAGTCCGGGACTGTCTAACAGAGGCAGAGAAAATATTTGGCATCTTTATCCTTCGGAACCCAAAACAAGAGTTCGAGACTCCCGAGAGTCGTCTTCTTCAGACAATCAGTTGTAGACTACTGTGACGGGACAATCCACTTGACACACAAATTCAAAAACAGTGGGCTTCTTGAATTCATTTTTCACAAGTATCAAGTCTGATATGTTCTACAATTAGTCTAGTATAATTTCAAAATAAATTAGCCAATCAAGAGATAAAAAAAACCTATGATTTTAAGAATAAAATCAGTAAAACACATGAAAAGTCAAAGTTTCCACTAACTTTCAAAATTGATTTTGAAACTCAAATCTAAACCAAATTTAGCTCTTTTTTATCCTAAGCATGTTAAAATTTCAAAATGAATTCAATGCATACCTTCTCTTTAAGAATCGGGTTGAGTTTCAACTCTTGAGAATTTTCCACTAAAAACCAATCGTATGAAGTTTTGAACGAAAGAAAGAAGAAGAAATAGAAAAATTGTTTTGATGAATGAAGGGGCTTATCTCTTTTTGTAAGGAAAAGAATGAACAGATAAGCATTATCTAATGTTTTAGATGATATTTATCCAAAACTTATCTAATACATTATCCTTATGTTTATCTAAAACATTATCCTTCATGTTTATCCAAAACATTATCTAAAACATTATCTTTAATGTTTATCGAAAACATTATCCAAAATTATCCCTTTATTTTTCTAATTAAATAACTAAAGTTCAGGTATTTACAATTTTACCCTTCCAACTTCAACGAGTCAGATCAATGAGATGTCGAGCCCAGATTGGGCTAAACTTGGACTTCTCGCATAACCCACTCTGTAATCTTCATTATTAACGAGTCAAAAACACAATTAATTAACACAAATCACATAGTTAATCTTGATTTTGGATCAGGGTATAACAATAAGTATGGGTAAACTGACATAAATCTATCTAATATAAATAATAAAAATAAAATTTTATGAAACATAATTGTCAAAATATCATATTTTTAAGGGGTGATTATGTTGAATTTTTAATAAGGTCTCTAAACTCCAAAAGAGTTTGAGGTTCATAATAATCTCTTTCGGAGTAATTAACAATTTATTCTGTTAAAATTTTATTTTAAAATGTCTCAACATTTTCAAAACAATGCATTTAGATGAGGGGTAAATTTTACGTGGTTATCCTTGAGTAGGGGTAACTGTAACCAGGAGTAATCTAACATATTAACAATTTTATAAGAATTAATAATTTTTATTAAATCTATGTAATATAAAAATTAAAAATAAAATTTTATGAAACATAATTGTCAAAATGACCTATTTTAAGGGGTGATTCTGTCCAAATTTCGATAGGGTCTCGAAACTCCAAAAGAGTTTGAGGTTCATGGTAATTTCTTTTGCGGTAATTAGCAATTTATTATGTTGGAAGTTTGTTTTAAAAATATGTCAATATCTTCAACGTGATGCATTTGGATGAGGGGTAAACTTTACGGGGGTTACCCTTAAGTAAGGGTAATTATAAGAAGGGATAACTTGACATATTAACAATTTTATGAGATTTAATATTTTTATTAAATTCATATAATATAAAAATGAAAATTATAAATTTTTATGAACAGATATGTTGATAATTTTGTCACGCCCCGAACCTAGATGTGGGCCCGAAACGAGACTAATTTTTTTTTTTAAACATGCCTGTCATCAACAGTTTATGGGATTTCAGCAAGCTCACTCAAGCCCAAGAAATAAGTCCCACAAGTACAAGTGAACTTGAGGTATGAGCTGGGCTTAGATATCATGACTTTGAAGGAATATTTTCATAAACATAACATTATACATACATATGACTTGTTCCAATGGTCATAAGTCCATACATGGCTCCAAAAACCAAAATACACATATATTTAAATACCAAAACATTGAACTTAAAATTAAACTATTATAGCTCTAACTCCAACAACTCCTGAGATTCAACTTCTAATTCATCATGGAGGGATCCTTAGCTCCCTCTACCGTTCCATGTCCTGCACTATAAGGGATGTGAGTTCCTAGTCTAGTGAAGAGAGCCCAACAAAACACAATATTCAGGAACTTAACACAAAATACAATGCATGACTGTAACGAAATAATAAACAAGTAACTATTTTACCATTTATTTCTTTCTTTCCTTTAATAAGATTAACAATCTTAGTCACACTGGGGTATTCCACTCAACCCCATTGAGGTATCCCACTCAACCTCAACTGTGTATTTCCAAGGTATCCCACTCAACCTTGGAGGGTATCCCACTCAACCCCATGAGGTATCCCACTCAACCTCATATGCATTAGGTCTGTACTGGACAAAATGCAGCATCTTGCAAGAGCTTTACACAAGTTTGTGCTCATATACTTTAACATGTATATTAAATATTCATAACCCATAAACATGGAATAAATATGAATCTCTATATACATTTTCACCAGGATTTAACAATAGAGTTACCTTTACCATTCACTGATATTATCCAGGTTTAACAAATCTAGAATATTCATAGTCACCACCTGCATAACCCTGTTAGTATAGGAATACCACATGCAGTATAATCTTATGCATACTAATCACATGCATTTCAACAACAATATAAATCACATGCATGAATAAGAATAACATCATAAATGCACAATCAAATAACCAATCTAACAATAGACATTTACAAACAATCCCACAACTCATCTATTAATATTTAGATTTCTAATGGACCCCATATTGCGTTTCAGACCACTAGGCGTAAGTTCCCTGACACCTTATTTACGCTTCTGTTCTGATAGTCAGAATATATATATCATCCCTTACAAGGAAGCGATGTCATGTCTCGCTTTTTGGTCCTATTTGGTCTTTTCCATCCGTAAAATACTATGGGTTCCCATTTTTCATCTAAAGTCTAGCATATTAGCATGGTTAAGTCTAAAGACTTCACATTAACTAATGTACGTGTAAAGTTGAGTACCCTCACCTTCTCCAGCTTTCAAAAATCACCAATATCTGTAAAACATCATAATTTTTCATGAATACTTATCTAATTTTAAATACACTTGAAGTAAGTTAAAACATTTCCAAAGAACTTTTAAAATACATTTTTCATCTGAAAACTAGGTAATGTCAATGAGTCTCCTTAAATCTTTCTACTTCACTTATAAAGTCAAAGTCAGGTCTCAGTCATCCAAAATACACAATAAAGAGAAAATAAAATTTACTCAGTGCTCAGTCTCCTATTTCTTCTTAGCCAGGGTCAAGTATTGAGACTGTGTCCAGAGGTTAAAGTGCAATAAAGTAAAAATGCTCAAGCCATTCCCAGATTGTCTCCTGAATAGGACTATAGAAACGTATTGAGGCAGGCCTAGAGAGTACAGTAAAGTAAACACCTATTTGCAGAAATTTCAACACACAAAGTCAGTTTGGGGTTAATTTTTCCCCTTTTTAACTTAGATTTCAAATCAAGGTTTTATCATAGCTAAAAAGAAAAAAGTAAAATGTGAAAAAGAAGTTTTTACAGTAAGTTCACTTTTCCTCCAGATTTTCAAGGTGAAATTTGAAGCCCAAAATGTGACCCTTTTTCGAAAGGGTTGATCCGAAGTTCCTAAAATTTTGAATAGATAAGTTTTGATACCTCATTTGTCCAAATCCAATGAGAAATGACGAAGTTTGAAAGCCTCAAAAATTCTCTGAAATTCCACACAGTAGTCGCACGATGCAGAAGAAGAAGAAGAACATAGAAGAAGAAAATGAAACCAAGAAGAAAATGAAGGAGAGAAGAAAAAGAAAGAAAACTAAAAAAATTTCCTCATCTCTTCTCCTTTTATAAATGTCGAAGGTAGATGGCCTGCCATCACCTACTCTACACTAGAGAGATGCATCAGTCGCCAGATGTTACAGTAATGCATATTACATTAGTTAAAAGAAATGAAACTATATAATTGCTATAGTTTTGAATAATAAAATCTCTTTTAAATTTCAAAATTATTTTTTAAGCACTGTGCTTTTCCATAATTTCTCAAATTGAATATCCGGACTAATTACAATAACCTAATAAAAATACTTTAAGACTTTAAGGTCTTTTGACACTTCCAACTGCTTAAAACACAATGTTTTACAAATAAGGGTATCCCTCAACTGTGCCGAAAACACACTTTTGGAAGTCCAAACGACAAACCGTAAAAACCGTTAAACTCCAAATTCAACGCTGAACAAATGTGTGAAAATTGAAAACTTAGATCTTTCAAATGACTATTTACCAAAAATAGGTAACCCTTAACGCCTCAACCAGAAAAAAGTTCAGATAATGTCAACTTCGTCACAACACTCAAAGAGTTGGATCCACATATCTCGAACTCAGATCGAGTCAAACTTTGACTCAAAACAAAACACATTTGTTAATCGTCCAAATTAACCAACCACTAAATACTATTAACTATAGTTAATAACTAAATTTAACGGTAATTTGGATCAGGGGATTACATTTATCACGCCCCGGCCCGATATGTGGGCCCAGAACGAGACAAATTTTTTTTTTTTTTTTTAAACTAATCCCGAAACTCAGAATGTCCATGGCCTCAGATCTGCCTAAGCCTATGAAGAGACCATATGTATTCATAAAAGCTAAACTATCACATAAGGTACTTATATATATATAACAGTTCACACCATAATTATACACATACAAGTCTGGATACCCAACTGGTAAACTTAGACAATAATTACATATTAAGTCATCTAAGTAAATTCTACTCGAAAACAACTTAGTGAAATTCAAAGGTTCCACAGCTTAGGTCATTGCAGGGGGGTCCTCCGCTGCCTCCAGACCTTGTCCTGCATTGAGGTACACGTAAGATTCTAGCCCAGTGAAGAGAACTCGAACTATCATAGATATAGCATGTGATAGAGAATTAAAGTCTACAATGCAGTTGAAATAAATAACAGAACATGTGGCAATTATTCTTTTATTTCAATTCCTAATATATATCATTGTTTCTTTGACTCTCTGGGGTATCCCGCTCAACCCCAACTGTATAGGCCCAGGGTATCCCACTCAACCCTGTCGAGGAATCCCACTCATCCTCGAAAGCATTAAGTCAAGGCAGACATAATGCAGCATCTTGCAAGAGTTCGACCCATTTAACAAGTGTGTGAGTATATATGTTTAATATACTCCATAAACAAAATTTCATATAAATGAAAAAAATACACAATTACCATTCACTAGTATAAAGTCTACGCTTATCAACCCAGAGTAATCATATTCTCCACACCTGCATAACCACATTAGTAGAGGGACATTCATAAATATATACAGATAATCACCTGCATATTCCACATATACCAATCATAACACATATCATGTATATATGAACATTACATAAAACATACACATATTCACATGCAAATAAGTCATAGTTGAGTCTCCTCACTTTGATCGACGAAGTTACATGGATTTCTCGATTTGCGTGAAGGAGAGAGAGAAAGCTTGTCCACTGTTCCAATTGGATAATTGACGGAGTTAGACACTTTATATTAACCTAAGATGACCCGACCGACGAAATTGAGAAGAAAATAGTGGAGGTTTAATTTACGTACTCCAAGTTGGTCTTATTCCATATTTACTGAAAACCCTACTAAAATTTGAAACTAAAAAGAATTTACATCCTTGATGTAGAACTTTTACATTTAAAACCACCCACTTGATAACAATGCCATAAAATTTCTCATAGAATCAAATCATCTTTGAAATCCAGGCAAATAATCATCAAATAACATGATAAACAAAAAAAAATATTTTCAAAAGTTTGCTTATAAATAAACTATCAATGCTCACTAAAATGATAAAATAAAAATGTCATAGATGGTGTAATCTCTTTACTATGAAAAGATGGAATAAAAACCCATACGAAAATGAATCAACCAAATTGTACAATAATTATTAAAACTATAAGAAAAAAAACATTTAAAATGGTTAAACTAACCATATATGCTAAATTAACATTAAAACTTAATTGGCAATTTAGAATTCAAATATTATTAAAACTAAAACAATTCTCTTAAAACTAATTAAAACTAATTAATTTAGCTATGCTTTTAAAGAATCAAAATACACAATAAAATTAGAATATTAAATCATTAATTAAATCTCCCTACTTAAATTTCATTTTACTTAAACAAAATCTTGAGATCATTTATAAACTAACTCATAGTTTAAAATTGCAACATAAAGGTCTTAGCAAAAAAATCATTTCTAAAGGTGTTACTTAAAATTTAAAAGAAAAGGGGTATTTTCCCTAAATTCTAAAAATCCAAAAATGAAGCCCAAAATCAACCTATTTCACAAAACAAACAGTCCTAGAGGTATTAAAATTTCAAATAGATAAGTTAGTATACCTTGATCGTCGAAATCTACCGAGAAATGATGAAGTTTGAAAGCCTGGTAAAAAAACCCCAAACCCGAACACTGTTGCCGCAGAAACAGTTGGAAGAAGAAGAAGAAGAGAGGAGGAATAAAGGAAGAAAAAAAAAAGAAAGAAAGAAAGAATCGGTTGAAGAAAAAAAAAAAGATGAAGGTGAAAAGGGGAAAAAGAGAGGGATCGGTGGAGGGTGAGAAGCCCTTGTTGTTTTTTATTTTTCTCTATCTGCATCTTCAAGTGTTTCTTTTCTTTTAACTCAAAACCCACTATGTCGGTGGTTTTTTTTTTTTCACCTAGCCTAGCTACTAACCTATTAGTTTCCTTCTTATCTTCTTAAAAATAAATTAAACTATATACTTATATAGTTTGTAATAATAAGCTAAAACTACATAACACCATAATTTGATTAAATAAAATAACCTTTTTTATTTTTTTATAAAACTATTTTGACACTTTCAAATATTTAAAATTAACATTTTAAAACAAAAATCCCCACTTCTACACATCAAAATGTCAGCCGGGAAAATTCTTTTGACTTAGAATTTTAAAACTAAGTTAATGAGTGAAAATTGAGAATTTAAACACCTCAAATAATTTATTTTCCAAACACAAATTATTTTAAGGGTCTCAATCTGAGAAAGTTTAGAAAATTTCAACTTTCCCACTACACTAACGAGTTGGATCCAAAGACTCTGAACTCGAGTCGAGTCAACTCTGACTCTATATAAAGCCCATTTGTTAATCTCTCAGATTAACTGGCACTAAATATAGTCAACTACAATTAATCAAGTAATTATACGCTAATTTTGGTCGGGGTATTATGACATTCCACCCTACTTAAAGAAATTTCGTCCCGAAATTTTCAAAAATAAAGTACGTACCTTTTTCAGCGAACACACTGGGGTACAACTTTCGCATCGTCGCATCTGGCTCCCACGTCACATGTTGTACACCATGTTGCAGAGCGATATGCAAGAACACAAAATTTCAATCTTGAACTATAGAGGTCTCCGCCTCTTGATAGCATACTTTTGTTGCTTGACTACCTCATCTTGACTCATGTATCTTCTCTGGTCCAAGTAGAGTTTCATTCTCCACTTTTACCTCGCATTTTATTCCATTTTAACAATATCGCTGGCGCACCCACTTTACATCCTTACACTGCAAATTTGGAATAGTGAAAGCGATTAACAGTTTTCCTCTACATTTACAGATTCTAGTGAGTACAACGTGCCTTAGAATGTCAAACTTTCGTTAGTTCTGATTTTTCCACTTTCTAACTTATAAGTGAGGTAGTTTTGCTTGCGTCATTTCCACCGTGTAGACCCATGAGCAACAACTTTCCCTCTTTTCACCAGGGCACACCTTAATCTAAGTCTAAGCGTAGCATAATATACCTCAAACCATGTCCTTGCGCAAGTATAGTTAACACCGGAGAGGTGGTTAACTTCTATCTTAGATCCTGAAATACTACTTCACAAGTTTCATCCTATTCAAATTTGACATCATTTTACGTCACACGAGTCACGGGTACAGAAACTTAAGAAAACTTGGGGATAAATTTACAATAACATCCTACCAATTCAAAAAAACTTCAAACTTCAGAGACACTTTTGGGTCTTTCCAATTTATCACATTCTCTACTTTTGTTAGATCCACTAAAATTTCCCTCAACTGACACCATGTGTCCAAGAAATTAAACTTGGGTTAACCAAATCTTATACCCATTGAGCTTGAGGAACAATTAATAATTCCTCGGAATTTACAGATCCTCACCCAAATAGTGCTCATGCTCCTCCTCCGATGGTGAATATATCATAATATCATCACCTACCACTATCACAACTCCCTTAGATACAGCCAAAAGATCCTAATCGTCAGATCCATGGAAGTAGCTGACACGTTCGTCTGATCAACAGAACGACAAAAAACTCATAGAATCCATACTGCGTCCGAAATGCAGTCTTGAGAATGACTCCCTGCTTAACTCACAACTCATCGAAGTAATAGGTACCTGACTCAAAGGTCGGTAATCTACACTTCTTTGAAAACTTTTCTCTCTACTTCACAAAAAAGTTGGCATTTCCCCAATGCGAACTACTTGGGTGAATAAAACCAAACTAGAGCAGTTCACCTATCTGTTTACCTAACTCCCTTTGTTCTGCTGGTGACATCCTGTAGAGTGCCATAGATATAGGAAATGCCCTAGGTTGTGGATCATCCACAAGAATTCTGACTCTCGGCGTGGAGGTCTCTCACTTAGCTAGTCTGGAAAAACATCCATGACTTCATAAACCACCCGAGGAATATTTGACTCTACACCTTTTCATCCTCTATTTCCATATTGGCCACCACACTACCCGGATACGCCATCAAGACTGAAAATTTGACTCTTAAGTCATCATTAGGCACTAACTTCTCCACAAATATTATCCTGGTCGGAGAGGTCCCATAGACTTTTACTGAAAACAACTTATCAGAGTCTGGTGCACTGATAACCAATCCATGCCTAAAATAACATTAAATCTGTTATTTCTACAACTAGAAAACCAAGTGACAGATTTAAATCACCTACCCTCATAATGCACAACTTGCACTTCTGTGTTACTCTCAACTTCCTACCTAACGGTGAAACTGCCGTTAAAGGTTTACAAGCAATTAAAGCCTACAACTCTAACTTGTCATAACAAGTTCTAGAGATAAAATAATAAGAGGCACTCGTATCAAACAATACTCATGCCAGGAAACTAAAGAGAGGTAAACTACATTTTATCCCGACGTCATCCATAGGTTTGTCCAATTGAGCCCCCATCTAAGGATGTCCTGGTCCTCTCATTTGTCCAGTGCTTTGTGGCTCATTCCCCGGCACCACCAAGTTCCTAGAAGGTTGCAGTAGAAATTGAGTTGGCCTCGTGCTCTAAGCTAGTCCCACTACAATATTGCCACTACCAATGTAGGGACAATCTATGATGAAATGTCCGGCTTGCTTGCACTGAAAGCATACTTGATCATCAAACTACGATTCCTTATATTGCGGGCACTGTTTAATAGTGTGACCGAGCTGCTTACATGAATAACAAATCAACTTCTTAGGTCTCATCACAATACGTCCACCGTCGTATGAATATTCGTTAATAAAATGGCCCTTCTGCTTGCAATGGAAACAAGCTCCACCTTTTGACTTAGGCTGAGGACATTGCTTTGCTATGTGAACTGGATGATTACACCTATAACAGATCACTTGCTTAGAGCTCACATTGTTTGCTTGTCCTTCCTAGGACTGACTTTTCTTGGAAAACGATCCTCTGAACTTCCTCTTTTTATTCTACCTAGGATCCTTAGTAGCTGTTGCATTTCCTTCCTCGAGATTTCGATTCTGGGGTAGTTGGAAATCATCTGCCACCATTTGATAAGCTTTCATAACAATACTCATTGCATTAACGACTTCATTCTGTTCCACACGGTCATTGTGATCTTTTAAAGGTGGAGTAATACTCGCACACTTCGACTTACAAAATGTCGAGATGCTTCAGACATTGCCTGACAAACACGTCTAAGGTCAAAATAGTCTACTAGAAACAAAATTATTTGCCATAATCCATCATAGCACAATAATAATAAACCAATCATAATCATAAACATGTATATATGATGCAATTTTATCACTACACAACAATAAGCAAACATACTTATATCATGTATTACTGAGGTCTAAGCATAAGCTTCAGATAGTCAGTTACTGAAGATTATATACAATAGTCTTCAGTTCTAACATTAGGAGTCAGATACAAAAACTTACATACATCTGACTCTACCCCAATCACCCAAAAAAAAATGATCATCTATAACCACTTACTGGTCCATTTATCTCTCAAAAGCACTAAATCTCATCATTTGAGTCACTATAATATGGACATGCAGCTTGAATGTGATTTAGTTCTCCGCAGATTTTGCATTGAGCAGTTATATCGTGACTCATGTAATAACAACCTCTTTCATGATGGGCACAGACTCTGCAAATGGTGCACTTAAGGCGATGACAAAAGTTATCAGAATATTCAGTGCAGTCACAAAAGGCACACCGAGGAATAATTCCATGGCTGTGGAATAAATCATGCTCAAGCCGACGTAAATGAGGGAGAAAAACATGTTCCGTTGCTTCAGGTAATGGTTCAAGAATTGACCTGGGGTAATCTCGGGTTCCAAAATAAGCTACTTCTGGTTCAGGTGTTTTAACCCATTTGAGTTTCAAGGGTTAGACTAGGTTCAGATTCAAAAGAAGTCACATCAGTACTAAGGTCTTCTTCAAAAGTTTCAACAGAGGTGGTAGAATTTCTAGAATAAAATGCAATATTAATAACCTCAACTAACTTTGATTCCACATCATCTGGCAATGAGTTGGGTGTCCAAACTAACATACTAGACTCATTAGATGAGAAGTACAGAGTCACAGGGTCTTCCAGAGTTCCTTGTCCTATTTCCCTATCTCGTATTTTCTTCTTAGACATCTCTATCCAAAAATAAAACAACAGTTAGTAAGGAAATAAAATAATCAAATACAGTGATTACACTAAAACTTACACCCAAATTCACGCCAAATCACATCAAACTTAAACTAAGCATGCATGTTCTCATCACAGTCTAAGAGCTGAACCTAAAGCTCTGATACCACTCTGTCACGCCCCGAACCTAGATGTGGGCCCAGAACGCGACTAATTTTTTTTTTTTTTAAAACAAACCTATCACTAACAGTTTATAAGATTTCAACAAGCTCACTCAAGCCCAAAAAATAAGTCCCACAAGTACAAGTCAACTCGAGGTATGAGCTGGGCTTAGATACCATGATTTTGATGGAATATTTTCATAAATATAACATTATACATACATATGACTTGTTCCACTGGTCATAAGGCCATACATGGCTCCAAAAACCAAAATACACATATATTTAAATACCAAAACATTGAACTTAAAATTAAACTATTCTAGTTCTAACTCCAGCAACACCTGAGATTTAACTTCTAATTCATCATGGAAGGATCCTTAGCTCCCTCTACCAGTCCATGTCCTGCACTGTAAGGGATATGAGCTCCTAGCCTAGTGAAAAGAGCCCAACAATATACAATAATCATGAACTTAACACAAAATACAATGCATGACTGTAACGAAATGATAAACAAGTAACCATTTTACTATTTATTTCTTTCTTTCCTTTAATAAGATTAACAATCTTAATCATACTGGGGTATCCCACTCAACCCCATTGAGGTATCCCACTCAACCTCAACTGTGTATTTCCAAGGTATCCCACTCAACCTTGGGGGTTATCCCACTCAACCCCATGAGGTATCCTACTCAACCTCATATACATTAGGTCCGTAGCTGGACAAAATCCAGCATATTGCAAGAGCTTTATACAAGTTTGTGCTCATATACTTTAACATGTATATTAAATATTCATAATCCATAAACATGGAATAAATATGAATCTCTATATACATTTTCACCAGGATTTAACAATAGAATTACTTTTACCATTTACTGGTATTATCCAGGCTTAACAAATCCAGAATATTCATAGTCACCACCTGCATAACCCTATTAGTATAGGAATACCACATGCAGTATAATCTTATGCATAGTAATCACATGCATTTCAACAACAATATAAATCACGTACATGAATAAGAATAACATTGTACATGCACAATCACATAACCAATCTAACAATGGACATTTACAAATAGTCCCACAACTCATCTATTAATATTTAGATTTCTAATGGGCCCCATACTGCGTTTCAGACCACTAGGCCTTGGCTCCCTGACACCTTGTGTATGCTTCCATTCTGACAGTCAGAGCTTATATACCATCCCTTACAAAGAAACGATGTCATGTCTCGCTTTATGGTCCTATTTGGTCTTTTCTATCTGTAAAATACCATGGGTTCCCATTTTCCATCTAAAGTCTAGCATATTAACATGGTTAAGTCTAAAGACTTTACATTAACTAATGTATGTGTAAAGTTGAGTCCCCTCACCTTCTCCAGCTTGCAAAACTCACCACGATCTGTAAAACATCATAATTTTTCATAAATACTTATTTAATTTTAAATACACTTGAAGTAAGTTAAAACATTTCCAAAGAACTTTTAAAATACATTTTCCATCTGAAAACTAGGTAATGTCAATGAGTCTCCCTAAATCTTTCTACTTCACTTATAAAGTCAAAGTCAGGTCTCAGTCATCCAAAATACACAATAAAGAGAAAATGAAATTTACACAGTGCCTAGTATCGTATTTCTTCCTGGCCAGGGTCGAGCATTGAGACTGTGTCCAGAGGTTACAGTGCAGTAAAGTAAAAATGCTCACGCTATTCCCATATTGTCTCTTGAATAGGACCATGGAAACGTATTGAGGCAAGCCTAGAGAGTACAGTAAAGTAAACACCTATTTGCAGAAATGTAAACACACGAAGTCAGTTTGGGGTTAAATCTTTCCACTTTTTAACTTAGATTTCAAATCAAGGTTTTATCATAGCTAAAAAGAAAAAAGTAAAATGTGAAAAGGAAGTTTTTATAGAAAGCTCACTTTTCCTCCAGATTTTCAAGGTGAAATTTGAAGCCCAAAACTTGATCGTTTTTCTAAAGGGTTGGTTCCAGAGTTCTTAAAATTTTGAATATATAAGTTTTGATACCTCATTTGTCCAAATCCAATGAGAAATGACGAAGTTTGAAAGCCCTCGAAAATTCTCTTAAACTTCCGCATAGTAGTCACACGATGCAGAAGAAGAAGAACATACCAAGAAGAAAATGAAGGAGAGAGAAAGAAAAGAAAACTAAAAAATTTTGCTCATCTTTTCTCCTTTTATAAACGTCGAGATGACCTGCCATCACCTACTCTACACTAGAGGCATGCATCGGTAGCCACATGAGAGTAATGCATTGTGCATTAGTTAAAAAAATGAAACTATATAATTGCTATAGTTTTGAATAATAAAATCTATTTTAAAATTTCAAAGTTATTTTTTAAGCACTGTGTTTTTCCAAAATTTCTCAAATTGAATATCGGACTAATTATAATAACCTGATAAAAATAATTTAAGACTTCAAGGTCTTTTGACACTCTCAACTGCTTAAAACACAATGTTTTACAAATAAGGGTATCTCTCGGCTGTGCCGAAAACACATTTTCGAAAGTCCAAAAGACAAACCATAAAAATCGTTAAACTGTAAATTTAAAACTGAACAAATGCGTGAAATTTGAAAACTTACATATTTCAAATGACTATTTACCAAAAATAGGTGACCCTTAACGTTTCAGCTGGAGAAAAGTTCAGATAATATAAACTTCGCCACAACACTCAATGAGTTGGATCCACAGATCCTGAACTCAGATCGAGTCAAATTTTGACTCAAAACAAAGCACATATGTTAATCGTCCAGACT
The DNA here is from genome assembly GCA_022113865.1 of Chimonanthus praecox. Classification (NCBI taxonomy): domain Eukaryota; kingdom Viridiplantae; phylum Streptophyta; class Magnoliopsida; order Laurales; family Calycanthaceae; genus Chimonanthus; species Chimonanthus praecox. The sequence continues at coordinate 18,431,992 of CM039087.1, read as the reverse complement.
AACCGACTACTAAACACGATTAACTATAGTTAATCACTAAATTTAATAGTAATTTGGATTGGGGTATTACAATTTTTTATTTATTTATTAGGATTTAAAATAATAATATAAAAAAATCTTTATTTTTTTTAATGTAAGAATGCAAGTATTCATTTTAAATTATAATCATGAAAAATAATTTATAAAATTTGGATAATATTATTATAAATTATATTGTTAGGATTTACTTCATAAATATTATTTAATATTATAAATATTAATATATGAGCGTGGATCGGTCATCCCTCTCTAGATTCCATTTCCTTCCCGGCAACGGTGAATCCCTAACCCTACTATTCCTCTCAATTTCATTCATTTCCTTCCCTCCATTAATGGGTATTTTCGTCATTTCACACTAAAAAATCCTCCGATTTCTTCCCTTCTTACTAAAACCCCTGACTAACTATAAAATCGTAAAAAACCCTATACCTAAACCCCAAATTTCTTCTCCAATTTTGCTTCATTTATTTATCGGATTCTGCAGCTTTGCCACAGCGGAAATGTCATGAAATATTGCTTCAAATTGCTTCCAAATGCCTTCTAAGGACAGAATCTCCTACTTTTACGACGGTATTCACTTTCCCTCACTTTCTACTGCTCGATTCATTGTTTTCCTTTTTTTTTTTTTTTTGAACTTTTGCTAACTGAATGAATGATGCAAATATTTTCTGGTTGAGGGGTCTGATAATCTTTCCCAAGAAATTTATGATGATCCGTGTTCAATGTGCCCAGTGCTGCTGATTTGCACCTGGCATGGGCTTACTGCATCGAATTATCACACTCTCTCTGAGTTTGTTTGTCTTGGCGATCTGAAATTTGATCTTAGAGAAGTAATTGAGATGTGCTTAGACTATGTCTGTGAAGTTTGGTGAAATTATCTGTGGTAAAGTGGTTTACAATGATTTAGTGTGAACATTTGATGCGGGCATCTGTGATGGTGAAGAGAATCGTGTCTTTGATCCAGGTCCAATGCCCAACAAAGTAGACCTTGTACAGCCCAAACTGATGTGTTGTAGTCACACGCGTCTTTGAGTTTGTCAGTTACAATATTAAGGGTCAATTACAATATTGGTCAGTTACAATATTAAGTATGTTTTAAGGTTAGTCAAATAGTATGACAGTTTTGCATGTAAGGGTTTTAATGGTAGTCAAATTAGTATGACAATGACAATTTTGCATGTAATGTGGGGTGTTTTTGCTTATTTAAAGGGATTGTATTGATGGCTTCTTCACCAACTATTAGAGCATATGATGAAATAAAAGATTTGCTATTTTCCAATGGAAAATTATTGAAGGTCTAAGCTGCCATTGCGGCCAAGCAACCAGCAAACTGTTGCTGAATTCCTGACCAAGTCAGGAACGTGAGGTGATTTGAAGAAAAATTCCAAACACCCAGAACATGCTAAGTGTTGTTACCGATCTGCAAGAGCCCAATTAGTCCTGAACATCAGGCACATGAAGGTTGATCTGAGATCAGCCCATCAGCGAACCAGGTAATCCTAACTCTTCTAAGGTTTTGGGATTAATTGAATCAGGTTGTCCACAGTTGATTGAGTCCATTATCTCAGCGTGAATGCTGAATGGTCAATTAACAGTGTCACGTGACTTGTCGGTGGAAACCCAGACCCACGTTGAACCTGCAACGTGTGACTGTTTTTGAAACAGTGTTTTTGTAAACTGATTTAAAGCTAAACCAGTTTTACAAGTCTTGCTTGGAAACTGATTTCTTTCACTGAATAATCAGATTTTCAGAAACTGAAATTAGGTTTAAAGTTCTTTTTTCCAAATCTGTTTGAAGCTGATTTGTTATTCGTTAAAACAATTTAAAAACATTATTTGGACTGATTTTAATTAAGGATTAAATCCCAGATTTGGAACATTATTTTGGATCAATTTTAAAGGTTTAAAACCTGATTTGAAACTTAGTCAGGACTTTGTTTTAAGAGCCTTAGAATCAACCCAGTTTGGGTGGAAGGTTCGTCCATGTATAACAGGCCCATTAGTAGGCCTATTTATACCCATGTGAAAATCTGCATGCAGTTTGCATGGAAGCATCGTTGTGAGGTACACAACGTGGTGGGGGGTGCAATGGGAATTTGGTTCATTCACAATTAAATCTGGAAACTTGGAGGGTATTTTTTAATCAAAATCAACTAGTTTCCAAGTAATTAATTTTGATTTGAAGTCTAAAGTTTAGGTGGGATTTGAAGGATTTTGTTAAAATTAAAAGGCAAGTTTGATTTGTGATTGTGAAAGGTTTTGATAAAATCCATCTGATTTTGAAAACCCAAGAGTGTGTGTTGATTCAATTAATTCCACAGCCTATTAGAGTTGGGTTTTACTATTTGATATTCGTGTGTTGCGTTAAACCTGTGTTGCTTCTTATTAAAGCTTCCGCTAAGTGATTGAGTAGGGTGTTTTATCCTACCCAGTCTGCATCAACATTCAATTACAACCGTTGGATTGAAATACTGACTGAATTTAAAAAAGTGAAATCTGTCAGTTTTTTGCTTATCCAAGGCTGTAATTGAAAGTTGCACACCAATTTTTGTGAGCTAGTTCACAATGGATGACTTCTCAGAAAATTTGTCCTTGAGAATGTGTGTTGTGGGCTCCATGACTGTGGCAAGTGCTTCCATTGTGGGTACGGAATTGTAATAATTTGGTGCTTATATTGGGAGATATGTTTTTTTTTAAATGGTTCATATATTAATAGATAAAGAGGCAACGGAAGTGCAAATATAGAAATAGAATTAGAGAAGAGACAACAAGGAACAATAACTGGAAAGAGACCCCCCCAAAGAAGAACCAAAAGCCATGCCAAAATACAAAAAAACTATGAGATCTTGAAAGGTCAGCACATTCTTTCTAGGCGCGCAAAATGTCTAATATAGAAATATTCCTGAATTCCTGAAGAGAAACGCCCACGATGCACACTTAGAGAAAACACGTCTTGTGACTGCGACATTGGACTCAACAATACCTTTGAAGATCATGTTATTACGTTCTCACCAAAGGCTCCACATGGTAGCAAATAAAGCTAAATGCCACAAGGAAGAGCACTTAGGCAAGACAGAACTAATGTCCCAAGTAAAGGACAAATCAACCACCGAGGATGGCATAACCCAAGCAACACCAAACTGGTCTAAAATAGAACTCCAAACTTCCGAAGAAAAGGGACCATGAATAAGTAGATGATTCGAGCCTTCGGAGGCATGAAGGCAGAAAGGGCACGCACTAACCATAATTCTCCTCTTTTCTGCAAGTTATCTTGAGTCAAATTTTTTCCCAATCCCGTAGTCTAGAGAAAACTAATTTCCCTCGGAGGGGCTTTGGAAGACCAAATCTTCGGGTTAACAGTATCAATACCAACAGTTAGCAAATAAAAAGTATAAAAGGATTTGACAGAAAAATGACCAGTTGTGTTGGGCCACCAGAAAAGGTTGTCCTCCACGGAGATACAGATCTTGTAGGAGGAGTTGGTGCGAAGGAGATCCATGAAAGCATCAGCTTGAGAGTCAGATAAATTGTGACAGAGAGGAATGTCCCAAGCTAATTGCTCACCAGTAAAGGAGTAGAACTCTGAGATGGCCCTAAGCGACCTTAGAGAAAGGCAATAAAGAGAAGTTAACCGAGAAGCCAAGGTAGAGCTATCTCTCCACAACTCGGTCCAAAACTTAATTCTGTCACTACAACCTGCCTTAAATCTGATACCTTCTTTAAGTTTGTCGACACAAGTTGCAATAACTCGCCACATGGCAGAGGCTCTGCATGGGGAAGGATTGATATCCCAACCAAAATTTTCCAATCTGTACTTACAAGTAAGAATAGCCTTTCAATGGGACTCGCCATCAATACCTAACCTCCAAAGCTACTAGTAAGAAGAGTAGTGTTAACAACCTTAATTGGACGCAACCCTAGGCCCTCAGCAAAAATAGGGAGACAAACAAGATCCCAACTTACAAAGTGATATTTCCTCGTATCCTTGTAGTCATCCCAGAGAAAGTTCCTCATAATATTTTCCATTGCCTGAATAACCTTGCTGAGGCACTTAAAGGCTGATAGGAAGTAGACAGGTAGGGCAGTGAGGATAGTTTAAAGAAATAGGCCGCTCAATGGGAAAACCATCCGGCCTCGGCACTCGGTCCTCACTCTCACACAACGATTTTGACTTCAGTCTCCGAAAAAGGCTGCTCAATGGACAAATCCTTAGTATCAGAGATAGATCTGAAGGGGAGACCGATATCGGTAGTCTGTCAAAGGGGTTGGCAGAATATAACTCCTTGAAGTTGGCTAAGTACAGTAGAGATGATGTCCTCCGTAGAGGTCACAAATGAGTCACCAACTGTAAGGGATCTGATATTGTTCACTCTTCTATGAGCGGAAGCCATAGCATGGAAAAATATGGTCTTTTTATCCCTTTCCTTAATCCACTTGTCTCTAGATCATTTCCTCCATTTAATTTCTTCCTGTATACTTTTAGTTTGGTATTGTTCCTGAAGATCAAGACAGAGAGAAGCACCCCCCTCAGAAATGGAGCCAGATTGCCCACTCAAGCTATATGACCAATGCCACTAAGGATACTAGTAAGGGATTCAGGTGAGGATCCAAAATTAGTAAAACTTAAATCTTTTAGCGTGGCCTTCAAAAGCTTCAATTTGAGATGAAGGATGAAGCATTTTCTATTTGAAATAATATTTTCCACTCACTATTCTACAATAAGGTCCTTGAAGCCTTTCTTCTCCTTAATCCGACAGTTCGAATCTGAATGAAGTAGGCCCCAAAACTCCTCAAAAGTATCCAAAACCAAAGGCCAATGGTTGGATATTGGCCTAGGGAAAGCTGATAAGTGTGAATCTTGAAAAATGATGGTTTGTCTTGCAGTTTGACCAGGTAAATTCACCACCAGATAGCGGAGTATCCACCAAACCAAGAGAAGAAATGCAATCCAAGAAACACCGCATGATAGGAGTGAATATGGTTGGCCCACTCTTCTCATGAGGAAACCTAATGAGATTAAAATCCCCACAAATGTACCAACTGTTAGACCATCTTCCTCTAAGAGAAACAATCTCAGCAAGGAAATCTCTCTTTCTAGATTCATAACACGGGCCATATACAGAAGAAAGTGTCCACGCGAAACTAGAAGACCGATCCTCAAACTGCACACAGAGAGAGAGAAGTCTCCAATGAAGGAATCTAATCTGTTGAGTTTAGTGGAATCCCAATAAATAACAGTTCCACCAGATCAGCCAATGTACGGTTTAACAACCAACTTGAAATGACGACCACCACCATACGAACGGATAATGAAATCAGAAGGGTCTTCTAACTTGTATTCTTTGAAGCACAGGATGGTCGGCTTGATAGCTTTAATGAAGCTCTTCAAAGTAGCTCTCTTTCCCGAGTATTCCATGAGATGATCTTCATGGAGAAACTGAATGCTTAACTTGACCGACTTCCATCTTTTTGCGATGGCCATAATTGACAGATGAGCCGGGTCTGGTAAGTTCACAGGAGGTTCTATCTTTTCTCTTTGAATCTAGAGGATCTAAATTCTTAATTGCTGCAAGATAGGAGAGGAGCAATTCTTCCTGTCTGTCCGAGATGAGACCAAGTTTACGACCGACCACAAGCATTCTGTCGTCAATCCAATTGGGAGATAACCTGACACTCTGATCTCCTCCATCGATTCTCTGTTCAGTTGGAGCTGGTTGGTTGTTTACTTGCAGGATGTCCGGTTCCAGGATCTCTAAATGAAAGAATTCAGTAGTATTCTAGATCGAACCGACAAGGTCCACCTGGGCAACCGATGGTGAAGAAACGCCTCCAAAAATAGAAAGGGCACAATAGCTAGGTGCAGGAGCTTCAGCTGTTCGGGATGGAAGCGACTGGCAGGAGCAAAGATCTGATTAATAAGGACACTCTGATCTCCTCTGTCGATTCTCTGTTCAGTTGGAGCTTATTGGTTGTTTACCTGCAGGATGTCCGGTTCCAGGATCTCTGAATGAAAGAATTCAGTAGGATTCTGGATCGAACCAACAAGGTCCATCTGGGCAACTGATGGTGAAGAAATTTCTCCAGGAATAGAAAGGGCACAGTAGCTAGGTGCATGAGCTTCAACGGTTTGGGATGGAAGCGACTGGTAGGATTCTGGCAGGAGCAGAGATCTGATTAATAAGGACTGGCTATCGGCCAGATGTGTTGGAGGAACCAAGGGTCAGACGAATGACCCTTAAATTTTCTCCAAGGGCGGGAAGGAGATAGCTGTGAGCGAAACTTTTTGAGTGGAGATCGAGACTGATGGGCAATATGGGGAGGTTCTGACCACTGCTGCGAACCCAACGAAGAAGGAAGACTGCCGAAACTGCCATCAGGAAGTGTTGGGTTGACGTTGTTGGTCATTGGTGGCGGAAGAGCCTGCATGGGAAGGTCTGATGGTGCAAAGAATTTGAGGGAATGCAAGGGTTGGAAGGCAGATTGAGATGAAAACAGGGGCTTGTACAGGACTGGGTTATCTTCACGGGCTGAATGGTTAGGGCTTGAGGAGAAGGGAGATTGGGCTCGATTAAGGGCTTTGGGGAACTGGGTTGGGCCTAGTGCTAAGAAAAGGCCTGTTCCAGCAATGGACTTGGTTGGAAGGACCAAGATGGCCCTGATCCAAACTCGGCCCATAAAAGGGAAAGGATGTTTGGTGGACGATAGCTCACGTGCCAAGGAACAACAAGCTTTAAAAGGGGGAAATCGGGAGAAGGTCTACGGGCAATAGGGTGAGGGCACTCAAGACCTCTTTCATTTCTATGCCAAGGGATTCTGCTGCTATCAGACGCGGATGCCAGGGCAGAGGAAGGACCGCTCATAGCTCCATAGCCTAGAGGACCTGCAGATGAAGGACAACTAGGTGCAGCTAGGGAAGCGGCGTGTAGAAGAGGTGAATCCAGAGAGACCTGCACCTGCCCAGACATCACGCTAGAGTCAACTTGCGACGTGACAGGAGGAAACAAAGCAGATTGGTCACTGTCAAGCTCCCAGGTCTTCGCCGGTGGTTGTGGTGGTTGCTAAATTCCACTGGTGACTGTCAGAAGGATCTCCACAAAAGGACAGGACAAATCCACAAGTTCTTCGATCTCAACACCCAGTTTCGTCCAGAAATCTCCCACTTTCAATGGGATTTTTTTGATCTCTGTGAGATTTGGTATCCAGATGACACTGAAACGGGCAAAATGAAGATTAAAGCCGGAACTAATATTGGGATCAACTTCAATCACCCGGCCAGGGAAGTTTCCAATCGCCTTGATGGATTTTGGGAACCAAGCTTGGAGAAGAATTCTAGAAACCCGGACTGAGCAGCTCCTCAAATCCCTGTCTTCGACCAAAAACACAGACTTGAGAACGGAGATCCATGGATGACTGGGAACTCAACAATCAGTCTGGTTGCTTCCTCAAACACACCAAAAGAGAGTAGCACATGCTGGGGATCGATCCGCATGACAGAAACCAGTCCACACAGCCCCAATCATTGAGAAGGAGCAGCAAAATCTGTAGGAGGTTTTGAGAGCTGCATTGTCAACTTCTTGTCCTTGAAGATTCTGCCGTTAACGTCGACAATACCCTACAGAGCTTCCACCTCAAAGGTGAAGCGAGCAAAGGCAAAAGCACGGTGATTTTGAGAATCCTTGATAAGAGGTATGGATCTGTCAGCTATTCTCCCTGATTTGCTAAACAAAGCAAAGACGTCTAGATTAGAGAAACCATCTAGGATGTTAGAAATGAAGAGGTAGATAGAGGATTTCGTTTTTCCTCCCATCGGGAGAGAGAAAAGAGGTGGGGAGCTTGGAAGAGGAACTGAAAGTGGTTGATGGTGGTGGAATGTTCAGGGGAGGAGAGGGTTGGGAGCTCAGAGGAAGGGAAGGAGAGGGATGAGGGAAGGGAGGGGTGAAGGTGGGACGAGGCATCAGGCAATCAGTTGTGATTCAATTTTAAAGTTGAGACTTTCTATTCTTCATCCTCTTTTCATTCTCTTTTCTTCAGCTGATGAGTGCCTAGATGGCCTCCATTTTGAATAGTTAAATATTTTTTATTTTAAAGTATTGGAACATTTTGTCATGTTAAGCTTCTTATATACCCCTTCCCATTTTTTAACATGTGCAGTTCCAAGCTACTGCCTAGAAAGCGCTAAAAATGAAATCTTCAGTTTCTAGAGATTGAAATATCCAAGCTATGGGTATCCAGAGTTGCCAAACATACTCTTATACCCTTGCATTGTGCTTTGGCCTGTCCCATTTAGTTTTCAGTCTTCATTCTTTAAAATTTTCTCATTGTCATGGGTCATTCCTAATTCCTTTTGAAAAGTTGGGGGAAGACCCTTTTAGTAAGAAAGCCTAGATAGTATGGAAAATGGTGTCACTTGCAAAAGCTTGAGCAGTGCGGAAGGAAGGAAAGAAAGGAGAATTTCTAGGATAGACCATCACCAAGATCCCTACTGTCATTGATAGTGATCTATATTTTCAAAGATGTCATGGCATCCAAAGATTTGGAAGGAGTTGTGTGTAGCTAAGAGTAACGTCAACTACATATTTGTGCCAATTGCTGTTCGACTTCTAATTTGTATTATTATTATTTTTATTTTTGGTGAGTTGTTCCACTTCTATCCATTAGTCTATGGATGGATGGAGGCAGTATATAAAATTTCAGTTCTCTCTCTCTCCTTTCCGGTAAGCAATTTTGGAGAGAGAGAGAGAATTGACATTTGTATTTTTTAAATAATATGAAGTCCTTTGAATCATTTCTACTGAGTTAACATATTCAAGTGCTAGCTACAAACTGTAAGTTGTTTTTTTTTCTTAAGTTCTTACTTTTGTAGTTTTTAATATTGTTGCAGGGGATGTGGGCAGTGTTTACTTTGGCCCGAATCATCCAATGAAGCCACATCGTCTTTGTATGACACACCATCTTGTTTTGTCGTATGACCTTCACAAGAAAATGGAAATATATGTTAGTTATATAATCATTGTCTCCTATATTTCTTCTCTTTGAATGATGCTTACATAAACATTCTTCTAAAATGTAAGATTTTGACTTTTCTTTATTGAAACAGCGGCCACACAAGGCATATCCTGTTGAACTTGCTCAATTTCATACAGCAGACTATGTAGAGTTTTTGCATCGGATTACTCCTGATACTCAACATTTGTTTGCAAATGAATTAGTAAGATGTATGCCATGAAACTTTATATGAGAAGATTTGTGATATTTTTCATTTTATAGTTGTTACATTTTCTTCGAGTTCTCTAACCGACATACCAAATATGAAACTCAACACCCCCTCCCAAAAGGGAAAAAGGAGGAAAACCACCCCCCCCACAACCCCACCATATAAATATTTACTTGTTAGTTTTTGATATATAAATGTGAATTGACACCCAATCATTTGAAATCAACCACCAAATCAACATCAAATGGTATTTCTATAGTAATTAACTTCAAGCAGCTCATATATTCTAGATATGACCAATGGATTTCAAAATTGGTGCATCTTAGTCCATGCGGTCACTACCTTACCCCATGATAGACATGCACTAAATGGGCCCCACAAAGTCAACCACTCCCATGCTAGTGGTGTTTTGATGATGGTTCCCTCTTGAAGAGCTTTTCTTGCATGTTTCTCTTTTTTAGATGCATAAACTATCTTATGATGCATCTTGTAATAACCCTAATAGTGAGATGAAAAAAATACTTTCCTTGTGCATAGGTGCGTGGCATATTTTGCGGCACACTTATGTGGGAGAAGGATGAAGTGATGAACACTAATAATATCGTCAAGAGAATGTTCTGAGATTGGAAGATCTTGCAAACATTAGGAGGGAGGTGAAGGAATACTTTTTTCTTTCTATTTCACTGCCATCGTTTGATAGACTCAGTCTAGCAGGTCTTAAGATGAATTAGATTATAGATGATCAATTTGCTTGGTTAGAAAGGCATTTCAAAGAAGAAAAAATTAAAGTCGTTATCGACAAATTTGAGGGTGACAAAGCTCCAGGATTGGATGATTTTGACTTTTGCTTTGTCAAGGCATGCTGGGACACTTCATGAAGGATGATTTTGTGAGAGTGATGATGGAATTTCACTAGGGCTGAAATCAGGTTGGGTCGGGTCGACCCGACCCGAGTTAATATTTATGGAACTTTACCCGACCGAGCTATTGACCCAAAATTCTCGACCCGACCCGACCCAAATTCTAACCCGACTCAACCCGAATTCTAACCCGACCTGCATTATGAACCCATTTTAGCCTAATTTTAGTCGGGTTGGGTCTATTTGGGTTGGGTTAACTTGAAAATTCCTCAACCCGATCTGAATTTCATGTGGGTTTTTGTCTTCTCAACCCGACCCGACTCCCTGACCCGACTCGCATGCTCGGGTCGGGTCAAAACTCGACCCGAGTTTCACCCCCAAATTGCACAATAGGGGAATTATCAATTCAGAGGTGAGACATTTTCAAAACTCGCATCCCTAAGAGAGAGGGACCGAATGATTTGTCGTGTTTTTGACCAATTAGCTTACTGGGATGCATCTACAAAGTCCTTGCCAAACTACCATCCGATAGACTATGGATGGTGCTTCTGAGTATTATAATGTTAAACTTGGGTAAAATATTAGTGATGTAACTAATTATGAACAATACCCATAAGATATTAGAACTGAAGTTATATGGAAAACACTAGAAATTTCAAAATGCAAATCACCTGCTAAAAGATAAACAACTTGGTTCCTAGAAGGCCTCCCTTTTATGTTAAACGTAAAGGTGAAGGATGAAGTGAACCACCACCCACACGCTTAATAATTTCGAGTCTACTTGGCAACTCTTTAGATACACTATTGAGTTAAAACTGTGTTTAAAGTTCACTCTTGAGCACTTAATTTTGGAACTTGTCCCAAACTTATTTTGCAGATAACCTTGGTGAAGATTGCCCTGTGTTTGAGAATCTGTTTGAGTTCTGTCAGGTTTATGCTGGTGGCACAATAGGTAAACTATTTTGATGAATAAACTTGATCACATGACTGTGTTTTGGCTTCTTTGAGCAATACTTATTATCCCTGCAGATGCTGCACGAAGATTGAACAATAAACTCTGTGACATTGCAATAAATTGGGCTGGGGGTTTACATCATGCAAAAAAGTGTGAAGCATCTGGTTTTTGTTATATTAATGACTTAGTCTTGGGAATTCTTGAGCTTCTTAAGTATCATGCTCGAGTTTTATACATTGATATAGATGTGCATCATGGAGATGGAGTTGAAGAAGCTTTCTATTTCACTGACAGGTATTTTGTATCCATTTGTTGAAGATATTTTATTGATGGTTATGCTTCTATTAAAGAGTTATAGTTTTCAAGTTTAAAAGATGGTTAACTAGAGATTAACACCATGTGGCAGGGTTATGACTGTTAGTTTTCACAAATATGGTGATATGTTCTTTCCTGGAACAGGCGATGTTAAGGTTACTTCTCATACTTGAGTGCTTTGAGTTGTACATCCTGTTTTTCTGTTTCAGGTTGTTGATCCATCAAATTGAACTCTGAACAATATGTCATAGATTCATTTTTTCTTGTCTAAATCCTTCTTGATGTTGAAAATTTTGAATTGGATGGATTTTACATAATTTTAAACCTTTGTTAATGCAATGGGGGAAAAGAACTGGCATGGAAGGTACAAAATTAGGCATGCTCAATGGAAACTGATTAATGCATTAGCAGATGACTGTAAATGGATCCGGATCCGGCCCATTAGTCTTACCAGACCGTCCAAATCCAGCCCACTAACAGAGGCTCCAACAAGCAATGGATCTGAACGGTCCAATAAGCTTATTGGACCGTCCGCGACCCATTAAGGGTCCAATAAGCTTATTTAGCCCAATGAAAAATCCTATAAAATTTGATTGTTTAATAATCTTTAAACTTTATAATAGTTAAAAAATATTTTTTTATGAACTATGTATTAAAAAATAGTTAATTCCTTTTATCATTTTTTTCTTTTGAATATTTGTTTTTGACACTTAAAAAATACGCTGCAAAACTAGTAAAGTATCTATCATTATAAAACTATAAAAATAATAATCCAATGGTGAGAGACTGATAGAGTGATCACATCAACGGTCAAGATTATCTTAGGGTCCGAAACGCTAAAACAAAATAAATTGGGCTTATTACCCTTAATATAAAAACAAATAGTAAATAAAAAAATGCATTTAAAATAAAATATCATATGTGGTCCACTTGTTGGTTATCTCTTTCGTGGACTTTCAAAATCAGAGTAGAGAAAGCAAAAGTGAGAAAATGCATTAATGATGCAATATAAAAAATAATGATCATAAATGAGATTAAGCAAAACTGCCTCAACATAAAAATAAAAAAAATAAAAAAATGCTTCAAGAGTTAGAAAATAATACTTCTACATCATTTTTGTAGAGTGAGAGAGAGAGACCAATATCATGAAGAAGGGCGGCAAATTCTACCTACAAAGTTAAAAATAAGAGTACAGAAGGAGTAGAAAGAGTTTAAAGACAAAGATATAAAATGTAATACAAAATAAATAAATTTAGAAAAAAGAGAATTTTGGTTGGATCATTTCTTCCAACATCCTTTTCACATAGGAACCCGAGCTTTCAAGTCATTCCCTTTGCCCACCTTCTTCTTCTTCTCCTTCTTTCATACAAGTCAAATTCTCTCTTTTTATTTACTTGTTCCATTCTCTCTATTTTAATTTCTTCCTCTTCCTCCTCTTCTTCATTTCCCTCCAGAAAACAAAACAATTCATCTAATTCCATCTATCTCTGCGTAATGGAAATCTTTCCAAACAATCTATGTCTTTCTCCTCTGTACAACATGTTTTGGTCTAGAAGCATTTGATGCCGCATTTATCTCATTCTCCTCAATGAAGTCATTCCTCTCATAAGAATTAGACATTGTACTGCAGAAAAAGTATAATAAATTTCATTTATGTTCTAATCTCATTTAAGAATAGAGATATCCATACGAAGAATAAGGAGGATGATAGATGATATGGGAAAGATCAATGATTAATGATGAGAGCATGCATTCCATAAGAAGATGAGAAAAAACTTACAAGCAACATAAATGTAAATTTTCCACAAACTCTACAACCCACAAACTCAAACCCACTTTTTTTTTTTTTCTTTTAAAATCTACACATTTCAGCTTAAAATGGAACATACTTCAACCCTAAACAACATCTGCTCTTGTAGAAAAAAGCTTAACATTCTCGTAATACCGTCATAATATTTCACTTTCAATGGCCAAATCAGTGCATGAGCAGTATAGTGACAAGGCTTCTTGCATATTCAAAATTTGAGAGATCATTGCCAGTAGCATCATTATATTAACCATCAAGAGCATTGACCATGCAAGCAAAAACATTTCATATACCTCATTCTATATGTTGGCCTAGGAAATAATATTTCTAACGCCACTTTAGAAATGGAGAATTTAAACTCACAATTTTGAAGTACATCCATCATTAATCATCATCAAAACAATTTAACCCATATAATAGGACTTTATGTAAAGATCTTATTGATACATAATAGACTGTCCTTTTTTTCAAATAAAATTGATGTACTTAATTTACACAAGTGCAGCAAAAAGCCTAAACTTTAGAGAATAATACACAGGATCTAACTAAAAAAATGAAGGAAATTAGTTCCAACACAAATAAATTAGTAATATTTTTATTATTGTTGGATTAAATCCCAAGTCACATAACTCAAAGAGTCTAATGGACTAAAAAAGCAAAACCCAAAAATAATAATGTTGAAGAAGAAAAGCTGAAAATAACTAAACTACAAATGCAGCAGCTTACAACCAAGTATCCCAAAACACCAGCAAAAGGGGAGAGATCTCTTCTACTATTTAAGAACAAGAACCCAAATGACATTTCAAATTAAAAATTCTGATCAAATTTCTACAATGGATTAACACCAACTCCCACATCTTAAAACTGGTAAACAAGCCTCTTTAAGTTCTAACCACATCACCATGGCAATGAAAAGAAAACCCAAAAAGAAGACAAAGGAAAAGGGGAAAAGGGACATACTATAATCTAAAAACCCACCTCTACATCAACTTTGTAATGATCATCTTGTTGTTAAAAAAGAGAAGAATCTAATTTTATTTTTTGACTTTTTTCATACCATTAAATTGTCCTATAGTTCACTATTTTGATAGTGTGAATGGAAATATGGGTAATGGGATTAATGGATTTGGCCGATGGGATCTGGTAGGTGTGGGCTGGTTGCAGAATGGGTGGAAGAAGAAGATGACGATAGAAGAAGAAGGGATGATAGAGAAGGGTAGTACTTGGTAGTGATGGCGGCAGTTATGCATTGAAACCCAACCAAGAAGAGGATGGCGAACGGGTGCAACAACAATACACGATCCCTTGCTCGGCTGTGTATGCCCAACCTAGAAGAGGATGGGAGGTAGAGGCAACAACAAGACACGACCTGTACAACAGGTTGGGGCTGCAATAGAAAACGCGGAACAACAGATGCACACGGCTGAGCAATGGTGCTTGCAGATCCGGCGAAAGAAGGAACCCAAGGAGGAAGAGAGACTTCCGTAGAGAGCAGAGAGATCGAGAGAGGCGAGAACAAAGAGTGGCGACTAGCGAGAGAGGAACCCCTTTGTGATTTCAGGAACTTTTGTGACTGAAACCCCTTTTGCGAATTGCGTTTTGGTGCCCTAGAAAGTTTCGTTTTTATATTTTCGGACCATCTCCTTGGATTGGATCCGAGAGTCCTTATTGGACTCTAGGATCCAGATAGCAAATGGACTCTGTATCTGTGCCTGACAATCCACGGGCCGGATCCATATCCATTTACACCTCTACGGATGAGTATTAGCTGATGGTTGTTTGAGCAGATGACACTTTTTCCCCCTCTTTCAAGAATTTGAGTTCCTTCTTGCTGCACGAAAGAGAGAGATTTATGGCCAAAGTAGAATTGCTTCTCTCACTTTATAAACCCCCTCGGGAATGAAGAGGGAAAAATCCTTATCCTCTGTGGGTTTTGATGGGATATATATAAGAATTTGGAGTACAAACTCCTTGGTTCTCTCTCTTGTTCTCTCTGAGATAGTGGTACTTGTATCCTTAGGATATCTAAGAAATACACATTCCTTCCTAGATATATCTATTTTATAGCTTAGGCATCCAATTTATCATGCACGTACTCTCGATGTAGACAAAGTGTACACGCACATGGAGTTGTCAACAAGGACCTTTAGGTTGAACGAATATGGAGATTTTCAATTTAGAACACAATATGGAATCTGGTAAATAATACATGGTCAACATTTCATCCAAAGGCAGTAAGAATAGCTTTGGACTAAAGTCTCTCTTGAGTTTTCATTTCATTCTGAAGGTACCTCTCACCTTAAGGTGTTGATTTGCTCTCTTTCCTACCATATTGTGTTGTATGGTATATTCTTATGTGGTTTGAGATTCAATTCTAGTTTCCAACAAGTATCATGTGACCACAAATTGTTGAGGTTGAGCAGGTAACTTAAGTGCATTTGTCACGCCCCGCATTCCAACACCTAAATGGGCGTGATCTGAGTGTAGAATTTTAGATCACCTGATGCCCTAAACGGGTCTTACATCATAAATCCGTGGCTATATTTTTTTTCCAAACAAATATCTTTACATTTACAAGCCATCAAATTCATCACATCCACAATCTGCTAAATGACATGACATTTCCATTCATCATTCCATATAACTTAGAGAGAGAAAATATTCCATCACATAAAGATTTCTAAACTCACCAATTTACTCACATTCCCATATGACGTTCTAAAATTTACTCAATGCTTGAATTCATTATTCAAGTTTCAACAAACCAAATAAACAAATAAACAAATCCTCAAAGAGTCTCAAATTTAATAAAAATGCGATTTATAATCCAAATACTAAATTCTTCAATAAGCTATGTGGTTCCAAGTATCCTCCAACGACTCCTCGTCTTTTAAGCTCAGTTTTGGTTATCACCCAAGCCCAAGTCCAATCCAAGTCAAAGGGATTGCCTGAAATGTAAGGGATGAACTCTATGTCCAGTGAAGAAAACAACACATACATGGAATATGATATCTTTACTTTCTCACATAATATTTCAAGTAAACTTATATAACAATTTATTTCATGCTCATGCCTTATGCAGAATGTAATGCTCAATGCAAAAATGCCATATTCCAACCCATCATCCACATCTACTGAGATTTGGTGGTCTTCCCGATGGGTAGAGGATAACACAACATCGCCGTAGTGGCCTTTCCATATAAAGTGAGGATAGCACAACCCACCACCAAATAACAGTCCTCATGATTGGTCACGGATAACATATATCTTCCACCGTAGTGGTCTTCCCACTTAAAAGTGAGGCTAACAACTACCACCGTTGTGGTCTTCGTGACGATCATGGATCACACTCTCATACCCAATGCTATGAATATGAGAATGCCATGCTCAATGCCAATAAACATGCTCAATTATTCATAATATGCTTATAGAATTATGGATCTCAGTCTAAACAATTTATAACATTATAGCGAATATCACTTTGCCATAGCATACATATAACTTGAAATAAACATAGCAAAAGTCCAAGCATCACATTATTAGAATAATACAAACTAATATTCAAACATATCCAAACAAGATAATAATTCAACGATACCACCTAAATAATCGTCAATCGGCGAATATAGGTTATTGGATCTTTCAACAATATTAATGGTTATATTCCACAGATCCGGGCGGACTGAGTCTCCTCACGACCGATAGAACGTTTTGCCAAAATCTCTCTTACACTACCGTGAGCAAAGCGCCGGATTATAACCATCATTAGCATGCACCCAGTCTATTTCTAGATCCAACAATTATATTCTAAACATACAATACAATGCAATATTTTCCTTTGCACAATCAAAATAAAAGATCATGTAAATACAAGATATATAGTGAATTGTTTCTCTCACCTAGAAGATTATGCAGTGCAAATGAGAAGTCCATGTATTTTTTAAGCAATGATTAGCCTTGAAGTCCAACGTTCGCTGCGAATAATATTTTAAAGGTTTCAAGTACTATTAATATGAGGATTATTATGTCTCTTTGAAAATGTACATTAATTATAAGTAAGGTTTGTTGCTGTCCCAACTCTAGCCTATAGGTCATACTAAGGTTCAAGGTTCAAGGTGAAGGTTGAGTCCATACACTGTATGGCCAAGTCATGCCTAATCTAACTTGGTGCTAATACACGATGAAAACCTTATAACAATAGAATATTAGCACTAATACAAATAATGATACAAAACAATAATAATCTTCCACCTCATGGTCTGCTTTCTTTTATCAAAACTAGTTTGAACATAAATAGACGAAGGTTGTACAGTAACAACTGTAAAGAGGATTCAAAATCATGAACCAAAGAATATATGAATATATATATATATATTCATATATGGTTTAAATAGCAGTAATAAGATGCTATAAGTATTAAGAATAGAAAGGAAAAATAAGTGAAACTGAATGAGATGGGATAAAACCTGGACATGAGTTAACCACATTAAGGGGTCTTGTAGAAATACCTTGGCCAATAGATAGGAAAATAAAATAAGACTGGAAATTCCAAAATCCTTTATTATATATAAGTGTAGTAAAAATAGAACAAAACTAGTAATCGAAAATCCATACAGGTTCAGATTATATATTATCATAACTTTAGCAAAACCTTTAAGAAAAATCAGATTTGTTACTGTAAACTAAAGTAATTACAAAGGGTGAAAAATACTTATACTATTTTGATGAATTAGATACATAGGTTGAAATACTAATTGAGTGAATAATAAATTCACACTGACGAAATAAATAGGAAAACTTTGGCAAATCAACATACTTTGAAGTTTATTTTGTTTATTTGAAATATAAGACTCGGTTGTAACTACTTTGAAAGGATAGATATTTAACAGTTTAAAAGCATGTAATATATAATTCAATAATGTGATAAGATTGTCTAAAAATACGAGATTCATTAATTTCCTTAGTCATACAATATAATAAACAAATAATGAAATACTGAAACCCACCTGGAACGGTTATGGGTGAAGGGTCACTAGGCATCATAAAGGACAACAGTGACATGCCTAAAATACCTCACCCAAAGCACACTGCCCAGACCCCACTCACAATATGGAAACCGAATTGATGTAGTAGTCTTGAAAATCAACATGGTCAATATGATTTACTTGGCTGTGTGGCTCAGAGCTCAACCTCATGAAGGTCATCCCCAAACCACATGTCATAATCTCTTAAAGGGACCGTAGGATATTTTCGTTCAGATTTAAACTCAGTAAAAATATTGAAGGATCAGGGATTAGAACTATAAAAATACCTGTAACACAACGTTGGTTGTAAGAAGAAGGGTTGTCTACCGCTGGGAGGATCGGCTGGGCTGACGGTGGTGTTTTGGACCTGCTTCTCTTGGTCGTCGTTGCTTGGGTTCCATTGGAATCACCGTATGGCAGTGCGAGAGAAGAAAGAGAAGCGAAAGAGATGCCGATGGAGAGAGGGAGAGGAGATGCGGTGCTCGTGAGAATAATAGGGATTTTCCCTCTTCCGTCGGGGTCTTATATAGTTGATAGGGTCGGCCAATTCGAATACGGAAGGTAAGATTGGATTACCTTTAAGATTTCGAGTAGTTTCCATGGCATTAGAAATTCGTTTCCGTTTTGGAAAAAGAAGGAAGGAAGAAATCGAATTTGGAAAACCCTTGGTAGGTGTGGCGGTGAAATCTTGGGTTTCCATCGTGAATGAAGGATTTTGGGGAAATAAAGGTCAAAGGGGAAGCTTAGGGAAATAGGAAAGGGTCGAGAGGAGGGGTGTCTCACAGTAAGTTAAAGAAAAGGAGGGTTTTGGGCGTTCTTTCCATTGAGACTTAGGTTTTTTGAAAGGTAATAGGTTCGAGAGGGAGGATTTAGGAGGGGATAATGACCGAGAGGGGTGTGGGTCCAAAAGGGTCCACGCGATTTTGGGTAAGTTATAACACATATAATTATATATATTTATATATATCTATTTTTTTAAAACCATACCCAACTAAATAAATTTGAATGAAAAATAATTTTAGTTAAACTCACCAACTTTGGAATAAAATTTATTAACCTTTTATTCTTGTATTTTAATTCCTCTTCTAAATTCAGAAAGTTTACTTATAAATTTTCATTAAATTTTATTTTCAGTACACCACTACTTTAAGAGGGAATGTGTGCGATCGGGGGCCTACCTAAAATCATTAATGCTAAATTTAATTTTCAATTGAACAATTCTCATAGAAATTTCCACTCACCTAAAATAAAAGTAGCCAATTTGCATAAACAATATTAATTTACTAAACTAATTCTACCCACTGACTCGCTACTCCGGGTCGGGTCATTACAGCATTACTCAGTAACAAAGATGAAGTAGACACCTGACACCTCACTGTTGCAACCACATAGATTGTGGTTTTAAGTCATGCCACCATCTCAAAAAAAAGAAAAGGAAAAAGAGTTCTGTTAACTATATATAGGATGGCATTGTAGCAGGCCCCTGAATATAGAAAATGAGGCAGGGAAGGGTACACTCTATACATTTTATTTAAATTATGGATGTAAGGTTTAGTATTTTGGTAATTGATTGCATTGAAAGTTAGTGACGCTATTTGAAGATGAAAAATTGACATAAATGAGAAGCCCATTCTATATGGGCACATGACATAATTGAAGAGGCCAATATGTTTTGTTAATTGATTGCATTGAAACTTAGTGGCATTATTTAAAAAAAATGGCATGAATAAGAAGCCTGTTGTTGTGCTTGGCCACACGACATAACTGAAGATGCCAGTATGTGATGCTTTTATTTATTATTATTTTCTCTGGACATGTTAGCAAATATACATGATGCTTTTATTTATTTTATGATTTGTTATTATCGTTATCTCAAATGCCAAATTGATTGGAAACCTGCAACATTTCTGGCTGTGACAATGAGCACTGGACAACTTTATTGCTGGCTCATCTTAATTGCTTTATTTTACTAGGACTATACGTGATTCTTTTTTTGAAAAAGAATATGTACTGCTAGCACAAAAAGGAAAAAAATCTCATTGAATTGATAGGTTAGTTGCCACTCTCACAACCACCATCAATCACCAAAAATCTTTCAAAGTGTTTATTTTTTTGGAAAGATGATGAGAGATATATTAAAGTGAAAAAGCATACAACTCCTCTATCTTGAAGAAAGAGAGTAGAAAAACCTATATCATAGGAAGATAAGCCCCATTTCAAGCTAATTGATATGCGTGCTCATTTAATCATTAAAAGCACATTAAGATGGAAAAAAATTGTCCATTTTTATTGAGGTTTTGCTATCACCCCAAAGGGTTACTCCCCGCAGAGTTACCAGGTGTGTGTGGGTAGGGAGGCTTGCACATGCCCCGGGGATTAGTTGGGTGCTCTAAAGGCCTAGACAGTTGGTCATAAAAAAAGGTTGAGAACATGGAAAAGAAAGGAAAACAAACTAGAAGGACAGTTTGTATAACTTAGATTGAAGAACCATTGACAATATTATTGAAGGTATCTCCATCCTCCCTCCCTCCAAGTCATTGCCATGTGCAAAGGGTAAAGAATAATAATTAGATGTTTTACTGTTTATGTGATTTGGAGAGTAACAATGAGAATGAGAAGTTCTAGTGGTCATGTGATATGAATACCTTGAATAGATGATCCAGGTAGGTCTAGTGATATTGCTAAGACAAGGTGAGCAAAAGTGAAGATCCTAGAAAGTGAGATGGCTTACTTCACTAGTGGAAAAGTGGTGGAAGCACTTGCAAGAATTTTGAGATATATCAAAGTTCATCCATTTTGTTCTTGGAAATGGAACTACACTATTACAAAAGACGCAAGGAGCTCAGATGAAAATATTGACTGACATTTGTTGGGCTTGGAAGAGGGTGATACAAAAATGTTGTTGTGATGGATTTTGTTGGAAATTCAAAAAATTTGGGCTAGGTCAGTATTTTGGATTTCCTTTTTTTTTTTTTTTCCCCTTTTTTAAGCCACATCAGAGACAACTGATATTTTGATTGTCATGATTCAAAAAATCGGAGTTGGTCATTTTATGATACAAATTGGGGAATATTTTCAAATATCGGTCGAACTAGTCTAAATCGGTCTGAAATTTCAAAACATTATAATTTTTTTGAAAAAAATCCAAAAATCTAGAATATTAGAAATATCGGATTCTAAAGTTTATTTTCATTCTAACTCAACATATGGGAAAATATTGGTCCCCTTTAAGTCAAGTTTGTACTCTATGATCTCAAATTGACCCATGTTTTAATATAATACTTTTGATTTCTAATCATTCTAATATTTATTTTGGTCCAAAGATATGTAATAAAAACTAATAATTACTGGTAAAGCATTAAGCAAAGAACAACGTACTGCTAATGGAGTGGTGGATTTCTTTGCCAAGAATGGGGTAGACTCCACAACAATAGGCATTTTCCATCTTTGAGACAGTGATCAAATGATTAGGAGAGTGATGGTCTTCTGCTTTTGTCTTGAAGAATACTTATTATAATTCAATTTGAAAATAGCGAAAATATAAAAGTCGGAAATAAAAAAATTGAAAATGAATATAATAGAAATCTTTTCAAAATGTGAAACATGGAAGATTGAAGAATAAATAAAAAATGAAAAAAATTATATGTTGGGTCCAAAATCTTGTTTGTACAATGTTTTACCTTCAATACCAAGCAAATGATACACTTTTTCAAGAAAAAAATTAAAAAAAAAACCTCACCTAAAAAATGGACCGATAATTTCAAAAAAAAAAATTCCTTTCTTTTTTCAAAAACTTGTTTAAGTATACACCAGTTCATGGTTTGAATCAGCTGATATGATATGAACCGGCCAGTTTCTTAAACCATGCCAACTGTAAATTTTCGGGTCAAGAGGGGTGATGTTTCTTTGTAAGCCAATATTTTAATCTTAGATAGGAGTGAACTATAATGACCAAATATTTCATCTCTGTCAAAAAACAAAATTAGTCATTGCAATTTTTTGTTGGGATTTCCTCTAAATTACCTAGCCCTTATTGACACACATATGACTTTTGCAATTTGTGCAGTGTGCTTGTCAATATCATCCATGGCATCATACCATGGCTTTTGCTTTCCATCTCATTACAATCAACAAGAGTTCACTTGAATATGTATCATGTTCAACATAAGGTTGGGAAATTTAGGGAGTCAATCGGAGACTTGTTCAAGTTGCTTTCACATGAATTGAGTAAAAATACTGGGTAACTTGGCTAGGGGTAAAAAGTACTTTGACTCGGTGTTTTGTGCCTAGTGGGGCCCAACTTGGCGGTAGGTTTTTTTCCACCTAGTATTGAATAGGCGTAAGGGCTTGATGTTTTTGCATTCCATTAGTTTTGGAGCTTTTGAGTATTGGTTAGGTATCTAATATTTGATATCAGAGCAGATCCAATGTCTTGAGTTCTAATCCTGGAAGGGGCAACCTATGAAATAGGTTACCTGGTGCTAGAGTGAAGCTGCCTGCAAAGGTGGAAGGGGATACTTGGTTCGGAGTGATAGCCGTTAAAGAGTGGGCTACGGGATCATAGTTAGGAACTTGGCATATGGCAAAAATACAAATCCGTAAAGTCCGGAAGGAATACGTATGGATGTGGTAAATCCTATTTCAAAGATTTGGGGACTAAAAATTCGGCTAAATTATTATATAAATTTAACATATTTGTATGTTTTATGTAATTTTTGTAAATTATTTTAAACGAAAACAATGATTTTAAACTAAGTTCAATTTAATTTTGTTTTTACCAACAATTTTAAAGGAAAACTAACTTAAAAATATTATTTTTAAGAAATTTTTTATTTATAATATGCTTTAGGCGAGGAAAAGAGCATAATGAAATGTTTAATGAAATATTTACAATTTTTTTAATCCTTTTCTAAATGTCCAATGTTTAAAACTATATCAATTACCTTAAGAAAAAATATTTAAATATGTATTTATACAATTTAAAAAAGAAATTTAAAAAAGAAGAATGTTGATAGTTGAACAATTTGTGAATTAAACGTTATAAGTTATAACCATGTGTATTAACATTCATGTCAAATACATGTGTATAATAAGTATCTTTGGAAAAGTACGTGAAGACCTGTTTTTTTTTTTTTTTTGGTGAAAAATACGTAAGATACGAGTATTAAACGGAGAATTGCTACCTATGGCTAGGAAGTATGCTCGGAATCATGGTGTTTGTTATGTGCCTAGTGGAGCCCAACCTAGGGTACGTGCATTGCGTTGGGACAACCTAGTGTGGGATAGGCTCAAGGACTTGATTTTTTGTATTTCATCAGCTTTGTAGCGTATTTGTCAGGTGCCTAACATTTGGCCTCACTCACTTTAGTTTTCCTATGGCTTGGTGATAGAAGGGATCACTTGGCTAGATAAGAAAAAATACCTTGACTCAGTTTGACTTGATTGAGTTTTCTAATGACTTGGTACATGCTCGAGTCTTGATATTTCAAGCCTCTAAAAAAGATATATTTATGCTCTGCATCAATATGACTTTGTGTTGTCTTTGCCAAGGGTTGATGGAGTCACTAAACTTAAAGGCAAAAGATTTCTTTAAATATTTCTTTAAATGATTTAAATGGAGTTTCAAATACTTAAAGTGTAGTTTTTTTTTTTAATTTGGTTGAATACATACTAGCTCTATGTCATTTCAAGGTTCAAGCATGCAAGTCATACATCTTCTCAATTTTTTTTAGTGGTGATAAAAGAAAACTTCATTAATTGAAAAAAGTTTTAATTGAAAAAAGCAAGTAGAATAAGAGTCAATACATCAAATGATACTGGCCTAGGAGATTTAGACCAAAAAGGAAAACAAAACAACTACTAAAAAGAAAGCGCTAA
This sequence comes from Chimonanthus praecox, assembly GCA_022113865.1. NCBI lineage: Eukaryota > Viridiplantae > Streptophyta > Magnoliopsida > Laurales > Calycanthaceae > Chimonanthus > Chimonanthus praecox. The sequence goes on along the minus strand of CM039087.1, from coordinate 18,407,901 downwards.
ATTATTTTTACTTTTATTTAATAATACAATTAACTTTCAAAAAAAATAAAAATAGAAAGCACTAAAAGATATGCTCAATCCATGTTCAAGCATTGACTTTTTCAAAGAAAGAACACCTCTGAAATTAGATTATTTACTCTATGTTTAGCGAAGAATCCGCAACCCCATTTGCTGTATGACCTACTTGAACAAAAGAGACATCCATTCCTGAAGATAAATCCCCAATTTTTCTGACTATGGAAATCGGTTTCCAAGGGGGACACTTTAGTCCCTTGGCCTATTTGATTCCATTTGCCGAGTTCCCCTCAATCACTAGCGGACCTTATCCGCAGACTTTCCAGATAGTCAATGCCCTCCTGATACTGAGGAGTTCCGCCTCATTTGAGTCTCTCATCCCTACTGAATCCATGAAGACCATTGACGTCCTACCCCTGTTGTCCCTAAGTCATACATCTCCTCATAGGTCAAGCTATCAAGTTAATGATTTGTCTTTGTTCCATTTCTTCCCATTATTTCATTGCACACTATGGAATGACCAACTTAATGGTCACTTGGTCTAGCTATATACCCTAAAGACATGCATAATAACAAGTATCCCCTTTCCTTGATGAAATTGCTACATTTTTCTTGTTAGTGTTGGATTTGAGCAAAATTCTTCTTTCAAGAATACTAGCAAGCAATGAATTCCAATGTCACATGCCAATAGTGCATAATTGTTTGACCAATTAGGGAATCTGCTGAATGTAAAAGCCATGAAATTATCATCAAGGTTTAAATTGTTACTATAACTGTGCCTTTTTACTGGTGCCTTGATTATCAATGCGTTTTTTTTTTTTTAATATTTCTTCATTTTCCTCCTACAATTTCGGATTATTTAAGTTATTTTCTGTTCAGTTTAATTTTAGTGATTGACTATTATTAATTCTAGATATTCCTTTTCCTAAACAAAGCTCTTGATATTCCTCCTTTTTTTTTGTGCATGACAAGAAGTATTTTTAAGTACTATTACATTACATTAGTTGATATCCTTTGAAAAAAAAAAAGAACCACCTAATGATATTTAACCTAACTATAACAAGAATCTTTTTAGTCCATCAGGTTGCATTTTTGCAAAATAATGCTGCTAGGGGAGGATCCAAACAGTTTGTGGCAATCCTGTTCCAATTGTAGTTTGTTTCGGTATCCCAATCTCTAGATGGATGTTGAAGATAACTTGCACAGACAGGTGGTCTGGGACTTGTTTCGGTGTTCTCGAGCATCATTGAATTATGTTACCTTGAAGCTGTTCTATTGGAAGCGCCTTTGCACGTGGTAATGCCATCAATAGCGCTTTTCATCGACACGCAAACGAAAAAAAGAGAAAAAATGCTCTCATGTAGGGATGACAATGGGTAATGCAGATCAAACTATGTTCTGCCAAGCCCATGCTTGATTTACAAAGGGGAGCCTGAGCTCAAGTCCAAGCTCAATACAAGTTAGAAACGTATGTTCAAGCCTGATCTTAATAAGCCCAATGAAAGCATTAGCCAAAATAGGGAGACTTGAGTTAAAGTTTGGAGCTACTAATTGTGTGGATCCTTTTTTTTTTAAGACCAAGGTATCCAAGCATCTTAGAACACCTGACTAATCCTTGGGGTATGTGTAAACCTCCCTATCCACACACACCGGGTAACACTATGGGGAGTGGCTCTTTTGTGTTGAGAGTGACTTGAACCCAATACCTCTTGCATCTCAGGCGGATTCTTGACTGCCAAGCCAACCCTCATAGGTTAAATTGTGTGGATGTATGATTAAAGAATATTGAATTGACCCCAAACCATTTTGAAATAAAACATGCAAATAGTGTGAGAGAGAGATTTTTGTAGCAGATACACTAATCATTTAGTTGGCTGACTTCTAATTTTTAATCATTTAGTTCGCTAATTTCTGATTTATAATGTCTTTTCTATTCAGAGTGTTGTTTTTGGATTCGTAGCAGATTTATAGTAAAATATCCAAATTCTAATATTTTAGTTTGGATATATTTTGTATATGCATTGTTGTCTAGTCCTTTTCTGCCTTATCTGGAGGATCTATAGTTTTCAGAAATGGAAAGCATGACTCAATTAAAGTTATTATCTATATTGAAGGAAATAGGAGAAAGAGAAGGGAAATATTATGCCATAAATGTTCCACTCAAGGATGGAATAGATGATTCCAGTTTTACTCGGCTATTCAAGACTGTAAGTTGTAAAATGCACCTCCATGCATTCATCTTCCATTCGCATGATTTACATATTTTTGGTGTTAATGGTAGAGGTTTCCTGACAATATTTCTATCCTGTAGATTATTTCAAAGGTTGTTGAAACATATCTACCAGGTGTAATTGTTCTCCAATGTGGAGCTGATTCACTTGCTGGGGATCGTTTGGGCTGCTTCAACCTCTCCATTGATGGTGCTGATCTCCTTGTAATTGAATCTCTTTATTCCCCCATTCATGCATTAAGATAATGAAATATGCTCGAGTACATTGGATATGCATATCTGGCAGTGGAGGAATTTCAACGAGACTGCAGTGATGCTGATTGAGCATATCTTATTGTTCATTCAACACCTTGAGACCAACTTTAGTAGTTACATCAAATTACTTGGTGGCTCCATTGAATGATGGGCCACACCTTAATATCTTCATTATTGGTTGTAGCCCTCTGATTAGTGGCTGGCAATTGGACAATTATAGCAGTACTCCACATTTAGTGAGAGTGAAGTTGGACTGCTTTAACTTTCGAGGCTTCTTCTATCTACAATGTTTCCCATGTGCATTTGCACAGTTTTTATCTCTACTTTGGTATTACACTTGTATTGATAATGGATCAAAACATTAAACTAGTGATATAACCATGGCTTTATATGAGGTGTTTTTTAGTGGTCTTGTTTTCTATTCCTGATAGGGCACTCTGAATGTGTAAGATTCGTGAAGAAATTTAATTTGCCATTATTGGTGAGTTCTTGTTGCTAATTGTTCTACTCATGCTTCAAATAGGCCATCTACGGGATCACTCAAGGACATAATTATCTTAATGCAGGTTACTGGTGGTGGAGGATACACAAAAGAGAATGTGGCTCGCTGTTGGACAGTTGAAACTGGGGTTCTCTTGGATACAGAGCTTCCAAATGGTATGACAGCATATGTGCCCCATGCATCTTATTTTTGTTTTTAGTCTTTGTAGATCTAAGAGGAGAATGTTATGATTGTTGGCCTAAAGATATGCATAGCCTTGTATATAAATTAGGTCTTGTTTTGGTACTCCACACTAATGGATCTGATACCCCTTGGGCTGCGTTTGCATGAGGAGGGGAAAGAGTACAAGGGATTCTCCTCCTTTCCTTTATTTGGTATTTACTAGTCAGGGGAAAAGTGAGGCTCTTTTTTCTCTCCATTTCTGCTCTCAAGTCTAAATTTTGGTTTCTCATCGCTCCACATTTCTCCTCTCAAGCCTAAATTTGGTTTCTCCGAGAGAGGGGGTTTCCCCTCTTCCCTTCTAGCTCATCTCTTTATTTATTTTCTCCTCATGCCTTCTCCCCTAATGTTACCAAACAATACAAGAGAATCCCTCAATAGGAGAATCCCCTATTCAAAGGAATCCTTTACTCAGGGGAATCCCCTAAAAAACTCTCCTCATCTAAACACAGCCTTAGTGGATATGCCACCTCCATAAATCTTTATGTGAACTATCCAAACACTTTAATTGATGTCATCAAATAGGTTGCTATAAAATTATAAAATCCGCCCTCTTTTAGTGGAGGATGTGTGAACGGTGATGGAATACCAAGGAGATTCCAATCTTGATTGTTTTTCGGGGCATGGTTTGGCAATTGTAGCATCCATGTGATCAAAGATCTGGATCAATGAAATATGATCCTTATGTGCAGACTGAAATGCTCAAAGACTGATGTTTATATTCTGAGTCATGTTTAATTTATCTTCCTGCTATTCTCGAATTCGTTTTGCAGTAGAATTTTTTTGGATAAATGCACTTTGAAGTGTTTAAGAGCACAAAAAATAAATCATTTTCAGAGGGAGTTATACTTTTTCCCTAGGTCAATAACGTATCTTTTCTTTTGATGAACATCATATGGTTGCTCTGTTTGCAACCATGCAGCTTTGATTTTTCTTATGATTTTATGTTACTTTTTTTTGGGCAGAAATTCCAGATAATGAGTATATAAAATATTTTGCACCTGATTACTCTTTGAAGATACGGAATGGAAATCTGGTAAGGCTATTTAGTCCTTGGAAAATTTGTGCATTTATTATCTTAAACTGGTATCCAACTTAAAAGCAGGTGTTTTGACATTTGACTTTGGCCGTCCAGTTGATCACTGACATAATGAACTGAGTAAATTCATGTAGATTGGATCAGCATTTCTTTATGATAATGGTTTCGATCAGCAGGTTTTTAAATATTGCAAGTGATAAATGCTTGTATAGTTGTATTCTGTGACAAACCTTAAATTTGCATAGTCTAATTCCTTTGGTTCCTATTTTTGGATTGCAATGTTGAGTTACTTGTCTGATGTGACCAGGAAAATTTGAATAGCAAGTCTTATCTCAGCACAATTAAAATCCAAGTTATGGAAAGTTTGCGTTGCATCCAGCATGCTCCAAGTGTTCAGATGCAAGAGGTAAGATGGTCAATACCTTCAAATATCAGCATTTCAAGGCAAAATCTCATGCAATCTCATGTGTTTTTCTACTTGTGATTTATTGTTTAATTTGACGTGGTATGATATCTTGATGCACAAGCAGCAAGACGCTTAATACTGAAAGTTGAGACCAATGCTATGTGCTGTTCATCTTGTATCTCCGCACTTTAACCATCCTCTAGTCACTAATCCCATCTATCTTGGATGTACAGATGTGTACTTTGAGTTATCATTTTATAAGCCATGTTTTCAAACATCAGTGTTAGATTCTGTGAGTTATTGCAACCACAGATGAAAATGAGTCAGTTTGGGTTGGTCCTAGTCATCATTTGGTCACCCTTTACCTTGTTACCCAGAGAATTACCCAAGAGGGGGGTGAATTGGGTATTAAGACAAACTTTTCTACCTTCTAGTGATTTACACAAATTAAAGCAAGAAGGAAATAAACAATAATCACAAATAAATAAATGAAAGAGATGAGAAGAGATGGAAGATAGAACCCGTCGATTTAACGAGGTTCGGCTATACCCGTCTACGTCCTCGACTCAAGAGAGCCCCTTAAGATTTGAAGCACAACATCTCTTCTCCTTAACGGTGGAGAATAAACTGATACAAATTCTCACTTACGGGTGGAGAGAGACCCACTCACAAATCTGAAGTCGAAGGCACTCTTCTTCTTCAATAGGGTTATAGTCACCCTTTACAAATATCAATCTCTCAATCAAGATAATACAATCAAAGCACTCTTGAATAACTCTCAAGTATGTGAAAGTGATTTGGCCTAGGAGTTACTCAATCAATGAATAATCAATAGCTCAAGTAAAGATTTGAAAGTGATTTGGGGCTTTTTGAGCAAGAGTATTAATGGCTATTCAATCCAAAGATTTTCAGTTGTTGTAGAGAATTCAATGTTCATAAATGGTCCTATATATATGAAAATTCAAATCCAAGACCGATGGAGCTTCATTTATTGCAAATATGACCGTTGGGAACAACATTTAATGCTCTTGAGATCGAGTCGTTACCGCACGATCTGTCGACCAGATTGAGTATCGGTCGTCTGAAAGTTCCTAGTTTGAACATTCAAATTGACAAGATCGGTCGGCTGTTCCTGAGATGTCAGTCGTCCAATTTATCAAAGAGCAAAGTTCTTTTACAGTTAGCACAATTCGGTCGACCGGACACCTGGCGATCGTCTGATTTTATCAAATAGCAAAGCTCTTCTCTGTTATCATAATTCGGTTTGATTTTCCTGAGACATGCATTTATGAAACTGTGTAAACTCGGTCGACCGGACCAAGTTCTGTTCGTCTGATATTCAATGAATTCTATTCTTCAGTTTCATCAGTCTCAATAAGTCCAGAATAATTTCAGTGTGTCATGGGAACTTGGGTCATATCCAAGAACCTATCAAAGTATAATCTATTAGCTTCTTAAGGTCCTAGAGGTATCACTTGAGCCATGGTGTTCAATCATTGAGTAACTTTACAATAAATCTAGAATATACACGCCCTAAGACTATAGACACAGGCTTCGATCTTCAATGCTTTAGTCTTTGTGTCTTGAGCCATTTGATCTTCAATAAGTGTTGGTGAGCTTTACTTCATATTTCATAAAGGCTTGTTTAGGATCGTTTTTGACACAAGACAAGGGATAGGATAACCCTAAATGCCTAATTTGGTTTCCTAAAAATTGAAAGAGATGAAAAGTAATGCACTCTAAATCTAAAATGGACTGAAATTAATTAATCAATTAACATAAACAAGGAATAATATAAAATTACCACAAATAATCATGCAAAATATGTAGTATCTAATGTGTGAATGGAAAGAATGGGTTCAAAATATAATGTATTAAATGAATCAAACGGCACGTGGGCTAATAACTTGGAACTTAGGCACATGAGATATTATTTGTGTTGAGATTGAAATAGAAAAGGGGAATATGACTGAAATAAAGGAAGGTCACGGAACAGGGAATGGCTTCTGTGGGTCACGACAAGTCAAATGGGTTTCTAAATGGGAATGGCAACAAAATCTGGGCAGGTGGGGTGGAGGCGACAAAATTGAGATGGGATCTGGCAAGTATGAAAGCTAGGGAGGAGTATTTGGAGGTAACGGCAAAAGATGAGGGAGAAAAGGGGCTTGCGGCAAAGCTTGGGGAGGATGTTTGGAGAGGGGCGAAAACCCAGGGTGGGTTTGAGGGGAATGGTGAAAAGTAGCATGGGGTCTAGCACGGTAGCAACAACAAACAACATCAAAGGTATTTAGAGAGAAGCAAAGGGATGGTTTTAAGGGTGTTATGGCAGCAAGAGAAGCAAGATCTGGGACTGGTAATGGCTTGTTGGAAGCTAAAGAAGAGGAGAAAAGAGAAAGAAAGAAGAAGAAGAAAGATGTACTTGGGAAGGCCTCTCGCCCAATTCTTGGATTCGCTCCAAAGAAAAATTGTCGCACCTTGCATAGGTATTTTGAGAAAAATTTAATCTTATTCATTCATATCATCGTGTCTTTACAAGAGAGCTTTTATAAGCTACACCTTACTAAATAAAAGCATTGCTAATTACTAAAATACCCTAGCTAAATAAGGACATTACTAACAAAAAAAAAGAAAGCACGGAAATAGCAAGCATGTATGCGCATGGACTGTATGTTGTATGCTCCGCATCAGTTTTGATATCCAATATATGTCTCCTTCACAGCTCGGGAGGTTTCTTCTTTGAGCTCAAGCTTTTACACATCATGCTTAAACAAAGAATGTTAGTACCGTTCGTCAGTGGCTTTGTTATCATCAAACTACCCAAGAACAATGGGTTGCAATCTTGGGGCTAACAGACCTTACCCATTTAAAAGCTTGGGATGGGTATGATACTTATTGAGTGGTAATAAACACCTGACCATCAAACATTGTAATAGCCGTCGCTGCTTCCTTCTTTGTTTTGGATCTTACAAAAGCAAAATTTCTCCTACCAGATCGCCTATCGAAAGGGACAAAAGAATAAAAAAAACACCAGTGGCTTTGAAGACTCGAACAAGATCTCCTGCTCTCCATGCTGGTATTTCTTACAAACAAAGAAAAACTCTCTTTCCACCATTCCGCCATTACGACGCCGGGATTTTTCATACCATTTTCCTCACTTTAAAAATTTGAAGATTTAGCCAATAACAAACCTCCTCATATGCTCAATTATAGAGAACCTCACCGCATGGAAAGCCTATGCTCCCAACCGTGACCCCAAATAAATAAACCCTCAACTTCTTTGAGACGGGTCCCATATGGTTGGATGGGATGGATAGAAGACTTCATAGATGATATAACCCAAGGGAAACCCCTCAATCCTATCATCATAACCTTGGTGAAGATGGGTCAGGAAAAATCAGTGCTAAAAGTTAGTGGTTTTGTAGAAATCAATTTTTTAAAGTCTAAAATCCTAAGGCCACTATGATCAAATGGAGTTCAAAATTACACAATCATTGTTCTTATCATTCTCTACATGTTCTATCACAAAAAATATATATAACATCTCAATATTTATAGCAGCCTCCCTAAATGGGGAGACTTGAGAAGTCTCCCTAGTGTTTTTCGTAAAAATAATATTTAAATAACAAAAACTGTAAAATTGTATCTTATTGTAAGATTCAAATCGTAAATTATAAGATTTCAACAACCATGGCCTGATGGTCTTAATGGGTTTGACCTTAGGAACCAATGGAGCTCTCGACTTGCCCGACCCATCACCCCTACTCCAAAATATGATTCATGACTTATGACTAGAAATAAGGATAGTAAGGTAGTTGAGACTTTATTTGATATGTATTTTTCATATTTTCTTGCTAACTTCTTTAAAATGGTGTATTCTCAAATGAAAAGAGCTTCATTTTGTATTTAGATTTGTGTGGACAATTCACATTATATTTCATTAGGAGTTCTTTAACCCATACAATTAATAACTCCAATCAACTCAGTTGACAATATTGGGATACTAATAGGCCAACCCAAATCCCTGATGCACGATGTAAAATATGACACAGGAATCCCAATATTGAGAAGTTTTGCCAATATTAGGATTCGGGTAAAGTAATAGGCTGAACCGTATCCCTGATAACAATATTGGGATACTAATAGGCTTAGGGTTAGGGTCCTCGATCCCTGGTCCCTTTGACTATGCCTGGCACCTTGAGTACTACAATTTCGAGTAATAGATGAAGTGAACTTGGTTAAAGCATCTTGGTGATGATGACGTCAAGTACTATTCTTCCATATCTTTCTGCGTTTATATGCATTTATAAAACAAGCATATTTCTTCATCACTGTTTTTGTCTGAAATAGTGAGGACAGTAACTAAACCATTTATTCCTCCATCATTTTATGATTCATCCTCTCTCTATCCACGGACCTCTCTCTTCCTCCTGAGCTGTCATTATGGGATGGGGTTTCTTTTCAAAGAAAGGCCAAGTTGTTTGGAGAATGGTACCTCGGGCTATTGCATGGTTTGTTTGGCAATAGGCAGGTGTTCGATGATGAAAGATCAGCCAGTTACAGTGACCAAAAAATCAAGCTTAGCATTATTCAGTGAGCTATGGCAACAAAGTCTTTTCTCTTGTTTTTGGTAGATCATTTTGTTGGAATCCATATTCCTAATGTTGTTCCACTATTTTATCCACTATTACTACTATGTCTATATGTGACCTTTGCCTCTTAACACTTGCCTGGTATCTTGCTGGTATCTTGTTCAGGCCATATTTTTAGATCTAATTTCTCTCCTCTCAGGAGAAAAAAAATGAAGCACGGGATCACTTCGTGTGATAACCATTTTTTTGGGTACAACAGCTACTAGGTTTATGGACTCCGATTTTCATTGTGTTTATCCAACTCCAAAGTTGTTAGATCCATTGCAATAGCCACTTTGGTTTGTTTCTATGGTGGAAAGTTGAGTATTTTGGTCATTTTGGCATTCTGTGTTGAAAAAGACAGCATTAAAAATATAAAAAAATTAAAATACAGTAAATATAAAAATGCTGAAAATTCAAAACAATTTGGAAATAAATAGGTTCATCTTTTACCATTAATCTACACCATAAAAAACATAAAATAATTATCAAATACTCATGTCACACTTGGATATGACATGATTGTTAAATATTCATGTTTCACAGGGTTAAACTTGTGAAAAAAAGATGCCAGAATACAATGAGCTCAATTCATCTCCTCTGGCTGAAATAGACTGGATCTTTCTTATTTGATGGTTTAGAATTTCTTTTGATCCTTTTAATATATTTTATTGGAATGGAGCAGATCTGATAAGTTGAGATTTATTTTCCATGTCTACAAACATATTTGGGTTAATAGAGCTCTCTCGGGTACACCAGTTGCCAGGTTAATAAACTAGACAGCACATTAGCTTCATAGGGTTGTCCGCATTTTTTTAGAAGGATATCCCCCACAGGCCACTCCCCATAGTATCCGGTGTGTATGATTAGGGTGGTTTGCACATGCTCTAAGGATTAGTCAGGTACTCTAAGTGGCCTGGACACCTTGGTCTTAAAAAGAAAAAATCAATGCTAGATGGTTTTGTAACCATTGCTTAAGATGTATTCATGTACTTCTGCTTAACCATTTTCTGAAAAAAAAAAAACCCACTATTTCTTTAGATGTAAAATAGTTGTTTTGCACCCTCTTATGTTGCACACCGTAATGTGGGGCCTATTGTGGCCTATGGATTGTGCCTGTTGGAAAGGAGTTTGCTTAGTATGGGCCTGCAATAGAATTTTGTTGGACCCAGCTTAAGATCACAAAGTTTTATCATTTTAAATAATTTTTTAAAATTCTTAAACTATTGTGGCCTTTAAAATCATATCTTAGTTCATCCAATTAAGGTGATTTTTTATAGGCTTCATTTAAAGCATATATCTTTAAAACAAACTCATCAATACAAGTCAAAGTAGGCCCCTTTAGGAATGTACATAGTAAGGTGCAAAGCTGATAAGGGTGGCAATGAATTGTGTCGGGTCAGGTTGGCTATGCGACCCAAATGCAATGAGACCCAACCCGATCGACCCGGATTTTTTTAACTACCAACCGAACCCCTCCGACACACACACACACATATATATATATATAGAAAATTGAGAGAATTATTTTTAATAGAAATTGAAAGATGAAAGGGCTTCTTTTTCATGTGAGCACATTGAGATATTGAAAGTTAAGGCAATAGGCTAAGATTTTGTAACTTGGTGGGATACATAAGCTAAAATTAAAAGGTAAAAAATAAATAAATAATTTAAATATTAGTTTTAATTCAATGTGGGTCTGGTTCGGGCTCGGGAGCCCTCTACCCAACCTGACTTGGATTTAATTTGGGTTAGGTTGGGTTGGGTTGGGTGAATTTAAAATTTTCTTAAGAAAGACATGATCTAAACCCCTTCTTTTTTTTTTTCTTTTGGGTCGGGTTTGGTACAAATTTGCTACCCTAAAGGTGAATAAGCTATAATATACATTTGATGTATGTTCACTTGATCATTCTACTTACTGTTGATGGAAAGTACGTGCTGTGTGACTGCCTTTGGTAGTTGATATTTACACATCCCCACCATTTTATTGCAGGTTCCTCCAGATTTCTATATCCCAGATTTTGATGAAGACGAGCAGAATCCTGATGAAAGAGTTGATCGTAAGTGAATGAATCCAACCTTGATTGCACTTATAGTTCAACTGAATGTTTATGTTTGTAACATGTTGCTAAGTCTTGTGGAACAAATGCATTGTCAATCCTCTCTCTTATGTTCCATGGGTATATTGATATTTCAGAGCACACTCAAGACAAGCAGATTCAACGGGATGATGAATATTATGATGGCGACAATGATAATGATCACAACACAGAGGATGCAATGTAAATACTCATTTGCTTTTTCTTATTCTTCTGGCATAGTTATGGATTGTGAAGGTTTACATATAGCATCAAAGTTCAGATTGCTAATTGTTGAGGTTTTCTGTTGTAAATATGCTTTCTTGTATGTTCTCTTCTTTTAAGCTGCTAGTATTTTTTGGGTTAGGCAAGGTCAATGAGCTGCATTTATATTTACTAATATCTTAGTAAAAACCATTTTTTTGTGTGGTCAAAACTTTAGATGTATGTTCAAGGTTTTAGCCAAGACACCCCTAAAGTGGTTTTGTCAACTCTTAGATTTTGAGAGTTGTTTCCATATCCTTGTCCATACACATGATTAGCCTATTAGGTCCAAGGTCAGAACATTTTTATGCACTTGTTCAACTATGAATGGCTGAGGAAACAAAATTCATGTGTCCAATCACTAAAATCTATGGTAGATATCGTTTTGCACACCTAATATGTTGGGGGTGAAAAGTCTAGTCATGGATTGGATGACTCTGAATATAAACCTGGGCCTCTCCTTGTTCGTGTGAGTTTTAACCCTTTTTAACCAGGTACATACAAAATGAAGAATCAGAAAATTCAGAAAAATGGAGGGCATTGATCTTACAATTAAACAAAGGGTACTCATACCATCCTTTTCAGTTGTTTTGCTTTTCAAATTATTGCATCAATGAAGGGAAACCCATAAAAATCAGAAAAAAATAGGAGAAGTGGAGAGGGAGAGAGAGAGAGATCCTTTTAAGAGGGAAGATGGAAGTATCTAAGAGGGAGAAAAAAAAGGTAAAAAAATGACATGGCACATAAATGAGGTGTAAGTTTTTTTTACTAAACTTAGTTTATTGAATTGTACTCGTATATATGGCTTCTTTCATACATTATGGCTTAATGTATATTTCAACTTATTTGAGATCCTTTTCAGGTCATTTATGAGATTTTTTGAACTTTTTTCAATCTAGATACTGATGTGATGTGTTTAATTCACTTAATATATATATATATATATATATATATATATATATATATAGTAATGAAATCTACACTCTCCCGTGGACGTAAGCCAAGGTTGGGCCGAACCACATATATCCTGTGTTATCTGTGTTTGTGTGTGATTGGATCTGTATTTTCTGTATAAGGGTATTGAGCCTATTCCCTAACAGTGGTATCATGAGCGAAGGTTCGATTCGGGCCATATAAATCACACGTCAGAATTGTCTGCAAAAGGAGAGGGGTAGAAGCAACAATGCAATACCGCTGCAGATCTGGTTTTTTTTTTTTCAGATTTGTGAGTGGCAGCCAGCAGAGGTGCGGCTGGAAAGACAAAGCCCCTCACCAGTGGAGGCAGATCTATTCCACGTCGGTTCTAAGAAAACCAGAGACAGGTTCGTCGAATCGGAAATCAGATCTGAGAGATCTGTAATTCGGAAAAAAAAAAAAGCAGATAGGTGAGAATCTGCAGACGGTGGAGACTGCAGGAAAGGCGGCCAGATCTGAGAAATTGAGAAGGGATTTCTCGGTTCAGTTCTGAGATCTGAGGCGAGCAGAGGCGGCAGCAACGCTGAGATCTGGGTATAGATCCGAGGAGGAGCGGCGCATGTGCGAGCAGAGGAATAGCAGAGGCTGCAGAGGTGTAGGTATTGCAGGGCAGTAGCGGTGGTGGCTCAAGCAGATCGGCCACGCCGAGCAGCGTCGCGCACGGCAACAGCCAGACGGAACAAATCTCGGCCGGGGCAGGCTGAGAGCTCGTGCATAGGGATGTTTGCATCGCAGGTAGGAAGATCTATTTCCAGATTGGAAATCAGCCACAAGGGGTCTCTCGGTTTCGACTGAAGAGAACTAGCCAGATCTGAGAAGAGAGACCATAGCAGGTACGGCGGCAAGAAGGGCTGCAAGCAGCAACGAAAGAGAAGGGGATTTTCGATTTCAGCCGCAAGCAACGGAGAAGAAGGAGCTGCAGATCTGGGCTCAGACCAGATCAGGAATTGCCGGTACAAACGGCAGCTGCACGTTTTTCTCTCAGGAGGGGACGGACGGACGGCGGTAGAAGGAGAAGTCAGCCAAGCAAAGGCAGCCAGATCTGAGAGAAGAGGAGCGGCGGATGCCCGGAAGAACGTCGGAGTTGCGGAGGAGAACGCCGGCCAGCAGTGGCGATCGTTGGAAGAAGATCACACGGCTGAACGCCAGCTGGGCAACCGAGCAGCGACACCAGATCTACCAGCAGCCGGAGGTAGCGCCAGAGAGAGGGAGGCTGCGGCAGCAACATCGGCAGCTCAAACTCGGTTCCACTGGTTTTGGGGGATAAACGAGTGGAAGAAAAAAAAAAAGGGAAGGAAAATTGATGGTCTGGAGGACCATCACTGCAGGTGCACCCGCGGGACCACCACTTCATAGTGCACTAGCGAGTCCACTCGGTTGTGAAGAACCACCGTTTTCGGTGCACGCGAGGGGCTAAGCGAGTCCACTCGGTTGTGAAGAACCACCATTTTTCAGTGCACCCAATGGACTATAGGGGCAGTTCCGCTGGACTATTGTACTGCGTGGTGGGTAATCCGCAGGTTTACAGTTTCGGATGATCCCGGAGGACCACAGATTTAGGTACTCCTTCAGCAGTGAAAAAACCAACGGTCAGAATTGTTTTTCAATTTCTGGAGTCATCGGGACTCGAAATTGAGATCTGTCTTCGCCTGTGTGATCGTAGTAAAGAGATCTACATGGTGACCAGTGTGGATTTTGAAAAGGAGTGAAATTAATTTTTTGAAAGAATCGAGGAGTGGTCGACGGCGGTGCGTGAGATCACATCAAGGAAACACGGCAAGATGTAGCCGTGAGAGGGTTGCTGCACGTTGAAGGACCTTGGACCTTTTGACTGTACGCGTGGAGATGACACATTCGCCATATGCGTGGAGAGGCCGAGGTGATTGCAGCTAACACATTAGTGTGCGCAGGAACACACTATGAAGGAAACGCAGCCTTGCGTTCGTGAAGCACGTCGGGATGTGCTCGTAGAACGTAGGAAGCGGAGTTGCAGATGCAACACAGGGTCTTGGACCGCCAAGATCGAGGTAGAGCCCGGTTGGGCTATACAGTCTTAGTCAAGACTGGTGGATCATCCTAAGGTATGGGATGCGCATCTCATGCAGAGATGCAGAGGATTACAGCTGCAAGTGGAGCATGGCCGGGAGCAGTTAGTGTGCACAGAGGTGCATAGTTGCAGTGGAGGACAATGTCACAGTTGTCTCTGGAGGAAGATCAGTGGATTTTCGCCAAGGTGGAGATTGTTGGAACTTGTGGCTCAATTCCACTGAAATTAGGAGTCTAGTTACATGGGACTCCTAATTACATAGGACTCCTAATTAAATGGGATTCCTAATTACATTAGGAAACTACTAAACATAGGACACTGCAATACTGCTATATATTAAAAATATGGGTTTCATGGAAACCCTGCCGTTTGGCCGAGTGCCTTCTGAGGCCATAAGGGGCCTCTTGCAGCAGAGGTGTAGGGAGGGAGATAGAGAGAGAGAGGGAAGATACCAAAAGAGATCTTGGGATCCAAATCTTGTATCTATGTATTCTTTTTATCTATAATGAAATCTACACTCTCCCGTGGACGTAAGTCAAGGTTGGGCCGAACCACATATATCCTGTGTTATCTGTGTTTGTGTGTGATTGGATCTGTATTTTCTGTATGAGGGTATTGGGCCTATTCCCTAACAGTTTTGACCCATTAAAATTTTCATATGAGATCTCTTCTTTAAAGTTGGTTCGTCAAAGATTGGAGGTAATGACCAATCTATAAAGACCTCTTCTTCATGTGGATTTGAAGAAAATGGATCGGAATCTATTTCACTTTCTTCACGATAGAATATGACATATATTATTATTGTGGGAACCTTCATCCAAAGTAAGAAGTTGCTAAAAGTAGAAATATTCGAAATTGATAAGGTTGCTAAAATTGGCAAGTTCTAAAACATGTTTTTTTCTTGAACAAGGTTCTAATGAACAAAATGATGAGTGCCAAGTATTTGAAATGATAATAACGAACCTATGATCTTGCAATGAAGGGTTTTAGATAAAAGTTCACAAAAATTAGATCTAAGAAAATTGAAACTAGACCCAATTCCAATTCCTAATCCAATTTACTAAAAGATAAGGGTTTTGAGATATAAAAACAACGGAAAACTCTCAAGGGAGCCATTAAATTTTGTAGGCCTTAACTCAGTATTAATGGAAAATCCAACTCACTACAGAGAAACTTAGTATACGACCCGACCCAATTTAGTATATCATTAGTGCTGATAAATTAATTTAATCAGTTATATAGAAATTTTCTGATTTCTGCCTTTAATTTTATAAAATTAATTTCGAAAAAACATTAGAAAATTAGAAATGATTGGTGGGCCTCTTTTGCACACACTTCTCCTCAGGTAGGACACTTAGAGAAATTTAAATTTTTAATTGTTTGCAAAATTCAAATTTTGAGAGAATTAATTGGAGGAGCTAATAAATAAAATAAACTTAATAAAAAAATTCTCAAATTTGTGTGGGCCTTTGGGACCCACACTCTGGACGAAAGTTGCAGTGGTTCACCACTTGTGAGATTCGAATTTGGCAAAGATAAAGCCAATTCCAAATTGGCCACCTACTTAATAGGAGAAAAAGACCATAATGCCTTAGGGTTGGTCGAATTTTGAGAAAGGAGGCAGGAATATTTTTGGACTCTAAAAACTTTACAAAAATTATAAATACTCTCTAAGGGTTAAGCCTTGGTCGAATTTCACAACAGACCTTAGGCTTGGTCGAAAATCCCCTTCTTTTTCTGATTCTTATTTAATTCCTCATCTTATCTCCATGTAAAATTCGATTATGGCTATTTGAGAGAGAGAATAAAATGGTTTGATTGAATAAAATACCACTTTGTTACCATCGACCAGTATGGTGTGAAATTGGCCATATATTTTATGGATTAAATTCAAAATAAATAATATAAATTCGATTTTTATGTTGGAAATGTGGTTTTTGAAATTTTAATCTATCCAAATCATCCATGGACGAATTCTAAATCTCTAGAATTTATTTTGAATGACCTCCGATCTGTATTTTAAGGTGGAAAGTTGCAAGACTTGATTTCAGACTCAGAATTATATTTTTATATGCACTATCGCGAGAAAAATCATAACCGAAGCTCCCGAACTACAAAAATTATAAAACTTATATTTCTGCCAGTCAGACCAAGTTCCAGGTCTAAGTCTGTAAGACAATTTTGCAGCAATTCACAAGAAATACTATAACCTTAACTTGTAGTTCTTAGAATGGTGCAATTTTTTTTTACCATTGTTAAGCTAATGAGGAGACCTGTCTCCATTTAAATTTGGGAATTTAAAAAGTTATCTGATGCGTCAAATAATGTCTACAATCTGAAAGACGTTCATAGACTAAACCTGTTTGACAATGTGTAATTGTTGGAGTAAAACAGCCATAACTTGGGCTGTAAAACTTGAAATGAGGCAAATAAAATATTTCTGGAATCCTCGTTGAACGACTTATCTACTGTAAAAAAATGAGAATTTTTACTTGTCTATACAGTTCCCAAATTTTTTTGCAATAATGCCAATTTTTTGCATTATTTCAATCCTTTGAATAAACCTAGGTTGTTATCTGAAATTCCTGATTTTTGGGACTGTCATAGGTGGGTCAGTACCCTATTAACCTTGACTAATGGACTTATATAAGCCTAAAAGGTTAAATAAAATAATTTTTAATGGGTTAGAACTTTAAATTTAATTGCAACAAATTTTGGTTAAAGACTAGTTACATAAAGCTTGGATTTTAGCGTTTTTGTGCACTTCACAAATTTTAGTTGAGCAAAACAATTCACTTCAAGTTTTATTATTTACTCGATTTATGACTACTTTATGAATCATGTTTGATGTGATTGAATGCATTGACTGGGTTTAGAAAAAGGACTGGGAATTTTATTTAAATGGGTAAAATTCCGGTGCAACTCACATAATGTAAGGGAAAAATTTATGGCTAAGGGTTTTAAGCGAGTGAGTATCTCAATATGTCCGGAATGCTAGTTATTACCTGTTTACCTCATTTAGAAACCCAATCTATGTATTCGAAATTATTAATTTTAAAATTTGGATTGGAATGTTATGAAATTCATGAATTGATATTTATTTTAGAATTTGCTGATAATGTGATGCTATATGTTAGTGCCCCGGCTTGCCGAGTTCCTATGTTTGTCAATTCCATGACTCGGGAAGAAGCACTTACAAAGAAGCTTTAAAACTCAAGGTGATCAAGAGTGAAGATCATGCTCCACCGGATTGAAACTCATCGTATATGGCAATCACGACAGGTATTTGGCCATAAATGACTTTAGGTGGTACCCACACCTTAGAAGGACTATCTCTAGGCTTAGTTCAACAAATGGTAAAACAATAAAGAAGCGTAAGAGAGGATGTTGGACAGTAAACTTGGAAATATGAATTAAGTTCACTGTCAGTTCGACCAGTCGTACTCACCGACTGTAACGACCCATCCCGCTATGAGTACGTTGAACTGATAAAAAGTCCTAAAACCGATCTGATACTATTTCAAGGTTACTTTTTTTTTTCTATTGGAGACATTGCTCCCGCAATTCAAAGTAACCACGGGCAACCCACAATTAAACCAATAACGAATAGCGCCAATAAAGTATTAATCATAATTGGAAACAATAACATCATTCCGTTATTACATTCATCAAATTCAATGAAACGTACACATATCTCAAATACATTAGCAAGTCCTCAATTACAACATGGAACCATGACAAGGTACAAAATTGCAACTCTACGCCCACGTCCGACTGAGGGTCCTGCCGACCCTTCCTCTATGAAGTACTTGTGAGGTAAGGGGTGAGCTCTACATACCCAGTGATGGTAACAAATGCATCATATGTCATCAAGCATACACAACATATAATCAAAGGGACATCTCAATGTCCAGGATGTCTACATGCACGACCATACAAACGTGTGTCCTACCCCTAGCATACAGGCTCATGTCAACTGGGCCTCCAACACCTCCTCTAACCAACTCTATGACAACTCCCTCATGTGCCCATCCGCTGTGGTCCACCCACCCTTGGGTACACAGACTGATCTCCAATCGGATCAGGATCCATACTCCTAGACCAGACCTATGACTCTCTAATGACAACTCGCCCACATACCACGACCAACCCAAGAGTCAGGCTCACCAAAGTCCCAAACCGACTACCACATGGGAGTAACCACCTCACCAGTCCTCAACGGACTGCCAACCAGACTCATCTATGATCTCCTCAACAAAGCACCAGAGTCTCGATAGTCAAACCTATAACCTTGGACCACATCTGTTGGTCTCCACATGACTAGTGTATCCACCCCTCAGGATTTTATAGGTCTTCTACTGAGTGAGCCGGCCAAACTCACTCGTTAGGTGCCCATAAATTCCTGGTGAGTCAACATCCACAACACAGGTCTCAACATTGAACCCCAGAGTCATAACTGCGGGTAAGCATATTACCACATCACACCACAGGCTATCCCCACCATACAGGTGTCTTAGCCTAGAATACCATACCTCAGACTGTACCCACATTGCAGGTGTCATAGCCTAGAATACCATACATCAAACTGTACCCACCCTGCAGGTGTCATAGCCTGGAATACCATACATTAGACTGTATCCACCCTGCATGTGTCATGCCTAAAACATCTCATCACACCACACCGCAGGCTGTCCCCACCCAATAAGTGTCATAGCCTGGAACATCTCATTACACCACACCGTAGGCTGTCCCCACCCTACATGTGTCATATCCTGGAATATCTCATCACACCACACCACACCATCCCTAGACCAATGAGCGGCGAGCACATCCTCAGCCTACTCGGTCATCTGGGGAATCACAAACCATACCAGCGGGAGCTATCCCTCACCGCATCATCCCTCGACCAATGAGCGGGCGAGCACATCATCAGTCCACTCGGTCATCTGGGGATCACAAGTCATACTAGCGGGAGCTGTCCCTCACCGAATCATCCCTCGACCAATGAGAGGACGAACACATCCTCAATCTACTCGGTCATCCAGGGATCACAAGTCATACTAGTGGAAGCTGTCTCTCACCGTATCATCCCTCGACCAATGAATAGACGAGCACATCCTCAGCCTACTCGGTTATCCGGGGATCACAAGTCATACTAGCGGGAGCTGTCCCTCCACCAATGAGCGGACGAGCACATCCTCAGCCTACTTGGTCATCCGATGATCACAAACCGTCATCCCACCCTCTGATCTCCACATAGGAAAACCATTCAAACCATCAAACCATTGGAGACGCCTCATCCGCCACGTACTCGGGTAGCGTGTCTGTGATGGCCTCTAAGTCGGCCTTGGGTGAGCTAACATTCAACCCCAGAAATTCCTGGAGGTTTCCATGACTACCCCACGGCATGCCCCTCTTAGGACTCGGGCACCTCGCCCTCCAAACCGGACCACACCTCCGACATAGGCTTGTTTGAAGATCACACCTGACAATCTAACCCATGCCAGGAAAAACTTCAACCCATATCCAGCCACCGGGTAGCCCATAGTCCAACCACATTTCCATTGTGCGGTCCTACACAACATCCCCACCCTAACTACCCGACAAGCTAGGGGGAGTCTCTAGTTCCTGATGTTGCCTAATGCCCATGCCCCCAACGGGCATCCCACATATGCTAGCTATATGTAAGCACAATTAATTCTACACCTACACATGCTATTGACATAGTTCATCACATAATAATCAGGTGTATACATTACTATTTATCACGACTGGCATGTTAACTTCCAAACATGTTATAATGTCTAGCATTCCAAACTAATTATCACATGATCATATAACATATTATCAACATGACATATCACACCATAATCAGGCATATACCACCACATATCACATGTTGGCATCTTAACATATTATTAATAAAAATAAACTGTAATCATGTCACCACACAACCAATCAATCGTGACATCAGATAAGCAACTCGCATATTCCTAAGCAAGCATCAGATATGAATACACCTAGATGGAGACCCGCCACATAATGGTATCAACAGTTCCCTTGCCGAGTGGCTCATAACAACGGGGATCCCCATTCACCGCATTCTGTACCCACACATTTGATAGAGTAGTAAGATGCATAGATGCATGCTAAAAGCGGTGATAAGTTTCCTCACCTGTGTGTGTCCTTGAAAATCCAATACGAGAAAACAAGTTCGGAGGTTGAAGTGGCTCAACCTGTTGAAACAAGAATAGGAGGGTAACAAATTGGGATGAAACGGGTCAAACTAGGCTTGAAATGCAAATGGGTCCCAAAAACGGGCCGGGTTCGAATCGGGTCGAACTGAGCCCAAAATTGAAAAAATGGGTCCAAAATTGGGTTGGGCTGGAAATTGGGCCCAAAACTGGGCTGGTCTTGGGAATCGGGCTGGGCCAAACTGGGCCTGGCTGGGCTAGACCAAGATCGCGCAGGGCCAAACCGAGTTGGGTTCAGACTAGGCCAAACAGAGTTGGGCCAGGCCTGGACCTAGCTACCAGGCCCGGCAGCAGGGCTTGCCTACTTGGCTAGGGGGAAAATGAGCCGAGTTGGGCTTGGATCGCCAAGGTCCAGAATCGGACCCAACCGAGTCAACTTGGCAGCTATTGAGTTGACTCGGTGATCTGGGCAAGAAGGAGGGGAAGAAGAAAGGGGAAAAGGAGGAGGAGAAAGGAAAAGAGAAGAAAAAGGAAGTAAAGAAGGAAAAACAAGAAAAAGGGGGAAAACAAAAGAAAATTAAGAAAATCAAGAAAACCACGAAAAATCAAAGTGAATCAGAGAAAAACCAAAAAAAAAGGGAAAAAGAAAAAGGAGATTTGAAGAAAAGAGGGATCACGGGGTACCTGGGCTCGGTTAGAGAAGAATCCAACGGCTACACGTAGAGGAATTCGAACAGGGCTGCAAGGGAGTCCGGTCGGAGCTCAAGGCGAGGATTGAGGGAGAGAGAATCGCAGGGAGGGGAGAAAACGGGAGAGTTGAGAGAAAGAGAAGGAGAAAGAGGGTTGAAGAAGTAGCAGATGCGGCACTGTAGCACATTGCTACAGTGGGGCGCCGAGAGAGGTTTTGAAGGGGAGAAGTTTAGGGTTAGGTCTAGGGTTTTAAGTTGTTCCTTTTTCTTCTTTTTTTTTTTTTTTAACTTCAAAACATGTAAAAATTCAAAATCTCAAAATCAAGTTTGCTTTTCCAAAAATAAATAAATAAATTTAAAACTCGATAAAACTCGAATGTCGAACATCGGACATCAGAGAAAAATGTGTGATTTTACAATGTTTTGGAATGACAAATTCTTAAATAATCCAACATCACCAAAATGCCCTTCGAGTCTCTAAACTTGAAACCGGGCAACCCAGGGCCCACCACAGAGCCCACACTCTCCCTATTGTTACCAAACCTCTAAAATCCGAAGAATCGGGTCGAGTTGTTACACCGACCCTTCGGTGGAGACAGGATCAGCCCATTGTGGTCAAAGATTGGTCGACCAAATTGCATAGGTTCTGGATCATAGAACTATTATTCTAAGAAAGCCTCTGATCAAGAGTCTCGTATGCACCGACCCCTACGTGAAAGGTTGAAACGACCCTCGTGGTCAACGACTCATCGATGATAACTTATGAGTTTTGGAACATAAAACTCAAGTGGACTCTCGAAGAAACAGACATCTCGGTAATTTAAGACCTATCGAGAGTTACAGGACCGACCCCTCGGTAAAGGGCGATAGATCGTTCTGTGCAGTACAAGTTTCGGGATATGAAACTCTGTCAGCATGATGTTGCCCCAGATCGAGCTCTCGTATGGACCGACCTCTCGATGCCATGACTGTCGACCGAGAAGTTATTATACCGTTGAGAGTGCATTTAATGCGCAACGGTCGGGTGGTTGAACGGTAATATATATGAACACCAACCCATCGGTGCCACCGGCCTGTCGGTACTGGATAGTTTGAAAAAACTGTTAAAACTCCTCTATAAATATGAGTGTTCTATGATCATTTTATTATCTTTCTTGAACTGAGAAGAGTCATACACTCTAAGGAACGATCAACACTCTTGTACTGAGAATCTTAAACAATCAATCTATTGATTGAGTTTGAAAGTGAGAAAGAGAAGATGAAAGAAAAGACATAAACTAGGAAACCTTTGATAAAACCAGTTTCCTTGTCACCCTCAGATTGTGATTGCTTTATGACGGCTACAATGAGGAGCGTCGGTACACATTGGGTGGGACCTTCAAGAAGCACACATCAACGAGAAAGAGCTTCAAAGGCAAGTGCTTCTTGGTTTTAATTTTGTTTTTAAAACTTTTGTCTCGAAAGTGGAATAAGGAGGATTGACTCTTTAACAACTATAAAAAACTATAGAGCATGGTCTTTGGCACAGTAGTGGGTGGAATTCCCAACCGATTGAATGAGGTGAAATTCCTACTCTAATTGTGAGGGTCTAAATCTCCACCTAGTGAATTTGGGGATAGCTTAAGGTTGAACGATTCCTAACAATGGATGTAGGTTGGCAAATCGAACCACTCTATATCTTGTGTCCTTATGTTTGTGGTGTTAGAGATATTTTTTTGTGTTGATCGTTTAATCACATTTGCTAACACACACTCACTTGATTGTTATATCCGCTGCGATTAAACTAATCAATCAAGTAATTTTAAAAATGACCAACTATTTTAGATTGACATATTCACCCCCCGCTCTAGGGTCAATCGTGTTCTAGTTCCCAAAGAAGGGACTTTCAATTGGTATCACAACCTAGTGCTCCTTACAAAGATTTAACCATTCGATTAGATCCAATCTAGAACACCATGAGAGATAGTCACGCAATATCCAAACTTTCTTATCTCCATAGAATAAACTATGCCTCATAGAAGGCTATAATGAGAAGTTTCTTTGTTTCCATAGATTTATCGGTATGGGATATTATAAAAACTGGATGGCAGGAACCCAAGGAAGAAAAGATGATAGCAACCACATCAACCGTGTTGATGACGCCCAAACCTTATACCTCTTGGTCCCTTACTGAGAAAGATGCTCAGACAGCTGATGGAAAAGCCATGAATACCCTTAACTGTGCAGTATCTGATAGTGAGTACAGGCGGATTATGACCTGTAAAACTAAAAAGGAGGCATGAGAAGTTCTTAAAAGAACTCATGAAGACACGTCAATAGTTAAGAGGTCCAAACTTCAGATCCTCCAAAATCAATTTGATACTCTTAAAATGAGGGAGGATGAAGTCTTCATGGATTTTTATTCCAAGATAAGCGACATTGTGAATCAAATGTTTGCTCTAGGGGAAGGGATACCCGAGGACAAGGTATGTACCAAAATTACTCGGAATCTTGCTGAAAGATTCAAACCCAAGATCATAGCTATGGAGCACAACAAAGATGTGTCCTTAATGAATATTGATGATTTGGTTGGTTCATTACAAACCTATGAAGTACATTTTGAACAACCAAATGATAAATCTATTGCCTTGAAATCTTCCCTAAAACAAAAGAAAACGAAAGAAAATTCATTGGAAGATGAATTCTCAAGTGATGAAATGGCAATGTTTGCCAAAAAGTTTTATAAAAGCTTTGTTAAAAGAAATAACTTGAGAAGAATGTGAAAGGGTGAATAAAGTAAAACCTAAAAGGCAAGAGGAGATTAGAAGGAAAGGGAGAGAGAGAGGATGTCAAGGATTTTTCATTTAGTATGCCCCGTTTATTCATTCACACTATATACTATTATTTTTATTTGATGAATATTATTTAACAATTATGTTCTAATTTCTTCATCATATTCATTGATTTTCAACTAAACCATTATTATAAGAGCAGACAAAAACATGCATTTCATTAAAAATATTGGCCAATTAAAATATTAATTTTAAAAAAGATTAGCCAATTTTTTAAAATATTGCTTATATTTCCATTAAATTTTTTTCTTTATAAACTCGAATTGGAATATGCCCTTCTATCAAAAAATTAACCAACTAAAAAAATATTTTTATTAATGATTGCTTTTCTTAAATACTTCTGATAATTTTGGACAAATTTTTGGTCTAAACATAAAACATAATATCCAATTTTCATTAATCTCAATCAGTTTTTATAAAATATTGCTAATTCTTTTATATTTTACCTTTTTTAATGTAAACTTAAATGAAAATATCCCTATTTCACAAATATTAGTTTTTTCTAAAATACATTCCATTTTGACTTGTAATTATGGGTTCTTGATATTACCTGTGTCTTAGATTAGCCTTATTAACTTGAAATTTTTATAAACTATTATAATAGCTTATTATATTATGTATTCAGATCACCAATGAACAAATTATGAATTTTTATGAAGATATGGGTTGGCATTTTAATTCATTTATTAGGATTAGAAAAAATATATGCAGAAAATATTTTTTCTTCGTCTCACTTCTTAAAATTGGAATGCAAGTGCAAGAACTTTATTTTAAGTCATGATTATAGGAATAAATTCATAGAAAATTGTATAATATTATTATAAGATATATTGTTAGTTTTTATTTTAAGGATATTATTTACTGATTATGTTTTATAAAATTTTAATTTTATTTTTAGATTATATGGATTCACTAAAAATCATTGATTTTATAAAATCGATAAGGTTTTCCCTTCTTACAATTACCAAATAAGATTTTTTTTTCCCTTAAAGTTCTAATTTTTCCATTGTAATTAACAAAAAAGATAAGGGTAACTCCTGTTCAAAGGTAACCCCTCCAAATTTACTCTTCGTTCAAACGCAACCCTAATGTAAAATCAACCCATGGGAATTCTATTAAGGGTCCAAAACACCAAAGGCATGCAATTGTGCTCTACTAAAAATTAATACGCTCTACTAATAAATGAAGGCTTGGAAATTAAAATTGTAATAATTGAAAATGTAAAATTAAATTTCATTAAGAATTTGTAAAAGGATAAATATTAGGCCTCAATTGGGAGACAATACTCAAACAAGATTTGTGGCTTATCATAACCCATGACCTTTATTTAGAGTTTTTTTACATGTCATATGTCGTCAATCCATATACACACCCTCATCACCTATCAAAACGTGAGAAATCATTTTCATTATTTTTTTCTAATAAAAATTTGATATGTAAGCAAATAAGAAATAGAAAATAAATAAATTGTTTTTCTCTTCAATCAAGCTTTATTACATAAAAAAGTTCTCACCTCGTTCGATTGGTCAAATTTGAGTTGAGGCAAATTCATACTCAAACCTTCTTTAAAAAATATAGGTCTCTTAGATGGATGTTTTCAATGCCAGTTTAATGAAAATGTGTTTGGAACCATATATATGAACTTAGTCCCCTAAAAAGTACACATTTTTACTTGAAAAGTTTGTTAAAATTAATCTGATTTGATCGATGACTTTCTTTTGCCTTTAGACCCATATATTAATTTTCTTTATGATAAAGAAACACAAGATACTCACCTCTCTCCAAATACAAAAGTATTAAATAAAACTTTAGATGCATGCAGCCTCTTACAAATTACGAGCGAAATCTGAGTACAAATGGCCAAAGGTAACCAATGAGAGAACCATAGCATGCATAAATGCAAAGGCAATTGTACCCCACATAAGGACTATTTGTTGCTTAATGCTTTTGTATAAAATATTGAAGGAACATGTGTAAGGTCCACACAAGTGTTGGTAAATTGTAGGATACCTCATCATACAATGAAGTGAACAAGAGAGTATGAAACCCAAGAACACAATATATGATATATTTTGAGCGCCCATTCTCCCACAACCATTTTCTTTTCTCTTACACGGGTTTTAACAGAATATCCACTTTACCCTTCCACCGTCCATACCAAATATTTAAAAAAAAAAAATGAATGTTAAAAAACGGCGAGCCCAGACACACCAAAACGGCGAGCTATTTTGGTTTTTCCTGCGTTTGACTTGGATTTTTAAACGAAATCATTTCTCCACCGATTTCTACAAACAAGGTATCAAAATTCATTTACTCTTAATTTTATGAATTACAAGACTGATTTTAAGTGAAAATAGTATAGTTTTGGACTTTAAAAATCGTACTCAAAGAATTAAGGAAAAATATCTTCCCTCTTAATTCTTTAGATGCGATTTTTAAGTCCAAAACTATACCCTTCTCACTTAAAATCAGTGTCGGAGTTCATAAAATTCTGAGTAAATGAATTTTGGTATCTTGTTTGTAGAAATCAGTGTAGAAACGGCTTCGTTTGAAAATCCGAGCCAAATGCCACCTTCTCTATCACCATCTTCCATCTTCTTCTTCACCGCCACACTTGCTATGAACATCCATACTTACCCACAAGACAACCAAATCCCTTTTCCATCCCACCTCAAGTAACGCAGGAACCAATCAAGGCCAAAATGACGAGCCGTGTAACTTCCCGCATTTGGCTCGGGTTTTCAAACGAGGCCGTTTCTTGACCAATTTCTACAAACAATATATCAAAATTCATCTACTCTGAATTTTATAAAATCTGAAACTGATTTTAAGTGAAAAGGGTATAAATTTGGGCTTAAAAAATCGTACCCAAAGAATTAAAAGGGAAAACTATTTTTCTTTAATTCTTTGGGTAAGATTTTTGAAGCCCAAAACTAACCCTTTTCATTTAAAATCACTTCCAGAGTTCATAAAATTCAGAGTAAATGAATTTTGATACCTTGTTTGTATAAATCAATCGAGAAACGGCATCATTTGAAAACTCGAGACAAATGCAGGAAAAACAAAATCGTCTCGCCGTTTTGGATTGTCTCGTCTCGCCATTTTTTGAACATGTGTTTTTTTTTTTTTTTTTTAATATTTCGTACGGTCAGTGGAAGGGTAAAGTGGATTCATACCTAGATTCGCAAAATAGTTACTCTATTTTTTCTATATACTTAACCATCCTTGAAATTTTGATCAATAATCCAATAGTGTCACTGCTATTAAATATAAACAAAACTTGTTAAGTGGATAGTTATTAGTGTTAATTAAATTCGTTAAATACCCAAATTTCTTTAAATGTACAAAATTTCATAAAAGCCCCTATCATTACTCCTATGAAAAGATGTGGGAGTGGTGCTCATGGGAGAGTTTTTCCCAACCATTGATCATATTTGCTTCTTCATATTTGATTTAGAATTCTTTTCATTTCATTAAACCCATAAAACCAAAAATTATATGGATGTTCATCAAATTTTAGGTGGAATTCTATCTCATGAAAATTGTGTTCTATCTTGAGGAAATTAATTTTTTTAATCAAATAATTTTATTAGAAAATATTTGTCATTTGATTTAATGAAAATGTTTTAAATGTGTCAATTATTATTTTTATATTGATAATGTACAATTATTGGTTTATATCGAAAATAAAAAATATTAATAGAAGTGATTTGACATATTTGATTGTTCATGCTCCGGCTTACCGAGTCCCTTGTTGGTCAAATCCATGACTCGAGTGAAGCATTGCCTTGAAGTTAGAAGTTCAAGAATCAATAATCAAGTGGTGGTTGAATCAAGCTCAAGATGGAAAATCAATCAAGATTCAATGGATCATCAACATGTATGGCAATCACACAAGGTAAATTGGTCATAGAAGACTCTAAGTGGACCCCACACCTTAGAATGACCTTGGAAAATTTAAGTAGCCTAGTGAGTGTTTAACCTATAACCAGAACATGAACTTAATATGAAAGACATTGATTTTACTGTCAGGCCGACACGTCGTGTCTGGCGATCAATCGCCTTTGATAGTGGACGATCTATCATGGTCATATGACCAATCATCCAAGATAACAAAGGTTCTGGTTGGAAATGGTCTATCTATCATCTAAGGTCCCAGGATGATACATTCGTGTTGACGATGCATTACTGGGACATGATCGATCCAATCGTGCATTGCGATCCATCGACGGGACTTAGGATGAAATCTGGACTGTCATTCACAATCATGTCTCAGGACAACCAATCGTGCAGACGATCCTTTGTCTGGGTATAGGGCCGACCAATCGCCCTCACAATCGATCGCCTAGAGCATGTGTTGAACACCCTCTGAAAAATACAATCAGACTCAAGATGATGCATTTGTCTAAAGGTGATCTTTCGTGTGGGTATAAAGTACGATCAATCGGTCGCACAACCTATCGACGAGACAGGACAGAAACACATCGGTTGACGGCCTATCGCACTAGGTCTGGACAAGACTTGACTCTGAAAATACAGTTAGTCTCAGGCCGATACATTCGCCAAGTCGCGATTTGTCACCAGTAAACACGAACGATCAATCGTGTGGCACGATCATTCGGGCGCGAACGTTTTCTATCTGTTGGAAGAACAATTAATGCGCAACAGTCATTTTACAACGATAAAATTTGAATGAACGATCGATCGTGGAGGACGATCGATCGCCCGTGCCGAGATTTTTCTGATCTCTATTTAAGGCCTGAAAACTATTGAGAGAGATAAAACGTCCACTTGAAAATTAGAAAACGTGAAGAATAATCTTGAGACTTTTCTCCTCCCTCATTCTCTCTCTTATCTATATACTTGGAAAATCATTTAGAGTTTCAATCACTTACTTGATTGAGATCAAGAGAGAAGAAGAAATCTTGTCTAGGATTTACATTGGAAAATCATACATCCTAGAAACCTTCTCCCCTTCTTGTGATATACAAAGGTATATCATCATCATCAACAAGACTAAAGGGAGACATCTTTAAGAAACACACTTAATCAAGGTCGAGCTTCAAAGCTAAGTGTTTCTTTGTGCTTTTAATTTCAAATCTTCATTTTGAAGTGGACAAGATCAAGGAGATCAAACCACTAAAAAAAATAGAGGGTCAAGGACGTAGATCGGGGTTGGTCTAACTTTTCAAAACTAAGAGTGTCTAGGTGAAAGTGCTACACTATTAGTGAGGGTGTAATTCCCCACTTAGTGATTTGGAGATAACCCAAGGTTGGATAAATCTCAACAGTGGATGTAGGTTATTTAACCAAACAACTATATATCATTTGTCCTTGTCTTTGATTATATGTGTGTGTGATTGCTAATTGACACATCTCTTGTTCACACACATTACAACACCTTGATTAATTTTATTATTACACTTTACTAATCCTAATTAATCAAGAAATTTAAAAAAAGGGACCAATAATTGGGATTGTTCTATTCAACCCCCCCCCCACCCTCTCAGACAATCGAGCTCTAGCACTCCGAGACTTTCATTAATAATCAACAATCATATTTCATATTAGAAAGTTGTTGAATCTATTAACAAGCTCTTCTAATTACATATTGACTTGATTATGGGCGGAGGTTCACCTTCTATAATAGACTTTCTTCATGTATTAGTGGAGCCCACGTTGTGCTCATATGATTAGGAGTGGTAATATGTCAAGAAGTTCTGGGTTTAGTTCAAATTGACTATAGATAATAACATATTTTTTATATGACTTGACCTAATCCAACCTAAAATTTATTAATTGTTGTCCTCACTTGACCCTAATCAAATTTCTGAAAAAATTAAAATAAATTAAAAAGAAAAAGAAAAATTATATTGAATAGAAAATGAAGGATAAGAAGACTTCTTTTCAAAGAGAGTCCATTCGCATATAGAAAATTATGGCAATGGACAACGATTTTCTAACTTAGAAAGGGCACATGGGCTAAAATCAATGGGTACAAAAAGTATTTAAATGGTGTTTTCAGTTTAGGTTTGTTAGAGTTTGGGTTTGAGACCCCTCTATTGGAAAACAAGAGAAGTATGTACATCATACCAAAACATTGAAGATCAAATGGCTCAAGACACGAAAACTAAAGCATTGAGGATAAAGTCTGTGTGTCTAGTGTTAGGTCATGAGTGTTAGGAGTTTACATGTAAAGTTAATGATTAAAAACAATGGCTCAAACTGACCCAACTCATCTCTAGGACCTTAAGAGACTCATAGACTATACTTTAATAGGTTCTTAGATTTTGTCCAAGTCCTCATGACTCATTGAAAAAATCTCTGTGGACTTAAAAGAGACTTCTGAAATGCAAAAATCGACTGAAATTTGGTCTGGACGACTGAATCTATACAGAAAAACGTCTGCAAGTCTCAGAAAATATTGGATGATATGATCGTTCAGTCGGCCGAATCACTACTGAATGATCAGAATTTAGCCTTTGATAACAGTGGTCGACCGCTATTACAAAGTGGGCGACCGAAATGCTTGATCTAAATATTCAAATTGGGAACATACAGTCGACCGAATTCACGGTAACGACTCTTTTGCAAAGCAATTAATGTCGTTCCCGATGCCCATGTTTGCATTTATTAAAGGAGACTAGAGTCCTAGTAGACTTGTAATTGTAGAGTCTTAGTAGTGTTTGTATTATGGACTCTGAAATTGCTTGATGGAAGTAGAAAAATGATTTTCAACAAATGCAAGGAAATGAGAAAAATGAGAAAAGACTTCTAATTTATGGAGCATTGGAAAAATCCATGAGTATCTGATGTAATAATCAGTAAATAAGACATAATAACGAAAGTTAGAAACAGAGAAAATAGGAGACATCTAAAATCAGAGTGAATTAAATGAAATGGGGCATCAGTGTGATGTTCATTAGAAGAAAATGGAAGTCACATAGATTTTCCTAAGGCACAATGGCGACGGAAGGAAGAGCGAGAAAACGAAGAAGAAGAAGAAGAGCCTAAACTCTTATTCGAAGCAAGGACTTGAAGAACCCTGTGGGAGGGATGTCCAAGGTCCTGGTACCAGAGGGATGCTGAAGAACGAGATGCCATGAGAGCATAAGGAGATGAATGATTGGGTTTTATAGGGTCAGGACATGCTTGACATTGGCCTTTAAACAAAATAGCACCAGTATGTAAGTCACGAATAATAAAGCCCCATTGAAAGAAAGTGATGCTAACAGAGTTGTCTTTGGTGAATTGTACTACAGATAAAAGATTCTTATGCATGTGGAGAACATGAAGAACCCAAGAGAGTTGAAACTGAGATGTACCAGAAGAAAGAGAGAGACGACCAATGTGCAAGTAGGGAGAAAATCACCATTACCCAATACAACTTGATCCATACCTGTATAAGGGAACGTAGAGCTTAGGGAACGAATACCGCCAGTCATGTGGTTAGTGGCGCCAGTGTCCGGATACCAGTTGGGATCAACTGGTTTTGCAATTTGCATTGCCATCAAAAGTAGAGAAATGAGCTTCCTCAAACTGAGTCTGTTGACGGTATCGCTAGTGGCATGTAGCAGCACTATGACCAAACTTGAAGCAAATCTGATATTGAACAACAGCGAAATGTCCAAGAATGCCTAGAGAAGATTGGGGATGTCCTCGGTTGTGAATGCTGCGACGAGGACCACCTCGACCTGGGTGGTATGAATAAGAGACAAATAGTCCACCATTGTTAACTTGTCGAGCACGACTACCACGCGGAGAGTACCACGTCCGCGGGAAGATAGAAAGGTTGTAGGATGTATGTTGGTAGTGCTACTAATGCGGGCGACCATTTGAGGATTGAAATATGCATAGAAACCAGCAAGATCGAGGTAACAACTGTTCGTCGAAGCAACACCCCCCCCCCCCCCCCCCCCCCTTTTCTCTCTCTCCCTCTCTCTCTCTCTCTCTTTTGTTGGAAAGAAATGGTTTCTGGTTCGCTATATCTCTTTGCTATTGTTGCTTTGCAGGTGATGAATCCGAGAGAAAGGATGCAGAGCGTTGTGTTCTCGAGAAAGCCTTTGGGTGAACAACGAAAGAGGTGAGAAATGGTTGCAAGAAGGGGCGGCAACAATACTGGCGGCGAGAGAGGCAGATCTAAGAAATCAGATTTGGACAGACGTCGATCTGAGAGACAGATGCAAAGGGGCACTGCATGCAAAGCATACGCCAACTGTAGCAAGGGTGTCGATGTTGGCCTTCCAAAATCTGAAAGGTGGAAGAGAAAGTGATCAACAAGGAGCATCAAGGAGGATCTGATGTAGACTCGAGATGGGCCTGAGTTGAAGCCAGAGGAACCACTAAGAGAAAAGATTTATGTCGAAAGGTTGGAAAAGAGAGTTCTTGGGAAGGGAAGGGAACGATGCAAAGTGCCGCAGCGGTTGCAGTCGCTGTTGTTCAGAGTAGAAGAGAGGGTGTGGATCGCCGGAGAAGATGTTGGTGGGGACTGTAGAGGATGAGCCTGAGGTTAGGGCTGCACAAAATGCACAAGCCAGAGAGGTCTCTGTGTAGAGAAGCACCGTCCAGAGAAATCAACGAGAAAGGGTGTTTGTGGCTATTTGGGTTGGAGATCGGTGATGAGGAGAGAAATCTTAGTTCTTGCAAAGGGAAACTAGAAGTTACGGTAGCAAAAAAATCTCAGGAATAGGCTTTGTACCATGTGGAGTTCATAATATAGTCCTAATACAAACACTACTAAGACTCTACAATCACAAGTCTACTAGGACTCTAGTCTCCTTTAATATTGTAAAAGGTTAGTTTGACCTTATTGAAGAAGAAGAATGACTTTTACATCGGATATGGAGAAGAGCGTCTATCCTGCATCCTTAAGAGAGAACTTTGTAACGGTTTCTTCTTCACCCGCAAGGAGAAAGATTATGGATTTCAATCCTCAAGTGGAGCTCGAAAAAAGGTAGAAAAGTTTGTTATAGGACCTAATTCAACCCTCCCCCCCCCCCCCCCCCCCCCCCCCCCCCCTCCCCTCTAAGATCTATCTATGTGAAACACATGTTGTAACACCCCACCCACATGTGGGGTGTAGGAAAAGTCCCACATCGCCTATGAGGTGGGTGGTGGAGGTGATTTTATAAAAGGAGGCATCCCCCTCAACCAACACGAGGCCTTTTAGGCAGGGCCCAAAGCAAAACCGTGCGGCCCAGGTGGGGCCAAAAGCGGACAATATTGTGTCGGGGGTCAGTTTGTCACAAGTGGTATCAGAGCATGGTTCAACACTCGGACTATGTGGGCTCTCTACTTGTGTAACGTTACTTGCCTATCTTGACCCTTTGTCTGTATGATGTGAGAGAGCCGGGGACAGCTCTGGTTTTAAGGGAGGTGAATGGCAACACTCCACTCATGGGGATACGAGCCTAGGTGGAGCCGAAAACAGACAATATCGTATTGGGGGTCAGGTCGTCATACAAATCGTATCATATTCTCCTATATATATATTGTCCTCCTCGATCGTAGATCATGCTCATGTAGAGAGTTTGATGCGTTAGAGTTACCATGCGTTCATACACCAGCATCAATTTCCAACAGAGGGTTGAATGTGTCCCACTATTGTGAGCCATAGTTCTTTGCCGATACATATTGAGCACGTATAATGCAATCATTCACCCTCTTCGTGACATAAATCAGTGAGAGGTTCAAAGTCAGAAAATTGTGTTACCTCGACATGCTAGAGCACAACTTGGATGACCATGCAAGAACAAGGTTTGCACAGAGGAATGAGCAAGAAAACATATACCACTTCAACATGTGGCTAGAGGGGACACAATCGAGCAAGCTGCAAATTTCCTTCGATAAGGACGACGTAGGTTGTGCCGATCTTTTCTTTGCCATTCCACATATGAATATTACAAACAAGTGTATTCATTTTATTCAATGATTATATTTAATTTATTCCATTCAATTGTATTCATTTATGCCATTATATAGGAGAATATTACAAACAATTGTATTCATTGTATTCAATTGTTTTATTCAATTTATTCAAAAAATGTATTCAAGTATTCGGATAGTGAAAATATTCATTGCATTCCATGTCTTTAATGTATTCATTTTTCAAAATATATTAAACAATAATTTATCTTCTAAGAAAACAAATTTTGGAAAAGAAAAACTATTTTAAATGAATATGGTCAAAATACGCTAGTGCAGTTTTTGGTGCGCTAGATATCGTATAAATGTGCCAGTGCATGTCCTGACGTGCTAGCACATGTTTTCATGCGCTAACGCATCGTCAGTGCACTAGATACGTAGAAATGCTTTAGAGTATGACAGGTGTGCTAGTTCATGCATCGGCGGTGAGCTAGTGCATTTTATGTGTGTTATTTATTGTACAACTGCATTTGCACATGTCCTGGTGTCTAGTGCTTGTTTTTTGCACTAACGCATGCATCGATGCGTCAGATACGTAGAAATGCACTAGCACATGATCTAGTATGCTAGTTTATGCATCGGTGTGCTAGCCCATTGTACTTGCGTTATGTATCATACAAATTCTAGCGATAGTCTTGTTAGCGCTTACAGCGTGATAAACAAGAAATCGAACGGAAATCAAGCACAAACCAACACAAGCAAATTAATGTGGTTCGGCCCCAACCGGCCTACGTCCACGGAGGGTGAAAGAGATTTTATTAAGAGAGAAAAATAGAACACAAGATACAAGAGAGAATGATAAATAAGTTTAAACCAAACTTAATTCAAAGTTCCTCTTGAATCTGACGTGAGAATACTGACAGAGATCTGTACAGCATTCCACTATGTAACTGCCTTCTCAGATCCACCTTCTTGCAAGCACACCTTTTTCAAACTGCAGAACTGTTTCTTGCTAGTTTTTCCCGACTGAAAAACTCGACAACTTCTTCTTGCTGCTCGCTGAGTGCAGCACCCAAAGATGTTATTTGGTGTATACACTATATACACTTAGGCAAACTTCTCTCCTTTGTTTGTTCTCAGGGAATGAGAACATACTGTTCTGCTTGAAGGCCCACTGATGTACTTACAGATCTGAATTGTCTCTTTATGCAATATTCAATTGCACCCTCGTCTCTCTCTTCTGCCCAATTGCTTTATGCACGTCACCCTTTATATAGACAGCAACCTGCTGTTTATTGCTCCACATGACAGGGCCAGAATAAGATGAAAGGAACCGAGTAACAAGTGTCCCACTTAGCAATTTCTTATTACAACATGTTATTCCTTTTAAGTAATATTCTTCCAGCAAAGAGAGGATCCCATGCCTATCCTCTCCTAGATTTTCTGAGAGAGAAAATCCCGACTGTGAATCGAGTCTCCCACGTCAACAATCTCCACCTTGGCTAGAATTCACTGCTTTGGTGTTGGGGCTTTTTCTTTCCAGCCGCACTTCTGCTGGCTGCCACTCACAGATCTGAAAACCCAGATCTGCAGTGGTACTGCACTGTTGCTTCGGCCCCTCTTCGACCGTCGAGCTGTCCTCCAGACAGTATCAGATCTGCCATTGATGGTGTGATCCCCCCACACACCCTTTCCTGCATGCGGCCATGTCAGGCCTCATCACATGCAGCACTTGGCTAAAGGCCTGAGACCAAAAGGCATAGAAGCCCACGGCCAAAAGGTCGTCCCCTCTTTGGTTCTTCTCTACCGTGTGTTTCTCTTGAGATTCCACTTGTTTATCACGCTGTAAGCACTAACAAGTGGTATCAATAGCTTTGGTTGGAGACCAAGGACTCGTCGGAGGTGACGGAAATCAACACCGCCCGAATGATTAATCTCAGTGGAGCAAATTACTTATTATGGAAGGCAAGGATGGAAGATCTTCTATACTGTAGAGATCTCTACAAACCGATCGCAGGCAGACTGAAGGTGCAAGTGACGGAGTCTTCCGATGATAAGGGGAAGACAAAACTAAAGGTCGAGATGTCTGATGATGAATGGAACGATCTTGATCGGAGGTACCTCGGTTTTATTAGACAGTGGCTGGATGACAGTGTGTTTCATCTGGTGTCCACTGAAACGACGGCGCAATCTCTCTGGAATAAATTGGAGGGATTATATGCGAGAAAGACTGCGGGCAACAAGACGTTCCTAATCAGAAAGTTGGTGAATCTGAAGTACAATGAAAGTACTTCGATTGCGGAGCATCTGAATGAGATGCAGAGTATAATCAATCAACTCTCATCCATGAAGATGGTTCTTGATTCTGAGTTGCAGGCCATACTACTTCTTAGTTCTCTACCTGAGAGTTGGGAGACCTTGATGGTGTCACTCAGCAACTTAGCGCCAGAGGGTATTGTCACTAAGACGTCTGTGACAAGCAGTTTGCTGAACGAGGAGACAAGAAGAAAGTCTTCAGTGGGTTGTTCTCAGACACAGGCTCTCTATATAGAGAACAGAGGGAGAAACAACAACAGAAAACCTCAAGACCATGACAAGTTCAAAGGATCAAGGTCAAAATCTAGATGGAGAGGTGGAGGAAAGCTTATATGTTTTTACTGTGAGAAAAAGGGACATAAGATGATGGACTGCAACAAAAAGAAGCATGATCTGGAAATCAGACCGCAAAGTTCAGATCAATCAACTACCGTACAAAGTGACACAGATGATGTTGTAGGTGTTGTCGTGTGCATAGTCACCACAGGTATGAATAATCCAACTGATCAGTGGATTATAGACTCTGGGTGTTCTTACCATATGTGTCCACGTAGAGAGTTGTTTGACACATACAGACCCTGTGATGAGGGACCTGTCTATGTGGGCAATGGTGCTAGTTGTAAAACCATTGGTGTTGGGACAGTCAAAATCAGGATGTTTGATGGCATGGTAAGAAAGTTGGAGAATGTATGGCATGTTCCTGAGTTAAAAAAAAAAATTTGATTTCTTTGGGGACATTGGACACTGATGGGTTTACCTTCAAGGAAAAGGATGGGCTCTAAGAGTTACTAAAGGAGCCATGATCATCATGAAAGGAAAGAAGGAAAATAATCTGTACATGCTAGAGGGAAGTACAGTAATCGACCGACAGAAAGATCCTACTAGTCGGGCTGCAGGAAGAAGGAGAAGAAACAAAAAGTCAGATGACAGGTATGACTTTAAAAATAAAGTTTCTTTTGCAGGTTGTGATGGTCCATCCAAGTTCCATGATGCTATAGGAGATGGAAAAGCGAAGGGGAAGAAAAATCACTTAGAGGCGGCAAGATCGACATCGTCGGTGGCGGATCCAACAAAACTGGTGACGGGCCAAGGTTCAAGCGAGGCTTGGGCTTGGGAAATTCTTCTAATTAAAGAAGACAGGTGGAGCACCCCAGAGTGTAGGGGTGCACGCATCTCACACAGAGATGCAGATGGGCTGCAGTTGCAGGTGGAGCTCAGTCGGGAGCGGTTGGTGTGCAAAAAGGTGCACAGTTGCAGATGCAGTGGAGGTGATGTCAGCAATTGGAAGAAGCTGCAAGCAGCGGTGAGCTGCAGCTCTGATACCACTTGTTAGCGCTTACAGCATGATAAACAAGAAATCAAACGGAAATCAAGTACAAACCAACACAAGCAAATTAACGTGGTTCGGGCCCAACCGGCCTACGTCCACGGAGCGTGAAAGAGATTTTATTAAGAGAGAAAAATAGAACACAAGATACAAGAGAGAATGATAAATAAGTTTAAACCAAACTTAATTCAAAGTTCCTCTTGAATCTGACGTGAGAATACTGACAGAGATCTGTACAGCATTCCACTGTGTAACTGCCTTCTCAGATCCACCTTCTTGCAAGCACACCTTCTTCAAACTGCAGAACTGTTTCTTGGTGGTTTTTCCCGACTTAAAAACCCGACAGCTTCTTCTTGCTGCTCGCTGAGTGCAGCACCCAAAGATGTTATTTGGTGTATACACTATACACTATACACTTAGGCAAACTTCTCTCATTTGTCTGTTCTCAGGGAATGAGAACAAACTGTTCTGCTTGAAGGCCCACCGATGTACTTACAGATCTGAATTGTCTCTTTATGCAATATTCAATTGCACCCTCGTCTCTCTCTTCTGCCCAATTGTTGTATGCACGTCGCCCTTTATATAGACAACAACCTGCTGTTTATTGCACATGACAGCGCCAGAATAAGATGAAATCTTATTCTGCTGGCAATCTTCTATTAAAAGGAACTGAGTAACAAGTGTCCCACTTAGCAGTTTCTTATTACAACTTGTTATTCCTTTTAAGTAATATTCTTCCAGCAAAGAGAGGATCCCATGCCTATCCTCTCCTAGATTTTTTGAGAGAGAAAATCCCGACTATGAATCAAGTCACCCACGTCAACAAGTCTTAGTGGGCTAGTGCATGAATTTCGTGCGCTAGATACGTAGAAATGCGGTAGTGCATGACAAGGTTCTTTAGTTCATGCACCGGTGTGCTAGTGTATTGTACGTGCTCTATGTAGTGTACAAATGCGCTAGCACCTACCTTAGTGTGCTAATGCGTGCATTGGTGCACTAGATATGTAGAAACGCACTAGCGTACCTTTTTCGTGCTTTAGTTCATGCACCGGTGTGCTAGTGTAATATACGTGCTCTATGTAGTGTACGAATACGCTAGCACCTGCCCTAGTGTGCTAATGCGTGCTTTGGTGCACTAGATATGTAGAAATGCACTAGCGTACCTTTTTCCAGAGAGCAATTTCATAGTAGACCGTCATGTTTTTGCTCTCTGGAAAATGTTGCGCTAGCGTACAGTTGAAAGACTTATGCGTTAGCGCACCATTTTCCAGAGAGCATATCTATAGCAGATTGTCATGCTTTTGCTATTTGAAAAATGGTGCACTAGCGATCTCTTCGTGCGCTATATATTCCAGTAAAGCACTAGCGCGTCATTTTAAAGAAAAACATTTCAGCCTTGCCTCGCCTCCGCCTGCTAGCCTCACACCATTCCATCCTTGCTGTTGTTTTACCTCAAACATCCCCATCGCTTATGTAACTAATAATCGTTTAAAACTGCATTATTATTGTAACGACCCAACTCGGTGTACCCCATTCAACCCAACTTGGTCCAACACAATATTATCCTCTTTGGGCCCACACTTGCCCGCACGGCTTTGCATTGAACCTGGTCCAACTGATAGGCCCAAAATGCGTTGTGCTAGGGGAATGAAGTGTTGCCTCTTATAAACCCCCATCCAATTCATCTCCTGGGCAATGTGGAACTTTTTCCCACATCCTCACTCCCAAACCACTGCCCACTATCGGTCCGACCGACAGGGCCCAAATTTCTCAGATTCAACCCTATTGGGCTCCTTCAGGGCCTCTGGGCCAATGCCATTACAATCCACCCTCTTACGCCTAAATCCGCCCTCAGCTCAACTAGGATGCCTAGGGGAAAACCATGTCCTTGGCTTAGCTCGACCACAGCTAGGGGAAGGCCCACACAGTCCAAGTGTTGAACCTGGGCTCTGATACCATTTGTCAAGGACAAACCTGGGCGTGCCCGATTCAACCCAACTCGGCCCAACATAATATTGTCCACTTTGGGCCCACACTGGCCCGCACGGCTTTGAAATTGAGCCTAGTCCAACTCACAGGCCCAAAAACGCGTTGTGCTAGGGGAAGGGAGTGTTGCCTCTTATAAACCCACATCCAATTCATCTCCTGGGCGATGTGGGACTTTTCCCCACATCCTCACGCCCAAACCACTCTCCATCGCAGGTTCGACCGACCATGTCTATCAGTCTGACCAATGGGGCCCAAATTTCTCAAACTCAGCTCTATTGGGCTCGACCTTTCAGGGCCTTTGGGCCAGGGCCATTACAATTGTCTTTATTTTGATAGGCATTATTGCATTTTTTTTCATTTTTTTTCACATTTCATGTAAATATGTGCATTTTAATTAAAACAACTATTTACATGTATTTTCATTTGTAGAGGACTTAACCTGGACAACCAATCAATGGTGATCAAGTGTAAAAGTTAATCCAATGGTCAAGATTAATGGATGAATAATTTAGGATAATTTAGCAAGTTAATTTCGTTTGGAATCTCAAATTTGAGAGGATAATCACACAAGCCAATTTGGAAGGGAGGTTTTGACACGGTCTCAGTATTATTGGCGATAACATTTCCCCCAATATCCAATTGATTTGATTCCTTATACGTTGGAAAGAAAACTTCAAGAGCTAAAACTTTGTATTTCATGAAATTTTCATGATTCGGATGTTTACTAAGTCAAAATTGTGTTGCAAGTCGGTGCATGTGAAAAAAAAAAATGAGATTAGCACTCCACCTTCCCAATTTGTCTTTGTTTTATTTTTTTTAATCTTAGACTTAGTTTATTTAAGGAGAGGGGATACACGAAAATTGCACTATCCACTCATTCAACCTATCTTCTCTGTTTTTTTCTTTAGATTGTAATTGTAATGGCTTTCTAGTTCCAAGTTAAAGCAAGGGGTGAAACTTTTAATGGAGGTATGCATTTGTTTTTTGATCCTTCAATATTTTTTAATGAATGATCTTTTTAATTGATTGATTTATATGATTTAGAAAAGTTTTTGTTATGTAAAATTACTTGATTCATTGTTAACTCTGAGTACAATGAATGCTTGGAATTCCCTGCGAATCAAATAACTTCTTTTGCATGTTTTGAGCAAATAATTATGGGATTAATCTTTTGATGATATTTTCTATGAATTCATCGCTCCATCTTTCGATTGAGATCACTTCGTAATTGATCTTCAATTGAGTTATATAATAGGATCAAGAATAAATATTATTGATTTGTTATGAATCCCCGATGCCTTAGTGTTCATCATCATCATTGTCTTTTCTTAAATTTATATTCTCTATGGTGTTCTACAAAAATCATTCAACAAACAAAATTATGTAATTTTTCTTTTATTGTTTTACTTGCGTTTTCGGTACCAATCCCTGTGGTTGGACACTCAAACTCCCGAGATTATATTACTTCGCAACAATCTACACTTGGATTCGCAACCTTTAAGTTGTAGCAAGTTTTTGACGCTGTTGCCGATGATTGTTTTATCAGACTTGCAAGTTTTTTTTTTTTTCCTTTTTTGGGTTTTTAGATCTTGTTTTTACTTTTTAAAAAAATCTGAAAAAAAAAAAACTTGTTGTGTTTCATTAACTCAGTTAGCAAGTTTTTTTTATCAAAACAAAAAAATTGAAGAAAAAAAATCAGTGATTCGATTGATTAATTTTTAGATCTGATTTTTTTATTGGAGATTAAATATGGTTGAATTTTGGGACTGTAATGAAATTTTCTTAATTCAGTTGATTGGATTTGATATCTGAAAATTTGGTCCGAATTTGTCAAAATATTTTGGGTTCGGTTTGCACCCGGTTGCAAAAATGTCAATTTTTTTTGGGCCCTTTGAACCAATCGAACGGGTGTACAATATCTGGAAGGATTGGGACAGGTTCAGGACGAATTTTGGACGTGCTTGGATGGGTCTGGGACCTGTAAAACACGGATATTATAAAACAGAACCTCGAATGGATTCAGAACGGATCTGGGACAGAAAACTGGACTGCTACAGTTCTGTATTACAAAACAGAACATGGGACAGTTCTGGGAAAAGGACAGGAAACGGACTGATCTGGGACAGAAAATTTCAAATTTGGACTGTAATTGGACAGTTCTGGGACAACAGCTTTCCTAGCTGTTAAATTGGGTTTTCACAGCAGCAATTCGGTCAGATCAAACCCAATTTTTAGCAACCCTTTGGACCGTTTAGACCATTTGAGATGGCAGTGGGCTAAGGCATTGTCATTGTAATTTTTTTCAACCAATGTCGAACAAATTTTCTGGAGCAAATTGACAAGTTTGATCAATAGCGCTAGTCTTGGTGCGCTAGTGCATAATTTTCGTGCGCTAGACACATAAAAATGTGCTAGTGCACGACAAGGTGCTTTAGTTTATGCACCGGTGGCACTAGCATAATATACATTCTCTATGTATTGTACAAATGCGCTAGTGCATGCATCGGTGTGCTAGATATGTAGAAATGCACTAACTTACTTTTTTCCGGAGAGCAATTTCATAGTAGACTGTCATATTTTTACTCTCTGGATAATGGTGCTCTAGCGCATAGGCAAAGGACTTATGCACTAGCGCACCATTTTCCAAATAGCATATCCATACAGACTCTCATGTTTTTGTTCTTTAGAAAATAGTGCACTAGCGATCTCTTCGTGTGCTATATATTCCAGAAATGCACTACCACGTCATTTTATAGAAATGCGCTAGTACATTGGTGAAGGATTTGTTTAGTTTCTTAGTAGATATACTTTTTCTATTTTCTAAATTTTCTTACATTTTCCATACATATTCTTCTGATTCACTTAGACTTTGTTCAGTTTTCGTGGATGCTATTTCAGTTTTATTCAGATACTTGTTCATTTTAGATTCCTTAACATTGTGAATGGCAATACAATGAATACAGGAAATCACATCGATCTCACATTTTGCAATTGTTTCATTCATTCATGTATTGAGACAGAGGAGTAGATACTATCTTCGCTTTTATTATTGAAAATTTTTTGTACAAAGAATACAAACGGGAATTACATGAATACAAGAATACAATGACGACAAGAACACAATAAGAAAATGAATGCTAATCCACCCTGCCCAAAATCACCTTATATACCGACTTTCTTCTGAAATATCACATGTCATATTGATGGAAATCAAACATGGTGCTTTGCGGGATATATGTTCTGTGTATAATAAAATTGTGAAAATCCAATCCACCGATTTTGATTGTTGTGGCCATTACCTTTCCAAGGATGGAGTGGCCATAAATATAATACACATCTTCCATTGTAATGATGGCTTCCCCCTCCGGAAGTGAAACGTGTTGGTTTCTAGTCTCCCAATTGAATAAAGTGTTTGAGGCCGACCTTCCGCAAGTTCTTTTGTATTCTAGGCGTCATCTCCCACTCCACCAAGAATACACCAAGCTCGTAGCATTTGATAGAAGAAACCTAAATGAAGAAAACATTCACATTTAGATGACTACAAATAATAAAAAATGTAATTCATTTGACAAAAGTAAAAAATAAAATGTGATTACCGTCGTTCCACACAAAACTGCTTCAGAGATATGGTTGGCTTGATCGTATAGAACACTTGAGCCGATAGACCACAGACTTATCCATTTCGTGACACTCACGAAGAAGTACTCAGGAAAAATAAGGAAGATGAAAAATAGAGAAGGCTGGAAGATATGCATTAACAAAAAGGAAGAAGAGAAATGCATATACGTGACGGTGGAAACCCTAGGAGTTACTCTTGATAAAATGAACTTTTAAAAATAGTGTGCTAGCATACGAACTTATATGCTATTGCAAGGAGATGCGCTAGATAACAGACTTATGTGCTAGAGCACATTCCCTTTCGTAGTAAATAAGATTGAATGCGCAAGTTTTTGGTACTATGGAACGCCAGCCAACAAGTCAAATTGGGATACAGATGGATAGTTAGCTTCTTAAAGGTGAAGTT
Organism: Chimonanthus praecox; assembly: GCA_022113865.1. Classification (NCBI taxonomy): domain Eukaryota; kingdom Viridiplantae; phylum Streptophyta; class Magnoliopsida; order Laurales; family Calycanthaceae; genus Chimonanthus; species Chimonanthus praecox. The sequence continues at coordinate 18,364,009 of CM039087.1, read as the reverse complement.
AAAAATAGTGTGCTAGCATACAAACTTATATGCTATTGCAAGGAGATGCGCTATATAACAGACTTATGTGCTAGTGCACATTCCCTTTCGTAGTAAATAAGATTGAATGCGCAAGTTTTTGGTACTATGGAACGCCGGCCAACAGGTCAAATTGGGATACAGATGGATAGTTAGCATCTTAAAGGTGAAGTAAAGTGTGCATTAGCTCATGAGATTGAATGTCATAGTTTTGGATACTGCACAATGCAACCCAATAGGTCAAATCGAGATACATACAAGTAAAATGACATCTTAAAAGTGAAGAATGTGCGTTGGCGTATGAGCGGAATTTTCGTCGAGGCTAACGTGACCCAAATAAAATTTTTGGAGCATTGCCAACCAAAATCACAATTTTCGAGGCATTTTTTACATAAAAAATCCCTTTATTTATATATTATATTTTTATCATTTTTAAAAATTATATTTTTTTTACGAGATTTTATTTTAAAATCCTGAAAATTTTAAAAAATCTCGATATTACTGATAACCGATATTATTCGGAGAATGTATCTCTCACAATGATGGTTTGTAAAACGGAATTTAGTTGGCCCGGTGGAGTGTGTATTATACATCGAAGAAAGATTGTAACCATAGACTCTGTGAAAGGAAATTGGTTATTGGTTCATGACAAACCAGTTCACAACAGGGGTCAAAATATCGGCCGTACTGTGCGTATCGGCCGATATAATTTGGATTTTTGACCACCGAATTATATCGGCCGATACGTAAAGTATCGGCCGTACAAAAAAAATCGGCCAATATAGCTGAATTTTTGACCGAATTATCGGTCAGTATCGGCTGATTTTTAAAAATTTGGTTTTTTTTTTTTTTTAAATAGCGGACAAGAATGGAAAGAGAAAAAAGAAAATATAGAGACAAGATTGAAGAAAAAAATCGCATATGTTTCAGAGCTTCTTTTCTCTTCTTTCTCTTCTTCGTTGATGGAAAAAATGCAGAGAGGAGGAAAAATACTGGCGGCGGCTGCTAGGGTTTAACAGAGAGAGAGAGTGAAAGAGAAGAAGGGTATTAAAACATTTGCATTAGGGTTTTTAAGTGAAAACCCATTTGACAAAGCTGCGTGTACTCTAATATTATCAAAAGTTATTTTTCAAATTGTATAATTGGTAATATTCTCCTTTAAAAATTTAAAATTATTTTTTAACCACTGTATATTTTTAAAATTTTATACTTAAAGATCTTTTGACACTCCTAAATATTTAAAACATAATATTTTACAAATAAGGGTATCCCTAGGGTGTGTTGAAAACACATTTAGGAGTGTCAAAAGACTTGAAGTCTTAAAGTATATTTATCAGGTTATCGTAATTAGTCCGGATATTCAATTTGAAAAATTTTGAAAATACACAGTGCTTAAAAAATAATGTGTATAGTGTATTAAATAATAAAATCTCCTTTAAAACTTTAAAGTTATTTTTTAAACACTGTGTATTTCCAAAATTTCTCAAATTAAATATTTGGACTAATTACGATAACTTGATAAAAATACTTTAAAACTTAAAGGTCTTTTGACACCCTTAAATATTTAAAACACAGATTTTACAAATAAGGATATCCCTAGAGTATGCCGAAAACACATTTTGGAGTGTCAAAAGACCTTAAAGTTTTAAAGTATATTTATCAGGTTATCATAATTAGTCCAGATATTCAATTTCAAAAATTTTGAAAATACACGATGCTTAAAAAATAATGTGCATAGTGTATTAAATAATAAAATCTCCTTTAAAACTTTAAAGTTATTTTTTAAGCACTGTGTATTTTCAAAATTTCTCAAATTGAATATCTGGACTAATTACGATAACCTGATAAAAATAATTTAAGACTTCAAGGTCTTTTGACTTTCCTAAATGTGTTTTTGGCACACCCTAGGGTACCCTTGTTTATAAAATACTGTATTTTCGGCACACCCTAAGAATATCCTAACTTAAAATAACACTCATTGACTAAGAAAATAAATTATGAAATTATTTCTACAAATTTTCCTCATTTATATCATTTTCCTTGTAATTTTCACAATTTTATTACTAATTATATAATTTCCCGTTATCGTAACTTCAAAAATATATTCGAAGATGTAAATATCCAATATTTTATGAAAAAATTATATATTCAATAAGCCCATAATTATCTGCATTTACTATAATTTTTTTGATTTTTTTTTTAAAAAAAAAAGAAATGGGTAGGAGAGAAAAAAAAATCGGCCGATATGAAAAATCGGCCGGGATCTCGGCCCGGCCGATTTTTCTACCCCTGGTTCACAATGGAATTCCTAATAAATCCCATCACCCGAACTTTATTTCCTAGCACTTGGGATGCTGCTCTCTTCTGCTTCTCTTCTCTTTTTATCCTTAAAACTTCAAAAGAATCCTGTAACTTTAAAAATTCCCACTCGCAAATGCTTGCCATTTACAATACCAAAGCCACAGTTACAACAATAGATACAGCCATAAAGCATGAAAATGAAAAAGCAAGAAGAAAGAAGGAAATATTACATATGAAACATATTATTCACAAGTAGGGTTTGCTAGAACAGCTCAAACTCAAAATTCTCTCCTGTGCTTCTAAACTCTAGACACTTGGTCTCCTTTCTCCTATATGGCCGGCCTGGAGTCCCAAGATCACCAATCTTCGGTGACTCCGGTGGCAAGGCAGATCGAATTAATGCCCAATTCAGACCCTCAAAAAATGGATGCTGCTTGATCTCCGTTGCTCCTGTCACTGACCCCAATCGGCTCTCGGGCTCTTTCATTAGCAGTCTCTGGATAAGGTCCCTGGCTGCAAAACTAATAATCAAATCTTCAGGGAATTTCAGGCTCTGTGACACTACATTAGCTAAGGTGTCTTCATTCCCCGGTCCTTTGAAAGGTGTCCTACCAAACAGGAGCTCATATAGGAAGATACCGAAGGTCCACCAGTCAACAGCACTCCCATGCCCTTCCCCTCTAATGATTTCAGGGGCCAAATATTCATGGGTCCCAACAAAGGAATTGGATCGTGCACCTGTGGGTTCAACCACAAGCTGTGGCAATGGACTCACTTGGGAGGCTGGGTCAGATTTAGGCTTCCCAGTCTTTGTGGAAGTGGATATAAGACGTGGCGAGAAACATGACATTTGAACCCATGAAGGTTGGAGGCAGAGAGGATTAATACAGCTAGATTCAGTGCAAGGTCCTGACAATCTTCTTGTAGGGTCTCCCGACAAAGATGACTTGAGAAGTGTAGGGTTTACAACACATCTAAGTGAGAGATCAAAATCGGAGAGCATAATGTGGCCATCTTCTCGAACAAGGATATTTTCCGGTTTCAGATCTCGGTACACCACCCCTAGCATGTGCAGGTACTCTAGAGCAAGGAGGACTTCTGCAGCATAAAACCTGCAGAGATTATGGAAAGAAAATGATCAAGAGCTACTATGGGCATTCACTCAAGGCTACAATCTATTCGACATTTTTTAGAATAAAAATTTAGTCAAGCCCATTATGTAGATCTCATTGCTGTATATTTGCCCAGCATTACAGATGTACAGCTAGCATTGATATTGATTTGGTACAAATATGCAGTATCCTCCTACCAGGAAGAAAATGCAGTATCCCACTTGTCCACATTTCCACAATGCCAAGAAATACAAGGTTTACCATCCATTCAGCAAAACTATTTAGACTAGCACCATATGGCACACTAAAACCAATATGAAGGTGAATCAATATAAAAATCAATCGAAACATATTATGAGAGACATCTAGTGCAATAGAAAGAGAGAATCAATTTGGATATAAGGCCTCTAGCAAATCACCACCACATAAACAATGCAAAATCAATTGAAAAATGCTTCTGAGTTCTGAAGACATCTAGTGGAATAGAAAGTGATGAATTTTGATATGGCAGTATAGAGCTTCCAGAAAATCAAAATCTGATTATACTATCTATTTAAATTTCAGAGAGAAAAGGGAAAGGAGGGAGAGGTGTGTGTGTATGGTGTGGGTGGGGAGGGAGAGGTGTGTGTGTATGGTGTGGGTGGGGAGGGAGGGAGAGGGGGGCGGGGCGAGGGTGTTGAAGATATTCTTATTCCAAGCATTATATAGTACATCGACTTTTATATGTGAGTAATAGCAGATGAAAAATTCAATCAAGAACAAGCAAGTTGTTCCAGTACAAATTAGGAGTGGCTGAAATCAACATAAGCAAGTACAATAGAAAAGAAAAGGGAAAAAAGTGAGCATCTGCCGCTTGTATATTTAATGGAGTACTTAAAACTTGGTTATAAAATGTAAAATAACAGAGGCATCGATGCCAGAACCAATAAAATATTATTGAAATAGGGCAAAAATGCATCAGTTGAGGTGTCCCAAGAAAGATGGCAGGACAGAAAGCAACTATGTTTCCAGTACTATAAACCGAGCCTAAGCTTTTCAGGATTTGTTTTAAGTAAAAGCACCTGGATGTTTGCTCAGAGAAACACTTTCCTGGCTGTCTCTGACGAAGGACATGCAGATCTCCACCTGGACAATACTCCATAACCAAGCAAGAGAGTCTGTCAGTTGTAAAATGAGAGTAGAGGGTTGGAAGGAAAGGGTGATCCAGCATCTGAAGTATCTCTCTTTCCGTCTGTGCTCTCACCATCTTTTTTCTATTTACCAAGAAATCATTATCCATAACCTTTATCGCAAACATGCATTTTGTACTAATTAGCTCGGCAAGATACACAGTTCCAATGTCTCCACAACCTAGCCTCTTCAGCAATTTAAAGTGCTTCAATCCCAAGTTTCCATGTTGCAATTTTACAGTATGTATGGCTTCCCATCTCAAATCTTTGGACATGTGGGGTCTATGGCCATTATAACTGGAGCCACTCAGATTGCTCTCCTCACTTATGCTAGTAGTGCTGCTGCTGTATTCGCCAATGCTACTAGTTTTTGAGCTCTGGGAGCACTCTCCCTTCTCTTGTAATCTCAAGCTTTCATTGTTCTTCACTCTGAAAGTTCTATCAACATTACAACTGTTTGAACTGAAATCACGATCTGTTGAGAGTACTTCAGTATTGAAATTTCTACTTCCATTTGATGGGGAAATAGATTCCTTCGTTTCATTCTTCCGAGTACTGCAGGTAGTGTGGTGACCAGATTTACCAGAAGTACAACCATTGGCAACACTTGCAACTTGGGCACATAAATTTGAATTGCTAGATACAGAAGTTACATTCTGGATTCCTTTCATTTTACTGCAGGTTTTCCTCCTCTGGATTGGCTTTATTGCACGCAAATTCTTCCTCAAACTTTTCACTTTGGAACTGCTATTAAAGCTGGAGATGGAGTCCATATTTTCTTTCAACTGAGTGGCTGAAGCTGATGCTTTGCTTGCACTTTCCGATGAGGCAGGTCCAGTAGTATCTTGAGATGTTGCTTTCACCCTTGTTACTTTTGATGTGGTTTCACATTGGGAAGAAGTGCTTGGATTCAATGATTCCGACTTGGGCACTTGTAAGGATTCAGTTGTATTTTCAGTTGAGCTCAGTGTGCTGCTTTCTGGCACAAGTGATATTTCTACCAAACTCCCTTTATCTTCATTGGAGGAGGGAAGGCTGGTTTCACCAGATTCGACAACTACTGCTCTGTACAATTTTTTAATAGTTCCAGCTTCTGACACACCAGATACTCCTGTTGGTTTTGATAACCGCTTCATTGCAGCCATCTCTGATGCCTGAGAAATGCATAGCCCTCTCAACGCCTGTTTCAAGCTCACAGACTCTGAAATTCCTATTCCTGACGCCTGTGATATATCAACTCTTATTGGCCTTTTCTGGGGATTCTTTTGCAATGAGCGTGCTGCCAACTGTCGTGAAGGGCTGAATCCTCTAAGTGTTTTGACATCAATTGAGTTGAGAAGCTGATTAAGTTCATCTTCTACTGAATTATGCCCTGATGTTAGCATGAGATGCTTTTGAGCTCTTTCATTCACTCTCAATTTAAAACTTAAAGGAATTGTCGCTTTCAAATGATGAGTAGCATCCAAGTCTTCCTTTGATTCAATGATTTCAGAAGTGCCAGAAGAAGAGCCCATTTCTTGGGGGAAGCTCAAGAAAGATAAATGCAACAAGGCAACAATGGTGCAGTATAATGGCAAATCACTTTGAATTAACCAATCTCTAAAGAAGCTATTGGTGGTAACAGAGGACAGAAACTGAAGCAGGCCACACATTTGATTTGAACTTCTCATCCAGCATAATGGATCCCGGGATGAAGGCTCTGTACTTCAAACTGAAGAATCCAAATTCTGCCAAGATCACCAGGTATCAAATCAAACAATTGCACAATTGACTGCTTCAAGAAACCACCAGTAAAATTTCAAATGACTATAGCAAATCCTTTCTATAACAGCCACCAATAGAAAACCATACTGCATTACATAACTAATTAATGAAAAAAGTTGAAATGTCAAAAGGGATCTTGAATGAAGAACAAGTTCGCCTAACTGGTGTTTTACTTGTAAAGGCAGTTGCTAATCAAACATGAGTTGGTATGTGATACGGAGCACCACGTGAGTTTCTATATTTAGATTTATGATTTCCAGCTTTTCATGATTGCATTTTTTCTTTCATTTATTTGTTTAGTCCAATAGTTGGTTTTGTTTGGAGAAATTTAGTGATTTTACATATAATTAGGGCTTTCTAATCATTGAGGGTAATTTGGTATTTGTTTATTTGCGGGAATTTTGGTCTTTTTCATGTTTTTAAGTCATTATATATATATATGATGTAACCCTTGATACGGGATTGACACTTAATCAATGAAAAGAACAACTTTTGCTTTGTGCAAACTTGCTTCCATCGTAGGAAGCATGGTGAAAAGCCCAGGAACCCTTGTGAGAAACTAGGGAAGGCGAGAAGTCACGGGAAAAAGTGAGAATCCTCTTGCAAGATCCAAGTTTTTTAATCTATCTCTCTTTTTCCCTTTCTTCTCTCTTTGCTACCCTCTCAAACCCAGCCGAACTGTTGTCCCAGAATCATCCTAATGCTGTCCCAGAACCGTTCTATTGTTATCCCAGAAAAATCCTTATTTACCGTCCCGACCTATCCCAGATCCCACCTAGACTCGTCCCTATCTGTCCCAGATCCCATCCAGACTCGTCCCAGATCCCAGAAAAATCTTTATTTACCGTCCCGACCTATCCCAGATCCCACCCAGACTTGTCCCTATCTGTCCCAGATCCCATCCAGACTCGTCCCAAGCCCTTCCTAAGTCCCTTACAGCCCTCTTACTGCAGCCAGAAGTCCTCTTGGACCCTTCCTTAACCCCATACAGCCACTTCTACCTGTCCTAAACTACCATACAGCCATTACCTATCCTCTTTTATCATTAAATCCTTTTTTTCCATCCCTAATACTCCCATACCTTGCTGCCTCCACTTTGTTTTTGACACCACCTTGATTCTAAACCGTCCAAATTAGTTTCTTTTGGTGGTTGATCTTCTTATTTGTGGATTTAATTAACCCCTTTGTTTTGAACGCCTTCTATTTTGAGTTGTGACTTGGTTTAGAATGTTAAATAATTGTTCACATTAAATTGAATATTGGCGACAAATTTTTATTGTTTATTCCAATTATTAATTTTGAGTTTTAATTTCAGCTTCATAAATTTGATTCATATTGATTTCTTGTTACATTATAATTTCATTTAGGCATTTAGGGTCATCCTTTGTCTTATCCTGCATCAATATGCCAGCCTTCGACTTGAAACTCCCAAAGTCCATGTTGAAAGGTGGTTTATTTTCTGAGTACTAGGGATTTTAGTTCATTTTTTCCCTTCTATGAAATTATCCTAGTTACTTGATTTCCAGTCAAGTACTAAAAGAAGAAGGTGAAGACTCATTATCAGACACTCATTATCCAAATTACAATGCCTACAGTTTCTTTTGGTAGACTGTCAAGTGTTTACAAAGAACAGATATTGTGGCTGATTATTTTCATCTCTCTCTCTCTCTCTCATGGATCGGTCCAGCCCAGGTGAGCTCAGATTTTGGTTTCTGTGATGTTGGGCTCAACTTGAGTTACCAGGTTTTAAATTCAGGTTGGGTAGGCTTGGGTGTTGCCTACTTGAGCTACACCGTAGGTGCAATTGCCATCACAAATTTGAGCAAGCTCTTACATTAAGCCCTTTCATTACTGCATCCCAAGTCCTAAGAATCGAAAGTATTTCGACACACACCATAATTCAAGCCAAATCAATGGCTAACATTCAAAACAGGCAGAATCCCATAAACTGAACTGTAAATCATAACATGCTATTGAACTAAAAATCTTGGAATTATTAAATCTTGAGAATCAGACAATAATAAGCACAGCTGCCAGAATAATATCAAACCACGGGGTTTCTATTCAACAACAACGAGTCAGAAATTTCATTAATTATATATGGTCACCATCACTGAAACACTAACTAACAATATCTTTAAACTCAATACTTGCCATCTTCCACTCTTAATAAAACGAAAAAACAAATAAACACTTAAAAACAACCTTAGGAACCCACAAAAGGTGGTTCCTAGAACAATCAGAAGTACTTATTTTGCAATTTTAAAGGTTGTGGAGTTCAAAGTCATGTTATCATTTTTTTTTTCACAAAAACAAAAACAATTGATAACCAGACGCAGAGCAAACCAACATGACATATATAATGAACGATTAACAAATGAAAACATTCCCAGAGTATCTTGATCACTCTAAAAATAAAATGAAAAATTCAGAGAGCGTTGGATACCAGGCACAGATATCAGCAATTGTGAGTTGTGATTTAAAAATTAAAATTAAAATTAAAACAAACAATACCATAAGAAAAAAATGAAAAGAATTAGAACAGGGATAGGAGGCCCTGGTACCTGATTGACTATGCAAATGTCTGAGACGGTGAGAATCTAAGGTTTGGAGAAGAAAAGAGGCAGGTGTAGAAATTAGGGTTTTCGGGTAAGAGAGGGGTAAACAAGTGGTGGTAAAAATTGCCAAATTACGAGAAGAAAAAAAAAAAAAAAAAAACAGAGTGGGTGAGAGTGAGAGATTACCCTTTCCAATCCTCTGCTTCTGAAATGAATGAATTAATGGCGGAAAAGAGGAGAGAGAGAGAAAGAGACTGTAAAGACTCAGAGTTCAGAGTTGACAGACTTCAGATTCGTCAGGTACCGAGGTGTAATTGCAATGTAAAATAGTATTATTATAATTTTCCCTTTTTTTAATTTTTCCTTTTAAAAATAATTAATTAAAGTGTTAATTTTAGCGGCGATAGCCCCACGGCCCATTCTGCTACCGAATCCCAGACACCTTATTTCGATAAACGACACAAGATATGTTTACTATTTCAAAACCAAACTTTATCAAGTTCCTTTTTAAATTAATAAATGTTCTAAAAAATATTTAAGTTTAAAGGATAGTGATCTCCATGTACATTTTATGTAACTCAACATGAATTTTAATATATTATCAATTTTACCTTTCGTGTAAATAGTAAAATTGGACTTTTCGCATGAACAGTAAAATTTCGGTTAGCCAATTTACTAATTATGCGAATTTCGAAGAGCTAATTTTGATGTTCATGCGAAGAATTGGTGAGCCAATTTTACTATTCATGTGAAAGGTAAAATTAGCAATACACTAAAACCCGTGTCTGGCTACACGGGAAGATCGGTACCCAAGTTTAAAAATTAAAAAAGGCTGATCATACAGACATCCAGTTTTTCTGCCTCTACACACCCGATTTAAAAAAAATGGATGAAATTTCCATTCTACCCCTCCATGTTCTATCATCCGAGCGAATTATCAGTTTATTTTCAGTTCGTTCGGATGAATATAATCGTCCGAACAAACTATCAGTGTGATACCCCTCCCCCTCCCTAAAAAGTCCCACATCAGTGGAAATGAAAGGGAGGGGTGGGTTTATTAAAGCCACCCAAATGAAAACTCAAGTAAAAGGCCTTTTGGGCCAGGCCACGTGGGCCTGGGCCCAGAAACAAAATCATGTGGGTTTGAGCTGTGTGCGAGGCCCAAAGCGGAAAATATCACACTAAGTCAAGCCCTAAGCCCTGTTGTCAGGTCGGGTCGTTACAAATATGGTATCAGAGCCGAGTTCAACACTCGGACTGTGTGGGCCTATCATCCTTCCTTGGAGTTGTCAAGTGGACCAGAGTCGAGCCGGAGACGGCTCGAGACTTTAGGGGGGGTGATTGTGATACCCCTCCCCCTCCCTAAAAAGTCTCACATCGGTGGGAATGAAGGGGAGGGGTGGGTTTACTAAAGCCACCCAATTGGAACTCATGTAAGAGGCCTTTTGGGCCGGGCCACGTAGGCCCGGGCCCAGAAACAAAACCGTGTGGGTTTGAGCTTTGTGCGAGGCCCAAAGAGGACAATATCACACTGAGTCAAGCCCTAAGCCCTGTTGTCGGGTCGGGTCGTTACAATCAATGTAATTTCTGCTTGTTTGAACAAATACACTCATCCAAACGAACAGATCAGTATAATTTCAGTTCATTCAGATGAATGAATGAACTTATATATGTTTATTCGTTCGAATGATCAGTTTGAATCATTTGAACGAATGAACATATTTTAAATTCATTCGTTCGAATGATCAGTTTGGAAATACTTTAAAAATAATATGTTCGTGTAATGAGTAAACAATGTGACCTGGTAAATGTTAAAGAATGTTGGAGTAAATGTGGTGCATAAGACACACAATGTGACATGGTAAATGTCAAAGAATGCTTGAGTAAATGTGGTCTACCAGACACACAATGGAGAGTTAGTTCTGGAGATACCATGTATCAGTCATCAATTCCTCAAAGTAATTTTGGCAACTCCTGCAGTATAGGTTCTTGGTGTGTTATTTTGGATTATGTCTTAAAAAAGGGAAGCAGTGCCATGTTTGCTAGCAAATTTCAAAATAAAGCAGCTGAATATGGGGACGCAGCCAAAACATGGGCCAAGTCTGAAGATGACAAACTTGAGGAATATGGACATGAAACAAGGGGTCAAATCTGAAGAGTACAAACTTGAAGAATATGGGGATATATTGAAAAGCAGTATACTTTTCTCAAATTAAGAAAAATATTTTCCCTTTAACAAAATATCTCTAAAATAGTGATAAAAATTTAGAAGACTAAAGAAACATGGTTGGAACGATCGAATAAATTGTGTTTTTTTTTCATATGCTCATATTTATGTGCTAACCTTTTCAATTAAAGTACATTTTTGTTGTTTTATATGTATTTCTAAAGGCTACAAAACAAAGAGCAATTTGTCAATTTTTTTGAGAAAAACAATTTTGAAGAATTATAATGTTTAGGTTTGATATACATCCTTCAATAAGCATTGTGAAATTCAGTGTTACGTCAACTTTAGAAATTCGATATGTTTGTTATTCGGGTCAAAATCTTTATTTTTGTTTAAAATAAATGAATATTGTTTTGTTAAGTGAGGAAAAGATTTAGTTTCTAAGTATTATTTTTTTTTCTATTCCCTGTTATCCGGAAATGGATTCCTTAAACAAATAAGGAAAAGTTTTATTTTTTTGTTCTTGAAAAAAAGTCCTTGTTCCATGAAAAAAAAGGATGAGATTCTTTACTTTTCATTTTCCATTGACTTAGAAAAATGACAAACAAGCTCTTTGGTAAAACCGTAAAAGTGATAAACATTTGGGGCGTCATATTTGATTCAATTAGGTGAACTTTTAGAGGACCTAATATTCAAACTTAGGCATTTTTTTTTATCATGGCCATTTTTTTAAATACAACAATTAACTCATTAAAATTTGAGGACTTAAATTATATGACCTAATTCATCCAATTAAGATATTTTTACGAACCTTACATTTAAGCATAAGCCTTTTACATTCAAGTGATTTTTTTAGATCTCACCTATTATTAAATGCTATAAGAATTTAGGGATTGATAAAAATTAAAGTGAAAAAATTTTGAAGGGCTTAATAAACATGACTTAATCAATCCAATGAAAGTGATTTTTCACAAGCCTTATACTAAGCAATGACCTTTCTGACCAAGTGAATTGTTGTTCAACCCGCATTTTTAAAGGTTTAAAACTTTAGAGATTCAGAAGAATCTGAAGTGATCAAATTTTGAATTTTTTTAAAAATATGGTTTGAATGATTTGTTCAAGGTGTCTGTTTATTATCCATATATTCGAGTATAGATCTTCCTTCGATTAAGATGAAATTTGTGGACCTACATGTTTTCTAAGATTGCAATAGTTTTTTTTTTTAAGACCAAGGTATCTAAGTGTTCTATTTGACTAATCCTTTGACATGTATAAATCTTTTTATCTGCACACGCCATGTACAAATTATAAAGAGTGACCCTTTTTATATTGAAAAAGACTTGATTTCAAAAACTTATATAAATAAAAATAAAAATTGATCATCAAACTAATTCCTCAATATTAAGATTGGAAAAATATAGAAATTAAAAAATTATACAATAATGTCATTTTGATCTTATTAAAAGGCAGAGTCCATGATGCAAAATTTTTCACCCTTCATGATTATGTCGGTGTCTTGTATATTCAGCTACTCCGCATTCACATGAGGTCTAGAAATTCTTCACAAATTTTGGAAACCTCAAATCTTTGAGTCATTGGAAAAATAAAGAACAATGACGCATGAGTTTGACATGTCATTCCAAGGACACTTTATTTGGTATAATTCAAAGGACACTCATAATAATGCCTCAATTATGATGCTTTATGATATAATTTATTAAGAAAATAAAATAAAATAATATTCTGTCTTTCTCATTTTAATTGTCTTATTTAAAATATTTATATTTTTTAAATAACTCTGTATATAAGACTAACTCTCTACGTAATCTCATCTATTTTCAACACAGTTTATTTTATTTCAATATGAAAAAATTCTAAAATTTATATAAAACAATTAAATTAGGAGAGAAAGAATAAGTATTAGTTAAATTCTTTGAATCTTCTTCATTTCGACAAGCAACACAATTAACTAAAGATAAAGTTGGAAGGCCTAAAGATAAAGTTGGAAGGCATAGAGCTTGAAAATTTTAGCATCTCAAGGCCCAGTGCACCAACCGGAAACTTTCTAAAATACTGAGTAAGAAAACAAAAAGATTCACACCCACGGCCTGGGCCAGACAACTAGAAAATCCCAAACCCAAGGCCTAGAAAGAAATTACATGTTACAAAACACACCAGAGTTACAAAAATCTCTCTAACCATTTGGACATATGGAAAATGTCTTTTCAAAATTCAAAGAAATGATTCTACGAATAAAAAACGAGATTGAAGTCTAACAATCCATTTGCATAAGATTAAGCCTTAGTTATTGATACCAATGGAAGCCTATTTCTATAAGAGAGAAAGTTCCCCACTTTTTTTTTCCTTTAGCAATATCACCGTCCATCATCACCCACATCACTCAATAGTTACTAGTATAAACATCTTGTTGAGAAGACAAAAATAATAATATAAAAAAAATAATAAAAAATAAAAGAAAAAAAATCAACACAGAAAATCAAACCATAATACTGAGATTTACGGATTTCCTTTCGGAACGTCCACGGATTTAACACTAATTTGTTACGCTCAAAGGTAAAAGATCGAATGAGAGACAATTTCCACTCTCGTTACAATTTTTGCTATGTTGTCTCTTTTACAGAAAAACGATAATAAATACTGCCTTAATTAGAGTCTATATTAAATGTAATGTGAAAATTATAAAATTATCGTTCAATAAAATATAATCAGCTGCCACAAATTCTACCATGGAGCCAAAAATGCAATAGAATCGTGGGCAGGGGCTCTTGGAGATATTCTAGCCAAGGAGAGTCAAATCAATGTCACAAATGGGAATCAAATGCACCATTTATTTATTAGAAGGCAAGCATCTAGCTTTCGTTAGGGTGGTTTGACTATCAATTTAGCACTCATATGTGTCTCAAAGCACTCATTTCGTCTAACTTCCAACAAAGTATCACTATTGTTTGATTGAATAGTCTAAAAAGACAGTGTCGAGTGATTGCAAAGAGGCTGGAAGCCTTAATTTTTATCCTTGCTAGCTGGGCAAAGTAGAAAAACATGCATAAGTATCTTCATTCATGTTGTTCATGCATAAGTATTATGCATGTAGAACTTAAAACAAATGAATTAATTCTTATTTTATGAAAAGATTGCTCAAAAATGTTGTACATTTCTATGTAATAGGATAGTAAAAATATAAAAGTAATAATATATTACTAACCATATGTGTGGTGGATCAGCATGCATATCCTCTTTGTTCTTCATCATAATTTTGCCAATCTTTTCATGCCTCCAATAATGATGCAAACTGCTGATGAAATGAGACCTTCCAAGATTAGGATCATATCCTTTTAATTGTAACTCAGCATCAGGTTTGGCTTGACCTCTCTAAATTTAACCTAAGAATCTTTTAAGCCTGATTTGATTTATTAAAAAAAGAGTCTTCAGAATTTAAAATTAAGTATGAATTGAGAGGATTTTTTTTTAAAAAAAATTACATGTGGAAAAATACGGGAATTCAGTGTAAAACTTCCATGACTGATACTCACTGTCCTTAAGACACACCAAGTGAGGTATGGAGGATTGAATCTGACACCTTCTAATTCTTGAGACGAGAGATTACCGATTAAGATATATTATATGAGCAATTAAGAAGATATCTAATGTTAGGTTATGATTGTTTATCTAAGATATGTGCTAATAGGTTCAATGAGAAAATGCCTGTTACGAGTGCTGTCATCCTCCACGTCCAAACAAATCTCTGGGCATGGACAACGAAAGGCAAGCAAATTCCAAGAACTGTGACTGCCGACGCCAATGGCAACAGTGAACCACCGTCCGCTACCGACGGGACGGGTTATAACCTAATTTGGACGGTTCTGCAGTCGACCAGACTCGATTGACAGAGATCTCCATGCGTACTTTGGCCCGCTTCATTGATATTATAGCATCAAGTGGCACAAAAGCTGTTATTTTATTTTCAAGCAACACTAAAATGTTTAGAAGTGGTAAATTATGTCAAATAGATTGTCGGTTCTGAGATTTCAAGAGCCTTACGAGAATTCTTAAGAAAAGTTTTTTATATACTAAAAAAAAAAAAAATTATACATTTTTTTTTTAAAAAGTGTGAAACATCCAAATAAAATATCATAATCAAATTTATAACAAAGTATTATTTAAAATTTATTGTTCTCGAATTTTGAAATGTAAAATTACTAATTAAATTACTATATTCAAGTCTTTTTAATCTATTTTTTTAATAGATAAGATAGTTAATTCATTCAATTTTTTTTTAACAAATTTAATTTCAACATGTGTCATGCATGTTGATTTTTTTTTATTATTATTTTATTGTATTTAAAAAGAGTAGTTGACATGCTAAAATATATAATGCATTTAAAACAACTTATAAAGTAAAATTATATTAAAAAATTATCACTCAATTATAAATTATAAAGCACAAAATAATCATTAAAAATTAAACCCATTTTCTTTCCATTCAACCATCTATATTATAGTGAATACTAAATTTCCTTATTTAAGAACTTCTTTACGTCACACTTTTATTAAAATTTCTAAAAAAAATGATAAGAA
Organism: Chimonanthus praecox; assembly: GCA_022113865.1. Classification (NCBI taxonomy): domain Eukaryota; kingdom Viridiplantae; phylum Streptophyta; class Magnoliopsida; order Laurales; family Calycanthaceae; genus Chimonanthus; species Chimonanthus praecox. The sequence continues at coordinate 18,348,324 of CM039087.1, read as the reverse complement.
TAATAATTAGTTAAAATTTGACCTTTATATAATCATTTTAATCTTGTAATAGAGTCAATTAATCATCTCAATTCTTAAATTTGTAAAAAAAAAAAAATACAAGATAAATGCTTTTTATCATGATGTTTAATTAATTTTATTAGAATTATAGATTTAAAATTTGAAAAAAAAATTGGCCAAATCAATCTAAGTTGACTAAACTATATAGGAATTTAAGTCAAGAGACGTATCGAGTTTGTCATGCCTTTCCAAGTTGACTTTAAATACTCTCCAAGTTATTTTACTTAAAAAAAAATTATGTCTAAATTTATAAGAAATTGCAAAAAGTTTTACAATATGGATACTCTCCAAGTAAAGTTATTTTACTTCTAAATTTAGAAGAAATTTCAAAAAGAAAAATTATGTCTAAATTTATAAGAAATTGTAAAAAGTAAAGTTATTTCTAAATTTACAAGAAATTGCAAAAAGTAAATTATGCCTAAATTGGAAGAAGTTGGAAAAACGAACCCACAACCGTTAGATTGATAATCAAATGCTCTACCATTGCACCACAAATACATTGTCTTTTAAAATAAACGTTAAAATAAATTTATAACATAAAAGAAAGTGCGGGAATTTAAAAATTCAACCCGACTTGTGGGCCCTATCTATTTGGGATAGGCGGCGGGCTAATTCGCCTAAGGCCAGGGCCGGCTGTCCAACTACTTCAGTAGGAAAAGTAAAGTACATTTTTTATTTTCTACTTAGAGTCTGATGTGACTTGGTCGACCTAATCATAATATTTCAATCTTACTGTTGATACACTTAAAATCACCCATCTCAAAGATCGTTTCAGCTTATCTTTTAATTGAAATAATTTGACATTTCTATTCTTTTTGATATTCTATTATATATATATATATATATATAAAGAATTCTAAATTATTTTAAAGCGTACAATTAGAAAAATCTAAATTATTAATGAAATACTAAAGAAAGTGATAAAATTGAGAAGAAGAATAGAAGAAATAATTATATTTATTTGGCTGCAAGATACTGTAATTTTCTTTTATGACAGGAAGGTTTTTAGGCATTTCACCAGACTAATTTTTCGAGGAATGTAAAAACTCTCAATATACACAGGGGTTAAACTAAAGAAAATAACCCTTTGAAAATGAACGTGAATCAAACACATGCATCTTTTAAGTTGAAAAAAACAAAACCAACGGATTGAAATATAGAAAAAAAGTTACAGATGGGTGTTTTCTTCAAGATCACATCCAAGAGAAATATTTGGATTCATTTCAGCTGGAATAAAATGAAAATGACTATGCCCGAAACGGTACACACTAATGCAGATGAACTCTGACAATTAAAGATGAGGGAGCTCACCGTCTGGAGAAAGTGTATTCTATCGACAGCATTTACTTCTGCTCAGTATTCACTTCTCCTCCCACAGACAAGTCTTCGAACTGATCCGGACGACGAGGTTGGCGGTAAAATGGAGATGGCGACCCATCAAGCTTAAAACTAAGTCTTTGTCGTGAATCACCAACGGGGAAATCAGGTGTATGTGACTTGTTAGGTTGTGAACGAGAGTACCATATCGACTATGAGGGCGAAAAACTTTACTCAAATGAAATTAGATAATTCCATTTATTAGACTAATCTTTTGTGTTGGAAGCTCAGTCTTACTAGTGATATTGAGCAAGGTCACCAAATCATACATGTGGGCTCATTAATCCCCTAGTCGAACGGGATGATTGGCAACGTTTTATCCGTCAAAAAATCTCATTCGAAGGGGAGATTGTTGAGGCACGAACGAGATTGTCACATCAATTGTAAGAGGGATAATTATAGATTTATATGAGATTGAATAATTTCACCTATCAAATTAGTCTTTTGGATTAAAAGCGTATTTCTAACATGAATAAGTCTGATTATCATTTGAGAGGAGTTATAGGAGTTGGAAAAGGCAGAATTACTCAGAAACAAAACTGTCGGGTCCCTCTTGCCACCAAAACAGTCGATCCTCATTCATTGTTTACTCATTTATTTCACTCCTGTCATCTTAACTCCACACACTTATTACCATATTTATTACTATAGTCCTGCTCCTGCTCACTGTTGTTGGGTTTATGCATAGAAATACCTTGTAAAAATAAAAAATATTAGATCAATATATATTTTATTAAAGAAGTTGACTTGAAAAATGTTTGAAAATGAAACGAGGAAAATTTGAAAAAGACAGAGATCGATAAGATAGGGAATATTGTTGGAGTTGATGCGAATGAGTCTCACGTTTGAAATGTAGAGAGATCTAAAGGTTTATAAAGGACTTTGGTCACTCCACCTAAAAGGCTAGTCTTTTAGGCTCGAATCCCAAGTTTTAGCAAGTGATATCAAAGCCAAGTCTCAGGCTACCTGATGTGGGCTTAGGAGATACCCCAGCGAACGAGATGGCCGGTGTCGCACTCTCCACTAGAGGGCCTTGTTTGAGGGAGAGATTGTTGAGGCTGTTGCGAACGAACCCCACATTTGAAATGTAAAGAGAGATCTAGGGGTTTATAAAGGACTTGGGTCACTCCACCTAATATATTAGTCTTTTGGGCTAGAAGCCCAAGTCCTAAAAAACATTTGTAAATTTGCATCTTTCTTTTTGATATTTGTAGATCTTTTTGGATTGTTGCCCGTGGACGTAGGCCTTTGGCTGAATCATGTAAATCCATATATTCCTCTCTTTGTGGGGATGATTGTTTGATTTATGAATCGTCTTTGTGTGAATGCTTGTTTTGATATTTGACTGCTTCTGTTGCGATTAGATTTTCTGAATTATGCACAACAATACACGTGTTGAAGTAGATTGGCTAAACGATGTTATTGTTAAAAAACCATGACTCGATAACATTCTTGAGGTAGAACTCACTTTTGAAAGCTAGCCATTGACGTGCAACTACGCCCTACGCCCTACGCCGCACATGGAAACTTCACACACATGTAACTGCGTCCTGTGACTGTACGCGGAACCTGCTCTGAAATCATGTTAGAAAACCATGACTTGATAACATTCTTGAAGTAAAACACACTCTCAAAGGTAAGCCATTGAGATTGATTTCTCAAATTAAGTGATGTGGAACTTTTTATCACTTTACAATTATTAATGAAGCTAATAGCAGTAGCAAATTAAGTTTCATTCAGGCCAAGATTATCTCAGATCCAGGATTAGTTCAAGGGTACTCGTTAAAGCAAGTTGTGTTGTATTTTCAAGGGTAGATAGGCGCTGATATTGCATTAGTTTCATAATACACCTATTGCTGGTCACTTGGGCTTCTTATTGTTGGGATGATGGCTCGATTCAACAATAGAAAACCAGATTTTCGGTGACAAAAAATCTAGAAGATGGATGCATGGAATTCTCCTAATAGCTGCAAGTATATCACTTTGGATGTGCATGTAGTATCCGTGTAAAATTAGGACTATTGGCTGTAAGCTAGAACTTAGAAAGGTTGCCAGCATACATAGTGGTTGATTTAGATAGATACATCTATCTTAATATGACGCCGGTCAAATTAGAAGGTTCTAATCTAGCAGACAACCCAGCAAAATATAGGAGACGATGGGAATCCCAATCACATGAGGAAACTGCCATTTTGTTGTAGGAGGACACGACACCTCTTGGACAACCTATATATACATGCAGCGATGGTAGGTGTTGATCTGCGTGTGTGTGGAATCCCAAGTGGACACCGAGAGAGGGAGAGCAAAAATACGGCCTTTGGTCGTGGGCCTCTAATAGCCGCATGGAGTGGTCCATTGCAGTGGTGGCAATAGAGGTTTGCTCTAAACGGTGAAGATCCATGGAAGGAGCTACAGATCTGATACTGTCTGGAGGACAACTCGACGGCCGCAGAGGGGCGGAAGCAACAATGCAGTACCGCTACAGATCTAGGTTTTCAGATCTGTGAGTGACAGCCAGCAGAAGTGCGCCTGGAAAGAGAAAGCCCTATTGCCAGAGCAGATCTGTGAGTGTGGGACGCACCATTATCGGAGACGCTCGCATTTGAGAAGCATATCGGTTGTTGCTCGTAGGACGCAGGAAGCGAAGAGGAGAGCGGGATACAGAAGTTGGGTTCACTATTTTGGGTATGAGAGAGACTTACATCAACTGAGAGGTGACGTTGATGTGTTGTATACAGGGGTGTACAAGGGGCTCGGGACTTCGGGTCTGGGCTCATGACTCAAGGGAGTCATTAATATTATACATGTATTTCTTTCTCTTTTATGGTGAATATTCTGTCGCTCCGTGGACGTAGGCCAGGTGGGCCAAACCATGTTAAAATATTATGTTGTACTGTGTTTTATTTCTGTTCTATTTTTCTTGTTTCCGTGCGTAACGCTAACACTTCTGTACTTACAAGAGAGTGGTCACCCATTTCCATTGGCAAGGACTCAAGTCACTCAACAATATGTATACATGCATGGGTTATCTTCCTTCTCTGATGAATGTTTTCTATATTTATCCATGTCTAATAAAATTCAGTGACCAGTTTCTACGTAATTCATGTTCTAGCAAGAATGTCCAAAATGTTTGGGCTGGGTGTTCAAGTTGATTTTAACTTTAGTTTTAGGTGTGATAGAATCAAAGCAATTGAATATAGAATTGGTTCGACTAAGATTGCAAAACCCAACAAACATACCATAGTTGCACAAACAGTGCCGACATTGCAACTTTTGCAGTTACTTTGACCAATGGAAAAGAGTATATTCAAAAATCTATTTTAAATTTAAGTTTAAGAGAACAATTTTGATTGAATAAATTAAAAATTTTTAAAAAGTAAGAAGTTAGTTAAATATTGCAAGTTAAAGAAACATACTCAATTCAATAAAAATGAATTTTAGTGGTCTTTATCGACATTTTTATTATTATAATCTAAATGGAGTAGACCTAGAGGGCACACCATGATTAATTCATATTTCAAATAGTTGATGAAAATCCCACAATAAATGTCCAATGAAGCAATCATAGGTCAACTAAAAGGCACATCCAATTGTGTTCGCTAACGGTTAAGATGTTCACTTCATGAAGTATAGTCTTCACTTCAATTCACGTTCAACTCTAATGGGCTATTTTTCGTAGATTTAATTGATGTGTGTAGACTGAGAGGTTATACATACTCGTAGGATTAGCTTCATCTCCAATGTGAAGTGGAGACACTCATATTATATATATATATATAAGCACATCTAATATCCCTGAATGAATGATCAGATCCAATAGTGAGAGCAATGAGTTTCTAAGAAGACAAGGCATTACATGCCCCAGCCTTTCAAATTATGAATTGGAGGGAGCCATTTGCAAACCCGACATGTACTTGGTCAGTGTGGAGAGGTTTTTACACCATTGATCAACCATGGAAACGAAGGTTGATGGTGGGTCTGGTCTGTTAAGGAATGGCTTGCGGAAAGAGGGCCGACCCTATTTCTTCCTTAGAAGTTGACAATAACAAATTCATCTCAACTCTGAACTCTGAAGCCGAGCATTCATGTCTCCATCTATGCAAGTAGCACCATAAATGAGTTAAACCAGTTATTCCGATGCAATTGTGCTGAATTAGAGTTCCAGCTTGATGCCGCTCAAGCTTGACCTTGGCTTCATTACCAGCCTACTCAAGTCGAGTTCACGAAATGATAGTTTTTTTTTTAAGTTTTTTTTTTTTCATAAGATGAGTATACCTATTTTATATTGAAGCTAAGACTAATTCTAAGGATACACGAAACAATTCACAAATCTCGTGTATCAGGTAAATCCTAGAAAAGTCAAAGCCAAGACCTCTAGTCTAATTTTAAAAATTTAGACCAGCTGAACTATCTATGTAGATTAAGTTGAAAGGACATGTAAGTAAGAAAATAGATAAGTGGTAGAAATATTCTTTATTATAAAAATATCGGTGATTCTATCGCTTTTCAATAAGTAATCATTTTATAGTTTTGAACTAATTTGATGGGTAACCATTTATATCTAATCCCATTTGAAATAGTTAGGTAACTTTATCCTAAAAAGATTATTGTTTACATGATTCAAAGGACTCATTTAAAGAATGGTGAGAAGAAAGCAGTAATTGCTCCAGCAGTCCATTTCGAAACCCTAAACAAATGCATCTGAAACTCCACAGTCCACTAAACCAGAGAAGTAAAGAACTCCAAGGACTTGGCTTAGTGAGTTCAGGATTGAAATCTTGGATTAATTCCTCATGATTCCAATGAAGACTACTTTCCGTGGGATACGTAAAGAGTAAAGTTCCATCGACAAATTCATTACAGCTCCGCTCAAGTTTGATTCAGCTTCATCTTGAGTTTGGCTAGAAATCAAGTCAAAGTGTACTTCACAAATTGACAAATTCATTTTTTGAACTAATTTATATAAAAGGTTGTTAATAAGCACATTTAATATAAGTGTTAATTACGTCCATAACCTATGGGTGAACGTATGTATTTAATGTTAGTGTTTATTAGCGGAAATAATAAACAAACCCTAAAATATCGGAATAAAATCACAATCACAAACAACACCAAAGATTTACGTGGTTAGGCCCACTTTTGGCCTACGTCCACGGAGCGTGTAATGATTTTATTATTCAGAGAAAGAAAAAAGAAGAGAGTACAATATAAATTCCTTAGAATGTATATCAAAAAACCCAAATACAATCGGGATCCCGATCAAACTCCTTCTTCTCTGTTATGTTCTACTCAGTGTTGTTGACGGTATGTAAGCCCTCTTTCACACAGCACCTCTCCTTGGTTTGCAGATTTGCCGATCAGATTTGTCGTGTGTATATCAGATGGTGAACATCCCTTTGTTCACCTCTTTGTACACGCCCTTTGTTTCTTGGTGTAAGACACCTCTGCTACTGTTGTATGGAGCAATGCCCTTCAAGATGACAACACCTCATTGTTATGAAGATGAAACCGTGCAGCCTTTGTTTGCCTCCTTGCTGTACAATCAGCAAGGACCCCTTCTTCCTGATGAGTGCAAAATAATTACATATTTTATTCCTAAATTTATAATTGTTAGTATCTTATTTTATTTAATTTTATTTAATTAGTATAATTTTGTGTTTTGCAGGTTTAAAAGTGAGGATGACAGAAAAAATGCTTAAATATAAAGTCTGGGCCCATTATGAGTTATTTTGGACCTCAAGCCCAATTATTAAGCCCATGAAGAAATCCACATGTGTGAATACTATTTTCATTATCTCAAGAGGAAATTCGAAATTTAGAAGTCAATATAATAGGATTTTCGAATTTGGCAAGTGGATTAAGGAAAGAGAAAGAAAATAAGAAAGGGAGAAAAATAAGGAAGGTTTGACACATGTTCAGTATTTTGGTCATAAATTTCCACTCCAATATCTGATTGCTTTGATTCTTTTTGAGTTAAAACGAAGACTTTAAGGGCTACAACTTTGTAGTTTACGACTTTTCCTGATTCGGAATTTAAAAATGTCAAAATTGAGCTGCAAGATGGTATATGTGTAAAAAATGGGATTCTGCACCCACTTTCCTTGTACGAATTTAGCTCCTTGCCTCCTTTAAGTCATTCCATATTTAGCACAAATCATATCCGCCCTCCATGTGTCCCTTGCTTTATTTAAATATTTGAATCCAATCCATTCATTCCACCTCCTTTCATCTATAAATACTAGCCCTCTCCCATTGAGAAAACTGAACTTGGGCATTGAAGAAAAGGAGAGGAGAGGAAGAAGAGAAGGAGAAAGACTGTGGGATTTTCAATCCACATTGGGTTCTAAGGTTGGTGGATTTTGATTTTCATTGTATTTCTTTTTCTTTAAAATTCCATTGATATGTAAGTCTAAATTCATGTCCCATAAATAAAATTGAGGTGTGATGAAATATTTAGTTTATGGTTTTCCAATTATTCAATTTATGTATGATGATTATTTGATTTTATTTTTATTCTTTAATTAAGTTTATGTGTGGATTTATTTTAAGTATTTCAGATTAAATGTGATGAAAATTTAGATTGAGTAGACTTCCTTCTTCGATCTAAGGCTCTTATTTTAAGAGTGCGATGAAATATTTTAGATTTGGAGATGAAGTTTAAATTCTATTCATTCTAAGGTTTAATTTGAGATTCTTAATTTAATGAAATCCATGGATTTAATTCTTAGAATATTTATCGATGAAAAATTTAAATGCATGATTGGTGATTTACGTGAGCTCCGTATTCTAGGCCTTTGTTTTATTTTTAAAATATGAAAAATAATGCCTCCTTGATTCTTTGACCCAGTTCCACTGTAAAGATGTACAGATGTAATTTAGGTGCCTTTAATTTTTTTTTTTTTTATAAATCCAAAAAACTCTTGAAATTGATGAACTAGGTTGGAAATAATTTAATTGCATCTTAATTTTGTATTTTAAATTAGATTAAGATTGTTTATATTTTTAGATTAAATCCACCATCTTAATTAGAATTAATTAAATTGTTAGATTCTATGTTTAAATCTAGAATGTTTTTAAATTAAGATTAAACTTCATAGATTAGATAAATAACTCCATGTTTATGATTTTTCTCCATATTTCTCAAAATTCTTAAAATACTTAATTCAATGGTATAATTTTCATGGATATATTTTCCTAAGTTCCGATGGGTTCGACCTCGCACTTAATCGCTATACTATCTAATGGTTCGTGCGCTTGCGAGTTATAAATTTAAAATTTGCACAACACTTCCTGTCTACCGTGTAGCCACAAACAGTAGACCTTCCTTCTTGCCTTCTTGAAACAATCACTGCTGAAACAGACCCTTTCTGTTTAGCTTCCAAACATCACCTCTGTTGTATGTCAGCCTCTCAAATAGCAACTCCCTCAAATCTATATTCGTGTATTGCTTAGTGCTTGTGTCACTTTACCGATATGATGTCCTGTATATAAAGTATACACAGTCGGTCCCTTGTTGGAGTTTCAATAGGAAACTGCTATTCACAGTTCATATAACTCTTGTTAAGAATACACCCTGTTTATATTAAGACACTGCCGAGAATTCCCTACATAGCAGTTGCCATGTCTTCCTATCTCCGGATAAGAAGCCCACTTAGATTAGTAATTGCCATGTGTGTATTTCACTAGATTGTAGGAGAAAATCCAGTCTCGATTTTGTCTTGGCTTTGTGGAATTGGGTCATATGTCAACAATCTCTACATTGGCGAGAATCCACCAATCCTCCAGAGATAACTGTGACAACGCCCTCCACTGCATTTGCACATTATGCACCCTTGTGCACACCGGCCGCTCCCGCCCAAGCTCCACCTCAGCTGCGTCCTTTTGCATCTCTGTGTGAGATGCGCGCATCTCTGTGTGAGATGCGCGCATCCCCACACTCAGGGATGCTCCACCTGTCTTCTTTAATTAGAAGAATTTGTCAAACCCAAGCCTTGCTTGGACTTGACAGTTATCCATCGCGTTGTCGGACCCGACGCACTTTTCTTTGTGTGGCACATAGACGTTTTCGCCTTTCCCTTCGTGTTTTCACCTTCATCATGGAAACCAGACAAAAAATCATAACCATGTAGTGCAAAAGTAACCTTACTTTTCGAGCCTTGCCTGACTGGAGTTTTGCGAGTTCTTCTCCTTATGCCTGCACCCCGATTAGGAGGTCCCTGATGTTTGTCAATTACTGTGTTCCCTAACAGTGTATACAGACTACCATGTCTCTTTCCCTTCATTACTATCATGGCTCTCTTCTCCACTCTGAGAGCCCCATCCTTAGTTTTGAAGGCAAATCCCTCCGATCAAGAATACCCAATGAAATTAAATTCATTTTTAAATCTGAGACATGATGCCCATTCTTAAGCGTCTTCACCATACCATCAAACATTTTGATATTTATAGTTCTGATCTCGATAATTTTACTAGTTGCCCCATTACCCATTTGGGCAACGCCTCTATTGCATGGTTTGTATGTATCAAACCATTCCCTCCTCGGACACATATGATAGGTACATGTTGTGCAAATTTTAAATTTATAACTCGCAAGCGCACGAACCATTTAGATAGTATAGCGATTAAGTGCGAGGTCGAACCCATCGGAACTTAGGAAAATATATCCATGAAAATACACCATTCAATTATGTATTTTAAGAACTTTGGAAAATATGGAGATAAATCATAAATATAGAATAATTTATCTAATCTATGAGTTTTAATCGTAATTTAGAAACATTCTAGATTTAAACATAGAATCTAACAATTTAACTAATTTTAATTAAAATGGTGGCATTAATATAAAAATATAAACAATCTCAATCTAATTTAAAATACAGAATTAAGATGCAATTAAATTATTTCCAACCTAGTTCCACAATTTTCAAGAATTTGTATTTATAAACAAAAGAAAACATAAATAACATCTAAATTACCTATATACATATTTAGAATGGAACTGGATCAAAGAATCAAGGAGGCATTATCATCCAAATTTTAATAATAAAATAACGGCCTAGAACATGGAGCTCACGTAAAATTTCAATCTTATTCAAGTCTTTCATCAAATTAGTTCCCTAATTAATCTGAACCTTAGATCTAGATTAATCATGCAATTCTCCGATCTAAATATTTCATGTCCCAAAGAACCTTAGACCTAGAATAGTAATGTTAATCAAAGATCTAACTATTTCATATGTCCAAATTAACTACCAAGGAAGGAGTCAAGAACTAAAATGATTCAAACCATCATAATAAAAATCAAAATTTGGAAAACCATAATTCTAATAATCTCACCTTCTTTTATTAATTAAAAACATGGAATTAAAAATTACAAATCAATGAAATTTTGGAATAAAGACATAAGAAAAATACAATGGAAATCAAAATCCACCAACCTTAGAACCCAATGTGGATTGAAAATCCCACAGTCTTTCTCCTTCTCTTCTTCTCCTCTCCTTTTCTTCAATGCCCAAGTTCAGTTTTCTCAATGGGAGATGGCTAGTATTATAGATGAAAGGGTGGAATGAATGGATTGGATTCAAAGATTTAAATAAAGCAAGGGACACATGGGGGCGGATTTGATTTGTGCTAAATATAGAATGACTTAAAAGAGGCAATGAGCTAAATTTGTATAAGGAAAGTGGGTGTAGAATCCCGTTTTTTACACATGCACCATCTTGAAGCTCAGTTTTGACCCTTTTAACTTTCGAATCAGGAAAAGTTGTAAACTACAAAGTTGTAGCCCTTGAAGTCTTCTTTCCAACGCAAAAAGAATCAAAGCAATCAGACATCGGAGTAGAAATTTATGACCAAATACTGAACATGTATCAAACCTTCCTTATTTTTCTCCCTTCCTTATTTTCTCTCTTTCCTTAATCCACTTGCCAAATTCGAAAATCATTTTATATTGACTTGTAAATTTCGAATTTCTTCTTGAGATGATGAAAATATTATTCACACATGTGGATTTCTTCATGGGCTTTTCTTAATAGGCTCAATAATTGGGCTTGAGGTCCAAAATAACTCATAATGGGCCCAGACTTTATATTTAAGCATTTTTTCTGTCATCCTCACTTTTAAACCTGCAAAACACAAAATTATACTAATTAGATAAAATTAAATAAAATGAGATACTAACAATAATAAATTTAGGAATAAAATATGTATTTATTTTGTACTCATCCCAAACTTACATTTTGCTAGTCCTCGAGCAAAACAAAAACTAAAAACTCTAAAAAAAAAAACAAAAATCCTAAACTACACCACTTTCGCTGGCACTTTCGATTGCATTTAGCGCATGCAACAAGCCTTTAAACCCCTAGCTCACCACTAGTGGACGAGTTATAGTCTCGTGAGGGCTTTCAGTGATGATACCCACAAACATCAAATTTCAGCAAAAATATATAAATCAAAATTTAAAAATCATACAACTCCAAAATTATTTCACAAAATTTATACTCGGAGTGTAGTGTGTGATATAGCCAACATTAACTTAGCCTTCTTTTTCAAAATACACACAAGTTTTGTAACCACCGGCTGAAAATGCGTTTCGACTCCAAATCTCACAATGGTATATCTCTCAGAAAGACTTTCACTCAGAGATTGGATGAATTTTCTCTCAATAGTATATGTGAGCGGAATAATTTCTCAAATACAAATATCTCACATATTTATCATCAAAGAACGACTAAAATCAAAGAAAAACATAGATCTCATGAAAGGATGCCATTTTCCTGAGAATGTTGAATCAAACACCATTATTCTTCTTTATCTATTCTCCACTTAAATACCATATTAACTGAGGATCAATAGGACTTCTTAATAGGACGAAACGTGGATTAGGACCGGGTCATATCAAAGAAGGATAACAAGACTCTAAAATAAATATTTTAAATAGAAAAAGTTAGAGGTCTTCAAAATTTTATAATGGGATATTCTTCTCTCTTTTTTTTTTAACACTCGGAATCTTCAAAGCATTTCTCTTCTTTTCAAATTCAATTTTTTTTTTTCACCTTTTTTTTTTTTTTTTCACTTTATTTATGATGTATGGATATTCCCTTTCTTTTCTTTTTTTTTCCTTTGCTGATTTTCTTTTTTCTTTTGCATCTCTTATCATCATATTTTTTTTCTTTTCAAGTGCCATAATTTTCTTAAAGTACCATCCCAATAACAATCATCTCTAACCTTTTCCTGGGTCCTTAGAATAGGTCATAGATTTTTCAATTTAGGCTCAAACTCCCACTGGAGTTGGGTATGGATAACATGGTTAATCAATAAATTGGTTAAAATTAAATTCAAGGCTCAAAAGTGGGAACTAAAATGATAATATGACGAAAATAGGTAGGCTTCAAATGCTTAAACGATCCAAAATAATGGCCTATATCACTTCCTAAGCTTAATAAGACTATTTCATTAGCTTCAAATAAATTCAGAAAAATATCTGGTATAATAATCCAATTTTGATTTCATTCTCAGTAATTTGACCAAAATAAAGAATAATGAGATCTAACAACAAATATAATAATTATGCACATCAAAGAAAATAAGAATTTACTTATAACACTCAGATAATTCGAATGGCTCAAAAGCTCACTGGGTCACAAGTCTCCACTGATATTCTTCCGGTGATCACTTAACTCATGAATACTCTTCTTTTTCAAACTAATATTAATATGGCTGTGTAAAAATTTCCAAGCATAAATTTCTCAAAACTCAAATGGAAAAGCATGATATAAAAATTTTAATCCACATATTAATGCTGAAAATCAAATTTTTTTTAAATTTTTTTTTTTTTTACTAAAAAACAAAACATAAGACTAATTTTTAAGACTGATTTTTTTTTTTTCAGATTGACTCTAAAACGGACACAAGACTGAAAACTTTACTGAAAACAGACACAGTGTAAACCCTCAATACCCCCAAACTTAAATTGAACATTGTCCTCAATGTTCTCTAATCTACAGTGATCAGTTGCAAATTAGAAGAAAATATCAGAAACGAACAACTAAAAATTCAGAAAAATACCTGAGTGGGCACTCTTTATTCAAAACCTGCAAAAACAAACAGATAACAAAAACACAAACGACAAAGACTCTATACTGATACAAAAACAAAAAAACTGACTCAACAAAAGTAAAAACCTAAACTAGTCCAACATCAACACAAACACATACTGACGCACAGATAAACTCAACATAGACTCAGAGACACACACAAAATGCAAAAACCTAATCTAAACAGACTGGACAAAATGGACACACGGACACTGACAGACTCAAACACGAACAATCAAATCCTAATCTACTTATCAAATACTCACAGAAGTTTTTTTTTTTTAATGCATCATAATCTAACAATGAAATACTCAAAGCAAACATGCAAACAATAATCAAATAACTAAGCTAATGCATGAAATTAATACCTTAATATGCATGAGTAAATTAAATATGTAATTACCTTTTTTAAATTTTTTTATATGCAAAATAAATGCAAGACAACCTAAGAAAATCTATATGAATGTATGAAAAAATTAAAAATTTAAAGAAAAAAGAGATTTAGGCACTTACCTTAGCTTGTAGTGTTTACTTCCGCAAAAATTTTAGAGCGCACGATTAAAATCCTGCAAAATATAACATCACAAACTTTGGTGAAGATTCTGAATCTCATAAAAAAATGCATGAAACCTAATTTAAATGCAATTTCCTAATGTTATAACTAGTGGAGGAAATTAAATGATTGGAACCTAATTATGAACTCTAAATTAAATTAAGACCATAAAAATTTCTAAATTAATATCCACCAAATTAATCTAAATCAGATTTTCAAATAAGTTCAAAGTTGATCAAAAATTTTTTTCCCTTTCTTTTTGAAATTTTTTAGCTGGAACTTTCCAAATTTAGGTCTACTTTAATAAAAATAGAATATGACTAAATTAGATTAAAATTCTAAGATTAGAAAATATTAAAAATAGAAAGTAGATATTTTTGAAAATTTCTAAAAATAGAAATATCCAAAAATAAAAAATTTCTAAATTTAGCTGTGATTCCAAATTTAGATAATCTCTTGATTATTTTTAGAATTTCTAAATAAGGTAACCTTCTAAAATTAGAATTTCTAAGAAGAATAGAAATTTCTAATTTTAAAGAGTTGCCAAAAATAGATATTTCTAAAATTAACATTATTTCTAAAAATAAATAATTCAATGGCAATCTGTTTAAAGTTCCCCGGCAACGGCGCCAAAAACTTGTTGTGCAAATTTTAAATTTATAACTCGCAAGCGCACGAACCATTTAGATAGTATAGCGATTAAGTGCGAGGTCGAACCCATCGGAACTTAGGAAAATATATCCATGAAAATACACCATTCAATTATGTATTTTAAGAACTTTGGAAAATATGGAGATAAATCATAAATATAGAATAATTTATCTAATCTATGAGTTTTAATCGTAATTTAGAAACATTCTAGATTTAAACATAGAATCTAACAATTTAACTAATTTTAATTAAAATGGTGGCATTAATATAAAAATATAAACAATCTCAATCTAATTTAAAATACAGAATTAAGATGCAATTAAATTATTTCCAACCTAGTTCCACAATTTTCAAGAATTTGTATTTATAAACAAAAGAAAACATAAATAACATCTAAATTACCTATATACATATTTAGAATGGAACTGGATCAAAGAATCAAGGAGGCATTATCATCCAAATTTTAATAATAAAATAACGGCCTAGAACATGGAGCTCACGTAAAATTTCAATCTTATTCAAGTCTTTCATCAAATTAGTTCCCTAATTAATCTGAACCTTAGATCTAGATTAATCATGCAATTCTCCGATCTAAATATTTCATGTCCCAAAGAACCTTAGACCTAGAATAGTAATGTTAATCAAAGATCTAACTATTTCATATGTCCAAATTAACTACCAAGGAAGGAGTCAAGAACTAAAATGATTCAAACCATCATAATAAAAATCAAAATTTGGAAAACCATAATTCTAATAATCTCACCTTCTTTTATTAATTAAAACATGGAATTAAAAATTACAAATCAATGAAATTTTGGAATAAAGACATAAGAAAAATACAATGGAAATCAAAATCCACCAACCTTAGAACCCAATGTGGATTGAAAATCCCACAGTCTTTCTCCTTCTCTTCTTCCTCTCCTCTCCTTTTCTTCAATGCCCAAGTTCAGTTTTCTCAATGGGAGATGGCTAGTATTTATAGATGAAAGGAGGTGGAATGAATGGATTGGATTCAAAGATTTAAATAAAGCAAGGGACACATGGAGGGCGGATTTGATTTGTGCTAAATATAGAATGACTTAAAAGAGGCAATGAGCTAAATTTGTATAAGGAAAGTGGGTGTAGAATCCCATTTTTTACACATGCACCATCTTGAAGCTCAGTTTTGACCCTTTTAACTTTCGAATCAGGAAAAGTTGTAAACTACAAAGTTGTAGCCCTTGAAGTCTTCTTTCCAACGCAAAAAGAATCAAAGCAATCAGACATCGGAGTAGAAATTTATGACCAAAATACTGAACATGTATCAAACCTTCCTTATTTTTCTCCCTTCCTTATTTTCTCTCTTTCCTTAATCCACTTGCCAAATTCGAAAATCATTTTATATTGACTTGTAAATTTCGAATTTCTTCTTAAGATGATGAAAATATTATTCACACATGTGGATTTCTTCATGGGCTTTTCTTAATAGGCTCAATAATTGGGCTTGAGGTCCAAAATAACTCATAATGGGCCCAGACTTTATATTTAAGCATTTTTTCTGTCATCCTCACTTTTAAACCTGCAAAACACAAAATTATACTAATTAGATAAAATTAAATAAAATGAGATACTAACAATAATAAATTTAGGAATAAAATATGTATTTATTTTGTACTCATCAGTACACCCCCTGAATTTAAAATCCAATCATTATTTAGATTTTCCGTACCTTTTGTGAATGTACACACAACCATATGTACTATAGCGTCATGATCATCGCTTGATTGAACTGAATTTTGTGATCTGGCCTCCCGATCACGTTTCAGCTGATTGCAGTCCCTTATCATGTGTCCTTCCTTCTCAAAATAATAACAGCTGAATTTACCCGCACCCCTTGATTTTGACCTCGACCACCTTTGGTTTTTGGAGTCTTTCCCTACTCCTCTGCCGTGCTGCTTATCCACCTTAGCCAACACCAGTCCACCTGAATTGGATATATTTGTTGGCGCCCTGATGGTATCCGTCTGTAGCAATACCGCGATCACCTCGTCCACCGTCATGGTCTCTCTACCAACCAGTAGAGTTATCACACCCCGACCCAAAGGGTGGGCCCGGAACACGACTGATTTTTTTTTTTTTTTTGAAAGATAAACTAAACCAACTCAAAAGCATTCTAACTGAGCCAAATCAACAGTTAGGCCCAGAGGTGACACATGATCCCAACATATGGACTCAAACATATACCATAAGCCTATCCCACAAAAGAAACATAATAATATCATCACATAACATGATCAAATAAAATCCATCCATTGATTCATCATTCAAAATCACTACAAAATGACTACCGCAACGTAGTAGTCTCAATACATAATGTTTACAAAGACCAAGTACCACATCCAGTACTTAACAAAAGCAATTGGTTCCAAGAACCAACAAGAAAAGATTAAGGCATTCCCCTTCGGGGGAATCCCGAAACACTGCATCAGCTTATCCATCCTAAGCTTGATAAAGAGGGTCCTCCTCCTCGGGTTCATTGCCTGAAAGATGAATGGGGTGAGCTAACTAGCCTAGCGAAGGAAATATAACAATGCAGTTTAAGTAAAAAATAAAACAGGTTAGCAACAGTTCAATATCACATGCTTTGATAACAATAAGCATAATGTCATGTAAAGCATCAACATCATCAATTACTGCTATCATCCAACGTAAATCCTGCCGACTACGCTGAGACCAGTATTAAGTCCCGACACGGTCAAAATACATCTTTACAAGTACATCTCCGGCTCTGACTTAGCCGATACTGACATCCTCAAGTCAGCAACTGACGACACTCATAGTCCACCCATGGTCCAATAGACATAAACCATCTCTCATATGGCCGATATTGGTTCAATAGCCCAGGTACGTGGAAGCAGTCTTACATATTCATATGATCAACATCATAATATCTACAACTATCATCAGCACTTTTACCATAGTGCATCATGCCTAGGCACATGAGTGGGTTCATCAAGTCTGAAACCACCCATTGCCTAAATCCATTTCATAATAAAACCTGTTTACATAATCTGCAGAGTTAAGTTCCCTCACCGTGATGTGTGGTTTACGCGGTCTCTGTTCAAACAAACAGACAAGTGCACAATCAATATACAGATCAAATACATACACACGAGTAGTATTTTGAAATCTCACGTTTTCCCAAAAATATCCGAGGTATATGGAATTGAGTCTCCTACTGGGTTTCTATCCTTTTTAAATTATCATAATCCACAACATAATAATAAATAAAAAGGGGCTCAGTCCAAAACTCATATTGTCTTCTGGGCATTGACCAGATTGACTTATTGAGTTAGGTCTAGATCCTCGGGTCACTTCTCGGTTGTCTTTTGGATAGGACCAGATCTGACATTTTGAGTTAGGTCTCGAGGTCACTCAGTGCCTGACTATATAGTGTCGGCCTGAAAGTGAATCACTCAGTGCCCGACCAATAGGGTCGGCCTGGAAGCGGATACAATAGTATTTACACTATAAGTAATAAGAGAAAAGGGGTTAGTACATTTTTAATTAACAAAATGGGGTACTAACATCACATCACATAATCTAACAAAATTTTAATTTTTTTTTGAATAAAATAATAATATTTATTTATTCATTTTTTTTTCAATTGGAACTAACATTAAAAATCACAAGCATCAATAATATAAAAAAAAAAAAATCTTCTTCTTCCTCCCGTTCATTGTCTGCAACAGTTAGTGAACGACCGGAAAAATGAATTTGAAAATTGAGGGTTTCCCGGATTCAGTTTTTATATCTGACCGGTCCGATGGATTCCTCTGGGAGTCCTCTTTCCATAGGGAGAGGTTTGGAGGTTTGAAGCTCACTGGGCCATCCGATCTTAAACTTGAAAGTTCACGGGTACAAGAAACCCATGGTTTTTCCTTAAACTTTAAACTTGTTTTTCTCACTGAAAATAGGGCCAAAACTGGTTTTTCTTCATTCAAAATCGACTGAAATCAAAAGGGAAATTCAATGGATACCTTTAATTGAGTTCCTGAGCTGAAATCCAGTCTTTTGAAATTTTTTTCCTAAAAGCTTACAGGTGAAAAACTGGGAAACAGAGAGGGAAAAAAGGCTGGAAAAATCAGAGAGCAGAGACTGAGAGGGAGATCGAAATTTTTGTGGGAGTTGATCTGAAGGGAAGGGGCTCAATTTATAGAAAATTGGCCGGGAGATGGGGTCGGACAGCCACTGCATGCAGCCGTATGCAGTGGCTGTTCACGCTGCTACAGTAATCGGCTGTTTGCAGATCAGCCCTTTCCCATTTTCAGTTTTTGCAATTTAGTTCCTCTTTAAGTAAAAAGTCGATTTTACACTAAAGGCATGATTTTAAAAGCTCAAAAACTCAATCCAACCTTACAGATAGGTTTGGTTTTGAAAACCTTGGTCACCATAAAAATTTTGGAATTTATCTCTTATTAAAAAACCATTTATTTAAACAAAAATCATATTTTAACCTTATTTACTTAAATAAACAAATGTTAAATAAATCATTTTAGAAATCTCATTTTGGGGTGAAATGGAATAACTAGACCATCCTTAAAATGGTCTACTACAAAATACTAGTTTGACGGGCTGATTTAAAATACCATTTTCTGAAAATAAAATTATTTTAAAATCAGAAATGCAAATCCTTTATTAAGGAGAATATTATCCACCAATAATATTCACATATCAACAATATTCATAAAATAATAACTAAAAGCAGTAAATTACCAAAATGCCCCTCCAGCTGGGCGAGCTGAATCACTGAGCTTTCGAGGTCGGATCGGGCCAAACCTGGGCTTTCCTTAAAGCCCTCACTGAAATCTTCGAGATTAACCAGTTAGACAAAATTATTAAGTTAAAACACACCTAATCTGGGGCAGGGTATTACAAGAGTGGTCACCACTGTATTAAAGAAAGGGGGAAGAGAAGCCAATAATATCATGACCTTGTCGACCTCCTCGAATCTCACATCAACACTCGCTAGTTGAATGATGATTTTGTTGAATGCATGTAGATGATCTAAGAAGTTGGTTCCTTCTTCCATCCGCAACTGGTGCAGTTGTTTTCTCAGGATCAACTTGTTTGTGGTGAGTGACTTTGCCATATACAGAGTCTCCAATTTCTTCCATAACTCTGTTGCAGAAGTTTCATAAAAAACAAGATATTTTACCTCCGGTGCCAGGCACATCCGTATGGTTGCCACCTCTTTCATCAGTAGTTCATTCCACGCATCATCTGACATGACATCCTTCTGTTTGTCCTTCCCTTTCTCGTCGGAAGAACTTGGCTTCTTCCTTTCTTACAATACTTTATGTAGTCCTTGATGTAGAAGAATATCCTTTACTGAACTCCGCCAATGGCTGAAGTTGTTTTTCCCATCGAAGGGCTCCACCTTGAACTTTGTGCTCGGCACTCCTCTCATGCCCATCGTGTTGTATTTCGATCTCCAACAATTCCCTGGTCTCCAACCAAAGCTACTGATACCACTTGTTAGCGTTTATTAGTGGAAATAATAAACACACCCTAAAATATCGGAATAAAATCACAATCACAAACAACACCAAAGATTTATGTGGTTTGGCCCACCCTTGGCCTACGTCAATGGAGCGTGTAATGATTTTATTATTCAGAGAAAGAAGAAAAGAAAAAAAAAAGATAGTACAATATAAATTCCTTAGAATGTATACCAAAAAACCCAAACACAGTCGGAATCCCGATCAAACTCCTTCTTCTCTGTTATTCTACTCAGTGTTGCTGACGGTATGTCAGCCCTCTTTCACACAACACCTCTCCTTGGTTTACAGATCTGCTGATCAGATTTTTCGTGTGTATATCAGATGGTGAACATCCTTTTGTTCGCGTCTTTGTACACGCCCTTTATTTCTTGGTGAAAGACACCTCTGCTACTGCTGTATGGAGAAATGCCTTTCAAGATGACAACACCTCCTTGTTATGAAGACAGAACCGTGCAGCCTTTGTTTGTTTCCTTGTTGTACAATCAGTAAGGACCCCTTCTTCCTGTCTACCGTGTAGCCACAAATAACAGACCTTCCTTCTTGCCCTCTTGAAACAATCATTGCTGAAACAAACGTTCTCTGTTCAGCTTCCAAACAACACCTCTGCTCTATGTCAGCCTCTCAAACAACAACTCCCTCAAATCTATATTCGTGTATTGCTTAGTGCTTGTGTCACTTTAACGATATGATGTCATGTATATAAAATATACACAGTCGGTCCCTTGTTGGAGTTTCAATAGGAAACTGCTATTCACAGTTCGTATAACTCTTGCTAAGAATACACCCTGTTTATATTAAAACACTGCCGAGAATTCCCTACATAGCAGTTGTTGTGTCTTCCTATCTCCAGATTAGAGGCCCACTTAGATTAGTAATTGCCATGTGTGTATTTCACTAGATTGTAGGAGAAAATCCAGTCCCAATTTTGTCTTGGCTTTGTGGAATCGAACCATACGTCAACATTTAATGATACATTATATTTTTTTTTTTCATATATAATATCAGAATGTAATAATATATATAGCTTTGTATTATAGAGTTAGAATGTAGGTGAAACTTGATATGGGTGACCCTCATTCATGGGGATAGATTCATTTGAAGGGCCCTGTCAGGATCAACGGTAAAAAAAGAGTATTTGGATTTAAAAGTTTATGATTTTCAAGGGTTAAATAAAAAAATGGAGTCAATTTTTTACGAATTTGAAATATTGATGAAGGTTAGATTCAATTTTACTACCTATCATTATTACTATCACTATCCATGCATTCAAGAAAAAAAATGAGATATTGAGACGATAAATATTAGAAAGAAAAGCTCGAGAGACACCGAAAGGAGGCGGCTTTGAGACAAGCCAAATTCCGATGGAAGAATCTGAAGCTTCAACTTGTTCAGCAGTTGAATTTTCTTGAATTCTTAAGTGAATTTGTGAATTGGATACTCCAGGCATTTTCCCTCCATAACTATTACTTGAATTTTGCTTTAAGACTAACGTGAGAGCCTTAAACATAAGAAGAATTGTCTTTTAGAAGCGCTCTTACATCATCTCCAGATTGAGAAGGAATCACGACTATGGGTCAGGTCCAACGGTTCAAATCCACAAAAAATAAAATTTAATATCTCTAGAAAGTCGAGGCTAGAGATGAAGGAAAAATCAAAGTGATCACACAAAAAAGGAAAAATAAACCAGAATCCGACCAATTGGATATGGAATTCTGGAAATTAATTGGAGGAACCAAAGAAATTTTACTCACAAAGAAAAACTAAAGGCCCTAAACTCACTTAAGGCAGAAATTCTCACCCGAATTAAATTGACAAACGCTACCACATTCAATTCGAAATTCACACAAAATTGTGTGTAAAATTAATCTAAGTTGTAGAAATATTTAATTTTAAAATACAAAATAATTGCTGAAATCAAACAAAATAAAACTCCACTTAAGTTTGAGAGAACCAAACACCAATGCTCTAAATTGCTTTAATCGAATTGTGTCTAACAACCTTGCACACGACCTCAATTTGTAGAGGATTAATGGCTGAAAAAATCAGAAAATTCTGCTTTTGGTTCACACAAATTTGGTCCCTTTCCCTCTCTAAGAAATTCTAATTACATAACACTCTATCTAACATGCCATGTTGCATTTATTACATCATCTAAATAATTAAATAAACGACAGAAACTTTAAAAACAACCCTATTGATATACACACCTGTCCTACTGCTGTTTTATAGATTCTTGTAGAATTTTTCAGTCCCTTAAGCTTGAACGATTTGGTGCAAATCTAGAAATTTAGAGCTAGTTCTAGTTACAGGATTGGAAGGACATACGACCTAAAGAAGGGAAAGACCCACTTCACCTACCTACGGAAGAGGCCAAACCAACCCAGCCACTCTTATTTTAGTGCCTGGATTGGAAAAAGACAGTGACGCAGGAAAAGGAGTAGTAGGAGAGGCTCGCTGGTGTGACTCGAGAAAAGAGAAGGGCAAGGGACTGTGCATTATCTGATCCTCTGGATCTGTATCATGTAGAAAGTTTGAAACTGACAATCATGCATTTCTCACTATAAGCCTCTCACAAAGAATGCAAACAGATCAATTGCAGGCCTTTAATTTAAGAACAATGCTAAATACAGATATGTAAAGGGGGAAGGATAACATTGTCCGTTAATAGAGGAGATGAAAATAATGCACCTTAATTCTAATATGGCTGAAATTAAATAATTAATTAATATTAGCAATTTAATAATATAAATCTATCACAAATAACTACACAAAATTCTTGAAATCTAATATAAGAGTAAGGTTTTAAATCAAATAGACATATAGGCTTAATAGAAATGTAGTTTAAATAAAGGAAATAAAAGGGGAAGGGGACACGAATGGAACAAAAGGGGCTAGATGCGCATATTTTATTTGGGGGAGGAAGACTTGTGATGGAGAAGGGAAGGAGGAGGGATACGACAGCACCTAAAGGGCCTTCTATGGGTTGCGACAACAAAGAAGAGAGAATAGGGAAGGCACGGTAGCAATATGGGTGCAAGAAAGGGGCTTGTGAATGGTATAAGAGGGGGTAGAGACTGGCCGGAAGCAAGAGAGGACAAATCAGGGTCAAGGACAGGTAACGGGGGAAGGTTTAGGAAGTATCTGGGAAGGGGCCGGAAGCAAGAGGGGTTCTTAAGGGGTCGCGGAATGAGTTAGGACATCAGATTTGGAATGGAGGCACAATGAAGGTGGGTTCGCTGGTTTCGGCAGCAACAGTGGAAGAAAAGAAGAAAAAAACAGATAGGAAGAGAAGAGAGAAGAAAGGACACGGGAAGAAGAAGAGAGGAAGAAGAAGAGACAAAAGAAGCAGAAGAAGAATATCCCAAGAAGATGGGGAGAGGAGAATGAGAAGATAAGATAATTGATTCAATTGACTTCACACTCAATTCTGGGAAAATCATCACCATGCATGAGGCTGATGCTTCAAGTTTTCTTTCATTTCATTTTATCATCCCCTGATGCCTTAATGGGCTTACAAGAAATTTATGCCCAATTATAGATAAAAAGACCAAAATGGTCCTACATGAAAAAAGGGTTTAAAATACTCTCAAACAACAATAGAAAAATACATAAAGAGATAAACTAAATAAAATAAAAAATAAATCAATTCAATGCTTCCCATCAGACAGCCTACGCTTGCCTACGAAGGTCGGGATGGTAAGGCATTCTAATGATAGTTCTCATAATTGAGGAAAGGAAGGCAGGAAGGCGTATTTCTTGGGACAGTGAATGAATGCCATATCTATTGTAAAGGGCGAAATCATAGGTAGAGGAGTTTGAAATCTACCTATAAAATCAGAAAAAAAGTGAGAAGTATGTAGGTAGAGAACAAGCCCATAACTATAGCTTGTGGACATCATATGGGCTTCAATACTTGGGCTTTTAAGGCCCAAAACATTATATAACAGGCCTTGACCCATAATATATCCATATGGGTTCTAAATTGAGTGAGACCGTGTCCATTAGAAAGCCTGTAAGACTCTCTCTTTCTTCCTTCAATTCTTGCTTGCAATTTGAGTAAAAATTAACCAATTAAATTCACATGGGCCCACCATCCTATAGTTGGTCTTCATCATTTTCAATTGGTCCACTTAACCTCTTGTGGCCAATGTTAGTGGAATCTAGTGTGGACTACAAGAAGACCAAAGTTGGTCTACCAAGAAGTCCAATAAGAACTTCAAGAATAAGGCTAAGAAAGATCCATCTTTCCATTGTGGTAAATCAGGCCACACCACGTGTGAATATTGAATCTACAAAAGGGTAAACTAAGCCTAGTATAAGGATCTTAACAAAGCACTTGCCAATGTTCTTGAAGAAAATTTTGCGGCGGGTTCTGTCCGAAATGAATATGATGGGAAATGAAGGCAAGTGGTAGATTGACACTGGAGCCAGTAGACATGTCTCTTTTGAAAAGAACATGTTCCATAGTTTTGAAGAAACTGGTGACTCACATTAATTATTGTTGAGGACACCAAAGGTCTATTCGATCGATGTGCGGAGAATGAAGATAAAGTAGATGAAATTGTGAAAATTGGTCTTCAATTTTGCAATAAACCTTTTTTTAACAGACCTAAAATCACCTCAAATTGAGCTCAAATGGTAGAGATATCGGTTGGGGCATGTTTAAGCATGTTTTGGGCATTTAATGGCCCATATGCAAAGAGACAGAGATATTCGGATATTGGCCGATATATAGATTGAAAAATTTCTCTCTCTTATTTTTTTTAATTAAAATCACTTATATAGGTCGATATCAACGAAATATATCAGATATCGGCCTATATATAAAGGTTTTAAAAATCGATATATATCGATCGATACATTTAAACCCCTGCAAAAAGCAAGCTGAAATAGTGAGAATTCTATGTCATAAGTCATGTCATTGTTTATCCCTATCTTTAATAAAGGCTGATGGTCAAACGGCAAAAAATCTCACAAATCTTCCAACAACCCTTAAATCAGATAAAATTTATATTCAAATCAAAGACTTGATAATAGAAACTCTAAAAAACCAATTCTCTCGATACAAAAAGAAAGATGGTTCAAATCTCAATAGGATAACTTGCTCTTAGCAAATCCACCAATGAAATTTTTGTTCAAGTGAAATCAAATTGAATATGGAATTGAAATTTCAAATGCAATTTAATTGAAATCCACAAAATAAATTCGAATCAAATAACCAAAAGCATGTATGAAATTTATTCCAGTATAAATTCAAATTGAAATCAAAAGAACCTTTTAATAAATTAAAATCAAATTGTGGAATCCAATTTTAATTATGTATTGGTTGGATACAGTAATTAAACCTCAAATTCAATATGCAATCAACATGCACCAATTGCATCAAAATAAAATTAACTCAACACAGTTTCAAATTAAAATTCAAAACAAACTAAGAGTCACCACCAAAAGCTACCTTTGCTTCTTCAAATTTTAAACTTTAATTATGTGTAGAAGATGGTCGCCCAAGGCATATATTTATAGTTTTTCTTGGTGCTACAAATTTGGATCAATGAAAATAAAACATACAAGAAAATCCCAAGCAAAGAGTTTTGCCCACACCCAATTCCCATTGGGTTTTCTTTCTAAATCACCTAATATATTAAATAAAATTGTGACAACATGACCCTATCCCATAGTGATATAGTCCGCTTTGGGTCCTATCCGACCTGCACGATTTTGTTTTGGGCCCTGGCCCACATGACCAGACCCAAAAGGCCTCACACATGGGAGAGGGGGGCTTCCCTCATATTAACCCCCAACCCACCCACCTCACTACCGATGTGGGACTTTCTTTGAGGTGGGTGGGAGTATTACAATCTACCTTCCTTAAAATTAAAGCCGGCCCTGACTCTGTCACATCACAGAAGTAGAGGGCCCACATAGTTCGAGTGTTGAAATGACCCTACCCGAACTTTCCAGTGTGATATTGTCCTCTTTGGGCCCACCATGCCCTCACGGTCTTGCTTTGGGCCCTGGTTCACATGGCCTGGCTCAAAAGGCCTCACAATGGGGAGGGTTGCCCTTTCTCAAATAAAGCCTCTACTACCCAAGCTCTCAAGCGATGTGGGACCTTTGGGTGGGGGTGCTACAATCCACCCCCCTTAAGACCAGAGTCGTCTCCGGCTCTGTCTCGTCACACTGACAGGGGTCCACACACAAGCAAGCAAGTCACACAAGTAGAGAGCCCTCATAGTCCGAGTGTTGAACCGTGCTCTGATACCACTTGTAACAACCCGACCCTATTCCATCGTGATATTGTCCACTTTGGACCCTACCCAACCCGCACGGTTTTGCTTTGGGCCCTGGCCCACATGACTAGGCCCAAAAGGCCTCACACATAAGAGAGGGGGGCTTCCCTCATATTAACCCCCAATCCACCCACCTCACTACCGATGTGGGACTTTCTTTGAGGTGGGTAGGGTATTACAAAAATCCTACCCATAAATCACTTAATCTATTAAATAAAATCCTACCGTATAAATTCAGAAATCTGGCTTTCTTAAATCATCAAATCATTTAAGGAAAAATAAAAATTACATCATATCCAAACATAGTGTTGGGCAAATTTTGCATAAAGAATATGCTTGATTTTGTGCTAAATCTTACTCCAATTTGAACCCAAATTTGCCTTCCTGGTTTCTAATGTGGTGAAAAGTGGTCCATGTGCCCAACAGTTGCTTTGTTTATGAGATTCCTTCCACTGAGCATCCTACTGGCATGTGACTAGGAAATGATATGTCATATGATGTGGAATTCGTCACTGCAGCTCCTTAGCAGCATATGGGCCTCCAAATGTGAGCTTTTGAGGTCCAACTCATGTCCAAACATGCCTTGACCCATAGCATACTTATATGGGCTCATAATGCAACGAAAGTTTATCCATTAGAACTCATGAAAGGCCCTCTCTTGCCTCCATCAATTCTATGATAGAATTCGAATGTGATGCAATGCGAGGATGACAACCCGTCATTTCTTACCGATGTCAAGAATTGAGGGTTTCAAATTTATTACAAATTTGAAAGTTTCGGCCGACTGGGTTTCACTCAATCGAAAATCTTCTTTTAGCGAAATTATTAATCCGTCTAAGAGGCTCAGTCCCCATGAAAATCAATATTTAGGGTTGAGTTAGGATTAATGATATCTCTTTTCATGGATTTATCAAATCAAATGAAATTAAGAGATATTTAAAAATTCGAGCATATAATTAAAACTCAAGCCTAAGCAAAGAATTAAATTAATTCATGGTAATAACTTGGGCTTGATCGGAAGATTGGAGATGGATCCGAAGATTCAGATAATGATTGTAGCCTCGAAGCAGCGCTTGAATAAAATTCACCAAATTCACCAATGTGAAATTTGAATGTGAAGAAGAAAATTTCTCTTTATTTCTTGCTTGCAATTTTTGAAAATAAATAAATGCTTTTATAGACAAGAAAGCATAAAATAATTTCAAATAATGCAAAATTTCATCCTAGCTTGTAGAATTCTAATTTCCTACAATAAACCATAACAATTGGAATAAAAATCTCGTAACGGAAGCAGTGAGGGTCTTTATGTAATTGCCAATCTCTAAAGATAAGTCTCCCAAAAATATCAAATTGCTTTCCACTCGTCAATCGATTGTGGCTTATCCCATGCAAGTCAAATTCGTCCATAGGGAGAGAGAGAGAGAGAGGGGAAATAGGGAAGCACACGTTGGAAAGTATAGGGGAATGATTGCACACGGTTTTGAGATAAAGAATAAGGAGAGGATTGGCCAAGGCTACTGGGAATTAATTGGGTATGGGTATAGGACATTTGGAGATTTAATTGGGTCATTTGGGTTAGGGTCCTACAAGGTGTGGGATCCACGTATAAATCTTAATGAGCCAATCAAGTCTAATCCATAATGTGATTGCATCATATCCTTCCTCCTAAGAAAAACTCGAACTCAAGTTTCCTCTGTCACATTTAGAAGAAATGCCGGACCGCTAAACACATGTTCTTCCAATGTGAGATTAATGTTCACCACCAAAGACTTTTCCAAGGATATTGACAAGCGTGAGCTATTCTCCATTGCTTGGGTATACGACCCGCAAACCCCACATTATTCTCATCACCTTAAGAAAAGAGACGTCGTCGATGGTACTTCTATTTCCATTTCTGTGGTTGCCACATCACTATCATTGTGCACTGAGTTCACCTATTGGTCCGAAACCATATGTCCTAGCTAACTACATGCATGAAGGTTGCATAGTCATTCTTCCTTACGAGCCATGAGAGATTATTGGATGATAAGCTATCACCCAAATTTTTATAGGAAGCCTCCAAACGCAAAGGGTTGAAACGGCTTGACATAACGATGCCCAAGTCGCTGTCTTTCATGTCCTCCGGTTGAATCATCACTGGAAGCTTCACGAGCCGCTGCGTGAGATCTTCGGAAAGCGGATGGTGATGAGTGAACACTCCCAGGTGGGGTCTTGGCTGCATGCATGGCTGCCATTTGGGTCGCAAACAGCTACACCCTCGTCAGTTCATCCATCCAAGTAACCAAGGCATCCAAGCGATCATCACCATTGGGTTGAGTGTCGTCTGGGTTAAGATACAGTTGGTGCCGTCATCGTTTCTTCTTGGGTTGTTCCAAGTGTTGTATGCATGGGCAACCATGATATCAACAACAAGGTTGCAACGTGGAAGAAGGAGCAAGCCAAGGCAAATATGATGTTTCCTTCACAACAAGTCCAAACACAGCTTTCTTACAAAACAGGTTGTCAATCAATCAATCAATAGAACTAAGGTGCTGCTATGGGTCAATATTGAAGAAGATCACATAGGACAGTAAAAGCATTGGTGAATACTTCGTTGAATTGAAATATCAACAATCGAAATCAAACTATCCAAACAGTATGCTGCAAACACATGCCAATCTTCAACCAATCAGTTTCTGCTCAAAACTTCTCTGTGCACTGCTAAAAAAATTTCGTAACAGGACCTCCAGATGTTGGAATCTGATGATCATGGTATCACTGGAAAGATAACTGACAAATCTATCATCCCTGGAAATTTCAGAATTTTTTGAGACTGATGGATTAATAAAAATGGTACCATAACAGAGCACTCAGATCACCTCTGCAGAAACCTAACAATTTTGCCACTTTATGATAAAACCACTATATATCATTTACTGGAGCTCAGATCACTGTGATTTTTTTTTTTTTCCACTGGGTAGTCAACTGACTGTTCTAATCCCCCAAATTGAATGTCTAACTTTAATAGAATAAATTTCTTTAATGTGAAAACATAAATAAATATATGACACTCTAGAAGCGATGCCATGTTTACAGAGTGAACTTTCACCACCACAATCATGAAGAAGTTCTCTATGATAGATAACTATCACATCAAATTGAATGTCTAACTTGGGTTGGGTTTTAACCCATGACTTTGACTCGAGAAAAAATCAATTCGACTATGTATTTGTATAATATAAGTTGACTCAAGTTGAAAAATAGAAAATCGTAAGAAATTTGGATCGAGTGGAGTTGAGAAATTTAAAATCAATTCGACCCAATATAATCTGACTCGACTTGAATGCACCAAGTTATAAAATAACACTTGAGTTGACTCGAGTCTAAAATTCAAGTTGGGTCGGATTGTATAATTTGGGTTAGCCATTCTAGTAAAGTCGGGTCACGTTCAATAAATTTTGACATTAGTTGAATTGAGTTTTTTAAAACCTCATCTGACTCGATCGAATTTTGTCCTAATTATCTCTCACACCCATAAACGATTTTAAATGTGGAATTCAACCTCATATTTAGGAAGGATTAGGTGCTGAATCCAACAAAAGTCAAATAAAAATCGATCAAAATGAAATAGACTTTCTCGCAATCGAGTCCATCTTGACTTGTATAGTACTTAATCCTAGGAAATAAACTAAAGAAAAAAGAGGGACCCATTTCCTCCTTAATAAAATTAAATGTAAATACACATGTTTGAACTGGCACAAGTGTTTGAAAGTTTGATAGATTCAACTTCGTTGACTGGACCGGTCATACTGAATTAAAATGGAAAATGGGGTTAGTAGCCTTCTCATTTTTTTCATATATTTTGATCAAGACTGTCATTTGCTTGTAATATAATTAATTATTAGGGGCGCCTCATACGCATTTTCAAGAAACTATATTTTTTTTAAAAAAATAATAACGTTTTATTTTCCCTCTATTGTCGCATTTACTTCGCTATGTAGCCCTCTCGCACTTTTTAACAAGCAGAGGTTAAAATCTTAAAAAAATTATAGTGAAATTATACAATTATTATAGATTAGTCTTCACATATTTATAGAGTTAAAATTGGGCCAGGTTTCTTAAAACTCAATCTGACCCTAGTCAATATTTATGGAACCTGACCCGACCCGACCCGACTCGAGCAATTGATCCGAAATTCTCAACGTGACCCAACCCTACCCGAATTTTAACCCGACTCAACCCAAATTCTTACCCGACCCGCATTCTTAACTCATTTTAGTCTAATTTTAGCTGAGTTGGGTCAGGTTGGATCGGGTTAACTTGAAAAATCTTCAACCCGACCTGTCCCAAATTCCATGCGGATTTTTGTCTTCTCAACCGATCCGACCCGCTAACCTGACTCACATGGGTCATGCGGGTCAGGTCAAAATCCGACTCGAGTTTCACCCCTACATATTTAGTTGAACTGGATAAAATACTTCATCGATAAAATCATTCAAAGAAAAAAAAATCATTCAAAATTGGTCATGAGAAATCAATATTAATAAAGTTGTTACAAATTTAAAGTTCAAAATTACAAGACTAAAATTATAACATGAGGTTCAAATTTTATCCATCAACTGTCCTTTAGATACTTTTTAGAATATTTTTTAATGATTAAGTTGATTTATAAAATATATTTTATACTACTAAAATTCATAAAATATTAGATGTCAATTTATATAAATAAATTATTATTAATATGATTTATATACTAAAAATTAAATGACAAACAAAATATTGAATGATCACAACCTTTAAATTGAATAAAATAAGTTAAATAAACTTTAACAATAAAATTAATTATTAAGTAGATGATTAGTACACTTCAATAATAAATTAAAAAAATCTAAACATATAGTTTGTTCTCAACTTGACTTATTCATAAAAGATTACACAATTTGTCATTGAAGCATGGACAAGTGATTTACATTAAAATGCATTTTATACAATTTTTTTTAAAAAAAACTGTAGATTATATTATCCCAACACAACAATTAAATAAAAAGAAAACAATAGTCTTCTTTAGAAAATAATCTAATGTTTAACATGTAATAGTAAATTTGAAACAACACCAAGTATAATTTTATAAATAACAACCAATGTAACAAATATCGCCAATATTTTTATTTTTATCGCGAACATATCGTCAAAATTACTTTTGCGCGTTAAAAACATGAGTGTATCGCATCTGCGTCTCGTTAAAAATGTATTTTTATTGCGAGAAATGGTAAATTCCGGTTAAATCACGAGATTTTACCGTTAAATTCCCATTAAAAATGCTTAGGCCAAATATACATTTTTTATTTCTGAAAGATCATCTATATTTTCAAACTCTAACCACATTATTTATTTATTATTTTTATTTTTATTATTTTTTAAATATTATATTTTCCGCGAGATTTTCCCGTTAAATTCCCGCGAGATTTGTGACAATGATAACAACAAATGAACTTTAAAAAAATATATAGTTTCCACATTAAGCTTAATTTATTTCCTAAATATTTGCCAAACTTTTTTAATAATGTATCTATTGGAATTTTATGGAAGAATCACAATACCAATTTCGTAACCATCTTGCATGGAAAGTATTAAAAAGTTCTTCGTATCCTTATAGCATGTCATAAGTTTAACATAAAATAACATTAGATTGTTACTTTTGAATATGCATATCATTATAATGAAGATGAATATCTTTATAATGCTTCATCTTCTTTTGTGGGTATCCACTTCCATGAAAAATATATCGTGTGGATTATAAATATTGGTGTTTTCTTTTAACATTATTCATCATCTTATTGAAATTGATAACTTATTGCACTTAATTATTTAGAAAGTCCAATATACACAAAATAATAGGTCGATATGGAGTATGGACGGGTAGAATCCATACTCTTATGATTAATGTTTTAAAACTCGACCCGTGGAGCGACCCTATAATGCTCCTCCCTCTAACCACCATCATCAGAGTATGATTATATGGTTAAACAGTGGAAAGGGAGGCGAGCGTCACTACACAAGCCAAGTCCGAGTCTGAAGACCCGGCACTTGACTGGCCCCAACTAGGGTATGCATGTTAGCATTTGTACACACCCTGATTATCCTACGGAAATTTAAACATTTATTGTAACACCCCAGATTTTCAAGTTGTAAATATTTACGGAAATTACCCATTTAATTTTATGAATTTTTAGATATGGATCTTAGGTGGGTAAAATATTGGGTCTTCGCCCAATTAGGACCCAACGGTTATTGTTTAAGATTCAATTTAAAATAAATTGGTAAGATGTGTTTAATTGGGTCAAGGTTGTTTATTTGGGGCATGGTTAACTTGGATGACCACCAAGTTAGTTCAATTTAAATTAGATGGGGTTGACATGGAAAGATTTTAGGAATTGGAAGATTGTATGCGCATGAAGAGGATTGGAGATAGATTGTTATGGCCGTATGTGACATTGCATATCTAGGATATGCGCATATGCTAAAATATCTTATGAGGATATCTAAGATTAAATAGAGATTGCCTATGGCCCAATTTTAGATGTGAAATCCATGAGATATGCGCATGAAGTGTAAGAATATCTCCAAAAAGGGATACTTCCCTTGATTAAAAAGGGCACACAGCAATGGCTAATAAAGGGTCTTGGCACCTTCTAATTAGAATTAAGTGGGTGGTTAATAAAAGAAAGAGGGAAGGGGCGCATGGCACCTTCTAAATAAGGATTAATTGAAGGATTCATAAAGGAAAGAGAGAAGGGGCGCACGGCACTACACTTACACATTAAGGCCAATCTCCCTCTCTCTCTCTCTCTCAAGTTCTTATTCTCGGCTACAACAAAGAGAAGGAAAAGCAGCTAGCAAGAGGGAAAGATCTAAGAGGAAAAGGCTAAGGAAGAAAAGGATCGGAAGAACCAATCGGAACGACGGAAAACCGGAGGAGTCGCGGAACCGGTAAGTAATTTTATGATTTTTGTTTATTTAAGATAAGGAACCATAGGGTTCGGCCATGGTGTATGGCCGAACCCCATGGAAGGAAATTGGGTGTTGAATTAGTTATTTTAATGGAAGAGGATTGGGAGATGAAAGTAGTAATTTTAATGGAAAGACATGGTTTAATGGGTTAAGAACTATGGAAGTGGTTAATAATTTTATTGGGTTACAAGCACGAAGAGTATAGATTTATGCTTATGATTTTTAAAAGTTTTAAAAAGGATTTAAATTGGATCAAAAGAATAGAAAAGAAGGGGTGAGGTTCGACCATGGTGTATGGCCAAACCCCACTAAATATATTTATAGATTTGAGGTTTCTTAGACATTAAATCATGTGGGCTGATTTATTAATTTTTATTGGTTGGAAACCATGGAAGAAAATTGATAGATGATATGAGTATAAACAATGGAAAGAAAGAACCATAGGGTTCGGCCATAGTGCATGGCCGAACCCCATGGAAGGTTATTGGTTAATTTTAAATGGGAGTTTATGTTAAAAGTACATGATCTTTGAAGGAATAAAATGGAGTATAGTTATAAAATGGGAAAGTTTCTAAATATGGAGAATGGTTATTAAATTAGTAAAGTTTCTAAGTTTGGAATGGAAGATGGATTTTGGTTGCTAAATTTGGAAAGCATTCCAATTATGGAAAGATGGTTTCTAATTTAGGAAACTATCTAGTTTATGGAAGGATGTTGCCAAATTAGAAAGCATTTATTTATGGAAGTTGATTTATTTGGAAAGTTTCTATTCTTGGAAGGTGGACATTAAATTTAGAAAGTTTCTAATTATGGACCTTTGATAAAAGTGGAAGATGATATTAATTTTAGAAAGGATCTAAGGGTAAGTATTATATTAGGCAACTTGAATTATAGATTCAAATGTGGAAGTTGCCATAATTGGGAAATTATACGCCATAGGGTTCGGCCAAGGTGTATGGCCGAACCCCATGGACTAAATTAAGGGATCATATGGGGTTTTAGGTCATGGTTAATGGTTTGTTTTTATGAATCAATATTATGGGTTTTTATTTATGTAATTGATTTATGAATCAAATTATAGACCTATGTTTTGAGCATAAACATGAGGTAATGGAGATCATGGCAAGATCGTAAATAAGGGTGAAAATGGTAGGCCATGGGTTCGGCCATGGTGTATGGCCGAACCCCATGGGAATGATTATGGATTTTATGGACTTGATATGCTTAGGTTAATGGATCATTAATGGAGCTCTAACATGGATTGGTCATGGACTAAACATAAGTGATTGATTAAATATTAATTGGAGCATACCAATTTATGTTTATCAATTATACTATTGGACTACGGGCTAGGTTAGCCATGAATGGCAATATTGTAATTAGAGGCTAAAATGAAAGATCATGGGTTTGGCTATGGTGTATGGCCGAATCCCATGAACCATGGTAATGGAATATTGGTTAGCCTAAGTATATTTTAAATAAGAATAATGGGTTATATTAGCCATGGATGGCAATCTTGTAAATATATGAAAATAAGGAAGGTAAATAGCTATAAATATATATAATGGCATTTTGGTAATTAAGTGAAAATAAGGAACCATGGGTTTGGCCATGGTGTGTGGCCAAACCCCATGGGAATTGTTTGACGGACCTAGGGTTATGTATTTTGGATTAAAATAAATAGAATATCAACTAAGGTTTAGACCAATGGCATTTTGGTAATTAATGGAATAAATGAACAAAAAGGGTGAGGCTCGGCCATGGTCTATGGCCGAACCCCACAAGTTTGGTAATGGACTTTAAATGTTATAAATCAAGTGAGACTTGGTTTTGATTTATTATTATAATATAAGGTAACGGGATCTCGCAAGCGGTGCACGATCAGTGATCAATTCTTGGACGAAAGACGCAAACACACGTTAGCGGTCTTTGGTAGGATTCCACCTCTTTGAAACCATGGGTTTTTGTACATTGTTTTTATCTTGATTTGATGAACTTATATTGCAAAGGATATGTTTAAAATGGTGATTTTATATGCTATGTGTTTTAAATATGAGCTTTCAAATGCTATGTTTTTGTATAATTGCATAGCATGTGGTATTTGCATCTCATGCATGGCATGGGAGGGATGACAGGTAACCGGGGACCCACACTCCGTCGGGGTGTCCGTAAAACACTCGTGGGGGGATATCTTGATGATGAGAATCCCATCAAGAGGATACTATATATGAATACCTTGATGATGAGAATCTCATTAAGAGGATACTATGTATGAAGACCTTGATGATGAGCATTCCATCAAGAGGATACTATATATCCGGAGATCACACTCTGTCGGGGCGTCCGTAAAACACTCGTGGAAGGATACCTTGATGATGAGAATTCCATCAAGAGGATACCATGAGTTTGAGATGGGTGGGATTCATTGCATATGATAGCATGGCATGACATTGAATCGGCATGATTATGACCTCTATTATCATGCAAGGTTTCTGGTTTTTATCGGTATGATGGAATCTCTATTATCATACACTGTTTTGGATACAGTGTTTTATAAGTATGGTATGATTGATTATATTGGATTTGATATTTTTTATTATATCTGGATTTTTGGTACTAACCTATGTGTTAACCCTAATTGGAATACATACTGGGCGCATTATACTAACGCCCTACTTCTACCCTATTTGATGATATAGGAAACGAGGGGAACGATGAACGCGTAATGGGCCAGGCATAGGAGCTTGAAGAATGATAGCTTATATTTTGTTTAAGATACTCATGGGCTTGTATTTTGAGTATCTAGAATTTAGATGTAATAACTTAGATGAATTTGCTATGGCTGGATGTTTTATTGAATAAGTATGTTATGATAATGATGATTAAAGACTTGACGTACTTTGCTATCTGAATGGAATAGAACTTGGTTCTATTATTATTCCGCATGTTATGATTCCGTAGTTATGATTTTTATTCCGTAAGTTGATATTATTATGTGTGAACCATTTTCGTGGACTTAGTCCATGCACACATAGGGTTGGCCAGTTAAGGGTCAGACTTTGGAAGTTCGGACTTAGCTCGCGTTGTAACGTCGCGCGCTCTATCACTCTACTCTGTTACAAAAAAAAAAAAAATAGACTCTGAATTTATGGGAAGAAGCTAGTGAAAAAGGGCGGGGCGTTACATTTATAGCATTCATGAATAGTCAATCACATCTCATAGCAAAATAAGGAATTCCCCCAAATGATTATACATCAAGTCAAATACAAATAAACTTAAATATATGAATCCAAATCATAAATATACATTCCCCAAAAATATTACATCCTTATACAAAAGTACAATGTTCTCACATCTCTCACAACATCAAAATAATTCTAAGTCCACAAGAGTTTGTTCTTTGATCTCTATCTCACTCAGGCTCGGCCAATGCTTAGTCCGATATCATCTACATCTTTCAAAACATACATATAAAACTGGTGGGGAAATTTATGGGCTTAGTCAACTTGCCCAGTAGGAATTCTAATCACATAGTATGCCTACGGTGTGTTATATCTAGACACTACATGATCCAAGTGGATCTTGATGCATAGAGTACCAAAGACGATGGAGAAAAATGAAGAAAAATCCATCCAAAGACGATCAGTCGACCCATCAGTCGACTAATACATCGACTGAAGACTGTGTGAAACTAAGAAAAGCCTATGAATAATGCCAGTCGACTAGTACATCATCTACATGCCTGTGAATAGTACCAGTCAATGTACTAGTCGACTGGTACATCATCTACTTCTGTAAGACAGACAACTCTTTGATGGTACTAGACGATGTACCAGTCGACTGGTACATCGTCTGGTACGTCGAGGCGGGAGTTTTCAGCAGTTCAGAGTGGTTTTTGTTTTTCTAAATCGTTCATATGGCGGTTTTTGGTGGTTTCTTGTGGTTCTTGACAGTCAGAACCAACTCAGAGGGAGTCGTAACCGACCCAAGAGGTGGGTTTAAAAAGGAGGAAGTTGTAGAAGATGAAGAGAGACTTCATTTTTTCATTGATGGAGTCCCATCTGAGAAAGGGAGAGGAGTTGATTCTCTCCCACTCAAGGCTTCTTCAGGTTGCAGAGACAACAAGGAGCAAGATGAAGATAGGACCCCTCTTTCCACGGTGGAGTCCCATCTGAGAGGGGAGAGGAGTTGATTCTCTCCCTCTCAACCCAAAATTCTTGGAGGCAGATGCAACTAGAGAGACCACGTAGCTAAGGTGGAGAGATTGGTGCACTGATCGTGGAGACAGATGCGACCAGAGAGACCACGTATCCATGGTGGAGAGATTGGCGCATAATTTCTGTCACGCCCCGACCCGAAAAGTGGGCCCGGAACGTCACTGATTTTTTTTTTTTAAACTAAACTAAAAAATTCTAATTGGGCCGGATCAACGGTTAGGCCCAAAGGTCACATATGATCTCAATATGTGGACTCAAACGCATACTATAAGTCTACCCAAAAGAAACACAAACACAAACACATAATTTAGTGAACGAATTATTATTACAACACAATCGGAGTAGCTACGGAACACATAGCAGTTTAATACATGATATCAATGCAAACTAAGTACCACACACGCTACTTTACATAAACAAATGGTTCAAAGTACCAAAAGACAAAGATAGCAGAATTCCCCTCTGTAATGACCCCTTCCGAGTTTGTTCGATTTTTTTTTGAGATTTTCAGATCTCTGAGTTGTTTCGGGATTGTGGTAACAGTGAGGAGGGTGTGGGCTCCGTGGTGGGCCCTAGTTTGCTTGGTTTCGAGTTCGGGAACTCGAAGGGCATTTCAGTAATTTTGAATTATTGTATAATCTGTCATGAAAAATGCTTGAAAAATCACACATCTTTCTCTCTCGATGTTCGACATTTGATTTTCTCGGATTTTGAAATCATTTTCTTTTAAAATAGTGTGAGTTTTGAAACTCTATTTTCACGCAATTTTGAGACTTTTTCTTAAAAGTTTAAAATAAAATAGTAAGTGAATGAGAATAAAATAATTACTAATAATATTTTTATATAATATTACAGCTTGAGCTAAATGGTTTCAAAAAAAAAATGATAAAATAATTCAAGAGTTTGTGGGTTCTTAAATATTAAAAAAAAAAAAAAAAGGTTTTCCAAAACCCTAAACCTACCCCCTCCCCCTCTTTAACCTTCTTTCGGTAGCACTGTAGCTATGCTACAATGCCGTCACAACTGCTCCTCTCTCTCCCCCATTTCTCTCTTTCTCTTCCCCTCTCTCCTCTCCTCTCTTCCTAACCCTAACCCTAACCCTAAGCTCTCTCTTTCCCCTCCCCCCAAGCCGCCGCCGTGCCATTCTCTCTCCCTCTCTCCTTCTCTCGGCCACTCCCCTCTCCCATTTCTACCGATGCTCTTCCCTTCTCCTCCGGCTCCCATCTCGTTCGGGCGGCTTCACTATCCGATCCTATTCTTCCCGCCGTCGTCGGAGTTCAGATTCGCGGCCCCTCCTTTCTGCCGGACCTGGTAATCTCTTCCCTCCCCTTCTTCCCCTTCATTTCTCTCATTTTCCCTATTTTCCTTCTTTTTCCTTCTTTTTCCTCTCATTTCCTTCCTTTTCTTGATTTCTTAATGAGTCTCGAGCCAACCTAGTCGAGTCACTAAGTTGACTCGGGTGGGTTCGGTTCTGGGCTTGGCAGCCCAGGCCCAACCCGGCTCACGGATCTGGCCAGTTCGCCAGATCTGGTCCGGCCCAGCTAGGCCCAAACCTAATTCAACCAGTTCGGCCTGGCCCACCTTTGGCCCGACCCGTTTAGGCCCAGTTTCGGGCCTGACCCAATTTCAAACCCAGTCTCCAGTTTTGGGCTCAGTTTCTAGCCAGGCCCAAGTTTGGACCCAGTTTTCAGTTTCGGGCCCATTTTAGTCCGATTTGGACCCGACTCGCTTTCGAACCCATTTATAGTCCAAACTTAGTTTGACCCGTTTTACCAGGTTACTTATCCTTGTGTTCTCGTTTCAGCAGACTGAGCCCCTTCAACTCCGGACTCGTTTTCTCTCGCATTGGATTTCAAAGACACACACAGGTGAGGGGACTTATCACAGTTTTTAGCATGCATTGCATATATCAAATATGTACTTCCGGACATGGAGTGATTCGAATGGGACCCTCTATTTATTTAAGCCACTCGGTAAGGGTGAACCATTGAGAATGATTATGTGGAGAGGGGTCTGTTCGAGTGCACTCTTGTCCACTATACACTATTGTGAGAAACTTTAATTGGATAAATTGATATCGAATATGACACTTGGAAGATGTTGATGATACCTTGAGTGTTTATTTATAAGATGCAAATGCAATCATGTCGAACATAGAGGGATGTCTTTAAGCAACTTGTTATGTGCTTTTGACTCGCATGATGTTGATTTTGGTTTGTTATGTTAGAACATGCTTATATTGTTGTAACCGTTTATGTCGTTTATCTAATTATCACAATTGAACGAATTTATGATGAGAATGAGTTATGTGTTGGATGTCAAACATAATGCTTGAGACTTAATGACGACGAGTTATATGTCTATCCATAACATGCGAATGAATTTATGTTGAGTGCCTACTCATAATATGTGAATGAGACCATGGTAAATATGGGGTTTGTGTTTGAGATCTTACTACGTGCATATATTGTTACACATGCTTATGTTCTTATAAATGATTATGAAGTCATGTACATGTATGAGAGGTATCCCACAACGGACAATGTACCGTTGGATATTGAGATGGAGGATCTTTTATGCGAATATGTTTATGATTACGTGATGATGTTGGTTGTTGGGAGGACTTCCCCATTACGCTCCGGCGGTTGAGACCCCCATAGGGGATGCAGGTCTCCCCATTGTGTTCCGGCTGTTGAGGTGCCTGTCCTAGAGATTGGCTTCCCCGGGGGTGGTTGAGGTGGTTTTCCGACACGGCTTGCGTGGTTGAGGCAGTTGTGTGTTTTATCATTGGGCGTGGTCGAGGTGGTTTTCCTACACGGCTCGTGTGGTTGAGGCAGTTGTGTGTTTTATTATCAGGCGTGGTCGAGGTGGTTTTCCGACACGGCTCGCGTGGTTGAGGCAGTTGTGTATTTTATCATCAGGCATTGTCGAGATGGTTTTTCGACACGGCTCGTGTGGGTGAGACAGTTGCGTATTCCTTAGTCTTCCGATGGTACTGATAGGGAGACCAGAGTTTGTTGGAGGACCCGATGTGGGTTATCGAGATGATATCTCGATTTTGGTCGGTGGATATTGGTTTGGGGTGTATTTAGATTCCATTCATATAAGTACCCGTGTTGTTATGATATTCTGCATTTGCACGCTTACTATCCACTTATATTGCTAACTTGTGATAAGCATTATATCCTCATTGGGCTAGTTAGCTCACCCCTTACCTTTCAGGTACTCGATCGCGGAGGGGCCGTATGGGCCCTTTGAGTAAGCATCTGGGGAGGAGCGATAGAAGTTAAACATTTATGTTCTTGTGTATGTTCTAAACTTGGAGACTCTAGTTTGCATGAGCTTTTTATTACATGCTTGTTCGGATGACTGTATAACTATGTTCAATTAGTCAAATGTCGTTTGTTGCTCCTTGACCTTTTGAGCTTGTGATTTGCGAACGGGAGGTAGTACCCATTTTAAAAAAAAAAAAAAATAGATCCGATAACCGTTTTTTACGACTTTTGAGATGTTTCGGAGATAACATGTCCGTAGCGGGACGGGGCATTACAGTTGGTATCAGAGCAAAGTTCAACTCTCGGACTGTGTATGGGACAGAGATAGATGTGATGATAACTAGATATTAGGTTCATCTCCTGTGTGATAGGATGGGTCGAACCGGGTTCTGGGATGGTGCGTAGATACCCTAAGTTTGTATGGTAGGCTTAATGCGCCATCCTTCAGTTAGTTTTCTTGAGTCGTATCTAGCGGTGCTTTGTCGCTTGATTTAAGGTCGACCAGCGTTTGATTCTCCTGTTAGTCTGTGGAAAGGTCGTACGCTTGTTTGAGTGCGTGATGCACAATGACATGGTCATGGGAATTGTAGGACGCGAATCTCTAGGTTTTTAGTC
Source organism: Chimonanthus praecox (assembly GCA_022113865.1). Classification (NCBI taxonomy): domain Eukaryota; kingdom Viridiplantae; phylum Streptophyta; class Magnoliopsida; order Laurales; family Calycanthaceae; genus Chimonanthus; species Chimonanthus praecox. The sequence continues at coordinate 18,306,658 of CM039087.1, read as the reverse complement.
AGATTGGTCATACTCCTTATCGTAATTAAAGGTAGATTCACTGGAAATCTATGGGCACCTACCGAGTGAGTCCGACCGGCTAACTCTGTAGATGGCCGATGGAATTCCATGAGTGGTTAATGGACTTGGTGTGTTTGAGTTGTCAGTTAGGCCCATTTTGGGCTTAGGACTGCGGGGAGTGCCTAGGGGCTGAGCATGTGGTTGTATGTTTGACTCTAGGATTCCCGCGAGTCCAGTGTTATGGCTAGAGGTAATTGTGGCTTTTAAGAGATTTTTATAGGTTCAACTGGTAAGGTTGATTGTTGGGACTCAGATTACGGTTCAATTTCGATGTATGAGTGAATTAGGAGCTCGGTGCTTGGGCAGTGCACATGGGTGTCTCTTAGCTCTTGACCGGTGTATTACTCGTTTCCAGCGTGCCCTCTGTTTTTGTCTTGATTTTTGCTGGTTGCGGACCAGACCTGTGGACCGTGCATTTTAACAGATGGAGTTAGCATTGGAGGTCGGTTTACAAGTCTTGGGGATGTCAGAGTTCGACGTCATCTGGGGATGGATTGGTCGTTCTCCCTGCAGGTCGCCTTGGATTGTTGCTGTAGGCAGGTGATGAGTCAGTTCCTCGCGGTGGGTGCATTGTCGAGCGGCTTGCAACTTACAGTCTGAGCGTGGAGGAGTTGTGCAACTTGGTGGTTATCTTGATTTGAAGGAGAGTTTGGGGTTGGCAGATGTTGAGATGCCTCGCATGGTCCGGGGGTTTCCGGATGTCTTTCTGGGGAAGTTTCTTGGATTACCGCCACGTTAGGAGATAAGGTTTGTTGCGGATCTACTCCCCCGGTGCGGCACCTGTTTCGACTGCTCACCATCGAGTGGTGCTAGTAGAGTTTTGGAGCTAAGGAGTTAGTTCGGGGAGTTGGAGCCTCTTGGCTACAATTGACCTAACGCCCTCCTTGGAGCGCACCGGCCTTGTTGACCAAGAAGGGGATGGCTCTAAGAGTTTATGCTTTAATTACCGTTAGAGACTTTGGAGTTGTAGAAACCGCTCAAGGAGTTAGACACCTTTGGCTTCATTCGGCCTAGCACTTCATCTTGGGGTGCATCGGCGTTGGTTGCTAAGAGGAAAGATGACTCCATGAGACTATGCATCGACTATCGACAGTTGAACATGATTACAGTGAAGAACAAGTATCAATTGCTAATGATTAGTAATCTGTTTGACCAATTGAGAGGATCTGAGTGCTTCGCCAAAATGGACTTTCGTTCGGGTTACCGTCAGGTGAGGGTGCGGGAGTGTGATATTGAGGAGACTACTTTCCCCACTCATTTTTGGACTCCTTGAAGTTGAGGTGAATGTCGTTTGGGGTGACTAATTCCCCGACGACATTCATGGACCTAATTAATAGGACTTCCAGACCGTGCTTGGACCGGTTGTAGTGGTGTTCTTCGACGACATCTTGATATTTTCAGCATTAAAGAAGGATCGTGGGCAGCATTTGAGAACCATACTTCATGTTTTGAGGGATGACAAGCTTTGTGCGGAGTACATCAAGAGTGAATTTTGAGTGCCAGAGGTTCAGTTTCTTGGGCACGTGATGTCAGCTGGCGGGTGGCCGTGGATCCGGCTAAGGTTGAGGCTATCCTGAGTTGGGAACGACCACGGAGTGTGCTTGAAGTTCGCCGCCTTTTTGGGTCTTGCGGGTTACTATCGGCAGTTATCAAGGATTCTCCAAGGTCGCCGCACCCATGACAAGTTTGACCTACGAGGATGTGCCATTCATTTGGGACGAAGCTTGCGAGACAATCTCCCAGAGGCTGAAGGAGAGTCAAACTTCCGCTTTAGTGTGGATTGTGCCAGAGTGAGGCCACGACTATGGGGTTTTCTATGATGCTTCAGGTAATGGTTTGAATTGTTTACTGATGCAGGATGGAGAATGGTGGCTTATGGCTTGAGACATTTTAAGACCCAAGAGCCGAACCATCTAATTATGACTTGGGTTTAGTGACTGTTGTATTGCACTCAAGAAGGAGCTGAACATGATGCAGAGACGGTGGATGGAGTACCTTGGTGACTATGACCTTGTGTCGTCTTACCACCCCGATAAGACGAACGTAGTTGCAGACGCCTTGAGTCGCATGGCTAGAGGAACCTCGTCGAGTCTGATCGGAGGTTATAGCATCTAGAGTTTTGCAGCGCAGTTGTCCAACTAGGGATTGTGGTAACAGTGAGGAGGGTGTGGGAATCCCAAGGCAACGCAGCAGCTTATCTATCCTAAGCTTCATACGGAGGGTTCTCCTCCTCGCGCACATCTCCTGAAATGTGAGTGGTGTGAGCTAACTAACCCAATGAATGAAATATAACAATGCAGTCTAATGAAAAATCAGGTTAGTTAAATAATCAACATTTGCAATATGATATCTCATGCTTGTTAAGATAATCTCAACATCAATCCATTACTGTTGTCATCCATCATAACACCTACATACTATACTGAGACCATTGTATTAAGTCTCGACATGGTTAAAATACATCCTTACAAGTACATCTCCGGTCCTCACATGGCCGATACTGACACTCCTCAAGTCAACAACCGTCGACACCCCTGATCCAATAGACGTAAACCATCTCACACAGATGGCAGATATTGGTTCAATAGTCAAGGGCACGTTGAAACAGTATTACACATCTTGTATGATCAACATCATAAACATTTATAATCATCATAAGCACTTCTTACAACAGTGCATCATGTCCGGGCACATGGGTGGGTTCATCAAAACTTGAAACCACTCATTACTCAAGATTCATCTCATTAAACCTTATTACACCTACTGTAAAGTTAAGTCCACCCACTGAAATTGTGTGGTAACGCGGTCTCTGCCAACATGCAAATAAGTGTGCAATCAATAATCGGTCAACATACATAGCATTCAAATAAATACATACAAGTAGTATTTCAAAACCATACTGTTTTCCCAAAAATCTCTAACGTAAATGGAATTGAGTCTCCTACTTGGTTTCTAACCATTTTAAGTTACAATAATCCACAATATAATAATAATAAAGTGCTCAGACCAAATCTCATATTGTCTCCTGGTCATGACCAGATTGACGTATTGAGTTAGGTGTAGATACTCAGGTCACTTCTCTATTGTCTTCTGGATAGGACCAGATTGACATGTTGAGTAAAGCCTCGAGGTCATTCAGTACTCGACAGATATAGCGTCGGCCTGGAAGTGCAGTCACTCAGTGCCCGACAAATAGTGTCGGCTTGGAAGTGAATACAATAGTAATACACTATAGTAATAAGAGAAGAAGGGTTAGTACAAATTTTAAATTATCAAATGGGCACAAACATCACATTTAAAACTAAAGATCTAAATATGCATCATCAATTAATCAAGATTTTTCATTCAAAAACTGGGTTCCTCGGAACCAGGTACTGTGGCTTCGGATCATCCGAACCACGACCTAAAACTAGTCCACATACTTTGGAACTTGGGTCTATCTTCGGACCGTCCGAAGGTCTTTCCGGACCGAAAAACAGAAAACAGATCTTCGCTTGATTTAGGTGTGTCTCGGATCATGCCGAGGGGAACTCGGATAGTCCGAGAGGGTTCAGTTCTTCCGAACAGGCTCAGAACTTCCGGAGCAGAGGCGAGAGAACAGTTAGCCTTTGGCCACTTCGGGACTTCGAGCCGAAACTCGGAACTTCCGAAGGGGGTTACCCTCGGGCCGTCCGAAGCACAACTCTCGGACCGTCCGAGAGTCTTCCTCCTCTGTCTGTAGCAACAGACAGTGACCCTGAACACAGAGTGAAATACAAATCCAGAAACAGTGGGTTTCCTCGATTCAATTTTCACATCCAACTGGTCAGATGGACTCCTCAGTGAGTCCTCTTTCCATAGGGAGTAGTTTGAAGCTTTAACACTGATTAAGCCGTCGGATTTTAACACCAAAACCAAACTGACACAAGAAAAATCATGTTTTTCCTTAAACTTGAAATCGGTTTTACACACTCAAAACTTAGTCAAATTTACTTTTACTTGAATCTAAATCATTTAAAATTTGAAAAGGAACACATTGGTTACCTTCACTTCAGTTCCTGAGTTGAAAATCCAAGCTTTTGAAAATTCTTCCTCTTTAAGCTACGGTCAATCAAAGTTTGAAAAACAGAGGCTGAGGGAGAGGGAGTTTGGTCTGGTTTTTCAGGCTATAGAGAGATGGAGACTGAGGGTGAAACCAGCTAGGGATGAGGTGATCTTATAGAAGACATTGGGCAATGGGTGGAGGCCACCCGGGTGCTGCATGCAGCGGTGCAGACGTCCCATACAGTAACCGCAGAAGTTACTGTTTGGTTGCAAATAGGTCTCTCTCTGAAATTTCAAGTTTTTACAAACAGGTCCAATTTTGATAAAAAATGGTTTTTAACTAAAAACATGATTGAAAAAGCTCGATTATTTTAATCCAACTTAACAAAAATGTTGGGTTTTAAGAACTCTAATCACCATAAACATTTGGAGATTTAAAATTTATTAAAAATCATAGATTTAAATAAAATCCATAATTTAACACTATTTACTTAACTTAACTTGTGTTAAATAAAATAAACTAAAATTCTCATTTTTGGGATTTGAAAGAATAAACTACACCGTACTAAAATCGTCTAACATACTAAGCTTGTTTCAAAAAAATTCTCATTTCCAAAACCATTTAAAAATATTGATTTCTCCCTTTCGGGTTTTGACGGGCAGTTTTAAATATCATTTTCTAAAAAAAAAAAAAATCTTGAAATCAGAAATAGAAATCCTTGATTAAGGAAAATAATATCATTAAATAATAATCTCATAATGACATAAATAATAAAATAATATCAATAATTGATAAATTACCATTTTGCCCCTCCAGCTGGACGAGCTGGATCACTGAGTTTTCAAAATCAGATTGAGCCACACTTGGGCTTCTCACTAAGCCCTAACCGTAATTTCGAGATTAACCGGTCTAAGAAGGATTTATTAGACTAATTACGCTTAATTTGGGTCAGGGTATTACAATTCCCGTCCGAGAAAAGAGAGAGGAGATGATTCTCTCCCCCTCAGGTTAGAATGAGATGTCAGAAGAGTAGAAGAAGCTGGAGGATGCCACTCCCTATTTTCACTCTTGTTGTTTTAGTGTATCACATTGGATAGGAACACTATTTGTAAGACTACTCATTTTTAGTGGAACATTTTGCCTAGATTGGCACGTGGAGATTTCCCCATTTAGAGGGTTTTACCACGTTAAAAAAAATATTATCTCAGTTCATTATTTTCCCATTTGTATTTGTGTGTTGCCGGAAGACAATCCAGATTCGAGTCCCGCTCGCTACATGCAGAAGAAAGGCGAGTAGGGGCATAGAATTTAATTCCAAATCACTACATATACTTGTACTTTTATCAAATCTCGATCATATAGTACGTCATATTATACAAAACCATACGTAGGTCATAAATCCATACCTATTCACAAACAATCTTATTCAAGATATACTTAGTACTTTTCTCAAACTATTTATTTATATTACAAATCTCATATTTGACTTATTTTAGAGATATTATAATTAAAAACATATCGACATACTTCTTTACAAGGTACTCATACCTAATTCATCATGTACTTTCATTATCAAAGGTATAGTCAAAACAATACTTATAAGGAAATCATATTCATTTATCCTGTCAAAATAATACATGTCAACCATCTATCATAATACATTTGTCACGCCCCAACCCAAGAAGGTGGGCCCGAAACGCGACTGATTTTTTTTTTGAAAACTAAACTCAAGAATTCTAACTGGGCCGGATCAACTGTTAGGCCCAAATGTCACACATGATCTCAACATGTGGACTCAAACACATACCATAAGTCTACCCAAAAGAAACACAAACATAAACACATAATTCCAATCAACGAATTATTATTACAACATCATCAGAGTAATTACGGAACACATGCTAGTTTAATACATCACATCAATGCAAATTAAGTACCATACCTGGTACTTTACATAAGCAAGAGGTTCAAGGAACCAAAAGGCAAAGATAATGGAATTCCCCTCATTGGGAATCCCAAGGCAATACAGCAGCTTATCCATCCTAAGCTTCATATGGAGGGTTTTCCTCCTCGGGCATATCTCCTGAAAGGTGAGTAGGGTGAGCTAACTAGTCCAATGAAGGAAATATAACAATACAGTCTAATGAAACATCAAGTTAGTAAATATTCAACATTTGAAATATAATATCTCATTCTTGACAATAAATTCTCCATATCAAGTATAATCTCATCATCATTTCCATAACTGTTTTCATCCAACATAACACCTACATACTATGCTGAGACCATCGTATTAAGTCTCGACACGGTCAAAATACATCATTGCAAGTACATCTCCAGCCCTCACATAGCAGATACTGACACTCCTCAAGTCAGCAACTGTCGACACCACTGGTCCAGTAGACGTAAACCATCTCATACACATGGCTGATATTGGTTCAATAGTCAAGGGCACGTGGAAGTAGCATTTCATATCTCAACATCATAAACATTCACAATTATCATAAGCAATTCTTACAACAGTGCATCATGTCTAGGCACATGGGTGGGTTCATCAAATTTGAAACCACTCATTGCTCAAGATTCATCTCATAAAAACCTAATTACACCTACTGCAAAGTTAAGTTTCCTAACAAAAAATGTGTGGTATCGCGGTCTTTGTTCAACAAGCAAACAAGTGCATAATCATTAATATGTCAACATGTATAGCATCCAAATGCATACATACAAGTAGTATTTCAAAACCATACTGTTTTCCCAAAAATCTTCAAAGTAAATGGAATTGAGTCTCCTACTTGGTTTCTAACCATTTTAAGTTAAAATAATCCATAATATAGAAATAATAAGGTGCTTAGTCCAAAACTCATATTGTCTTCTGGGCATGGCCAGATTGACGCATTGAGTGAGGTCTAGATACTTAGGTCACTTCTCGTATTGTCTTCTGGATAGGACTAGATTGACATGTTGAGTAAGGCCTCGAGGTCACTCAGTGTCCGACAGATATAGCGTCAGCCTGGAAGTGAAGTCACTCAGTGCCCGACAAATAGAGTCGGCCTGAAAGTGAATATAATAGTATATACACTACAGTAATAAGAGAAAAGGGTTAGCACAACTTTTAAATTATTAAGGGGGCATAAACATCACATTAAAACTCAAGTCTAACACATACATCATCAATCAAATAAGATTTTACTTTAAAAAACTGGGTTCCTCGGAACATGTCTCAGAACCAGGTACTTTGGCTTCGGATCATCCAAACTACTATCTAAACTAGTCACAGACTTCGGAACTTGGGTCTGTCTTCGGATCATCCGAAGATCAGGTCTCAGATCGTCTGAAGGTCCTTCCGAACCGAAAAATCAGAAAAACAGGCTTCGGTGGGACTGTGTGCCTCGGATAATGCCGAGTGAAGCTCGGATCGTCCGAGAGGGGTTCGGTCCTTCCGAACAGGACTCGGAACATCCGGAGTAGAGGAGAGAGAGTGGATAGCCTCGGACGCTTCGGGACTTCAAACTGAAGCTCGGAACATCCGAAGGTCATTCTCGGACGGTCTGAAGGGTGTTACCCTCGAACCGTCCAAAGCACAACTCTCGGACCGTCCGAGAGTTGTCGTCCTCCTCTGTCTGCAATAACAGACAGTAACGGGCAGTAACTCCATGAAATACGAATCCAGAAACACCGGGTTTGTAGATCGGTTTTCACATCCAACCGGTCAGATGGACTCCTCTGTGAGTCCTCTTTCCATAGGGAGTGGTTTGAAGCTTTAACACTTAATAGGCCAATGGATTTTAACACCAAAATCACACTGATACAAGACAAATCAAGTTTTTCCTTAAACTTCAAATCTATTTTACTCACTCAAAACTTGGCCAAATTTATTTCTACTTGATTCTAAGCCAGTTAAAATTTAAAGAGGAACACAGTGGTTACCTTCACTCGAGTTCCTGGGTTGAAAATTCGATCTTTTGAAAATTCCTCCTCTAAGCTTACGGTAAGAAAAAGACTTTGAAAAACAGAGGCAAAGAAGGGAGATCGGCTGGGAGTTCAGAGAGCAGCTGAGACTGAGACTGAGATGGAAATGTGGGAGTGAAACCAGCTGATCTAAGAGGCCATATATAGATAATCTGGGCAATCGGTGGAGGCCGAGTGGGAGCTGCATGCAGCTGCTGCCGACATCTCCAACAGTAACCGCACTGTTTGGGTGACTCGTTGCAGATAAGTCCCTGCCCATTTTTGATTTTGCAAAAATGCCCCTCTTTTAATAAAAACTCAATTTTTAACTAAAAACAATACTTTTAAAACTTGAAAATTTTAATCCAACTTGACAGATAAGTTGGGTTTTAAAAACTCTAATCACCATAAAAAATTTGGAGATTTAAAACTCACCAAAAACCATAAATTTAAATAAAAATCATAATTTAACACTATTTACTTAATTTAACTTGTGTTAAATAAAATGATTTAAAATCCTCATTTTTGGGGTTTAAAAGAATAAACTAGACCATATTAAAATGGTCTAACATACTATAGTTGTTTCAAAAAAATTCCCATTTTCAAAACCATTTAAAAATATTTATTTCTCCCTTTCGAGGTTTTGACGGGCGATTTTAAATACTATTTTCTGAAAATAAAATTATTTTAAAATCAGAAATAGGAATCGTTGATTAAGGAAAATAATATCATCTAATAATAATTATATAATAACACAATTAATAAAATAATAACAATAAGTGGTAAATTACCATTTTGCCCCTTCAGTTGGACGAGCTGGATCACTGAGCTTTCGAGCTCAGATTGGGCCACACCTGAGCTTCTCACTAAGCCCTAACCAAAATCTTCTAGATTAACGGTCTAAGTAGGATTTATTAAACTAATTATGCCTAATTTGGGTTAGGGTATTACAACATTTCTCAAGATGTATTTCTAAATCAAGATAGAAAACTCAAGGCAAAGTCTTAATCGTTTTATTATGAAAATACCTCATCATAAACTCATTCTTAAAACCTTTCACAAAGCCATTCTCTTTTCATTACTTAAATACCATATTTAGTTCATATGAATGATTATTAATATGTAACATGTCATGCCATGGGTGCCATGATATATGTATACCCTTATCATACCCCATGCAAGGTACCTCAATATCTCATTTGAAACAATAGGGCATTTTCCATCCCGTTTACACATTTCACATTTAACATTTTCCTGGAGGAGTCTTAATACACATTATTACAACACCACCGATTCCACCGGTGTAACAACATTTCTTTAAATCAATCATGCGTGTGTACGACATTAAAGTTTGCTCGGGTCAATTCAGCACTTTGATTCTTCAAATCATAATACAACCCCAAAGTCCGTCCGGACATTCAGCACTTTGGTTCGTCCACTCAACCCCATAAATATAACCTGGACCTTAAGGTCCACTTATTCTCATGTCATGCCTTTCCCATCTCATGTTTCATGCATAAGGAATATGAATGCATTTGATGTCTATGATTCATGCTATGTGTTATCAACTTATTCTTTTGATCTTACAAATACTCTTTTCATCGTAAATACCTTATACCTTTTAAACACATCAACTTTATTCATCAACCCCATATAGGGACTTTATACATAATATTTCAAAATATCACAACTTCTCATTTTCATATGATCTAAAATCAGTCAAAGCAATACTTTTATAATCACACATTTGATTCTCATAATGCCATAATTTCTAAACCAAAATACACAATTTTCAATTGAAAATCAATTCATCATTTCTTTTCTCATTTCTTAATAAAATAATAAGTCCACACCCCATTGCATTTTAACGAAGTAGGAAACCTACATTATCTTAGCGATCAGTGAATGAAGGTAATCCACGAACTAGCTTGTTCGATCCCGAGTTCACTCTTTGACCCTCCGTTCATTGTTCATGAATTGAAACATAACATACATCGCATTAGATTCATTACACATGTGTTAGTGCCTCGGCTTTGCTGAGTCTTTATTTGTCAATTCCATGATTCGGGAAAAAGCACTTGCTAAAAAACTTGAAGACCCAAGATAAACAAGAATGAAGATCGTGCTCCACCAAGTTTAAAGCTCATCATCATGGCAATCACAAAAACAGGTATTTTGTCATAAATGACTTTAGGTGGTACCCACACCTTAGAGAGGACCATTCCTAAACTTAGTTGAACAAATGGCAAAATCATAAAGAAACCTAGAGAGGAAGCTGGACAGTAAATTGGAACCCAACTTGGAAATATGTAATTGGTTTCACTGTCAACTCGACCAGTTGTACTCACTGACCCCTTGGTGGAGACAAGATCAACCCATCGTGGTCAAGAACTGGTCGGCTAGATTGACAAAGGTTCTGGATCAAAGAACTGTCATTCTGGAAAAATCCTTTGACCGAGAGTCTCATATGCACCGACCCCCCGGTGATGAACTTAAACGACCCCTCATGGTCGACGACTCATCGATAAAGGTCTTGTGAGTTCTGGATTGTAAACTCAAATGGGTTATCGAGAAAATAGACATATCGGTAATTCAAGACCGATCGAGAGTATCAGGACCGACCCCTCGGTAAAGGGCGATATGTCGTTCTGGGTAAACAGGTTTCTGACTTGAAACGACTGTCAGCATGGTGTTGCCCCAGATCGAGACACTCATATGGACCGACCTCTCGGTGCCACAACTATCGACCCATCGGTGACACCGACCTGTCGACCGGGAAACAATAAAGTCGTTGGGAGTGCATTTAATGTGCAATGGTCGGGTGGTTGAACGGTAATAAATATGAATACCGACACATCGGTACCACCGACCTGTCGGTTCTGGACAATCAGAAAAACCATTAAAACTCCTCTATAAATATGAGTGTTGGGTGATCGTTTTACTATATTCCTTGAGCTGAGAAGAGTTATATACTCTAAGGAATGATCAACAATCTTGTATTGAGAATCATAAACAACCAGTCTTTTGATTGTGTTTGGAAGTGATAAAGAGAGGAGGAAAATCATAAACAACCAATCTGTTGATTGAGTTTGAAAGTGAGAAAGAGAGGAGAGACATAAACTAGGAAACCTGTGGTAAAACCAATTTCCTTGTCATCTTGAGATTTTGATTGCTCTACGACTGCTACGAGGAGTTGCGTCGCACTCAGTGGGTGGGATTTTCAAGAAGCACACATCAGCGAGAAAGAGCTTTAAAGGCAAGTGCTTCTTGGTTTTAATTATATTTTAAAACCTTTGACCCGAAAGTGGATTAAGGAGGATTTGCTCCAGAACAACTAAAAAAACTCTAGAGGTCTTCTCTGGCACAGTGGTGGGTAGAATTCCCAGCCGATTGGATATGTGGAATTCCTATTCTACAGTGGTGGGTGAAATTCTCAACCGATTGAGTGAGGTGGAATTCCTACTCTAATTGTGAGGGTGTAAGTCCCCACATAGTGAATTTGGGGATAGTTCAAGGTTGAGCGAGTCCTAACAGTGGATGTAGGTTGGCGAACCGAACCACTTAATATCTTGTTTCCTTCTATTTGTAGTGTTAGAGCTATTTTATTATGTTGATTGTTTAATCACATTTGCTAACATACACTCACTTGATTGATATATCTACTGCGCTTAAACTAATCAATCGAGTAAATTTAAAAAGGACCAACGATTTTAGATTGACCTATTCACTCCCCCCCCCCCACTAGGGTCAATTGTGTTGTTCTAGCTCTCAAAGGGAACTTTCAACATGTAAAGGGCTTACAAGAATCCATGGGTCTATGTACTGTCACTGAAATTTATAATAAAGATCTTAAAAGTTTGTGATCTTAACAATATTTCTATCCCCACATGCCTTGTTTAAGAAACATTTATTGAGGTTTAAAAATTACATCCAGTAATAATTCTAAGTGCTTTTTATAAATAATTGAATTCACGTATTTAGAAATTAGAATGTTTGGCTACTGTTGCTTCGCAACGTCTCCAAACAAGCTTTGGAATGTCCCAAGACCAGCTTCGGATCGTACCAAGCTTCAGCTCTAAAAATAATCACCTTGGACCATCCAAAGATCCTTTGGATCATCCGAACATTAGGATCGTCCGAAATTCTTTTCGAAGCTTCCGAGACCTATCTTCCGCAATTACCCAGTTGCAGAAACTGCAGAAAACTATGGGCCGAGTTCTTGAACTCGAAAATCAATAAAGAGTGGGTCATTGGCCTTGATTTTAAACCTAACCTCTCAGATTGATTCCACATGTGATTTGTCACATTTTAGAAGTTTAATACTCATGATTTGATCAATGAATACATGGATTTAAATCAAATTTCATGAGTTGTGGGAAAAATCTAAAAATCTCTAATTTTTCCAATTTCCATTTCCTTAAGTCAAATTTGTCTTGGGTTAATTTTAAACCATCATAATCCTCAAATTAGGTCCTAATACTAAATCTAAGGACAAAAACTAACCTCTTGTGAAGCTTTTCAAGATCTCTCTTCCTTTCTTCCTTCTTCTTTTTCTTCTCTCTTCTTTTCTTTCTTTTTCCTCCTTGCTTTAGATCTTTCTTGTTTTCTTTCTTCTTTGATTTCTTGAAGCATCAACAATGGAGATGGAGAAGAGAAGGGAAGAGGAGAGGAGATCGCATGGATAGATGGAGAGGAAGAAGTAACAAATGAGAGAGAGGAAAGGAGAGTGTGAGGGATAGGTGGAGGAAATGAAGAGGGAGAGAGAGAGAAAGCCCTTTATTCTCTCCTCTGTGGTTGCCCTAGTCAAGGGGCCTTGCCATCCCATGTGGCATCATTTCCACATCACCAATTAATTTCTATTAATTATATCCCACCTCTTTCAAAATGATTTTATTAAATCATCACTTAACTTAGTCTCCCTCAAACCTCACTTGGTAATCTTATAATTAAATTAACACTTAATTTAATCACTTTATATTTCACCACCCAGTTAATTATTTTTTCTTAATTCCACTCTATTAATTTATCTTCAATGGAATTAACAAGGTAATTCAAATCACTCTTAACTTCTCTTCATTAATTAATCACCCCTCGAATCTCACTCTTAAAGAGGGGATTGCATTTATCCACTAGGTTAAGATTTCAAGGTGTTATAGACCCGTCTTGGAGGAAGGGTGGGTTAAACAAGGTTCAATGGGGTTGACTCATAGTCAAATCCTGTTAAAATCATGCTATTAATATAATATCATAAATAATATTAAATTATTAACTAAGATTATATTTCATAAAAATATTTTTTTTCTTCTCACAAACCCAATTGTAAATACTAAAAATTAATAATCAAAAAATCATATTCTCAAAAGAACCAAAATCTTCATCTTCATTTTCTTCATTTAAAGAAACCAAGGGTTTTTAAGGGTCAAGGGTCACAAGTTTATTAGAAAAACCGGGTTGCCCCACAGGTCGCAAAAGGTTTTTAATCTAAAAGGGTCTTAAAATGACCCGACTCGTGTTTCAGCCGGGTCAGGGTTCCCGCGGGTTAGGTCGGGTTTGATAACATTGCTTATCATTGTTATTGTTACTGATTTTAATATAGAAATACCATTCTCTGGATATTAACAGGGATTGATAATATCAAGATATTTTTAAATTTTTTATTTTTACTGGAAAATTTATGGAAAAATCTTGTAGAAATATAAATATTTAAAAATAGTAATAAATAATAAATAAAAATAGTATAAACAATATATTAAAATACAATTGAATAAATATCCTACAATCTTTAAAACATCGACAAGTATTCTAAATCATTGCAGAAATTTTATTAAGATTATTGCAAGATTTTTTACTAGGGAATTTACTGAGATATTATCATTATTGTGTTTTTAATATAATTTTATTGAAAATTTACCATTAAAAATGACAGGACCGATAAATATGCGTTATTAACACAATAATAGTATTTTGACTATAAAAATGCAATAAATTTAAAATTATCCTCATATTTATGACATTGGCTACTATGATAGATAATTATGAAATCATGTGAGCTATATAGATTGCGAGCTATATAGATTGCCTAAAATGGTTCCAAACAACATATCATATTTGACTTTTTTATATTTTACTATTAAAATCATATAATTAAATAAACATTTATTTTGTTGATTGTTGATCAAATTTGACATCTTGGCAAAATAGTATGGAAAGATTCACTCATATAATTATAATTTATTATCATACCCATGGCTGTCTAGACCGTAAAGCCAGTGAGGCGGTCGCCTTAGGCCCCCGTAAAAAATGCCCACTGGTGAGGCCACTCGTATTACCGCAGACAACTGTTTAGTTACCGCTGCAAAACCCTAAAAAAGGGCCCCCATTTTTATGTTGCTGCATACCCTATGCTTTGGGCTCTCACTGCCCTCTCTTTCTCCTCTCACTACGAAACTGCTCTTTCTCCCTCGCTCTCTGAGTCTCTGACTGCAACACTGTGAAACTACTTCTTGTGGGTCCTCCAACGGGCTTTCCCCTTTCCGATACATTCTGGTGTTCTAAGGTACTTGGGTTTGTGAAAGTTTTTTGCTTTTCTTCATGGGTAACAAGTCTTTTAGATTTTGAATTTGTTACGCTTTAATGTTTAATGAGTTTTTTCTTTCTGTAAGAAAATGGCAACTGTTCCCATTTTCTCTCTCTTCATCTTTCCTCTGTTTATTTGTGTTGCTTTTGCAGCTGAAGATGTTGATGGTAAAAATTAACTGAAAATGCAGAATCTATTTCTGTTTCATTTGCATTTTTTTTTTGAAGATGTTCTATATTTTATAACATTTTTTGCAACTGAAGTTCTTGATTGTAATATAAGAACAAGCTCTATCCCTTTTGTTTGATATGCTTTTAGTGTTCTAAGCTATCTTAATAAGTTGGACTTCTAAAAACTTTTTGTTTTTCTTCCTGGGTGTTGACTGTTGAGTCTTTTGGATCTGAGTATATAATGTTTTATGGGTTTCTTTCTTTCGGTAAGAAAATGGTCAGTTGCCTTTTTCTCTCTTTTCACCGCTCATCTGCTTTTGCATCTAAACTCTAAAGATCTTGATTGAAAGAAACTTTAAGATCATGTGTCATTATTCTTATATATATATATATATATATATTTGAATCTTTTTACTAATTTTAACTTTGTTTAGTGTTTTGAGTTGTTTTAGTGAATACTGAATAAGTAGTGTTTTTACATGGATTTTCCACCTTTTCTTTGTTTATTAAGCTTCATTGCCCTTCAGCTTCTCCTCTACTTTTGCATTTGAAGATCTTAATGTTAACAATACAATACAGATTTGCTTTTCTAACTCGTCTTTCTAACGAGCAGAATATAGAGAAATTCAAAGAAGCAATCTTTTGTTACATAGGCATTTGAAAATGTGTTGATTTCTATTTGTTTTGGATTTCTTTATGATCTCAGGGGGATGTTGCATTGAGTTTTCGACCTTTTTTTTGGTTCTCTGTTGCATTTTTTTGAGCTTTGTTGTTGTGTTTCTTATCCATTCTTTATTTATTGTTTTTTTTTTTTGGTTATTCAGGGCTTAAATTTTGGGTTTCATAAACTTTGAATGCTCCGCATCATTCAATACTAAGTTTCTAACAATATATTTCGTCTTTAATAAAGCTGTGACTTTTAATTTAAAGATCTTTGATAAATTGGTAGAATAATAGAGGACATTACAATCATTCATCAATTCTCTTATTTTCACGGCCCTAGGTTCTATTATTCCTTAACCTTTCAATTTTAGTTTATTTTAATTGTTTTTAATTTTAAAGGTTTTTGTTTTAAGTACAATTGTGTTTTAATCATAAATATGTCTAATAGAAAATATGAATCTATATATCGAATATTATTGACAATATCTTTAACAGTTGCTTCTGCAAAAAGAAGTTTTTCAAAACTAAAATTGATAAAATCTTATATACGATCAACAATATAATAAGAAAGATTAAGTGAATTAACCATATTATCAATTGAAATGATATTTTAGCAAAACTTGAATACAAAAAATTAATTAGTAATTTTGCATCTTAAAAAGCAAGAAAAATAAATCTTAGATAAATTCTTTTTATTATATATAATTAAAATTAAAATTAAATATTATTTATAATAATCTATTAAATACTAACAGGCCCCATTTAAAGTTTTTGGTTTAGACCTGAACTCGTGTGTAAACGCCCTGATCATACTATTAAGAAAGAAGAGTGGCATTACTAATCATTTAATATAAAAAAAGGGACTAGATTAGAATTTGAAAAGACAAAATTATGAATATCCTACTATTTAAATTTTAAGAGGGACCCATACCTAAATTTCCATTTTACTTGATTCCCATGCGTTCCCACTCGATGAGTGGGTGAGTTAGTGACAGACTGACAGCAGCATCTGCGTCACCTTCCATGTTTTATTTTTCATCCTCCCTCTCGTTAAGTCTACGCGCTACCATTGGAAGTTACTCAGCATTGTAATTTTTGTACTATATGAATTTTTCTTATTATGCACTAAATTTTAAAGAAAATTTATTTTTTATTTAATTTCTTATTAAATAAGTAAGTGTCCAGCTCATCTTTAGCTAGAATTCAAATCGCATTAGATTTAATTGTGTAGTATATTGACATTATAATAATCGGTTAAATCAGATCTATTTATTTATTTTTTATTCATATATGCCTTTTTTATAAAGGAATTGATATTAGGTCTAGAGGTGTCTTTTGTTTATATCAGTCGCAAGACCATTGGTGTGATGATTTTTTTTTTTGAAAAATGGTATTGGTTGATTGAATTGTGGCACATTTCAATTATCAAGAAGATAGTTTATTTTGTAATAATGGCATTTTCATTATAGCTTCTTAGTTTTGTAGCTCCTTTGTATTTTCATTTGGGTCCATGTCGGTTAAATCTTATACTCTTTGTCTTTTGTATTTATTCATTTTTAATAAAAAAAATCTCTATTATCACTAAAAAAAGGGTTGGATCATCTATTAAATGAGTTAAATCATTTATCAAAATGGGTCGATTAGGAAATTGTAAAAAAAAAGGAAAGAGAGGTTAAATTTTGCCACGCCGAGTTGTCTCTGTACATTGGATTGAACACATTGCAACTATGATAAAAAAAAAATGGATAAAATTTTCTAAATTAACTATTTATTTTAATTAGGATAATTTCTTTTTCAAAATATAATATGTTGTTAGATGACAAAGGAAATTTACAATTATAACTTAAATTACTCTCTGATTCTCTTTGAATCATTTAAATATTTAAAATCTTGGCAAGGTTTGTCTACAAAGCCTCCATATTGTCATTATGCTTTAAATAATTCTTGTATAGTGTGTGTTGGTTTTTTATTTTAAAAAATGGTTTCAACAGAATTTTTAGTTATTTTTACCAATTTTTACTAACTTATATATTTTTTTTAAAGTAATCGAATTCAAGTTTCAAATTATTTTCATCAATTTTGATTATTTTGAGTTAGTGTTTGCGGAATTCAATAGAGATGTATTAATGCTATTCACATAATTTGTAGAGTGTCTTTGTGATTTTTCAAAATTTTTGAGTTTATTGTCAAACATTAATAAAATAATATAAAAATATTTCTACAATTAAATGAAAAGCCCTCAATCTGATTGGTGAAGTTTTTAGAGTCTATGTAATTTTTTTTAATACTTTGAGATTTTTATGAAACTTAAAAAAATTTACAATAAAAATTAACTAATTTTAGTAGAAAATACATATCACTAGAGATACTTGAGAATATTAAGTTCATAGACCTTTTTCAAAACTTTAGGACATTTTTCAAATATTTAAAACATATCAAAAGTTCTACTTTCAAGTTCTATTTTTTTTATAAAAAAAATGTCCAGTCCATGTTTTCTATTTTTCTCTTTTTTTTTTTAAAGAGCGGCCGGCAAATAGGTATTAATATACCAATATCGATCCTGTGTAATTTTTACGCTAGGTATCCTACAGTTTTCTACACATAAATTCAAAAAAAAAATCTTTAATATAATTCAATTTGACTATTAGATAAGAAAAATAAATATGTTAGATATCAAAACATCCGTTTTGAACAGTATAAAATTAAATTTTGATATTATGATATTTGTTTACATTCAATACAATATAAAAAAGGGAGCGCATTTAGACACCGCACTATTCTGTCAGCAGACACCAATTTTCAGATTTTTAAATGAAAATTACCATTCTGCCCTTCCGCGCGGAATTGACTTGAAGAAATCGATCGATTGAAATACGAGCTGAAAAAATCGATCGATTGATCCTCTTCCGAGTGTAACAAATCGATCGATTCATCCTGAGATCGATTTGTTAATGTATGCTACCGTAATAATAAAATTTCTTTTAAAACTTTAAAGTTATTTTTTAAACATTGTGTAATTTCAAAATTTCTCAAATTGAATATCCAGACTAATTACGATAACCTGATAAAAATAATTTAAGACTTTAAGGTCTTTTGACTCTCCTAAATATTTTAAACACAGTATTTTACAAATAAGGGTATCCCTAGGGTATGTCGAAAACACATTTGGGAGTGACAAAAGACCTTTAAGTCTTAAAGTATTTTTTATCAAGTTATCGTAATTAGTCCGGATATTCAATTTGAGAAATTTTGAAAATACACAGTGGTTAAAAAATAATGTTAAAGTTTTAAAGGAAAGATAAAACTTATCAAAATTTCTCAAATTAAATATCTAGAATAATTACAATAACCTGATAAAAATACTTTAAGACTTTAAAGTCTTTTGACACTTCTAAATGTGTTTTCGGCAGACCCTAGAGATATCCTTATTTGTAAAATAAGGTGTTTTAAATATTTAGGAGTATCAAAAGACATTAAAGTCTTAAAATATTTTTATCAAGTTATCGTAATTACTCTGGATATTCAATTTAAGAAATTTTAAAAATACACAGTATTTAAAAAATAATGTTAAAATTTTAAAGGAAAGATAAAACTTTAACATTATTCTTTAAGCAGCGTGTATTTTCAAAATTTCTCAAATTGAATATCCGTACTAATTACAATAACTGATAAAAATACTTTAAGACTTGAATATCTTTTGACACTCCTAAATGTGTTTTCGGCACACTCTAGGGATACTCTTATTTGAAAAATAATATGTTTTAAATATTTAGGAGTGTCAAAAGACCTTAAAGTGTTAAAGTATTTTTATCAGGTTATCGTAATTAGTTTGGATTATTAATTTGAGAAATTTTGAAAAAACATAGTAGCTTTAAAATTTTAAAATTTTTTTTTATTTAATTATATCAACAAAATATCAACAGAATCAATCGATAGGGATTGATATTATCAACTGTCGATTAATCGTGTAAATTAGTAATTTTCACTTAAAATCTAAAAATAGATGCGGAAGAGTGATGTAAAAAATTTAGAAATTTCAACTCTCCTCCCTTCCTGACCAGAAAGCCGTCTAAGTCGGGAGCGCAGTTATGTACGATCGGCTTATATCCACGTGGCCATTGCTTGGAATTCAACCGGCCGAATGTGACCTCCGTGAGCCAATGCCCGGCAGCCCGCACCTATAAAGTATAAACTAAAGCAATGGAATTCCATCGCCAATTTCCTCTTCAGTTTTTCTCTCATTCTGCCGCCTACCCTTACCGTTCTCCCGTCTGACGCCGGATCTCTCTGCTCCTCTCCTTGCCGCTTGACGAGCCCGTTTCATCTCCTCTCTACAGCCTTCCACTCATCTCCTTTTCTCTGCACTGTCCTCGACTTATCCTCACCAGTGACAAGTCCCTGGCCAAACGAACGCCGTCCTCTGTTTATTCCTCTCCAGTTCTCGCAGCACTCTGTTTTGGGTTTTCCCCATCAGCCTACTCCACGGTGGTGATTGTGGGTTCGTTTGAGCACCAGTTTCACTGGGTCACGCCCATTCCCTTTCAACAATCCTATCCTGCTTCGTCAGACTTGATTTTCCTCTACCAGTTGTTGTTTTTTCTGGAATTTTTGATCGATCCATGGCGGAGAAGAATTTCAAGTATGTGATCGTTGGTGGTGGCGTATCTGCTGTAAGCTTCCGAACTCTTATGACTTTTTTGTGGTGACTTATCCTTATTTTCTAGTGGGACTGTCGTATTGCTCACCACTGCTATGGTTCCTGCGTCATTGCCGTGCTTTTTATGGCCTTTGTGGGCTTATGTTGGGCCTGGATCTGGGTTAACTTTCTCCGGGTTCTGGGCCTGTGTTGTTTGGCGTGGTCTGTATTGGCTGGCCATTTTCTCTCTGCCTAGGCCGGGCTTTGTGTGTTTCTGGTTGTTATCTGTTTCGGGCGTGAATAAATCGAACCTTTATTCCAAAAAAAAAAAAAAAAAACTCTTAATGACTTTTAAGATCGGATTGAATTCTTGTGTTTTTGAGAAATTTTGATTTTTTTTTTAATCCGAATTATTAGTTTTGTGGGTCATCATACTCATAAATTGCCATTTTCTCATGGTTTGCTCTGTGCACTATTACTTTTTAAAAAATAATTCAGGGAGAATTAGTTTGTTACTGTTGATCGGCTCCTATTTGACTGTACTTTTTGATTTATTATTATTTACTTTTATACTTATTAGTAGCAGTTAACTTAAAGGATTCACCATTCCTCTCTGTTCCATAGGTAAGAATCATGAATTCCCTTTCATGGGGGTAAGTTTCCAGGAATTGGTAGACTGGCGTGTTAGGGATTAGACCCAATCCACTCACAAAATCACAGATTCACAACACACATACAAAGACACAACACGAGATATACGTGGTTCGGCACTTTAGCTTATGTCCACGGGAAAGTCTAGATTTTATCTATAGAGAAAGAATAGATAGATACAAGATTTAGAACCCTTGACCCAAGATCTCTCAGAGTATCTTCCCTCATGTCTCTCTTTATCTTTCTCACTACACCTCTGTTGCAAGAGGCCCTCATTATAGCCTCAGAAGGCACTCGGCCAAAGGCACTTCTCTATCAAGAATACCCACCGTATATAAGGTGGAAAAACTGCCGTGTATCCCTTTAGCAATTAACAATTAGCAATTGCCTAGCTTTTCTCTCTGTCAAAAAAAACAGATTGCCGTGTCCATAGTCCTAAACTGATTAGGACTCCCTCACTTAGAAGTTGCCGAGTAAACACTTCCCACAATAAGAGTCCCTCGGAATAGAAACTACTATTCCTGTCTTATTGCCGAGGACACCTTTTAGAGGAATTGAGCCACAGGGTCCCAACATGGCGTCCCCATTCAAGTCTTTAAAGAATAATTCATGTTAGGGAATAGACCCAATACCCACATACAAAAAATACAGATTCAATCACACATAAACACAGAGAACACAGGATATACGTGGTTCGGCCCAACCTTGGCCTACGTCCACGGGAGAGTGTAGATTTCATTATAGATAAAAAGAATACAGATACAATATTTGGATCTCAAGATCTCTTTTGGTATCTTCCCTCTCTCTCTATCACCTTCACTACACCTTTGTTACAAGAGGCCCCTTCTGGCCTCGGAAGGCACTCGGCCAAACGGCAGGGTTTCCATGAAACCCACGTCCTTAATATATAGCAGTATTGCAGTATCCTAATGTAATTAGGAATCCCATTTAATTAGGAGTCCTATGTAATTAGGAGTCTCATGTAACTAGAGTCCTAATTTCAGTAGAATTGAGCCACAAGTTCCAACAATCTCCACCTTGGCGAAAAACCACTGATCCTCCTCCAGAGACAATTGTGACATCGTCCTCCACTGCAACTATGCACCTCTGTGCACACTAACCGCTCCCGGCCATGCTCCACCTGCAGTTGTAATCCTCTACATCTCTGTATGAGATGCACATCCCATACCTTAGGATGATCCACCAGTCTTGAGTAAGACTGTATAGCCCAATCGGGCTCCACCTCGATCTTGACCGTCCAAGACCCTGTGTTGCATCTGCAACTCCGCTTCCTACGTTCTACGAGCACATCCCGACGTGCTTCACGAACGCGAGGTTGCGTTTCCTTCATAGTGTGTTCCTGCACACACTAATGTGTTAGCTGCAATCACCTTGGCCTCTCTACGCATATGACGAATGTGTCATCTCCACGCGTACCATCAAAAGGTCCAAGGTCCTTCACCGTGCAGCAACCTTCTCACGACTACATCTTGCCGTGTTTCCTTGATGTGATCCCACGCACCGCCATTGACCACTCCCTGATTCTTCCTCCTTTTCAAAATCCACACCGGTCACCGCATAGATCTCTTCACTACGATCACATAGGCGAAGACGGATCTCAATTCCGAGTCCCAATGACTCCAGAAATTGCAAAACAATTCTGACCGTTGATTTTTCCCGACTGAAGGAGTACCTGAATCTGCGGTCCTGCGGGATCATTCGAAACTGTAAACCTGCGGATCACCAACCACGCAGTACAATAGTCCTGCGGAACTGTCCCAATCTATAGTCCCTCGGGTGCACCAAAAACGGTGGTTCTTCACAACCGAGTGGACTCGCTTAGCCCCTCGGGTGCACCGAAAACGGTGGTTCTTCACAACCGAGTGGACTCGCGGATGCTCTTGAAATAGTGGTCCCGCGGGTGCACCTGCAGTGGTGGTCCTCCAGACCACCAATTTTCCTTCCTTGAGAGTACACAGCGAGAATCATCGGCATTTGCAACAATGAGTTGGTTAACCTCTAGTTCCGGCTTGTGATCCCTTGACAAGTTGTATGCCTGACCCTTCCTTCACTGCCGCTGCCTGGCCGATCCCGCTACTCGGCCTGCCGCTTGCATACCTCCGGCTGCTGGCAGATCTGGCCTGCCCCTTGGATCTGGCTGCTGCCGATCTCTCTGCTCCTCCCGATCTCAGATCTAGGTCTCTTGTGTTCCGCCTCAGATCTGAAATCGCCACGGCTGCCAGATCCGCCTCTTCCTGCTTCTCCGGCATCTGCAGGCCTCCGCCCGCAGTTTTCCCAGATCTGATCTGGCCACGGCAGTGCCATCCTATCAGATCTGGCGCTGCCGTGAAACCCCTTTCTGCGATCTGATCTTGTTCCGTCGCTAAGCCTGCTGCCCGGCCTGTTGCAGCGTCTCCTTCTCCTGGTGCTGGCAGATTTCTCTCCTTCCCTCGGTCTCTGGTGCTGCCCCGCACGGCGATGGAAGAGAGACCCTTCCTGTCTGCAGATCTGCCTTGTCATCGCCCCAGATTTGCACTACAGATCCGTTCTGTACCACTCGCGCCACTGTCCGAGCTCTCTGGCCGATGAACCCTTCTCGGTCTGTCCCGATCTGCTGTTCGGCCTTCCTGCAGAACTCCTTCTCTCACTCCGGTGACCGCCTCTCCTCCTGCACGACCGCGAGAGAACCCCTTGTAGTTCGATCTCTCTTTCTGTTGCGAGTCCTCAGATCTATTCCCAGATCTGGCCAGTCTGGCTGACGATGGGTTTCGGCCCCACTGCTGGCCGGCGCTTCTTGCTGCCTCCGGCGTCCCTGCTGCTGTTCCTACGACTGACTGCCGCCGAGAAAATCAGATCTGTGAAGCCACCATTTTACAGCCTGTCGCCGACGCTGGCTGCTTCCGCCTCTGGTTTGGCTGCGCAAAACCCGATCTGAGAAATCAGATCTGGATTTCTTCCTTCCGAGATCTGTAGATCTGCCGGTGTTGCTCAGATCTGGGTTTCTCGATCTCCGGCGATCCTCCTGCTGCTGTGTACGCTCATGCCCAGCGCCGCCACTGCCGTTGATCTGCTTCTTCCTCTCTACTACAGCTTCACCTTGCTCCTCCACGGATCTGTACCCAGATCTCAGCGCGGCCGCCTCTGCTCGCCTCAGATCTTAGATCTGAACCGAGAAACCCCTTCTCAATTTCTCAGATCTGGCCGCCTTTTCTTGCAGTCTCCACCGTCTGCAGATTCTCACCGATTTGCTGCCTTTTTTCTCTCGAATTACAGATCTGATCTCTCAGATCTGATTTCCCCTCCGATGAACGTGTCTCTGGTTTTCTTAGAATCGACATGGAACGGATCTGCTTCCACTGGTGAGGGTGCTTTGTCTTTCCAGCCCACCTCTACTGGCTGCCATTCACAGATCTGAAAAAATTAGATCTGCAGCGGTATTGCATTGTTGTTTCTGCCCCTCTCCTTTTGCAGACGATTCCGACGTGTGATTTATCTGGCCCGAATCGAACTTTCGCTCATGATACCACTGTTAGGGAATAGACCCAATACCCACATACAAAAAATACAGATTCAATCACACATAAACACAGAGAACACAGGATATACGTGGTTCGGCCCAACCTTGGCCTACGTCCACGGGAGAGTGTAGATTTCATTATAGATAAAAAGAATACAGATACAATATTTGGATCTCAAGATCTCTTTTGGTATCTTCCCTCTCTCTCTATCACCTTCACTACACCTTTGTTACAAGAGGCCCCTTCTGGCCTCGGAAGGCACTCGGCCAAACGGCAGGGTTTCCATGAAACCCACGTCCTTAATATATAGCAGTATTGCAGTATCCTAATGTAATTAGGAATCCCATTTAATTAGGAGTCCTATGTAATTAGGAGTCTCATGTAACTAGAGTCCTAATTTCAGTAGAATTGAGCCACAAGTTCCAACAATCTCCACCTTGGCGAAAAACCACTGATCCTCCTCCAGAGACAATTGTGACATCGTCCTCCACTGCAACTATGCACCTCTGTGCACACTAACCGCTCCCGGCCATGCTCCACCTGCAGTTGTAATCCTCTACATCTCTGTATGAGATGCACATCCCATACCTTAGGATGATCCACCAGTCTTGAGTAAGACTGTATAGCCCAATCGGGCTCCACCTCGATCTTGACCGTCCAAGACCCTGTGTTGCATCTGCAACTCCGCTTCCTACGTTCTACGAGCACATCCCGACGTGCTTCACGAACGCGAGGTTGCGTTTCCTTCATAGTGTGTTCCTGCACACACTAATGTGTTAGCTGCAATCACCTTGGCCTCTCTACGCATATGACGAATGTGTCATCTCCACGCGTACCATCAAAAGGTCCAAGGTCCTTCACCGTGCAGCAACCTTCTCACGACTACATCTTGCCGTGTTTCCTTGATGTGATCCCACGCACCGCCATTGACCACTCCCTGATTCTTCCTCCTTTTCAAAATCCACACCGGTCACCGCATAGATCTCTTCACTACGATCACATAGGCGAAGACGGATCTCAATTCCGAGTCCCAATGACTCCAGAAATTGCAAAACAATTCTGACCGTTGATTTTTCCCGACTGAAGGAGTACCTGAATCTGCGGTCCTGCGGGATCATTCGAAACTGTAAACCTGCGGATCACCAACCACGCAGTACAATAGTCCTGCGGAACTGTCCCAATCTATAGTCCCTCGGGTGCACCAAAAACGGTGGTTCTTCACAACCGAGTGGACTCGCTTAGCCCCTCGGGTGCACCGAAAACGGTGGTTCTTCACAACCGAGTGGACTCGCGGATGCTCTTGAAATAGTGGTCCCGCGGGTGCACCTGCAGTGGTGGTCCTCCAGACCACCAATTTTCCTTCCTTGAGAGTACACAGCGAGAATCATCGGCATTTGCAACAATGAGTTGGTTAACCTCTAGTTCCGGCTTGTGATCCCTTGACAAGTTGTATGCCTGACCCTTCCTTCACTGCCGCTGCCTGGCCGATCCCGCTACTCGGCCTGCCGCTTGCATACCTCCGGCTGCTGGCAGATCTGGCCTGCCCCTTGGATCTGGCTGCTGCCGATCTCTCTGCTCCTCCCGATCTCAGATCTAGGTCTCTTGTGTTCCGCCTCAGATCTGAAATCGCCACGGCTGCCAGATCCGCCTCTTCCTGCTTCTCCGGCATCTGCAGGCCTCCGCCCGCAGTTTTCCCAGATCTGATCTGGCCACGGCAGTGCCATCCTATCAGATCTGGCGCTGCCGTGAAACCCCTTTCTGCGATCTGATCTTGTTCCGTCGCTAAGCCTGCTGCCCGGCCTGTTGCAGCGTCTCCTTCTCCTGGTGCTGGCAGATTTCTCTCCTTCCCTCGGTCTCTGGTGCTGCCCCGCACGGCGATGGAAGAGAGACCCTTCCTGTCTGCAGATCTGCCTTGTCATCGCCCCAGATTTGCACTACAGATCCGTTCTGTACCACTCGCGCCACTGTCCGAGCTCTCTGGCCGATGAACCCTTCTCGGTCTGTCCCGATCTGCTGTTCGGCCTTCCTGCAGAACTCCTTCTCTCACTCCGGTGACCGCCTCTCCTCCTGCACGACCGCGAGAGAACCCCTTGTAGTTCGATCTCTCTTTCTGTTGCGAGTCCTCAGATCTATTCCCAGATCTGGCCAGTCTGGCTGACGATGGGTTTCGGCCCCACTGCTGGCCGGCGCTTCTTGCTGCCTCCGGCGTCCCTGCTGCTGTTCCTACGACTGACTGCCGCCGAGAAAATCAGATCTGTGAAGCCACCATTTTACAGCCTGTCGCCGACGCTGGCTGCTTCCGCCTCTGGTTTGGCTGCGCAAAACCCGATCTGAGAAATCAGATCTGGATTTCTTCCTTCCGAGATCTGTAGATCTGCCGGTGTTGCTCAGATCTGGGTTTCTCGATCTCCGGCGATCCTCCTGCTGCTGTGTACGCTCATGCCCAGCGCCGCCACTGCCGTTGATCTGCTTCTTCCTCTCTACTACAGCTTCACCTTGCTCCTCCACGGATCTGTACCCAGATCTCAGCGCTGCCGCCTCTGCTCGCCTCAAATCTTAGATCTGAACCGAGAAACCCCTTCTCAATTTCTCAGATCTGGCCGCCTTTTCTTGCAGTCTCCACCGTCTGCAGATTCTCACCGATTTGCTGCCTTTTTTCTCTCGAATTACAGATCTGATCTCTCAGATCTGATTTCCCCTCCGATGAACGTGTCTCTGGTTTTCTTAGAATCGACATGGAACGGATCTGCTTCCACTGGTGAGGGTGCTTTGTCTTTCCAGCCCACCTCTACTGGCTGCCATTCACAGATCTGAAAAAATTAGATCTGCAGCGGTATTGCATTGTTGTTTCTGCCCCTCTCCTTTTGCAGACGATTCCGACGTGTGATTTATCTGGCCCGAATCGAACTTTCGCTCATGATACCACTGTTAGGGAATAGACCCAATACCCACATACAAAAAATACAGATTCAATCACACATAAACACAGAGAACACAGGATATACGTGGTTCGGCCCAACCTTGGCCTACGTCCACGGGAGAGTGTAGATTTCATTATAGATAAAAAGAATACAGATACAATATTTGGATCTCAAGATCTCTTTTGGTATCTTCCCTCTCTCTCTATCACCTTCACTACACCTTTGTTACAAGAGGCCCCTTCTGGCCTCGGAAGGCACTCGGCCAAACGGCAGGGTTTCCATGAAACCCACGTCCTTAATATATATAGCAGTATTGCAGTATCCTAATGTAATTAGGAATCCCATTTAATTAGGAGTCCTATGTAATTAGGAGTCTCATGTAACTAGAGTCCTAATTTCAGTAGAATTGAGCCACAAGTTCCAACAATTCATTCTTTTGAGTTAATTCCAAGATGACCTATTTTTTACAGGTGGAGCTAGCTAATATGATATCTTTTAGATCTCATGGTTGTATGAAAATTACCTTCTCGACCACATAAACAACAATATTAGATACCTGCGACTGGATCAACAATACATCTCTGATGATCAGGCTCTACAGAAACTAACACCCATCACCCTTCCATGATAGGATTTTTCACTGTGGTGGATTCACGTATAAGAGAAGGTGCCTCAATGGTCAAGTCAAAGGTGTTGTTTTGTAGTGTGGCCATAACCTATCATGCAGTGACTTTGAGAATGACCTATGATGGTTAGGAAGCGACACTTGAAAAAATGATCAACGTTCTCGGAAGTTTTAATGAGATTAAATTTATCTAGTCATATCACAATTTCTCTAAGAAGACAACAATTTAAGTGATTTTGCTATCTTCTCTAGATTTTTCTATTTATTATTGTTATTAACAAGTATGTGGTTACCAACCTCATTTATAAATTGCTAGTTTGAATTTCTTAATGTACTAACTCGCTTGCTCGCTCTTTCTCTTTGGAAGGGCGGGGTTGGGTTCTCATAGTGCTCGTTTGGATACTGTGATGTGCTTGAAAATGGTTTATCCTGTAACTGTTGGGGGTGGTGTTTTTCTAATGGTTAGTCTGTTGAAATATATTTTTTGTCCTTTCCCTGATTCCAACTTTTTTTTCACAGGGTTATGCAGCTAGGGAATTTTCTAAACAGGGAGTTAAACCAGGGGAGTTGGCAATTATATCCAACGAGGCGGTATGTTCTGATTTAATTTTTGATTTTATAGATATGTGCCGGGTTGTAATGTGGTTTCTTATTATGGTCATTCTGGTTGAACCTACCTGAGAACATGAACTCCTTGGAAAAGAGCATGAAGTGAAAATGGTGCTGAGACAGCAATATTAGAGTTGATTCAATATAGAAAAATTGGCATGAAAAGAAAACACCTTCTCAGAGTGTCCTAACTCATTTAGTTTAAGGATCTTTAGTACCTGAGACATCTAAGGGAACATCATGCCCTTAGAATGTTCTCTTAAAAAAAAAAAAAAACAGATGCCTTTTGGAATTTGTTGAGGACGGTTTTGAAGATCCCATCATGGTGGTCATAAATTTAGTACATAGAAACTGTTCAAGAGGTCCAAGGCTCCAAGTTCAAGAAAATCTCCAAAGTGTGCCCAGAGGTCCATTGTTCAGGCCCATGATCGACATATTTTTCCAATTGGGATGGGATGTAGTGTTATACTGCACTAATTATCCGGTTGGACTTCCACATGTTGTGTTGTCCATGCTTTAAGTCCTATACTGCTTATATCTTTCCAATTAGAAGCCAAAGCTTATTTGGATAATTTTAATTGAATTAATTGTTTGAATGGCTAAGATCACAACATATTGCATTGGGAGATGCTTTGATTTGTGATTTTGATTAAATTTGTAATGAAGCTGATTTTGGCCCAAACTACACATGGACATGTACACACCAAATACACACATGATCTTAAGAGACTTGGTCTCTATTTTGTAAATACTAAATAGAGACCTTGCCCTTTTTCATTAATGTTGATGCGCCATAAGTTCTAGCGTAGACCTTTTCAATGGACTCGTCACCATCACCGAAGGCCCACACAACATAGGTGGGCTCACTGGGAGTGCAATTTAATAGTGTGGGGGCTCATCACGTTAGCCAAGAGCCCCATGGGGTTTCTCATGGTGAGAACCATCATCTAGGACCAAACATGGGCTCCATTTGCACCCCGTGACCTACCCATGAATTGGATCCATTCCCAATTGGATTCCATATTTGAGTTACACCCACCATTGGAATTAAATTTGATAAAATTGCAACCTTATTGACTGTTGATCTTTAGACCTTGAAAAACCACACATAGGGACTTTCCTAGTCAAGATTATATTTTTTATAGGAATTATACTATAACCAAGTGTCCAAGAATAAAGATATCAACCCATCCACCCCCATGATCATATGGATTGTAACTTGTGAGTATAAAGGTCATTTAAAAAGTCACAAAGCTACTTTTCGAAAAAAAAGTCACATAGCTGTAACTTCATAGTGCAATGTTCGTCACATGATCTTTAGTTGCTTTGAAAACAGTGACTGTCATTCTTGCATATCTAATGTAAAACTTGTAATGACTAATGAGACCAGATTCTGCAGCTAACTTATCTCCTGCTGCTTTTATATCATAAGGTTTTCTACTACTTTGAAATAAGGATATGTTGTTTCTGCTTCTGTTGTCAATTTATATGAAAACTGATTGTCTAGACCCTCTTATGAGCCTCAAGAAGTGGTATTATATATCTCCAAGAATTCTGTTTGGAGATGATGACACACTGGATTTTGGAACAAGTCTCAAACAATGGGCTTATTAAAACAAAAGTCGATCATGTTCAATTGCTTGACAATTAGGAATTAATCACAATTACAAATAAGAAACACAAGAAATCTTTTACTGGGAATAAGTATTCTTGAGAATACTGTTTTGATGATGATGCACAGAGAAAGGCTTCTAGATTAAGTTTTAGTCTGAATAAGCTGATCAAAATGAAACTGATCATAGTGAATTGTTTAATAATTAGGAGTGACGCATGATAAAAGATGATGAACATGATAAATTCCTTTACTGTGTATTCCTCAAACTTAACACTTGTATATGAAATAAGAACAATGCTTCAGATGTGCTCTGCGAAGGCGAATGCCAGATAACTGACAAAGGTCTCTTACATGTGGACCATTTTCTAGCATGCCAGCTTTTCCACGAGCACAAAGAAATCAGGTACTTGATAACTCTTGAAAATTCAAACTGACAACAAATGGATTAAGGCCTTCATTCATGCACTAAATCTTGATGAATAAAGAACTTACTATCATCTTCCTCACTTCTAAAATATGTGCCAACAGAAGACGGAGTAAAGCCACCTCTGTGTATGCAGTTACTTGAGAAAAGGAATGTTGTTCATTTCAGATGAGCTATCTTTTTTGAGTGAGCGAATAATTATTGAAATGCAGATCTGTTGAAATTGTCAGCTGTTAGAAAGTTTTTTTGGAAATCTATGGCAATGACTGTACTTTTGTGGAATTTTGACAATAATTTCATTTTTGTACTAGAAAAAAATTAAGAGAAGTATATCTCTGTACTTGTATGATGTCATGACAGGTCAATATTTACACTTATATTTACATGTGATATTTGGAGTTTCATGTACTTCAATTTAATTTTGTGGTGCACGTATACATCTATGGCTTCTTTTGCACTCAACTCTAGTATTGCTTTATTTTCAGGTGGCTCCTTATGAACGTCCTGCACTTAGCAAGGCATACCTTTTTCCTGAAGGTAAGTTAAGCCATAATTCCACTTGTTTTGTTCTTATTTCCAGTTATCAGCTTCTGTTCTTCTTTTGGAAATGTATCTATGTTAAAATGATCTACATACTAGAGGTACAACTTGGGTTGGCTTGTTCTCTGTAAGACTCAAGTTGAGAAACCTGAGATGAGCTCAGGTTGGCCCTCGATTAGATCGTCTTGACCTAACTGATATAACCCAACCCTAAAATTGGTTGGTCTCTGATTGGGAGGGATGTAAATAGATATTCGAAAATCTGAAAGTCTGAAACATTCACCCCGAAATAGATGAGTTTGGATGCAAATTTTATATTCGTTTAAAATTTTGGATCCAATCCCAAATTTGAATTTAATATGCATTTTGTATTCGGATGCAAATGTGGATCTTACCATGTCTGAATTTGATAGCCCGCTAAACTGAATGGCAAAATGATGTAAATAACATATATGTTATTAGTATGCATGTTATATATTAAGTTATATGAAGAAAAAATCTTAAAATTTACCTTGATGTCTTCTTATCATATTACACATTAAATTTGGAAAAAAGAGAGTATTACATGTGAGATATAGATTCCACTATTTGAGTTATAGATTTTTATTATCTGTTTTGACATTTTTTGTTCTTTTTTTTTTTTTGCATTTCTTTCTTTCTTATAGACATTTTAAAGTAGTTTTTTAGATTTTTTCTTTTAATTTTCATTGTTATATGTTTATGGGATTTGGTTTTTCTTTTCTTCTTTTGTATTGGAGCTTAATTTTATTTTCCTTTTGTTGACGAAAATGTCAATTTTTTTTTTTGTTTGGTGGATATCTGAATCTGAATCCGAATTCAACAATATGAAATGAATGTGGATATAGATCTTACATCTAAAAATCCAAAATGATCTGAATCGGTATTCGGCCCATAATATTAAGTGGATGCAGATGCAGATGTGGATATTACCTATATCCGATCTGATTCCGACCCGTTTACATCGCTGCTGGTTGGATTAAACAGGCGTTGCTCAGGTTCAGATTGGTTCTTCGGTACATTGGATTGGGCTTCAGTTTCTCTTCAGATCAACAAATATCAATCCAGCCAAGTTGCAACCTTAGTATTTTCAGATGCTGCTTGGTGCACTTAGTTCAATAACTGCTCGAGTCTATTCAAGTGATAACCAGATATTGTTTCCTTAAGTTGCGCACCATTTTCTTTCTATTCTGGCAAATCTAAATCTAAGAAACAGAATAAAAAATCCAAAACAACATGGTTTTGCTTAGATCGGATGAGGGACCCTAGCATCGTGTATACTGTACTCACCATTTATCTATAATTACTGTAGTATCTCTATGGTCTGCTAATCTTTTAGTTCTCCAAATCTGCTAATAGTTCTAGCTTAAAGGCTCCTCTATTAACTCTTTGGTAGCTTGAATTTCTATGTAGGTAGGGTATCTCAGCACTCTGTGCTCCCTGTTCTGTACTTCTTAATAAAACACTTTCATTGTTGGAACAAAAGAAAAAAACAAAGGCATCTATCCTCCTAAAAGCATTGTTCCTCATCATCTATGTTAAGGAATTTTTGCTGGAAATGCATTTCAGTCGCATCCTTCCAACCCAAGAGATCCTTTTTCATTATTGACTTGAATTTGCTTGACCTTTCACAGGCACTCTGTAACAATCTCTATTGACCCTTGACCTAATTGTATACAATTCATATATGCATCATTTACTTGATATGTAGCCTTACTGTTAATATTGGTTTGCAGGAGCTGCTCGACTTCCAGGATTTCATACATGTGTTGGGAGTGGTGGGGAAAGGTTACTTCCTGAATGGTACACTGAGAAAGGTAAGTTTTTTCTTTGTAACTTTGTTGTTAAAAATTGTATTTTAGGTCTTAATGAGTTAAGAAATAAAAGAACTTAAGGCCATACATTAAGGGCCGTCCAGACACAAGTTGAGGCATAAGGCAAAAAATCTAAACAGGGCCTTCGTATTTAAGATATTATTATAAGTAATATTTAACTAAAATTTTAATTATATATAATATTTAACGAAAATCTACTTGTCTTGCTTTTTGAGATGCAAAATTATTAATTAAATTTTTGTATTCAAGTTTTCTAAAATATCATTTTCAATTGATAATATGGCTAATCCACTTAATCTGTCTTGTGACATTGTTGATCGTAGATAAGATTTTATCAATTTTAGTTTTGAAAAACTTCTTTCTGCAGAAGCAATTGTTACAGGTATTGTCAATAATATTCGGTATGCAATATAAGTATTTACAAAAGAACCTAGTGTTTTAATATAATTAAGAATTTCAATTGGAGTTATTATTTCTGTTTGTAAAATTTCTCTTCAGACTTTTAACTTTGAAAACAAATCTAAACTATATATATCAGAAACCTCGTTATGTTTCAAAAGACATTCAAGATTAAGACAATATTTTTTCAAACTATCATCATTTAATGATTTTACTTTTTTAAAATCAAATAAAAATTAAAAAATATCTTCATATTTTTTAAATTGTTCAAACCTACTTTGAATTGAAGAAATCGCTTGATCTACTATATATAAAAAATTTATAACTTTAAAAGATTCTTCCACTGATTGCGTTGATTCATTATCGACATTTTCATCAAAATGTTTTTTTCTACGAATTTTATGTGTTTCATTAAATACATGTTCTATATCCATTTTAATACGACGAAGATGTTCTTGCATTATTGGATCAAATTTTGCAATTATTTCAATTAAATCTAGAAAATTTCCATTATTTTCTTCATATATCTTACCACTATTTCCATAAAATGGAATGTTAGTTTTAGCAAGAGCTTCCACAACAACAATAATTCTTAGGAGTACTTTTTTCCAACGTTCTTTCTCTTTGTTAATTTGTTCTTGAATATTTTTATCGATTGTCTTATTTTTTAGCAAATTCAATCCAACTATTCATATTCATAATATGCTCATTTGTTAGTTCGTTATGTTTAAGCTTAGAATTAAGATTTTTCCAATCTCTAGTTCCATTTGTAACTAACATACTTGTATTTGGTTTTGAATTAAACAACTTGCAATAAAAACAAAATACCAAATCCATCTTTTTTTAATATACTAGCCATTTTCTATCATACTTCTCTCCATTTGATGATACTCTAGTATAATAGTTAGTAGAGAAATGCCTAGAGTTTTTATCTATAGGAAATTTTATATTTTCATCTGTAATTGGATCTCTTTCTACTAATAAATCTTTTAATTTTGTATCTATAGTTCCCCATCGTCCTGGATCATAACTAATTGTAGAAATAGAATCAGATATTTCATTTTCTTTTCTTGTTTCATTTTCTTCTAATTTTTTTTTTAATATCGTTATGAATCTGTTCATTGTCATTCTTTTGTACCGTTAATTCATCATGTTTTAATTCTGTTAAATGAATTTGTTGTTCATTTGTTAAATATTCATTCAAATTACTTGTTAAATTTAGTTTATTGTCAGTAATAAATTTATCAAGATCCCCTATTTGAGATTGAGCTAGTTTTTCTATTATCTTTTTTTGAAGTTTTAGATGTCTAGATTCATATCTTCTATTAGATATATTTATGATTAAGACACAATTATAAATAAGACAAAAACCTTTAATATTATAAATAACTAAAATGAACTAAAATTGAAAGGTTACAGAACAATAGAACCTGACACTTTGAAAATAAGAGAATTGATGAGTTGTTGCAATTTCTTTTATTATTCTACCAATTCACTAAAGATCTTTAAATTAAAAGTCACAACTTGATCTGCAGAGACTAAATATATTGTTAGAATTGAATTGAGATGCAACCAAAATTAGGAATAAAGTGTTAAAACAATTTAATAATAGGAAAATAAAAAATAACATATGAAAATAGAAGGAAATTGGATATGTTACTGAATTAAGGGAAAAAGATACAGATATACAAAATTTAGTTAGGTCTAAAGTCCAAACATCTATGAAACCAAACATATTTTCAGAATAAAGATGCAGAGCCTAAACATACGATAATCAAACAGATAATCTAAAATTATCTGAGCTCGTGACTCAAGTTGGTCGCATCTTCTTCTCTTGATCAAGCAAATAATCTAAAATTTTCTCAAACATGACTGATTTTCTTAAGATTTATTACTTTTTTTTTTTTTCCGTGTACATGCATGACTGAGTCACTTATGTCTATGGTCATGCTTGTATTTTTTAAAGGTATGCACTTTGAATATAATTTATATGTATGTTTTCAGAGACTTATTTACCACTTTTGAATTGAATCTTTACTAATCAAATCTTATTTCAACTTATACTTATCAAAATCTAAAAAATAAGACTTTGTTCATCCATTTTTTTTAAGACTTATCTAAAAAATAAGAGTTATGAAGGAGATAAGTTTGGGACTTTGGGCGTTATTTAAAAGTGGTAGAGATGAAAAGCCACTTAAAAAAGAGGTTGGAAAGTGGAAAGAAAATGAAATAAAATTATAATATCGATGAAATTTAGTATTCAAAGCTTGGATTAGGCTGATGAAATCATGAAAATCAGCTGTTCTTTTGGCCTTTGAGGCCCCTTTTTTTAAAAAAATCAAATCAGAGTCTCAATCAAATTTCACCCAAATTCTGAAATTTCAGTTGAACTTTGGCCCAACAACCCAATTTTATCAGTGTTTCTGAAGTACTTTTTAATATATCAGAAAAAACCCAAAACCCATTACAGATTTACAGATCCTTGGATATCCATACAAATAAAAGTGAAAATTTCAGATTCTAGCCGATATTTATAAGTTGAGGATGAGAGGACTACTTACATTAGAAGAGGAGAGTACATGAGAGTCCAGTTGGGATGGGGACACTTGCACCACCCAAACGATCCGAAAGCCTGTCGGAGAACCCACGAGAAGTAGATGGGATTCTGGAGAGACTTTCAAAATCTTCGTCGAGAGAGAGGAGAGCGAGAGTCGATCTTTGTCGAGAGAGAGAGGAGAGCGAGAGTCGAGAGAAGAGGAGAGGGAGAAAAAATAGGATATGCGAGAAGTTAAAAAGGGTGGGGCCTTGCGGCGATTTTTTTTTTAGGGTTTTGACTTTTGCTGTAAGTTGGTAACACGAGTGGGCTTTTCTAATGTTAGGGTTTGCGGTAGTGGGTAACACGCGTGGGTGTCGGGGGCCTTATGGTTAAGATGGCCTTGCATCATTTTACGACACTGGGGTATGATGCCCAGATGCTTGTATATTGTCAATGTATTATGTAAGAAACATGTATCCAAGTCTGATACCTTGATGCTTGTAGGATACTTTGTAAACTATTCTTTAATAATTTTATCATACGTCCATCATATGACATACAAAAGAAACGGTATAAAAGATCTTATAATAAAAAATCCCACAAATTAGATTCTCGTGTGACATTTAGCAACCTTGCAAGACTAGTTCAGTTATAAAATTAACTGAAATAATAGGTAAATATTTCAAATAAAAAGTGATAAAATTATTAAAAATTATATTTTGATTGGGGTACCGGTAGTATCCATGTCCTGGGTTTTGTAAAAATGAGTGTTGTATCCCCCTTTCCGTATTTGTCCGTACCTGAATTTGTCTCTCTACATCATAGAAATTGGGTTGTCAGTTATTTTTAAAGTACTCCATAAGATTAGGTAGAATTTAATCACTTTGATCACTAACGTAAATTTGTGGCTGCAGGCATAGAGCTGATTCTTAGCACTGAAATAGTGAAGGCAGATCTTCAATCCAAGAGTCTTACCAGTGCAGTGGGAACAACTTTCAAATATGACACCCTGATAATTGCGACTGGATCCACTGTATGTATAAAAAGGAGTAACATTCGAGGAGTCGACATTTTATTTTAACTAACTTGCCCAGTATTCTGTCCCATGGCTTCCTAGACATGTTGCTGTGGCTTATTGGAATAAATAACATATTACCCGTGAAATTCCACATTCAATTTTTGTTGCTACAGGACATTGTCCAAATCTCCTTATTTGAAAGCACAATAGTGTGATAAATCATTTGGTATTTAACCATTGTCTTGCTGAGCTTTGTTGAAATTTACCCATTTTTGTATACTATCATTTTGCAGGTTATAAAGTTGACTGATTTTGGGGTTCAAGGAGCTGATGCTAAAAACATATTTTATTTGAGAGATATTGAACATGCTGATAAGCTTGTAGAAGCAATAAAGGCAAAGAAGAATGGAAAGGCTGTCATTGTTGGAGGGGGTTACATTGGTCTAGAGTTGGGTGCAGCTCTGAAAATCAACAACCTTGATGTTACTATGGTGTACCCTGAACCATGGTGCAGTAAGTACCATTTCATTTTTATTGAACTCTTTTAATTCTTTATTTCTATTGATGCTGCCTTGGACTTTTGGAATGTATAAGTAAGTGACAAATAAAAAGGCATGCACTTAATCAGTTAAGCCTATGCTTTCTCATGATTTGAAGATGATGATGCATTTCACCTCCAAAATGTAGGAAAGGAACATCATGCAATCCGAAGCCTAACATAGGGCTTGTGTATTGCAGTGCCTCGGCTTTTTACTGCAGGAATAGCTGCTTTCTATGAGGGTTACTATGCTAACAAAGGAATCAACATTATAAAAGGAACAGTTGCTGTGGGCTTTGATTCAGATGCAAATGGAGAGGTAAGTCGGTCAACTCGGTAAACTTGTATAATGCTTCTAATCAGTATCTAGAAGCTTGATTAGATAATTTTAATAAGGCCCTTAGTTGGGGAAAGATGCAACTGCTAATGCTCTCACAGTTATCTGCTTGAGCTGCTACATTAACATGAAGTTGGCAATCTTCAGGTGAAGACTGTAAAATTGAAGGATGGGAGAGTGCTGGATGCTGACATTGTTGTTGTTGGGGTTGGTGGAAGGCCCCTAACTGCACTTTTTAAGGGCCAAGTAGAAGAGGAGAAAGGTGGAATTAAGGTCAGTTGACTTCATTTCGTTTTATATTTCTTTGCCCTTTTGATGCATGATAAATACTTAGGTGGTCATTCAATCCATGGCAGGTTCATGTAAAGAGCATTTGTTTGTGTTTTGATATAAATGCGTTGAATAATACTATAGTATAAGAATGTATGAAATATGTACTGTGATTTTTTCTTTAAAAAAGATTCTAATAACAACCATTTAGAACAGGAGCTATACATTGTATGAACATGTATGCACTAAGTACCTCCACAAATAATTATGGAGGAACTGAATTTCAAAACACCATTTTTTTATATATGAAAATGAGACCTGAGCAATGAACATATTTCTCTCATGATTATAAAAATAAGCAAATACTCCCTAGTTCTTAACTGACCAGTAAATTTGAAGATGACCTAGTGTCCCTTCAAAATATTTTAAAGAATTAGTCCTCTCATCATCTGATGCGTTACTGACAAAGAGCATCCTTTCATCATCATTGAATCCTCATCCCAACTTTAAGGTGTTTGTGATGAATGCTTTCACTTAAAATAGTATCTTCATTCATCATTCATCTTGTCTTGTGATTTATCAATTTTATATGAGCTTTATTTGATCTTACATCTTGGATGTTATGTGATTGTTGCGGCCATAAAGGTTGCAGTTTTGAATCATATGGGCTCAGATAGGCAATCAGCCCATGCAAAAAGAATTTTTGGCAAATCTTTTGTGTGTGAATCAAAGATATATGGGCAAATGGATGAGATAATGATAATGTCATCTTTGTATTTTGTGAACATGGTTTCTTTTCCTCAATGAATTACTATCATCTTTTAGAGTTAGAAATAATTTTGTCCAGTTTTTCTGTCATGGCAGTTTCGTAGTAGAGAATAAATATGTAGTAGTATTTAGTAAATCCACTCCTGGTGTGCAGACTGATGGATTCTTTAAAACGAGTGTTCACAATGTCTATGCTGTTGGAGATGTGGCTACCTTCCCTATGAAGCTTTACAATGAAATGAGGAGAGTGGAGCATGTAGATCATGCCAGGAAATCAGCTGAGCAAGCAGTAAAGGTATGCTTTAATTTTTACTTATGAACCTTTCTTTCCTTGTAAGAATCTTTTCTAATCTGTCATAATTTGAAATATCGGTACATGACGGTACTGATAAATTTTCATTTAGGTGAAATTAATGTGCAGGATCTCACCAGTTCTCATGATTTCAGTTTTTGGATAACAAAAAATAAGTACTGATTTTTTTTTTTCAACCATTAATGTCCAAATGATTTTATTTTCTGGTGGTTTTTCTCCACTAAAGATCACATTCAGTTTCTCTGGATGGTGATTTCTGTAGCTGGAATCCTTTCCTTGTGCCCCAAGAAGCAGAAAAACTCCACCTGCTAATGCACTTTCGTCAAGTCATTTCTGAAAAATGTGTCTCTAATACATTTGCTGTAAACTATTTCTATTTTTTAACCAGAATTGATGGTCTCATTTTGCACATTCTTTCAGGCTATAATGGCAAGTGAAGAAGGGAAGTCCGTTGATGAATATGACTATCTTCCGTATTTCTACTCTCGATCCTTCGACCTGTCATGGCAGTTTTATGGTGACAATGTAGGAGACACTGTGTTATTTGGAGACAATGATCCAGCATCACCAAAACCCAAGTTTGGAACATATTGGATCAAAGACGGAAAGGTTGTTGGGGCCTTCTTGGAGGCTGGAACACCTGATGAGAACAATGCCATAGCCAAAGTTGCCAGGATCCAGCCACCAGTTGAAGACCTTGAACAGCTTGCTAAAGAAGGCCTTTCCTTTGCATCTAAAATCTGATCTGGTTTCAACTTTCAACAAAAGACATCACCAAATAATTATTATTAGTTTTCATTATTGGTTTTTATCTAAATACACACTTTGGCATAGTTGCTTTATTGGTTGGTAGTGATGATCGTGTGTTCTATTGCTTGCTGATTTTTAATAATGAATTTGAGGATGTAATTTGATCACAGTTCTGAGAGAAGAACATCTTTTCTACATCTGTTTCTATCATTTGGTGCATCATGTGATCAGCCACAATGGATGTATTTCATTCGCCGTCCAAGTAATCCATATGTCTTGTTAGTAATGTTTTTAAAACCGAATTTCGGTTCGACCAGATTGAACCTGAACCGGTCCCTATGGCAGTTCGGTTTGTCCATAAACTATGAAGAACAATACCAATGTCTTCTCCTCTTTCATTGAAAAATGCCATTTTCTATTGTTTACAACTATAATATCATAGTTGGGTTATGATGTTCAAATTTTTATACGTAATTAATTTATAGTATTATGTTATTATTCTACCATTATGCTTCAAAACAGTTTATAGCAGCTTCACACTTTGACCTAGCAGTAGAACCTGAATAACCGTACGGTCATAAAAAAAATGGTTTAATCAGTGATTCAATTTCTACTATTATAAAATTGTAAAGCAGTGTTTTCATCAAGAACTCTTCAGTTGGCATTTATATACAACTCTCTTGAGTATGCATTTAAACATTAGTG
Source organism: Chimonanthus praecox (assembly GCA_022113865.1). Lineage (NCBI taxonomy): Eukaryota > Viridiplantae > Streptophyta > Magnoliopsida > Laurales > Calycanthaceae > Chimonanthus > Chimonanthus praecox. The sequence continues at coordinate 18,266,187 of CM039087.1, read as the reverse complement.
GAAGATTGTTATTCCAAAAATAATAAATAACAAAAGGGTGATTCCTTTAGTGCCGTCAGCTAGTACAATAATACGGCACTAGTACAATAATAGTTCTTATCCTTTGTGACTAGCAGATATTTTCATAGAGGAAACCCAGAATATTGTTTCCACTCATTGGCATACTGTCCTCAACATTCATAGATCTGGTAATGCAGATGTGGATGGTCTAGCTCATGTTGGTTTTTCTATCAACAGTTTTTATGATTTCTCCTTTTCTAAAACAGAGCTTTTATGCTTTTATTGTCTTTTTTCCTTAAAAATGTGAGCTTCTTTGTACCTCCTTTTCCTCTTAATACAATTCCCTTGACCATCTTTAAAAATAATACTCCTTTCGTCTCATTTTAGTTGTCTGATTTAAAAACATTTGTATTTTTTAAAGAACTCGCTATATAAGACCAACGTTCCATGTGATCTCATTCATTTTTAACATACTTTATGCTACTCCAGATTCAACTGCATAGTACCTTCCTTTTTTTTATGTGAGATAATAAGGAAAACCGACCAAAATCAAATTGACTAGGTAACATCTATGCTCTCTTGCAAGCTCAGTAAGTGTATATCAAATTTAGAAATTCCTAGAATCTGCTTCTTTTAACTCTCAAAGGCCACAAACTGGTGACACATCTTATTTTTTAGATTACCCGTTGTTGGTTCTCTCTTCCACTCTTTCTTCCCATCAAATTCCTCAGCACAATCAATAGCTTCTTTTAACCATAACCATGCCTTGAAAATAATTCTAATAGATAAAGTTCACTAAGTACCGACCTCTGAGACCCGATCAAGACAAGTCGGCAAGGAACCTAATCCAGTCCAAGTTTCAAACTCTCTAACTACAGTTGCATTCTTTTACTCTCCAAGGGGAGGGAGTCTTGCACTCTAAATGACTACAAAATGGTCAATTGGTTAATATTTGAAAATTAATAATAAATGAGAAAATATTAGAATTTTAATCCAAAACACAAAAGAGACCTACATGGAAGAACTATTTAAACCATTTCTCTCTTAGAGAGCATCAAGAAGCAAAGATTCTCTTGACTTCTCTTACATCGGAGAAATACGAAAACTTTTTATACTTTAAATTCTCATCATTCAAACGAAAACTTATTGTCAATTCAGCTCCAACTCAACTTTGCCTAACCAGTCACCAGCAGAGTAGCTACCAATCAATTCACAAGTCACAAGAAAGCAATATTTTAAAACCTGGCCCGTGAAGCGACCCGTCTTACAGAAAGAGTTGGTTAAATAAGGTTCAACCGGATTGAACCATAGTCAAACCCGATTAAACCCGTGCAATTAATATAATATTATAAATAATATTAAATTATTAACTAAGATTATATTTCATAAAAAAAAATACTTACTCTCACAAATACAACTGTAAATACTTTAATAATCCAAAATTCATGTTCTAATATCATTTCAACAAAATATCATTCAACAATTCGTTGTTAATTAATATCTAAAACACATCAAAAACTCAATGTTAGTTATATCCAAAAAATAATATTTAAAACACATCAAGAACTCAATGTTAGTTATATCCAAAAAATAATATTTAAATTCTAAAGTCATCATCATTCCTAAATGAACCAATATCTTCATCTTCATTTTGATAATGTAAAGAAACCAAGTTTTCAGTTGCATCTCCATCATCCCTCTCCCTCAAATTCACTGAAATTGAAGAATATACATCTATGAGATTATTATATATGCAACTTCATATTATATAATCTAAAATTCAAATATTATAGTATAGACAATGATTATAATTTAAAAGTCATACCTAAATCAATTGCTTCAAATTGAGTCATAACATTCGTAGATTGTGCCATTCCCTCCCAAGTTTGTAGTTCCTCCTCATTTAATAGGGTGGCTCTGACTCAATTATCCAATCTTCTAGTACGTCGATATTTTCTAAAGATATTAGATCAAAACAAATCTTTTTCTTCTAATTTCTGTCAAAATAAAAATATTACACAAATATCAATTAATGCTTTGATAACTTTATCAAAGAATAAAGATAAATATGTAACAAAACAAATATGTTGCTGACTATAATTTAGAAATAAAAGCCAAAAACGCCCATCTTTTTATTTTTTTGTCCAATGCCAAGTAAGTTCTAAAGAATTTAACTCGTTTAAATAATTCTTACCTTTGTAACAAGCGCAAGTTGTAATGGACGTACACCAAATCATTCAACCTTTTATGCTCTAATCGATTCCTTCTTTTTGTGTGTATACGTTCAAATACACTCCAATTGCGTTCACATCCAGAAGAAGTACAAGTTTGGCTTAAAATGCGAATTGCCATCTTTTGCAAATTTGGAGTTGAACCTGCATAATTCATCCACCAAACAGCTGTAAAAGGCAATGAAACACAAGCATATGAAAAGACATCAAGATTCCCACTTAATTAAAGTAAATGAATAATTAAATGTAAAAAAAAGTATACTTGGAATCATTTTTTCACGATCTTTAATGGCCAAATTACGCCCAAAGTCTTTTGATGCTTCTCTGTAAAGATTACGCTCATTGCTAATGAGTTGTTGCATTGCAATATCATTATAGTATAATGTCTCAATGCAATCAAGAACTCCACTAAGAACACGAGAAACATTGATATTATTATAAAACCATGATGGATTAAGCCAATGCCCAGCCGCATGAAGTGGACGATGTAGTTGATGATCCCAACGAGTATCTATGATGTTCAAATAAGGCATAGCTTCACTAAACATTCTTGATGATGACACTATTGATGTTGAATCCTTTGTCATTCTCTTTCTGAATGTATTTTTTATGGCTTTTTTAGCTTTATGCATAGCCTGATAAATATACCCCATTGCCGGCCTATCAGCACTATCAACCATGCGTAGCACTTTTACAAGAGGCTCAAATGCCACCACAACAACCTCACATTCAGACCAAAAAGAAGGGCTCAAGATCAACTCACCTATGGCTTTGCCTTTCTGATATTTAGTAGCCCATTTACTATCAATCAATTCTTTGCTAACTACCATACCTTGCAATCCGCCTTTATTTTTTAAAATACTTTGTAATGCTAGAAAATGAGTTGCAAAACGTGTGACTGTAGAACGGACAATCTCACTTCCACCAGTATACTTCCTTATTAATGTTAATACAAAAACATGATTGTATATAAATGTAGTGAGAGACCTTGCCTGTTAAATAACACTCTTCACCCTTTCTATCTTGGAAATATCTTCAAGCATCAAATCAATGCAATGAGTAGCACATGGTGTCCAATATATAGTTTTAAAATGAGTGGTTATTAACTTACACGCACTTGCATAATTGGGTGCATTATCTGTCACAATTTGAACCACATTTTGTGGACCAATTTATTCAACAACTTCTTTAAAAAGCATAAACAACATCTCTCTAGTCTTTGAATGAGCACTTGCATCAACAGATTTTAAAAAAAAAGTTCCTTTTGTCGAATACACAAGGAAATTGATTAATGTCCTACTTCGGAAAAAGTCCCCTTTGTCGAATACACAAGAAAATTGATTAATGTCCTACTTCGCCCATCTGTCCATCCATCTGCCATTAGTGTGCATCCGTAGTCTTTCCATACACTTTTGAAAGATTTTACTGCACTTTCAATCTCGACAATATTTCTTTTTAAAAAATGTCCACGAAGATCATGATAAGAAAGGGCTTTATATCCAGCACCTATACTTGCAGTAGCATCGAACATTTTTTGAAAATAGACAGAATTAACGGCATTGAATGGAATACATGCATCATAGAACCGCCTAGAAACAACCATATGTGCAGCATCAATGGCATCTTTGCTTGCCATTGCACTTCTAATGGTGGGTTGAGCCTCTTTTGTGGTTCAAGGAGAAAATAAACTTTTTTCACCCTTTCGCCCTCCCTCATTTATGATTATCCCTTTATTCTTATCACCATGACCTGGTCTCAGAATTTCTTGGATTTCATTTTCTTCAGATGATTGACTTAATTCAAGATAAGTTGGAAGTTGACTCCCTTCACCTTATGATCAAGTATTTTGCTTTTTATTTATCTTTTGAGAAGCAATCTCATCCAAACTTTGTATCATTAAGAAACTAACATGTGGTGGAACCTGTTTACATGGTTCAACTCCTTTACCTTTAACTTGTGACAAATGCAATTTTATTCTATTGATCCCTCCACCTATAACTTTTTTATCACAATAAAGACATTGGAACTGATTATCACCAATTAGTTTCACATGATTCCATGCTATATCAGTCTTTCCACGAGTTGAACGAGGCTCTTTACTTTGGATATGAGATGGGGGAACAGAATCATATTCCTAAAAAATTTGACATTGATAATCATACAACTTGTAAACTAACAAAAATATATGATAAATTAGCAACAATAAATTTGAAACAAATACAAAATTGTGAATTAGTTCCATTTTGTAAGTCATGCATAATTACATACACATGAAATGCATGTGAACATGAAAACTAGCAGTCTTGATTTGACAAATGGAGTTCTCCTACATGTGTGTATTTTTAGATATTTAAGGCCTCCTACATGTTAACAGATTCTATATGACACAACAATATAACAATTTCCATTTGTTCAATTTTTAGTACAAATGCATGTGTATTTGAATCTTTGGCCTGGAACTTTGTAGCAGTATTGCACAATACTCATCTCTGCCTTTTTGAAGTTCATTAAAATTTGAAGCATCATTGAATTAAACCAAAGAGTTTGGAACCTTGGCTTCTAGCAGTTCCGGTGAGTAATGTTCTATTTGTCTATATGTTTTCATGTGTCTGTGAAACTATAAATTCCATTACACATGCTTAGAGAAACAAATGAGGAGATCCCACGTTGTGCAACAGACCGACAAGTTTTAGGCTCTATTCGTCTTCTTTTTCTTTTCTAAGAAAATGTTTATTCCAATTAATAATTAAATAAGTTTTACTTGGTTGAATTGTTTGGATGTGTTTGAAAAGAAATGCATACCCCACCTTTTTAATGCTCCTAATGTTTTTCCCCCAAGCTGTAAATATGGAGCTATAGAGTTTGTCCTATTTTGCTTACAACTGGGAACTGGCTGTGAAATTATTCTTTATTTTCATTGGTGAACTAAAAATGTCAATTAAGCTTTCTTTCATCTTGTTGAACTATATCTGGTATTGGATGAGGAATTTGTATTCTAGCTGTTTTGCTTAGTGTTGTAAGTCATCATCATCATCACCAAAGCTATTTTGTCCCATTTATCTTGGCTACTCACTTATAATGGGACTCGGTAAATTTCTTTTCATGGGCTGACTGATTTGTGGTTGTCAAGTGACTCAAATATACAACCTTTGTGGTTATGCTCACAATTTTAGGAAGTATATTGTTTCAGTTATTGTTTTCTTTTTTCCTTTAACAAGATATTGTAACTTTTTAATGGATAGTCCAACCATTTGTTGCTACTGCAGGGTGATATACTGTTCTTCCACATGAGTAAGGATCTTATTCAGAAAAAAAAAAATCATTTCCAAAGGGGTTTTATCATTTCCATTTACATACCATACAACAAGAGGAACAGGAGGAAGGCCGACAGGCTGCGCCCGTTTTGGAGAGAAGGCGATGAACAACAGGAGGCGTGGGAAACACTGAGAAGAGGATGATAGTGAGACTTGAGAGAAGAAGAAATCTTGGCGTTCTGCACTTTGAAATTTTGAGTTTGGATTTTGGAAAGGAAGCCAAAGGAAGCCTTGTTGTAGTTCTTCTGGGATTTGACTCCCATCAGAGTCATGTCCCATCACTCCCATCTATTCAGCCGTTCCATACTTCCATTGCATTTTTTTTTTTTTAAACACGGGTATTTTTTATGGGTCAGGTCGTGGGTTAATATTAAAAACTGGGTCGAACCACGGGCTGGAGAGGGTTTTTACGGGTTTTAAACCCACCCAACCCTTTAAGTTGACGGGCACGGTTGACCCGCCGGTTTAACCGTGGGTCGGGTCGGGTTTAATAACATTGCAAGAAAGGCACCAACGGATCCTTTAGCAAAAGAAGCAAGGTTCAAGTCTAGGCATGAGCCTAATTTTGCTAGTTACACTAATTTATATACTTCAAAATATAAGTACAGAATCATTGATTTGTGTCCTTAGTTGCATCAATATCCACATAACATACTGCTATTTGTTGACAACTAAGCTTCGAAACAAATTATAAATGTATTATTGCATACATGGATAAACGTATCAAGTATTACAAGCATCTCTCAAATAAAAAATTTGAAATATTGAAATTTATTGTCGATGAATTCAAGTAGAAAATAAATAAAGAATAAAGGGTTCAAAAGGACAAAAATAGAAGAATGAACTACAGCAACTAAAAGCAAGGAAAAATAATTGAAATCAGCAATAGTCGGAGACAAGCAATGACAGAAAAAGAAAATTAATAAAACTAAATCATGCTACTAAAGAAAGGTCTCCATCTTCGCTAGGGTGTATTTAGGGTTATAACTTCGGTCGGGCGGGTTGGGTTCCTTAAAACCCAACCCGACCCGACCCGACCCGACCCGAATTCTAACCTGAATCAACTGGAATTCTGACCCGACCTGCATTCATTCTGAATCCATTTTAGCCTAATTTTAGCTGGGTCAAGTCGGATTAGGTTCGGTTGGGTTGGGTCGGATTAACTTGTAAAATCCTCAATTCGGCTTGACCCAAATTTCATGCGGGTTTTTTATCTTCTCAACTTGACCCGATCCGCTGACCCAAAATTCTAGACCCGACCTGCATGATTTCTCGAGTCGGGCCAAAACCTGACTCGAGTTGCAGCCCTAGGTGTATTCGAGCTCATTTTGAAGAATTATCATTCCTAACACACAAAGAATTATCATTTTAAAGAATATCGAGAATGCTATTGGCCATGTTGAAGCAAATATATTTATTATCACTTATATGAAATTATCGACCGATACATATCACCGACCATATTTTGAACCATAACATAGGACTTGGTGGCAGGGCCGTCTAGACTATAAGGCCACTGAGGCGGTCGCCTTAGGCCCCTCCGTAAAAAAGGCCCACTAATGTCCACTCATGTTACACTGTTTCCTCATTCTGCAAACCCTAAAAAAAACAACTCCACCGTAAAACCCTAAAATAAGCCCCCATCCTTTAAGTTAGATGCATGCCCTTTGTCCCTTCTCCCACACATTGACATTGCAACACTGCTCTCTCTTCTCTCTTGTTCTGACTACGATCTACGACACGGACACTGCTCTCTCCCTTTGGCTCTCCTCTCTCTCGAGTCTCGACGAAGATTTTGAAAGCCTCTCCAAAATCCCATCTACTTCTCGTGGGTTCTCCGACAGGCTTTCCGATCATGCCCAGCAAAGCTTCTAGACTCTCCAAAAATACTGGATTTTTGTCAAGACCCTTGTCTTTGCCCGATGATTCTAGCCCCTTTTCGGAAATCACACAATAAAGTGAGAAGGAAAAAATAGTATTATTTTTATCATCTGGGTGTTGGAGTGTTGAAAACAAGCTGTTCTTGGGCAAGGATCTGAAGTTTTAAACCCTTGAAAAAAAAAAGATTTCTAGGATGCTCAGATACCTGAACGTTGACAAAATGCTGCTCTGATGACTAATATTGTTCTGTTGCTTGAGTCTTGAAAAAGGATTTGAACATTGTAATTCTTAGCTGCTGCTTCTTTTTTCTTACTTTTCTTCTTTCTTTTTCCTTTTATCAGCAAAAGAAACAATGTTTTTTACTATATTTCTACCGCTCTGATATTGCAGAAAGTAGGTCTTTTTTCTCCGATTTTGACATAGACATTGATATTTTAGTCAACTTGAATATAAAAATTTAATTAGTAATTTTGCATATCAAAAAAAAAGAGAGAGTAGATTTTAGATAATTTTTTATTATATATAATTTTTAATTTTAATTAAATATTATTTATATTAAATACCAAGAAGGCGTCGTTTAGATTTTTTGTCTTAGGTCTCAACTTGTGTTTAGACGGCTCTGCTTGGTGGCAAACTCCTAAACCCAAGGAGACCCGAAAGGCATTCCCACATGGGCCCAACATTAGTGAGGCTTGGGTGTGAGCAATCGTAGTGTTTATCCTTAGCCGTAAGAACTACTAATAGTAGATATACAGACATGGTTAGCAGTAAAAATTAAAAATGGATACGTTAGATATCTAAACTCCTGTCTTTAACAGAATAAAATCAAATTCTAATACCGGCCATAATTGATAATACGCATTTACATTCAATACAATATAGAAAATATAAAAATCCCAACTCTCCTTCCAAATGTAACAAATATCTCCGATATTTTCATTTTTATCACGAAAATATCGGCAAAATAACTTCTCCCTTTAAAAACCCGAGTTTATCATGTCTGCAGTTTTTAACGGTAAATTTTCATTAAAAACACGTTTTTATCGCGAGAAACGATAAATTTTCGTTAAAAACACTTGGGCCAAATATACATTTTTTATTTCTGAAATATCATCTATTTTTTTTGAATTTCGGCCACATTATTTATTTTTTATATTTATATTTATTATTTTTTAAATAATATATTTTCCTCAAGCTTTTCCCTTTAAATTTCTGATAAAAACCTAAAAATATTATAATTTCCTACTATTAACGATTGTCGTTAATATTTTGAGAATGAGATCTCTGACAATGCTCCCGACTTAGCCGTACGACCGACTTGTATCCACGTGGAAGACCGATGCTTGGAATTCAACTCTGCACAAGATGACCTTGGTCAGCCGATGCCTAGTCGAAATAGAAAAGTCTGCTTCGGTTTTTCTCTCATTTTGTTGATCCTTGACTTGATTTTTTTCTACTTAGTTGTTGCCTTTCTGGAAGTTTTGATCAATCCATTGCAGAGAAGCAGTACGTGAGTTGACGAGGATGTTGAAAGGTTAGGTGATGGAGAATATTAAACTCAAAGGTTTAGCCCAGAGGTGCAAAAAACGCCCCGCTGAAATATCGGTCAATATGATTCTCTCTCCTCTTTTTTTTTTAAAAAAAAATGTAAATATCGGCCGATATTTTGAATATCAGCTGATATTTGGGCCGATATTGGGCCGATATCGGCCGATATCTGGGCCCGGGTGCATCACCATTTTTTTTTTTAATTTTAAAATACCGATATTAATCATATCGGACTGATATGATTCGGCGATATATTGGCCATATCGACCGATATGATTATTGTACAACCGATATAATACGTATCAACCGTATTTATATGCATGTTAAAATCCGAATCATATTGACCAATACATTTCTTATTGGCCGATATCTATACCCCTGATTTAGTCTTATCTAATCTCAACAATTTTGTAGAATTTATACATACATGCACTAAAAGTGAAGAGTGTATAAGAATTTTCTGAAATGTTCTAGCGTTCTCCAGGGTCCTCTAGAGAGGAAATAGTCTAGAAAGATTCTGAAAGATTTTAGGATGGTAGAATGTAGTAGGAGTTTTTAGAGTTTTCTTAGACTGTTGGATGTTTGCCAAGTGGTGATGTTTGCCAAGTGGTATAGTTCTACTACTTCTAGCCACTCATTTCCAAACCTTTATTTTAAATAGAAAAGAGATCCTCATTTGGAAACCACTCTTCAAGAGTTGTATATTCTTAAGAGAAATATAAGTTCTCTTTTCAAGAAAGTGTAATTGTCTCAGCAATTGCATTGAGTGAGAGTTTGGCTGAATTGGCGTTTGCCATTGAGTGAATGCGTCTGACTTACTCAACAATCCAAGTATTGTTCAAGTGAGTATAGAATTGTCTCTTCTCTCGAGTGGTTAATGAAGTGGTGAATCAATCTGGAATTACAGTGGATTAATAAGCCCATACTATAGATTCGACATTAACGTAGTCAACTCATTGGACCTCTCTCTAGCCAACAATGGTAGAGAGTGGGTTGGAACACTTGGTCGGGGAATGGCAATGACACAACCATTTGGTCTAAGTCATATTACTTCTTCACCTACAACGCCTAACTATTCATCTTTTAGAACATGGCAACTTGTATCATCTTTATCTCATAAACGTTACGTGGAACAAATAGTAGCAAAACTTGAGTGCTACTTTGAGTACGTGACAATAGGCTAAGAAGTGCAAAACTTGAGTGCTACTTTAAGCGTGTGACAATGGGCTAAGAAGTTGAGAGTTCTGACATCCTTTAAGATCTTGAATAGTGAAGTTCTCCAATTTAATAATTTTATGGGAACAAATTTGTGCACCGATACTTTCTCATCTGTGGAGATTTTTTCTATTTTACTCTTCATTTTATATTTAAAATAAATTACAAAATAGAAATAGATAAAAATCGCATCACTCAATTCTCTATCTAAAAGAAAATATCAATGTTCAACTCAATTACCATTTTTTATTAATATTATCTCTTTATTGAACTTCTGCTAGGGGCCCTATTGAGTGATCTAATTAGAATCTTTATTTTTTTACCAATTATTAATCAATTCAACAATCCTTTGGCATTCAATTCTCCACTCTTAGATGCACATACCATTGAATAGGCCCAAAGGCACCATAGCTCAAGAGTTCAGGTGGAAAATTATTGCCTTTTGGAGCTTCTGCTATTCATTTTTACTTGTACATTATGAAAAGATTTTCCTAGCACTTTCAGATGACTACAATAGTAAAAATCTAAAGAGGCTTTAAATTTAAGGTTATAAATAGGACTAATACGTTTTGGTCGAACAATACGCCTGATTTGTTAGTCGATATGAATTGACCTGTGCTGGGTTTTTTTTTTAAATTTGATTTTTATCGAGTTTTGAGTTATTTTCACCAATTTTTTCGAATTTAAAAAGGTTTTAAAGTAATTTTTTCAATTGTCGAGTTATTTTCATCAATTTTGGATATTTTGATGTATTTTCATTAATATTTTTTGAGTTACAGGTCTAACATTATCTTAATATCGAGTTTTTTTTTGTGAAAATAATTTAATGAAATAATAATCAGTGCTTTGAAATTCAATGGAGATATGTCTTTGTAATTTTTTAAGTTTTTTCTTAAAATTTGATAAAGTTTGGGATTTCTAAAATGCTTTCCATTTTCGAGTTTCTTGTCCAAAAAAATAATGAAATGATATACAAATATTTCTACAATTAAATTAAGATCTCTTAATGTGATTTGTAGAGTTTTTAGGGTCTTTGTGTAAATTTGTCAATATTTTGACATTTTTATGAAACTCAAAAAATTTTACAATAAAAAAATTATTAATTGTAGTAGAAGATTAATGTCACTAGGGGATAATTGAGAATATGAAATTCATATTAGGTATTTCTTCATGTTGATTTTCTTTTTTTATAAAATTTTTAGACATATTTCAGCGTTTTAAAACATTTTTAATGTTTTTAAGATGTATCAAAATTTCGACTTTTCCAAAGTTCTAAAACTCTATAAAAATGACTGTTATTTTATAAAAAATTCCCACCCATGTTTAATTTTTTTCTCCTTCTTATATTTTTTTCTTAAAAAAAAAAGAGAAAGTGGCATATCACCAATATGCAGATACGTATGATATGCCGATATTAAAACCCTTAATTTAAATAGATTTACTATTAGATCTGTCCATCACCATTTCAAATTGAAACTTCAATCTAAACCTCAAAGTTCGACCTATATCTCTCTCATCCACTATCATTTCCATGGTAGTTTTGCATGGCCATATTTAATAGATACAAGACATTGCTGGTAGCTTATTTACATGAATTTATTTAAAATTAATATTTGGTATTTTTATATTTTTCAAAAAAAGTAATGAGATAAATAAGAGTTTTTATTTTTTTTTCTAATCTAGCCCCGTAATAGCCTAAACAATAAAGTTTCATCATTACATGGGCCTAATGTATATTATCCATTGTCACGAGAATATGACAATATGACAATTGTCTTTTACTTATATTTTATCAAATATTTTTTAAAAAAAATTGTGGACCTCATTTTATCCAAAATATCAAACAAGATTGCACGGGAATCTCTCAATAGAAAAACACTTTATACAAATCTCCTACTTAAGAAGTTTTCTTATATTCTAAACATGCACCGGACCTACTGCATACGCTTGAGTGCATGTTCTCCAGAGGATTAATCTTGTTGAATACAATACCTTACAGATACCTTTCGTTTAAAAAAAAAAAGTTGAGTTTAGACATATTGAATCGGCCATACAATTATAATACTAATCCAGACGGGCCATCTAACAACCATATCATATCAACCCATATTAGCGGTTACACTCATGGTATCAGCCTTTTATAATATTTTTATTTTTTTTTCAAAAATTGCTGTTTTGACTTTTGACTATTTTCAGGTGGAACTAAGATGATTTAGAAACAAATTCTTCATGTGTAAAAGACATTTGTCCATTCTCCTTTAGATTTATCCCTTTTTAGTATTTTTATCAAATAAATTAATTTTTCTGCTCTAAGATAATCCTAATTTTGGATTTTTTTAAAAAAATAATTTAATGAATGATATTATTTGTTTATGGAATTGAATAGAGATGCCTTAATATGCTTAATGTAGTTTGCAGGGTGTTGTTTGATTTTCCTAGTTTTTTCTAAAAATTCTTAAAACCTAAGTATTTTAAGATAATTTCCATTTAAGGTTTTTAGCAAAAAAATTGAACAGATAATTTATAAATTTTAATAAAATTAAATGAAAAATCATTTATGTAATTGATATAGCTTCTGGAATGCCTATTTGATTTTTCTAATTTTCAGCATTTTTATAAAATTAAGAGTTCTTTCAAAAGAAATTCATGAATTGTAATAGAAAATTCATATTATTATAGGACATTAGAGAACATGAAGGTGTTCTCTCCTATTATTTTTTATGTTCTAAAATTTTTAGATATTTTTCAATCATTTAAGAAATATTTTGTTCATATTGAACTTTCGAATTAAAAAAATCAAACACTCTACAACAATGATTATTTTGTAACCAAATATGTTCACATTTGATTTTACATTTTACCTATTTTATTTATTTTTATATATTTTTCTCAAAGATATTTAAAAAAGAATATCAAGAATATCGAGAAAGCTATTGACCATACTGCAACAGATACATATCACATCACTGTCATAACATTATCAATCGATACATATCACCAACTATATTTTAAACCATAATATTACATAAATACATAAGACTTCGTGGCAAACCCCTGAAGCCCAAGGAGACCCGACAGACATTCCCAAATGGGCCCACCACTAGCGAGCCCATTATGGGCTTGGGTGTGGGCCGTCGTAATGTTAGATACTTAGATATGAAAACCCCCTTTTCTCCTTGCCCACCTGACCGGAAAACCGTCTGGGTGAGGGCGTACAGTTGGACGGTCA